>JABXJD010000016.1:4890000-5495000 GCA_013375575.1 Percina caprodes
ATTGAAGTTGTGATGCACATATCTCATTAATTTTAAAGATTCATTTTTGGGGCTTTTAATGCCTTTATTTGATAGGAAAGATTCAGACAGGAAAGTAAGAGAGAGAGGACTGGACCTGGGTACATGGGGCGCACCCTCTACCAGGTGAGCTACCAGGGCCAATCTGTTTTATTTTGACAGACTTTTTCTCTAGTCTTTGTTTTT
Organism: Percina caprodes; assembly: GCA_013375575.1. NCBI lineage: Eukaryota > Metazoa > Chordata > Actinopteri > Perciformes > Percidae > Percina > Percina caprodes. Next base: position 4,890,205 of record JABXJD010000016.1, read on the forward strand.
TTTTGTCAAATACTGAATGAAAGACATGTAACGTGACAAGGAGCCCCAAAAAGATACTTTTTTGAGGGTTTTTTATGTTGCAAATGAATGGATAATGTATTTTAGAGGGCTGCAACTAACAATTATTTTTATTGTTGAATAATCCGTCCATTATTTTCTCCACTTCGGGTTAATTGTTATATCTATAAAATGTCATAACATTTCAAAAAAACATTGATCAGTGTTTCCCAAAGCCCAAGACGACGTCCTCAAATGTCTTGTTTTGTCCACAACTCAAAGATATTCAGTTTACTGTCACAGAGGAGAGAAGGAAATAGAAACATTTAACAATCTGGATCAGAGAATTTCAAATCTATTATAAAAATTAATTTAACAGTTGAGAATAATTGTCTAATCTTTGCAGCTCTAGTATTTTAAAATCTTAATTTGCCAGATAAAAGCTATTCTAAAGTGAATAAAACACAATTTGATTGATATTCCCTGGATTGGACAATAGACACAAAAAACATGATTAGAAAGTAAAAAAAAAAAACAGAAATCGGTGTTGTGTGTGAAGTAAAAAGTACAATACATGTCTCTGAATTGTAGTGGAGTTGAAGTACAAAGAAGCATGATTATTGTTTCTTATTCGCCTGCTTCACGTTGTTCATTTGTTTTTCCTTTGCCTGTGTCATGTTGTTCAAAGACTCTTTTTTATTATTTCACAAAGTTTATACAATATAACATAAAAACACCTGTGCCCTTGTACAGTCTAGAGTGATAAGCGCCATTCAATTTAGGCATTTAAAGTCTTAATCTGGGGGAATTCAGAGAAGTAGTCTTTTTATTGTTATTTATTTTTTTTAATATTTTTTGGGCATTTTCAGGCCAGGACAGATGAAGACATGAAAGGGGGACTGACATGCAGGTCAAAGTTAAACCTGCGGCCGCTGGATCAGCAGTCAACCTCGGTACATGTGCTCCTGCTCTACCAACTGAGCTGACCCGGCCACTGCATAGAAGTAGTCCTGAACATGTATTTTACTGATGCTTGTTCTGCAGGTGCCTGAAGGGGGCGCTGTTGTATCACCAGAGGGTGGAACCACAGTCCTGGGTCTTCCTGTACTTGGTGAGTAATTTACCCCAGAGGAAATTCTTTTTCAGTCAGGGCAGAAACATGACATACACCTACTGACTGAACGGTTACATCAGCTGTTTCCTAGAAACTGATGAATAATATCATCATAGTTCAGGCCAGACGGGGGAGAAAGAGAAACTCTTCTTCAACTGAATACAGAATATTGATATTTGACCATGCAATATACGGTATATACTTTATTTAATCAGAACGACCCATTGATATCTCATTTGCAAGGGAGACAGAGAGTACAGAGAATGAAAAAAAATATAATAAACTTTACATACACGTTCAGCATGTCCAATTAAAGTAAATGCTTTCTGAAATATCGTTGGCGTAGGTATGAGAAGGAATAAAATTACAAGCATATAATGTATAACAGTCACACCTGAAATCAATAAAACCTCGAAGCAAAGTTTTAAATAATCAATATTCGTGTCAAGTTTCAGTCTACGCTGTAAATGATGGCAGATAAATGGGGTACATTTGTGATTAGTGTTGTTTGCAGGAACACACAGAGTTAGCCAGTCCTGAGAATGAGTGTTAGAATTTAAATAAATTATGTATTTTTGGTTGATTTGGTCAAAAACCAATGTACAGTCTAATACAAATTGAAATTTTATTTTCTGAAAGTGGTGATTTCAGTTCAGTTTCAGTCAGGAAAAACTTTTTTCTGATCAAAGCATTACTGTGTACATTCATATTCTATATACTCCATTTGTAATACTTTTCATGCATGCAAAGTATTTACAGAGTATAAATGTAGAGTGGTGGAGTAAAAAGGACAATATTTGCCTCTGAAGTAAAATAAAAAATGGAAATACTAAAGTAAAGTAAGTACCTTAAAGTTGTACTGAAGTACAGTACTTGTGCACATACTCGCTGTCTTTAGAACAAGCCTCTTTATTGATGTATCAGAAGGGGGCTGCAGCTGTCAATGGACAGGTGCCCCAAGCAGTTGGGGGTTCACTGCCTTGCTGAAGAGCACCTTGTCAGTGCCCAGGAGATGAACTGGCACTTCTCCAGCTACCAGTCCACCACCATACTTTGGTCTATATGGGGACTTGAACCAGCGACCCTCCGGTTCCCAACTCAGCTCACTACAGACTGAGCACCCGCCCCCGCTGTTATTATGGGTTTAAGACAAGAACGCTTCATTGATCCCAGTTCAACTACCTGCCCTGACTGACTCTGTGTCATCTTTTCATCATTTTTCACATCAGATGAACATGTTTCTTTCTTTTCATTAAAAGATTGAATGGCTGCGGTTGAAGAGGTGACAGTTGAATTGTTTATAAACCATTCCAAGGTCTTCTGTCTTATAAAATACATTTCATTTTGCAGGGTGAATGGCTGATACGTACGGCAGGCAACGTTAAGGTACAGTATGTAATGAAATATCAGTGTGCTTTGTGACACCCTTCTTTTGTTCTCACTTTTCACCCATCAGGCCTTCTCACTCACTCAAAGAAATTATTCATAATTGTGTTTAACAGTAATTGAATTTTGATAGGGGGCAATTATTCATCATTTAAGGTTATTTGCATTAATTTGAAATCTTAATGGGTTCTTTTGGGCGAGAGAAGTGATGAGTATTTGGTCACAGAGGAGCTCCACCACTCCAGGCACACATCCACTGACATTACCCAGCATCCTTTGCACCGTTTGCATGGCGCAGGTCGAAGAAAGGACAGGAATTAGAGAAAGAAAGGCGATTCTTTGAGCGTGCGGTGAAGAGCTTAAGTAAAATCCTTCAATGTCTCTTTGAGTGTTTCCTCAAAATTATAATTGCAAATGATGATTTTAATGAAATCCAATGTCCTCATTTAATCTCATCTATATTCCCTCCAACGACCCTGTCAAGAACATACACGTTGTCATGGTGACGATGACATTTGCCTATCAAACTGCTTTTGTCCCCCCCGGTATTGTTCAGCAAACTGTACAAACGTAGAACGTGTGTAACTTGAATTCATCCGTTTATTTAGCCATGCATGCTAGACATTGGTCTGTCGGCTGTCGGTTGGTCCACCATTTTGTTCCAGACTGAAATATTTAAACAAAATATGGTATGGATTTCCATGACATCTTGTACAGACGTTCACGGTTGCCAGAGGACGAATCCTAATTACTTTGGTGATTGTCAGACTTGTTCTCTAGCGCCACCATGAAGTTGATTTTTAAAGTTTTGAGTTAAATTACGCAAAAACTATTGGATGGCTTGCCATAAAATATGTTGCACACATTCATGCCCCCTTAGGATGAATTGTCTTAGCTTTGGTGCAGATACAGATAACTTTACAGGCCGAATCACTTCTGGGTAGTTAAAATGGCAGTTGATTTGAATTGCAGAGATATGTGCAATCAGCAAACTTGTTTATTTCTGTTTGACATTTTTAGCCATAAATGTAACATTAAAAGACATACAGTTAAACATGGAGGTCTGACCTTTCTGACGTCTCTGCCGTGCTTATTTTCTGTACTGTGCATCTTTGAGAAACCAAATCTAACGCTCCAAACAGCAGCGTATCACCGCCGGTCGGACTAACTGCTAGTCTGTAGCTCAACAACCATGGCTGTAGACTTTTCTTTTGGTTTGTCGTTTGAAAGAATGAATGAATTAATTAATTAATTGCTTGTAACCAAAGGGTAGGGTCAGATCGCCCTCCTCCCCCCCCCTTGTCACAGTTTCAATATACCCTAAAGTACCAGATGATAATAGACAATCCTGTGGTGTTACATTTCCCCCTTAACTTTCAAATGTAATACAATTTTTTTGGGGCTGGACACCGAGAGGTTACAGCATGTGAAGGTGTGAGATAAGAACATATTCGTCCATTAAAGAAAAAAAAGATGGTTTCAGTCTGGAATAACTGATTTTCTGATTCAACGCTCAAGAGTGTCACATGTCTTCGCCTTGATTGTTTTGACACCCCGTTAAGAAATTCAGGAGGAGGATGGCCAGCTCATGAAATTTGCAGATCCTGATTGAATTTTGGATATTTTCATGAAGGCTATTCACTCTATGTGTGTGTGTGTGTGTGTGTGTGTGTGTGTGTGTGTTGAGATGATGGGGGGTGGGTTTGGATGTCTTTCTCAGCTGTTCTCCTCCTCTTGTGGGATTTGAAAGAGAAGGGGAGGCTCCTCCAGCCAACAATGTGGGTGCTCTCTTACATCAAGCAGACAGAATATTGGATCTTTTTCTATCTTTCTTTTTGTCTCACACACCTCTTTGTCTGGTCACGCTTGACTTTGATCAGCTTTTTAAAGACCTCAAAGGGTCCAAGTTCCCCCCACACACCACCTACCATTGCCACCACAGGAAACTCTAACTCCAGAAGGAAAGTCTCAAAGAAATGCTTCATTACCACGGCTTTTCTTTTTTGTTTGATAATCAATTTTTGTAAAAATGGATTTCCCAACTAGAGGTTTAAATTCAGTTTCAAATCCTTTTTTGCAAAGCCAAACAATGAATGTCTTATATTTATTATTTGCTTAAGGCTTTAGTGTTTAACTTTTCACCACAATGTAAAGTGGGCCGACAGGATCCAGCGGGTGGGGCCAGCGGGACATTCAGAGGCTTAGAAACTCTTTTGCAGTATGCACCGGGCGAGCGTCTTCATTGAACTGAATGGGCGCCATTTTATCATCTTGTATCCAAGCGATAATAATACATCCATGACTGGAATACACCAAATGACTCCACCATGTGTAATTGCAACAATCAATGCAAAAACTGATAACTCACATTATCATCCTATAAAGATGATATTAGGGAGGATGTTGGGTCTTAATTCTCAATTCACAAATTGCCCTCCAAACCACAAATGTTGGGCGCCCAGATAGCTCAGTTGGTGGAGCGCCCACATATGGAGGATCACTCCTCAATACAGCGGGCTGGGGTTCGACTCTGACCTGCGGCCCTTTGCTGCATGTTGTTCCCCTTTCATGTCTTCAGCTGTCCTGTCAAATAAAGGCCTAAAATGCCACTTTAATCCTTAAAAAAAAACATGCATGTATGTTGCCTTTTTCCAGATTAGAGCAATAGCCCCTCCAAATGTCTGTGCACGTCCGTGCTGGGGCTGATCCGTTCGTTGAACACTAGTCGAGCTGCTGTGTATCCAGTAGTTGCTGAGATGTTTCAATCTGGACCGATGTGGTGGAAAGATGTTGCCGTCCCTAAAACTACGTCGCTATTGCGGCTAGAAATACAGATCATTGCACAGCCTATACTGACCTTCCTGACACCCTAATATAAAGTATTTAGTGTGTGACTTTGTGAAGTCAGAACGATTCATTTAATGTCTTAAATCCACAAAATCCATCCCAAGAAAATGAAGAAATCCCGCTGACTTCACCCACTGAAAGGTGTTTGCTAATATGCAGATCAGAGGCCGGAGCCGATACTTTCTCCTTTTAACTTCTCAGTTTGAATGTATCACCTTGAAATCCACAGGGCATCCTCCCAGGAGTCCCTTTGTCTATGAATGCTAATGGGATCTCTCTATGTTAATAATAAATAGCTGCTGATAAAATAATAAATTTCTAATGTCCCTCTCAGACCTTTTCCTCTCTCCTCCGTCTCAAATTGGTTTATCAGGGCTTTGCCGCCCCAAACACTTTGGGCTTAATTATTTAAAATGCCTGAAAAATTCATATCCTTCTTTTTTTGGGTGCAAAAGCCATCGTTCAGCCTGTGAAAATTTAGAAAAAGGGGCGGCAGGGGGATGAAATATTCAGTAGCGTGCAGGCCCTTCAATTATTTTTCAGATGCATGAATGTTAAAAAACACATGCACAGTGAAATGAGTATTTTAAGGCAGAATAATTCCTACAGCGGTATAATACAGTATTGTCAATTATTCAGGGATAAATCTCCTCGCCGACACATTTATGTTTAATCACATTCAGGGAATTTGGATACAATCACATGGCTGTCATTTGTTTTTTTCACCCTGAAGCAATGCAATTAAATGTAAAAGAAAAGTTAGAAGATATTTTATTCGGGCAAATATATAAAAAAAAATAAAATAAAGTGATATGTGTCCATGTGGGAGCGCAGCCCAGTTTTTTGGATGGTGCAACATTGTCTCTGTCCCCACTGGTTTGGCTCAATGTATAACACACAACAAAACTTTAAAAAGAAAAGAAAACATGTTTCCATTCTCATCTGTAATTTAAGCATTCCTCTGTGTTATATCCTATCCCTGGTATCGCTCCTCGCTACACAAACGCTTTTGTTTGCTGGCTGTCATTGTGCTGTATTATTTAGAGGCAGAACAAACAGAAAGCCCTCGCTGTCTTCTTCTCCTCTTCCAAATCCATTTGAACACTGGCTCCTCGGGCCTGTCAGTGCATCTACCGCAGGGATCAATTTCACCACTGCAAACCCACTGGATCACATCAGATGGGACTCCCACGCTATCTTTATCTTTGGCGAACACAGGCCCTCTGAGAAGCAGGGTGACGACATCTTGGGGGGGGGGGGAGGTTTTCTTCTATCTTCTTCTTACTTACTTAACTCTTTTTGAAACTTTCTGATTAACTTTTAGCGGATAAGGTTTGCTATTTTGATACCCCTCCATGTGATTGAAAAATAACATAAATGATGATGAGAGTTAAATGATGGGCTTGGAGACGTTTTTGAGTCTCAAATTAATTTAAATCGCTACGTGACATGCCCAGAGGTTCTGGGTCAAGTTCTTTTTTTTTTTTTTTTCTTTCTCTCGCCCTCCATCTCATCCACTGTCCCTGTTTAACCAACTATTTAAATACAGAATTAGGGAATAAAACAGAGACGGATCTAAAGATAAATCTTTGAGATGAATCGTTAAGAGACACGTCACACAATTGCTCGAGGGACGTTTCTGTAAATTGAATTCAAAAACGGATTAGGAATAAAACAATCGTTTAATCAATTAGCCTATAGCAGGGCTTCTCAAAGTAAGGACCAGTCCCTCTAGGATGTCACTGGCTTGTTTTGAGATTATTGCGGCCCAAAATGCCTGATGTTGCGGAGCTTTTGTAAAAATTCCGATAAAAGTTGCGATGTTTGTTGCACTGAAGATGCGGAAGACAGAGAAGGTGGCAAAAGAAGTTGTGATTTCTTTGTATAGTTCTTTAAAAATAAAAAGGCTTAGGATGCTGCAAATGTTGGTATAGTATGAAAATGGTTGGTGGATTTAAGACAAAAATAATAATTTATTGAATGAATCAAATTTGAACATGTCTGTCAGCGGCCTGTTGAGCTTTACCTTGTTAGTTCATTTCCTTTCCTGGGCTGGGACACATTCATACAGTTTGATAAAGGACTTATTGGACTTTATGTTATCATTGCACTTACAATAACTAGCATAGCTGTCCTCAATTTAGGTCATTCTGTACATCTAATTTTTCCTGCATCCACAGTGTGTGTGCGTTAGTCGCGGGGGGGAACTGAGCCAAAGCCCCGCCCACTGCAGAGAGCCGACAGGATTGAAACGGCGGGCGCTTCAGCGAGATGAGTGAAAAATCATTACAGCGTGCATTGGTGTTAAAATGTATACAGGTTGGCAGGACGGTCTGACATGTCTTTCGCTGTACGTTTTGTTGGTAATTGTGAGATGTTCGAGTCACACGTGTCTCGGTTAACAAGGAAATGAATAAGGCCACATACGTGTGACGTCGACCCGTTCTCACGCCCGCTTGGTCAGGGTTCTCTGAGTCACATACAGAGTCTGGCATGTGGGACTGCTGGGATTGGTCAAATTTACAAACAAAAAAGTTGTAATGATTGGTCAACGGTGATTGGTTGAATTTGTGTGTATTGGCGCAATCGCGACATCGCAAAATCCTGGAGGGACTGAAGGACCAAACGACCAAACCAGACCCGCCCACAGACCTCTGATGGCAGCCTTGTTACTTCGCTCTCTAGTACTTTGTTTGTTTTTGTGCGTTTATTACGTTTTCCGCGGTCTTTCACCAGTAACTTTTACCAGAGAGGAACTCTTAAACATCAGAAAAAATGATATTGACCTATTCCATCCCTTTCTTCGATTGTTATTGTTATACTCTATTCACAACAGTATTTTTTTTTATATTTCTTACTTTCCTTTCTGTTTTTATTCTTTAAATGTCAAGTGATTAAACCTTATGAAGTCTAAAGTTTTCTGTTTTAAAATACATTTTGTACTGATCAATAAATTGTTAGTGAAGTTGAATATAGAGTACTGGTGTAACGGACCAGTTGATCTCCCTCCCTAAAAATAGGTTTGGTCTAAAATAAAAAATGTATTTGAAAAAAGGAAGGCTACCAAAAAAGGTACCGGTACCAACTTCCACATAATGGTATCGGTCCAAAAGTTGACCAGGAAAACGGAGAACTCAACTTGAACTTGTGTGTGAGTAAGTAAGTTGATTACCTGTTTTTGTTATTGCCAGTAGTTCCAGATCCCTGACCTAAAAACGAAATGGAGCTGCGGACCTTTGAGTGACACAACAACCCCTGGCCTACAGAGAGGAAGTTCATCTGCAACTATTTTGTGAGTTTTTCTAGCGGATGTTGTAAATGGTGATTTACACACACACACACACACACACACACACACACACACACACACACACACACACACACACACACACACACACACACACACACACACACACACTTGACAATGAGGCTGTAGCCGTAATATTGGAGGAACTGTCTTTCATACAGCCTTTTAAGTTATTTAAAAGTGCTAAAAAATATAAATACAGGTGCACCTGGAACCTGCGGAACCTCTTTGTTGGATGAATACTGTTCTACATACCAGCACAAAGTAGACAACAAGTAGAAGTATTTCTCCCTCTGGCATGTATTTCTACAACATGTAGCGTTAGACAGCCAATCAAAAGCATTATTAGGGCTTGGTAGAAGCATGCTGCATGCATATTGGGTCATTGGCTTGTTGATATTTTACTCCTTTAGGTATTGAAATTTGGTATTGAATGACAAGGCATATTTGGATGTACAATGGAGGCGCTTAAAAGTATGGAAGTTCAGTACCCAGCCCTATTCGGATTATCAGAATTGAAGCTAAAATGTAATGTAAATGTAAAATGATCTTCAAAGACAGTGTGGGATTAACTGAGAGAAACATCAAAATCAAATGGAGTTTATTTCATATTTCAGAGCAGGCCGACGACTTGTTGAAATGTTGAAATCTAGAAGACGACTAGACTATATCACATTTGACAAAGGTTGTGAAGGAGCTGCATATTACTTCAAAAATAACAGATATGGGTAAAACTAAATCCTGTCTGTGCTGAGAATGAAATCCGTGTTCATTCGTTTTACACTTACAGGTTTTGAAAGCGTTATTAAAACATTTATTAACCAGCTTCATGCAATAAATTATTCATTTGGACAGCTCATTTTATAAAATCATGTATGGTACATAGTTTACATTATTATATTAATAGTATTGTATTAGCATTATAGCATGAATTATTAAGCATTGCGGTTATATTAAAGGTCTGAGACTGCTCGCTGCGGTCGTGAGCCAATCGCAAGTCACTTTAAATATTAGAAGAAGAGCTCGTGTTGATTGACAGTGACACATGCTCAATGCTCAAGTCTTGGAATGAAAGCAATCGATCAACTAGTGTTGATGTTTGTTAATGCTAGTTAGTGTTTTAATCCAGTACTTTGGGTGTTGGTGGTGTAGTGTATGTGTGCATGATCTGTGCTCATGGGTCATTTTTAAATGTATATGCATGTGAATCATTTAGCATTAGAGTGCACTTTACTTTTCCGCCATCATCAAGTCAAAATTGAAATTTGTCTAATACTTTGGTTTAAAACTAGTGACATTCAAGTCTCAGCTGCAGTTTGCAAATGTTAGCATGCTAACTTGCTAAACTAAGATGATGACCATGTTAAACCTTACACCTGCTAAACATCAGCATGTTAGCATTAATTCTTAGAAATGCGAAGATTAGTTGATTAGTTGTCAACTGCTCAATTAATCGCCAACTATTTTGATAAACGATTAATCGGTTTGAGAAAACATTCTCTGATTCCGGCTTCTTAAATGTGAATATTTTCTAGTTTCTTCTCTCCTCTGTGACGGTTAACTGAATATCTTTGAGTTGTTGACAAAAACAAGACCTTTGAGGACGTCATCTTGGGCTTCGGACATTTTATAGACCAAACAACTAATCGATTAATCAACAATGAAAACAATCGTCAGTTGCACTTGACTTGCATATTGACATATTTATATCTACCTTTCTATCTATTTTGTCACCTTCTTGTATGTATTTAGGTATTTTCTGTGCATGCGTGTGTGTGTGTATGTGCGTGCGTGCGTGCGTACGCGCATGTGCGCATGCCGGGTCATGCATGGAGCCATCTTTATAGTTAATTGCTGTAATTAACAAATTGTCACCTTCTTGTGTCTACATAGTGTTTATTTTTACCTCTTTGTTCAGCTTTGTTTTCCTTGTTTTGAGATGTATGTGTATTTCTACCTTCCTGTAACTTGTTCTGTGTGTAAGTACATTGAGAGCAGCTTAAAACCAGAGTCAGATCCATGTGTGTCTACACATACTTGGCCAAGAAATCATTTCAATCAGGAGAGACGTGTTTGCAGATATGCAAATGAGGTTTATTGTACAGCTCAATAAAATGTACAAAGTCTTTGGTGATTGGACTCCATCGCTATATGAATATTTCCTATATCTGTATATAGGGGTAGACCATCATATCCCCCAGATGGAATCTAGACACCGGTGGTGGCGACGAAGGAGCCCGTAGACCAGACCAAAGGAGGCTCCGGACCGGTCAGCTGGAGTAGATGACTGGTGGAGGATTGCACTCTTTGCCTGCAATGACAGCTGAATAGCAAAGAGGGTTGTGACTCTGTGATTGGGCCTTGATTAAATGAGGTCTTCCTGAAAGAATTTATGCTGAGCTACATATGTGTATATATATATATATATATATATATATTTAAATCTTTGATATATTCTGGAGGTGCGTTAAGAAGTGGGCAGCTCAGATCTGTATTACAGCAGGTGGAGGGCAGAAACTATACGTTTATGTACTATACTATATGTTTTAAACATTAAGTGTATGCAGCGCCGAAGATGAGTTGTGGACACTGTTACATACACACACACACACACACACACACACACACACACACACACACGCACACACGCACACATCCTTACATCCTTCTGGGTTTGGCTAAAGGGAGGACAAAGGAGGTCAAACTAAGAAATGTGTCAACTCTGCAACGAAAATGTTGATTAGATTATTGTGTGTGTGTGTGTGTGTGTGTGTGTGTGTGTGTGTGTGTGTGTGTGCCGGGTCGTGTCAGGTCGTGCATGAAGTCATCTGTATATTTAATTGCAGTAATTAACATATATACATAACATAACACAATACATTATACAGTATTTTAAGCAGCAAATAATTCATGCACAATTCAGTGTGTTTGCTGCATGTGAATATTTGTATCTGGGTCTGTATTTATGAGTTTTCTGCAGTAGTGGAAGAAGTATTGCAATCCTTGACTAAATTAAAAGTACATCAGCTACATTTTCTTCAAGTATCACAAGTAAAAGTACTTCATCTGCAGAAAAATTGCCCCTTTGGCTGTTGTTATGGTATATATTACATCATTAAATTGTTGATATTAATGCATTCATATAGCTTCATGAATTCTTTCTTGCCAAAAAATGTTTGCAACCTCTTCACCCCATCGGCTCCTTAATTTAATGAAACTCAACTTCTTACAATATATTAATATTAATATTTTCCAAATATGTACCAGCGTAACCCTTGTCGTCAACACAAAATCAACACTTTTGTTGAACTTTTTTTGTATTAACTTTTTCTTGCATTGTTGTCCTTTTGTCAACACCTTTGATGCTTTTTTTCAATGTTTGTCACTTTTTTTGACATTTAACACTACGTGACACTAACTTATTAACTTTAGTTTTACAATTATATTTGGAATTTATGGTCAAAAAAACTCATTTATAGGAAATTAGGAATTATTTAGACTAAAATGAGAGGAATGGATGTTGATGGATAATCACAGACTGGACTATGGCAACTTTTACTCAATACTATTTCAAAACCACTTCAATTTGTTTTTCATAATGTTATAAAATTGAATAAGACGCCCCAAAATTAATGAAAGTAGAGATTGCCAAAGAGCGTTGTGTGGAATCAATCATGTTATTTTGGGTAGTTAAAAAGAACATTGATATAGGAAAACAGGTCAGTTTGACCCGAGGACAACATGAGGGTTAAATAAGGGAAATCTTCCAGATCATTTCAGGTCACTGTCAACTAATCTTCATCTTCACAAACATCTAGAAGAGGTCAATTTGACATGACAAGAAGCTCCAACTAGATGCTGCTTTTTTGCAAGAGGTCACAAGACAAAAAGGTTTTAATCTTTAACAAAAGTCAAATCCAACTCTGTAAAGTAAAAATGTCAGATCAATGTAGTGGAGTAAAAGGATAGGAATTTCCCTCTGAAAGGCATACAGTACAACGTAAAATGGAAAAACAAAAGAAAATTAACAGTATCTCAAAATTATACTTCAGAGCCACCAGACTCATTTGAGTCATTTCACCTTGCAAAAAACGGGGGTTGCTTGTCTAGCGTGGCCTCGATCGGTTTGTTTGTTAGTTCTGGAGCAGAACACAGCAACTCCTGTGTTCTGGGGGGTAAAGTTACTGTTTTTGTCAAAGGAGTCTGGAGGCTTTGCAGATAGCAGAAATAACGGCTTCAGTTCCCCATCGTAAAGGGCAACTGACAGCAAGATAAAGCGCTGAAAATATTCTAAAAATAGCGTACACCTGAACTGATGTAGATGTTATTAGGTGTGCATTTAGCTGCTGCCTCCATCCACAGCAGGGCATTGCTTTGCTTCCGTATTGGCACTCCTGCCTGCTTCTCCAAACTGGAGAAATACCCTGACTATGGAGAAGTACCTCCAAACTATCCCTTTAAGTACAGTACTTGAGAAGAAGCAAATAATGTACTTGAGATGCTTTCCACCACTGTTTTTCTCTGCGTTTTAGCAGCATTTCTTCCAAATGTTTCTTTGACATCCGTACAAGTGTGAAAGTGAGATTTCAGACAACAGCACTTTTTTTTATCGGCAGTAAAAATCTGCAATCACATGCAGCACAAACAAAGAGGAGAATAAAATGTACAGCTGAGCTTGGTAGCGTTGTTTTCTGGGGGTAGATTGTAGGTGTGAAACATCCAAATGAGATCATTGTTTGTTGCGTTGAATATTCATAACCACCAAATCATGTGTGTCAAAGAAGGAGAAGGAGCATGGTGGGGGAAGGTAAAGGTGGAAAAAAAACCTGCTTGGTTTTCATTATCATACACGACATAATCCTCTTTGTGAAAGAGACTCCCTGTCACTCTTTAGAGAGGAAGAGGAACAAAGGGAGAAATAAAAAAGGAGCACTAACAGGAAGACTAGGGCCCCGCTCGTCCACATACTTGTGAGATAAAAACACATCATTCATCCTCTGTTCCCGTGGTGACGCCTCTTCCAGCTCCTCAACACTTAAAATAAGGCCTCTCACCTCAATCGTCTTTCCTTCATTCTCCCCTCCTCCTTTTTTATGCTCTTCACTATCCATCCTTTCTTCATTTTCACTTCAATTTCTCTTTGCCCCCATCCCCTCTGGAGTGCTCTTTATCCCCCAAGTTCTCTGTATCCTCCCATACCCTCCCTCCCTTCTCTCTCATCTCTCATCTCATCCCCATATCCCCGCCCCTCAGCATTCAGTGATTAATGCGAGTTTTAATTGTCATGCTCACTTTTATGCTCATTAAAGTGTATTATGCAGCAGTTAGGGTATTAAAGTTCAGTGAGAAATTTCATGCATACTGATGAGAATGCAAATGAGCCCAGCGTGAAAAGATACTATGGTTTGTGTGTGTGTGTGTGTGTGTGTGTGTGTGTGTGTGTGTGTGTGTGTGTGTGTGCGTGTGTGTGTGTGTGTGTGTGTGTGTGCATGCATGTGTGATTATCCCCAGGAGTAAGCCACAGTGTCATTATCACCCATACTAGACCGTCTTAGCGGAGCAGAGAGTCCAGCCATAGCAAGCATGTTAATGGGAGCCTTAAAGCATTCTTTATGCCCGAGTCCCTGAATAGTATTTAACATATGATGCTGTGTGTCGATGCATTGGTTTTAGTCAGGGAGGTACAATAAACTCAGGTAGCATTAAGTCGTGCACATACAGAATAAAAATCGCAAAAGTCTGAAAGTTGAAATTGAAGGTTTATCATTGATATCAAGATTTGTACTGTAGATGTCCCTTCTAAGGTGTTAATGACGTTTGAAAAAAACAAAAACTGCTATGTGGCAATAGCTTGAATAAAAATGACCTCAAGCTTACCCTCGTGGTGGTACTGAAGAAAAAGTCAGAGGGTCACTAAAGTCAGTAGGATTCATCCTCTGGGGCAGGGCTGTAGTTAAGACCACCTTAGTCGAGTCCAAGTCAAGACCAAGTCAAGACCGAGTCCAAAAAGGTTCGAGTCCGAGTCAAGTCGAGTCCAAGACAACTCCAAGACCAGGACTAGTCGAGTCCAAGTCAAGATCAAGTCCAAAAAGGTTTGAGTCTGAGTCAAGACCGAGTCCAAAAAGTTTTGAGTCCGAGTCAAGTCGAGTCCAAGACAACTCCAAGACCAGGACTAGTTGAGTCCAAGACAAGACCGAGTTCAAAAAGGTTTGAGACCGAGTCCAAAAAGGTTTGAGTCCGAGTCAAGACCGAGTCAAGGACAGAAAAAAAGGTCTTGTGCATGACAGTATCAAGACAATACTTTTGGGTTTCACTCTCCCTCCAATATTATCAACATAATAAAGACACCTGGACTCGGTCAAGACCAAAAGCCATATTTGGCAAGACCAGTGGCCGAGACCGAGACAAGTCCGAGTCCAAATACTAGCGAGTCCGAGACAAGTCCAAGACCATAGAAACAGTCTTGAGTCTAAGACCGGACTGAAGTATGACAGCCCTGCTCTGGGGACCACGATTGTCTTCCGAAAATTGAATGGCAATCCGTCAAATAGTTGAGAAATTTCAGTGTGGACCAAACGACTGACACGCTGCTAACATTGCTAAAACAATGAAAAGACAGCCGCAGGATTGTGTATTGGCCACCCGACGCTAGTCCACACAGCATTCTGGGATGAAAGAAAAACGTGCTCTGGTTTATTGGCATGTCTTTAAAGCAATCACAATCGTCATGGGCGGCGCTGAGCGCCATACGGCACATCGACGCCTCTGCAAGTGGACTCGGGAAGGAACTTGTTTTGGTGAAACATGTCTACGTTCAAAGGCTGTTATACTCGTGAAACAGAAAAGATTGGACAGATAGTCTAGCTAGCTAGTCTGGATTTACCCTGCAGAAATCTGAGGAGCAGTTAACCATAGTCCTCAGAAATCCACCAGAGTTTAAAATGCCAACACAAAGAAAGCGGAAGGTAATGGATATCGATTCTCAATAAGTGATATTCATCGGAACTTTTGTCTGCAACGGAGCAATCCCGGAAGTGGGACAATATAGACTTATTTTTGACAGAATGGCAACAGGCCTGGTAGGAAGGCTAGATCATCCGGGTAACTTTCAAACTAAATAGTGAGTGGAGACTCCTGATTGTAACACATCACTACACAGTTTAAACAACTTCATCAAAACACAGCCACAAATCTTTGCTTCGTGTCGTTCAGAACTGGACTAAATGGAAGAACCCGACTACTTACTTGTACAAATGTCTAAAAATTGCCAAACAATGAATTCTGAGAGATAGGCGCCGCTCAAGAGACGCTCCCGGTGTGGTATGACACATGGCGGGCCACGGAACAACAGCACAGCCGCAACTCGGCGCAGAGCCTGATCGAATGTTAAATGAGGTGTCTTGATGAAATGTGTGCGCTCTCAGCGAAGCAAAGACAAGAACGGTATTAACATAATGAGCGTCGGGAATTTAAATGTAATACGGTGAAAGAGAAATGCCTAAAAGATGAATATAAACTCAGTTGTTGGAAGGGGACTATCTCACTCAAGACGGTGTATCATGTGTGCCTGTATTGCTGCCTTCCTCTCTCAGCCCACCTACTGTTACCACCATGCTGAGTGAATGGGCTCAGTCATTACTGCGCTTCTACATGCGCTGTCTGCAGGGTAAAATGAGACAATAGTAAAGATTGTCAACCAGGGGGCCTAAATCATTTACACAGCATGGAGCAAGTGTGCTGAAATGAGGATGCTGATAACTCTGTCCTGCAGGAGCAGCAGGTGGTGCTGTAACTGGAAAAAACATGGCAGGAAACAAGACAGATAAACTCATTACAGTGACAAACAGAGTGTTTATGCATGAATAAAACAGTTTAAATCATGACTGAAATGTTCCCCTGGTGCTGAGCAAAAGGAGCTATGCAACTTATTTGGCTGAGGCTGCTGGGACACAAGTGTTACTGTGTGAGATAATCTTAGTAAATGGACTGTTCTTATATAGCGCTTTCTTGTCTTAACGACTATTCAATGTGCTTTTACATAGTACAGGGACCATTCACCTTTCATACACTGTGGCCGAGGCTGCCGTACAAGGTGCCACCTGCTCATCAGATAAACTCTCACACACATTTACACTCCGATGACACAGCATCGGGGGCAACTCGGGGTTCAGTGTCGTGCCCGAGGACACTTTGACATGGGACTGCAGGGCCAGGGATTGAACCACCAACCAATTATTGTGTGACCACACGCATGTCTGTACGGAAAATATGAATCTACCGCAAACGTCCGATTAGCTTAGCTTAGTTTAGCACTGGAAAAACTGGAAACGGAGTGCTAACAGCTAGCCTAGCTCTGTTTCCCTGTTTCCAGCTGTTGTCTCACATTTACTGTACAGCTATGAGTGTGGTGTCAATCTTCTCTACAATCTCTCTGCCAGAAAGTAAAAAGGATTTTTCAAAATCCAGAACCATTCTTTTCAAGTCAGTCAAGTATCTTTATTTGAAAAAGTTTAAACCAAAATGAATAAAAAAAAAAAAAATATATATATATATATATATATATATCAAAAAATTAAAGTTGCTATATGTAATTTATTAATGTTTCTGAAACTGTGTAATTTTTCATCCAATGATCATAAATGGCCTGTAACAGCAAATGAGACTAATAGTAAAAATAACGCTATTTTACATAGTTTTTTATTAATGCCTTTTGATTCACGGCAGGCAGAACGACTCTACAGTGACACATTCTGACGGGTCACAGATTTCTTTGTATCAACGGAAAAGCCTACGCAGCCAGGTAAAATGTAGCAGGAGATATCTTTATACAGGCCTAATTGTATTTTTATTTTATTTTAGAGTCAATCTCAGTCGGGCTTTAACAGATGGAGACAATTACGGGATTGTAAATGATTCAAAACCAACCCCAAATGGGTCCTCGGGTATATAATATGTATATTGTGCCGGCATTTTATATATTTTCAGTCCGTGTTTGTGTTGGCGTACTATTTTCTTTTCCCCTGTCCTTGTGTAAAGCATCCTTGGGTTTCATGAAAGGCCCTTTATTGATCCAAGTTAGTGACAGTGGTTGCCTAAAGGTCAGAGAAGCGAGTCTTTGACCTGGAGGTCGTCCATTCAATCCCCAGACCAACCAGATCTCAGGTAACCTTCCCTGAATAAATAAAGTTTAAAAAAATAGTTGTTATTACATTGGTTGCTACAACAACCTCTGGCTCGTGACACAGTGACAGCGATAACGTTATCCTGTTTAGCTCACGATACGTGTCGACTAAGTTACCGTAGGCAACACTTGAAATGCAACCATGCATCTGTAACTTATTCTATTATTGTAAATGAATTATTTTCTGCCTGAGCAAAACATTCATAGCAGCTATATGACCTCCTTTAAACGCTGAGTATACAGTGTGTATTACAGCACCGTAAAGAAATTACCTTTTATGACAGCAGGTGTGCTAAAAACACTACGGCTTTGGTCCAAAGCTGCCGCTACAATCAACACAAACTGAAAGTTACACATAGCCACTTTAACATACACACATAACATGCACTAGACCCGTGTGAAAAGGGATGGGAAGAAGCCTAGGCTTGTCGAGTCCTACCCCCAGTCTTTACCATAGACAAGTGCACAATCCAATAGGATAAACTAAGCAGACGAAAGATAAACTATTAGTGCTCAGCATGGTAAATAGTGTTACCTGTCAGAGGAAAAAGAATTTCTGCTTTGTGTCCAACACACAACAGTTTAACCACAAAAACGGTGCAAATCTTTTTCATACTGAACCCACTGTTTCAACTGTAGCCATCTATTCAGGGACTGGTTTACACCTGGGGCTCCAGGTGACGGCATCAACATGCTGATAGAACTGAAATCCAGCAGTTGAGCCTCAGGGGCAACTGGGGCCCAACTGTCCAACAACACAACCATTATCCATAGTGAACTCTGTCCAGTTGGCCCGGGGCGGGAACGCTCATGTAGAAATAATCAGGATCAAAGAAATAATTACAAGCTCACATTGTGTATTGTATTCTATTGTGTTGTTTTATCAGTGACTGAACATATTTACACTGGTACTTGTACTTCACTTGATTATTTGCATTTTATGGAAATATTCATAGCATTTAGAGGTGCAAATGATTAGTTGTGAACTATTAAATTAATTGCTAACTAGTTTGATAATCGGTTTGAGTCCTTTTTTTTATGAAATAAAGGGTCAAAGTTCTCTGATTCCAGCTTGTTAAATGTGAATATTTTCTGGTTTCTTCTCTCTTCTGTGACAGCAAACTGAATAGCTTTGAGTTGTGGACAAAACAAGACATTTGAGGACGTGATCTTGGGCGTTTGGGAAACTAATTTTTCATTAATGGAGAAAATAATCAACAATGAAAATAATCATTGAATGCAGCCGTACTGTTTTTACAGATTTTTACAGATTAAAAATGCTACATACAAAAAAAAACAGTTAATATGATGCAGTACAGTCTTCTCTGCTTCCTTACAGGATGATGAGGTTCTGCCTCCACAGAGCTCCTCCCGGGTCTTCCTGGCTTTTCCCTTGAGGGTTCCAGGTTAAAGTCTAGCCGACCCAAATCTGAAAAGATTAAGGGTCTGGCATCGGGTAATGAAAGTCGCTCATCTCGAGGGGCAGCACCAAGCGTGCATTTGAAAATCTCACTGCACGCAATTAGAAAACACTACAACCAATCACAACAACGCACGGAGTGACGCATCCAGAGCCCCATACGCTTAGCTACCAGCGGAGCTGTCGTCATCTGTTGAGCTCGCCTCTGGCCCGCCTTTGTCAGATACACCGATGTGATTGGTGCAGCTCCCCTCTGGCCCGCCTATGTCAGATACACCGATGTGATTGGTGCAGCTCCCCTCTGGCCCGCCTATGTCAGATACACCGATGTGATTGGTGCAGATCAGATACAAGGGCATAGTTAATGAGCAGCATTACACGATGCCAGAGTAACCCGCTGAGCAAATCCGGTCCAAAGTCAAAGCTTGAATCTAAAGGTGACCGTGCTTTCTGCCATAAAGGCCCCTCGACTTTGGAACGACCTGCCCGAGGAGATAAGGCTCGCAGAATCAGTGAACCCTTTTAAATCACTTCTTCAAACACATCTGGAGTATGGTCTTGACCTACTCTATCTGTAAAGTGTCTTGAGATAACTCTTGTTATGAATTGATACTATAAATAAAATTGAATTGAAATTGAATTGAAATTTCTATAGACTCTCTTCCATGTGATGTTGTCTCTTTTTTATTGTTTCTTATCTTTTTTCATCTTTTATTTCTATTGATTTATTTATTCCTTTTTTACTGCTTGTATTTTGTCTTCTCACTACTATGTCTTGCATCTTTTGTCTTCACCTCATTTTGTCTTGCTAATGTTTGGCCGCACTGTTTAGCTCTCTGTTATAGATATCCTGATATCCTGCTTTTGCCTTGCTTTGTCTTGCAAAGCACTTTGTAAAGTCTGTTATTAAACATATATTTATATTTTTTATAAAAAAGTTATTGTTATTATTCAGCTGTGCAATGGTACTTCTGATACTTTGATCTGAGTAAATGTACTTAGTTACATTCCATCACTGGCGGTGGTGGTACTTTTACTTCAGCAAAAATATATGAGTAGCCTCCTTCTTCCGTCCATTACTATATTTCACATAGTGTGTGTTTTCCTTAAAGAACGCCACATTCCGGGGGATTATAAACGTCACACGGGAGGCGGTGCTGCGTTCACTGTCCCCTCCCCCAAAACCACGAGGCTCCCGTGTTGACAGGCCCGATCACCGCCCCACTGGCATCGTTTATTCCGGCTTTTCAAGCTCCCCACCACCAGACAAAGCAGCTCGTCTCTCCGTCTGTAACATCTACAACACCCACCGGTTTCAACCCAAAGCCTGAAAACAGATAAGGTCGTTTTTTAACCCCGTTTTAACGCTTTTCTGGTGTCAAACCTTACAAAGGATTAGCTAACGGCCGTGCGGGAATTCCGCCATCCGTTTTTTTTTTTTTTTAGCACGGAGCTAACCGGACAGACCCCGCCTTCTCTTAATTTGTCAACAAAGGGGTTTGACAAGCTCGGAGAAGCCCTGCCCCCATGTTTCCATAAAAGGATGATTTGGCCATACACGGCCAACAATCAAGCCGTGGGTAACCTCTTCCCTTCCCCATACCGTTCATATGGTGCGTTGACTTCCTCCGTCGCCGTTAAAGCGGAGCTATCATGGCGGAGCGCGTGCAGCAGCCCCCAGCCAAGCGGCTCTGCTGTAGACCGGGGTACAATGCAGCATGTCGGCAAGGCCAGCGGGCCGCGGGGGCGCAGTGTGGCGGCTCTGGTGCCACCCAGGGCGAATCGAGCAAAACCCAGAACCCGGAGACTCTCCTGGACATCGCGGCGAGGAAAGTCGCGGAAAAGTGGCCGTTTCAAAGGGTAGAGGAGCGTTTCGAGCGGATCCCGGAGCCCGTTCAGAGACGGATCGTTTACTGGTCTTTCCCCAGGAGCGAACGGGAAATCTGCATGTACTCGTCGTTCAACACCGGCGGGGAGGAGATCGGAAGTAGCGGGGAGAGCAGCGACGAAACGCGGCTGCCTTTCCGACGGGGCATCGCTCTGCTGGAGAGCGGCTGCGTAGACAACGTACTGCAAGTCGGTGAGTAATGCGATGGGACCGGGGGCATATCGAGTATAAATATAACCCTATCTGGCAATTAATCACCAATAAAACAACACCACGACCCATTTAAATGTGGATATGGAGTAATATAGATAGATAAAGTGACCGGGTTTGACAACAAAGGGTGAAGCGGTCAGGCGAGAGCCTACAATGGGGCTTTAAATCTGCTGTGTGCATGAATGGGAATGTGTGACAGGGGCATTTAAATCCTGTTTTGCTCGAGGGCTGTTTGAATGTGAAATGTAGGGTACAAAGCCTCAAAATCCTCTAATTGCGTTGCAAATCAAGCTGTGGCTTTCACAAAGAGGAATCCCCACAATTTCACATTTAAACGCCACCAAACTTCATTGAGAAACTTCCACAGAATAAAGGATAAATCTGCTGCTGGTTTTTTAGAGGCGTTAATAAATTAGGCTAATGTGAGATTCAACCATGTCAATGTGAGACACAAAAGTACTTTTTTTTTTTTTTTTTTTTTAAGCTGTGGGGTCAAGTCATGAGACTGACAGGCTACTTTAGCATCAGAAATCACCTAAAAGTGCTTCATGTATCCTTCATTTCAGAAATAAATATCGATTTAATTGAAGTGATGGAATTTTAAAAGTATTAAAGCTCTTTTTTTAAGTTAAGATTACAATTTTAGGTAAGTTTTGCTGTTCAGACACACAGCCTGACCTTTTTTTGTTTTTTTGAAGTCATTCTTAAATGATTACATAAAAGTATTGAGTAATAAAGGAAGAGCTCAGGGCTGGGTTGGGTGTCAACTGACACACATTACATTTGAATGAGTTGTTCTGTGTGTGTGTGTGTGTGTGTGTGTGTGTGTGTGTATATGTGGCACAGTTCAGATGCTTGTGTATACACGTTGTGTCTTTGTCAGCTTGCATATTTCTTTGATCAGCAGATACACTGTGCAGCGGGTACATGGGAAGTACTGAGTTGGAAAGCAGTCAATATTCAGTCTCACATTGTCATGATTGAATGTGTCTCTGGCACGTTATTACTTTATTACTGGAATGTTTTAGCAGATTAGCCATTACATAAGTAGATGTGCTCTCTTTCCAAGTGGCAAAAATGAGAATACCAGTTAGCGTATGTCAGTTGTTTAAAACCCGCTGAAAGGAGTTTTTCCCCTGTGTGAAACGGGAACAGACACCTGTGCTGAACTGACAGCTGCATGTGCATGCCAACTTTACTCCAACAACACAAACCAATGACTTAGTATTTTTTCGTACTATTTTAATGTGCTTAGGCCCTCTTTGAGATTTTAATTACCCAGCACACATATGAAATGCCCAGCATTCCCATTGTGAGTTTGGCACTTTGTTCCTATTTTCATGTTCATTTGTGTCTTTCAAGCTTCCTGTCGCCTCCAAAGGAAGGCAAACAAAAGCATCTTTTCACTCCCTTGTTAAGTAGAAGAGATTTGGAAAGGAGGAAGCGTATTGAGCACAACGCTTCTTTTAAATGGGCCATGATTCACACCAGTTTGCAGCCAATTGGTTCGGGGTTGTGTCTTTGTGTGTATCTGTAATCGACCGCAGAGAGAGAGAGATCTTTGGCTGCGGCATACTAGATGTTGAGTTGAAGGGCTAGTTTTCAGTTTTCAGCCTTATATGATTACGTGGTCAGCCTGGGGTCTTTGATTGTGTCTGTCACCTGAGAGTTCACCAGAGTCGGGACACCGTCCCTGAGAGCGTCGAGGACTGTAATCCCATTACTCTGCATGGTTAATTTGTATTGTAATGCAATCTGAACACTTCAGTTGCTGCATGACACGTCCCTCTTCCCCCCCACTTTTAAATGCATGTGGGCTTTGTGAAGCGCAGCAGGGAATACACACTCGCATCACACACACATAACACACACACCAGCCTCTGTCCTGCCAAAATAAGAGGCCTATATATTCCCAAATATTGGGAAATGTTTCTCTAGAGAAGAAACCAAATCTGGGTTGTTATTCCAGAGAGTGAGGGGGGGCTCGATCAGCATGCTTACAAAGAGCACTCTCTCTCACTCACACACACACACACACACACACACACACACACACACACACAGGGAGGGTTTCTTTCTTGGCTGATTGCACCCCAGCCTGGAATTTGCTGGAAAAATAGAGCCAAGAAGTGATAAATAAAGGATGTAATCTCCCCACGTTTGGGCTGTACCATAGGAGGGAGGTTTTTTTGCAGCAGACCTGGAGGAAATGAATTGACACACATTTGCCGTGGACCCCTCATACCCCACAACAAACCCTCAGCACAAAGATAAAGGTAGCCATTTTTTTTCTTGCGAGAGCAAATACCGCAGCTTCTCAAGTTTAGACTTGAGGGCTACTCTATTCCCCGGTTGGAGCCAATATCATTGCTGGTGGTGATTTTATTGAGCTGCGAGGTGGACTACCAGCACCAAAGAAATAACTGAAGTGTGCTGCTCCTCCAAATACACTCTAGGTTGAAGGCAATTTAATACCAAACAGTGATAATATATCTAGAGCTGAAATAAAGTTAATTGTTTTTGAAGCATAAATGCCAATCATTTGGTCGTTCTAGCTTCTCAAATGTAAGAATATCCGGCTTTTCCTTATCATCCATTATAGTAAACTATTTTTGTTTTTTTTGGACTGTTGGTCAGACCAAAAAAATGCAATTTCAAGACTTGACATTGGGCTCAGCAACCGGTTTTCCTTATGTTTTATAAACCAAACAGAGATGATAATCCTCAGATTTATTGATAATTAAATAATAATTCTGTGATTGTTTCCACTTGATAACATGCACCAACTTATCATTCAACAAACAAAATGGACAAAATGCAAATACAGTTTCAACTAATGTTGCAGTACAGTGCAATAATTTATTCATAACTGGTCATTAATTGTTGCTATGCTTGCCATCACAGATTTAATTACCTTAAGCATTGAGTCTCTAATTGAAAGTAGGAAAGGCAAAGTCATGGCTTTTGCACATAAAATGTAAAGACCTTTTTACTGATGAATGCATAAAATGAGATTGGAAATTGGCTGTTTTTTAAATTTAAATTTCAGCCAATAACACACCTTGGTCCAAAACAAACTGGCTCGTCACTTAACAAACCTCAGGCAGCTTCTTATTGAGACCAATTACACATCCTCCATTATCTCTTTTTAAACTCGTAGAGGAAGAGAAGCTGCTCTGGTGTGAAGTCATTTCGCAGTCGAGTTTCATGCAGAGAAGCAGCTGAGAACATGAAAGCCTTCTGTCTAAATCGGTTTGCACTCAGGGTCAGAAAGCCAAAATATTTCCTGTGTGCAGAAACAGCAGTGTTCTACAACGTGTTGTATACATTTCTGGATTTATTACAGAAAGAAATCAAACAAAACTGGAAAACAACTGTGCCTGAGGTATAAGGAAATGTCCAGCCATAATACAGCTTCAGCCACCACAAACATAACGTGACTTTTCCCCAAATAAACTCACTATTTTAACTTTAAAAGCTTTCTCAAACCCAGCTGTTTATAGGGCCTAAGGCAAGACAAGATGGGAATTATCACTTCATGTGTGTAATTCAGAACCGGTTTCAGTTCTGATAGGAAACAAAGGTGTTCAAAAAGCAGTTCAGGTATAGATACAAACCTCACTAATTTGACTAAAAGTCTACGAGAGTTTATGATGCCACTAAATGACAAGGTAAAGGATGAAACATCTGGGCTACATGCTAAACAAAAAAGCGAGAGTTGAAACTGAAGGTGTTGTATGCATATCTGCCACAAGATTTGTCATGTAGTGAGATTAAAAAGGGGGTAGCAACGATGGATGGATGGATGGATGGATAGATAGATAGAGATATATTTAATTCTTCACCAGAGGATAATAATGATAGAGGAAGTGAGCAAATGTGTCCTGGTACTTTAAATGCCTTTTATATGAACAGTGACGCTAAAAGCTATCTAACATGCTATTGTTAAGCAGGTATAATATTCACCATGTTCACTGTCTTAGTGTAGGTTGTTAGCATACTAACAGCTGCTAATTAACTGGATGATGGGTATGTCATTGTGTGTTAAGGTATTTGGTATTGGACATTACACTAATACTAGAGCTAAGTCATTTGGATTCATTTGCTGGGGAAAATCTGAATATAATGGCAAGCCTTATTATGAAAAGCAACTGGGATTGTCATCCCAGTTGCTTTTCATAATAAGGCTTCCTGGATGTTGTCATTTAGAGACAATTCCAGTGATGTGGTTAATACAAGAGGATTAGCTTATAATTCACAAACACTATTTTAAATCCAACCATGTTCCTTTTGATTGTGGCACTAAAAAGGTTAAACACAATGTAATCTCCGGCTTTGTTGTATCGCTGCCTCTTGGACCAGGCCTGCAACTAACTATTGTTTTTGTCATCGGTCTGTCGACTACTTTCATGATTAATCAGTTAGTTGTTTGGTCTATAAAATCTCAGACAATTGTGGCAATGTCGGTCAGTGTTCCCCGAAGCCCTAGATGACGTCCTCAAATTTGTCCACAAATCAAAGATATTCAGTTTGTCACAGAGGAGTGAAGAAACTAGAAAATACTCCCATTTAAGGGTCCCATGGCATGAAGATTTCACTTGAAGTTTTTTAACATTAATATGAGTTCCCCCAGCCTGCCTATGGCCCCCCAGTGGCTAGAAATGGTGATAGGTGTAAACCGAGCCCTGGATATCCTGCTCTGTCTTCATCTGAAGTTAAAGCTCAGATGGGCCGATCTTTTCCCTTATGAGGTCATAAGGGGCAAGGTTACTTCCCCTTTCTCTGCTTTGCCCACCCAGAGAATTTGGCCCACCCATGAGAGAGAAAGAGAGAGACAGCATGGCTTTCAAATGAGCCAAGTGGCAGTTGGTCAAGCCCCCTCCTCCAAAGCTACAGACTCATAAATGGCACGTCCTAAGGAAAGCTCATTGTGGGACTGGCTATAGTGGCTGTAATTCTGCACCAAGGCTGAATTTTGGGAAAGAGACTTCAGATACAGTATTAGGGGACCACTAAGGTCAATATAAAAGAGACTTCAGATACAGTATTTGGGGACCACTAAGGTCTATATAAAAGAGACTTCAGATACGGTATTAGGGGACCACTAAGGTCTATATAAAAGAGACTTCAGATACAGTATTAGGGACCACTAAGGTCTATATAAAAGAGACTTCAGATACAGTATTAGGGGACCACTAAGGTCTATATAAAAGAGACTTCAGATACAGTATTAGGGGACCACTAAGGTCTATATAAAAGAGACTTCAGATACAGTATTAGGGGACCACTAAGGTCTATATAAAGAGACTTCAGATACAGTATTAGGGGACCACTAAGGTCTATATAAAAGAGACTTCAGATACAGTATTAGGGGACCACTAAGGTCTATATAAAAGAGACTTCAGATACAGTATTAGGGGACTACTAAGGTCTATATAAAAGAGACTTCAGATACAGTATTAGGGGACCACTAAGGTCTATATAAAAGAGACTTCAGATACAGTATTAGGGGACCACTAAGGTCTATATAAAAGAGACTTCAGATACAGTATTTGGGGACCACTAAGGTCTATATAAAAGAGACTTCAGATACAGTATTAGGGGACCACTAAGGTCTATATAAAAGAGACTTCAGATACAGTATTAGGGGACCACTAATGTCTATATAAAAGAGACTTCAGATACAGTATTAGGGGACCACTAAGGTCTATATAAAAGAGACTTCAGATACAGTATTTGGGGACCACTAAGGTCTATATAAAAGAGACTTCAGATACAGTATTAGGGGACCACTAAGGTCTATATAAAAGAGACTTCAGATACAGTATTTGGGGACCACTAAGGTCTATATAAAAGAGACTTCAGATACAGTATTAGGGGACCACTAAGGTCTATATAAAAGAGACTTCAGATACAGTATTTGGGGACCACTAAGGTCTAAATAAAAGCATCCAAAGAGCACCATGTCATGGGACCTTTAACAAGCTGCGATCAGAGAAATGTGAACTTCTTTTCATCAAAACTGACTCAAACCGATTAATCGAATATCAAAATAGTTAGCGATTATTTTATTAAGATGACAACTAATCGATTCATCTTTACCACTCTAGTTTATTATCAGTAGCGCAAAAGTCAAATATATACAATGCCCGACATACAAACAGGGGGTCGGTAATTGTCATGCAAATAAAAACCGGTCTATGGTGAGATGCAAATCCAAAACAAACACATGCCAAAAAGTAAACAGTTGAAGGTGCGGCTCATAAAGAATAATAAAAAAAAAACTGTGCAGAAAATACTAGCAGTGTTGTTCACCCTGGAACACTTTTTTTTTTTTTCCTCCATAAGAAATGACTCAAACCAATTTTAATCGATTTGTTAAAATAGTTGACAACTACTCGATTAACCTTCGCAGCTCTATCTTGGACATTGAAGGTTTCCCCATGAAACATGACGTGGTCTCTGCTCAGACACACCGGTGCGTGTTAAGGTATATGTTTGAGCTGAAGTATAGGTTTCAGGTACATGTTAAAGTATAGGCTGCAGTGTTTGTGTGTGCACTGAGAATGCTTATCTGCACCCGCTTTGTCAAAACAACTTTAAACTGGAGGATGAGGGGAAAAAAATCTAGGATGCAAACTAACGTATACACTATTTAATTTACCTGAGGGAGGTTGGTTTCTCTCTACGGTGGGAAAACATGTGCTGTAATATGTTTGTTAGCTGTGTTACCCAGTTATTAGGTCACATTTAAGATGCTTGCACTCTACAAGAGGTCAAGTTCATACCTTTAGAGGCCCTTTTCTCTGCGTCTGATCTCATGGTAATGTGCTTCCTTCTGCAGTATCAGGTCAAAGGTCATTAAAACATCAATACTATTGGAATGCAGTGTTTGTTTTTCATGGGATAATGTTAATCCATCCCTCTTTCATCTTCTTTTTTAACCGCTCAGCCGGGAATTAAAGGAACTTAAGATGAAACTAACGATTATTCTCATTATCTGTTGATTGATTACATGTTGGGTCAGAAAATAGTGAAACACGTTCCTCGTAGTGTCCAAAAAATAGCTCAGGCATACACATATTGGTTTTTTTTTGTTAACCAACAGTCCACCACCCAAAGATATTCAATCTGCTCATATTGAAGACAAAGAAAGCCATCAAGTATTCACATTTGAAAAATCACAGCCTGTAATTATTTTGGGTTACAAAATGTCATCTAGCTTATTGCTCCAACGTGTAACTGTTGATTACTTACTTTCTCTGGGATCGGAGAATGAGGTTTGGTTCATCTGTCGTAATGTATTCATCTAAAAGAGAGCTTTTCAAACTGTGAGGGAGAGACGTCTGGCAAAAGATACTGTGAGTTGCCACAATTTGCGTCTAAAATGGTTCTCGTTCTTTGAGTCGTAACTGCGACATATCTCCGACGTCCATCCCAAATAAACGTCCATAAATCTGCTTAGAAATTCTTTTAAGAAAACATTCCTTATAACTTTCTTCAATAGCTAAGATTTCTGGTGGTACGTCCATGGGTAAACTACACACAGGAACTGCTAAAAAGCTCATATGGCATACTTTTACCAATTATAAGTTACAATTGCAGTCTTTAAAGTAGAATTGATTTGTTGTTGCTCTACCTAAATTACTCTATGGCAACAAAATTGTTCCTGTTTACAAAAAAAAATAAAAATTATAGGAACGGTAGTTTTAAAAAGTAAGAGCATACATTTTCTGTCTTAGAGAGATTTGTGTGTGTGACTGAGGGAGAGTGTGTGACTGTTTGCACAACCCTACCAATTAAAACTCAGCTGCCCCTGAAATGGTTATAACAGAGTATACATCAACATTACTGTCATTTTATACACTGAAGTGCAGAATTTGAGACTCTGTGCTCAAGTCTGTCACAGGCCTGTTGCTTCGCAGACCGAGGGAGGGATGTGGACTGATAGTCTGTTATCACTGCCGTCCGTGGATTCTTAGTCTACTAAGTGTCTTTCTGTGCTCAGATGTTGGGTTTGGTGCTGCTGGCAGCTCAGCAAACTGTCACCACACAGTGAAATATCACTGGGTTGCTCTGTTGCACTTCTGTAATCAGGGAAAACGAGACAGGGTCCAGTACTAGTCGTAACTACATCATTGATACGCAAGTATGCGGCTTCGCCGTCCAAACGAGAACACAAGGCTGGCGTTTTCGAATTTTTTTCACCCTGGGACCACATTTCAAAAAAGTGCGTCTTCAGGCAGTGCGTTTACAAGATTGCGATGCCAAACACGCGGTTACACCAAAAAAACGTTTTCCTGTGGATGGCCCCTTAATAGTTGACAACTAATCGATTCATCTTTGCAACTCTAGTCAAAACGTTGCCAGGTCTGCCCCAAAAAGAACCTTCTGGCTTGGCAATCATCCAGTGCCAAGACTCCGATTCTTAAGTGAAAGAACAAATACCATAACTGACAGTGCTCTATTACAAGTAAAAGTTCCCCTACTTAAGTATCAGTATTTTAAACAAAAAGTACGTCCAGTATCCGCAGTAAAATGTCTCCAGTGAATGATTGCTGACATTATTAGATGTTAACACTGAAGCATTAATGTTACAGCAGTGGGTTTTTATGCTGTAGCTATTCCAGGTGGCGCGACGTTAACTATCATATTTCCGGACTAAAAGTCGCACTTTTTTTTCATAGTTTTGCTGGTCCTGCAACTTATAGTCAGGTTACTCTTACTGCAATGAAGTAACGAAGAAAGCTAATCGTGGGCTGAAAGCAAGATGGCCAGAGCTGGAGGAACGGGTCTACAGATGGGTACTTATACAACGTGCTGCTGGGAGAGGCTTGTCAACGGTGCAGTTACGTCTCCACTCCCTGGTAGTTGTTCTGTGTGCTATTGCGTACGTTGACATGCCGGACACCTACCGTATTTTACCGTAGTGTGCTAAATGTCTGTTCTTGGTAGATTTTGTGGTTTGTTGGTGCAACGTTTTTCCCCTCTTCATGACGCATTTTTGACTGATGCGACTTATACTCCAGAGCGATTTATAGTCTGGAAAATATGGTACTTGATATGCAGTTCGATAGTTTGGGCCCTTCCCAACGGATCACCAGATAAATTAGAGTGGTCGAAAGATGGTTAATATTAGAGAGAAGAAGAAACTCAGTTCTGATACTGTACAGAAATATGAATGTATTTTTGTATATATATGTATATATTTTTGTATATATTTTTGTCTCATCTTTGTTTTTTCTGTCAAAGACTTTCAGATAAGTTTTGGCCTGGATCCGTTTTAAATTAAACTAGAAGTTTGTTCTTTTAGGCGGACCTGAAAATAACTCCTAAACATCTGAAACGTGAAGTGTGTCTAACTATGTCTGAAGACAGACCCCCCCTGTTGTTTTTATAAAAAATATTGATTATTGCCGCTTGAACTAAATCTCTGATAATGTGATGCAGTTCATATCTATACACTTGACTGCTTAACTCAGCACACTCTGTTGAATTAAAGTTGAGATAAGCACATCAAAGCACAATTTGTGTTATCTCTCACAAACACACACACACACACACACACACTAATGCATACATGAGGCCTCAGGCCTTTTTGTGTACGTACTGATTACTGCCGGCTCGCTCTCTCATCTGCAATTTTATGAAGAATCAATGAATCGGCGCACACCTATTGAATGATGCAACGCTTTGTAAGTATGTTGAGGGAGACACACACACACACACACACACACACACACACACACACACACTCAACCTTGTAAGTTGTTGATCTGCATTAATGGTGTATGCATAGCATGCTTCTGCTCTGCAAGATCAATTTTTATTGGAGCTACATCAGGCACATAGTTTGCAACGAAAGCAAAACCTGACACTTTTGAAAAATGGTTTTACAATACACTGACCATACTTGTATAAAATTACGGATAGAGGCAGTAGATGTTAATGTCCTACATTACCGAGTCAGTCTTAGTTATTCTGTGGCTGCTGGTTGAAGTTTTGGAGTTCTGCCCAGGTATTTTCCAGGTCAGTGTCAAACACCACGAGGAATGTAACTACTTTTTGTTGCTTTTTTCTGCCTCCACACAGGTAGTAGAAGCGTAATAGTTGACTTATCCTGTTTATAAACACATTGCATTTTTCAGTAGAGAATAAGACTTTTAAAGAATAAGGCTGGCGTTATATTTTTCCATGAAATACCATGAAAAGACCAAAACCAACGCTTTTGTCCATCCTTCAAAATGACTCTGACTTCTGAAGATGTGACTCTTTAAAAGAAAAAAAACATCTTGCAGATATATATTTTGAATCTTTTTTTAAAGGATAATATCTTAATTCAGATGTTTAGTGTAGATTTTATCAAGCTAACAGGAGGAAATAGTGCATTTGTTGCGGGAGGATTTTCAGCAAGTGCAACAGTGTGGCTCATTGATGTGTTTTGGACACAACAATGGAGCTCAATGGTACAGAGGAAGAAGATATCAGGCTAATATCTGTGAGTAGAGTCAATTCATAATTGTTTTTGGATTTTTGGCGAAATACTAAATATCAAACCTTATCCTTTCAGGTTGGTCGGAAGTTATATCTTGCTCCTAATCTCTCGCAACAGCTGCTTGAGACTGGTTTAGCACCCATTCCACATCCAGCCACGTCTCCCTGATCTGTATTCCTCTGCCGTATTCCTTCATCATTAACCTTCAACTCGAGGGAGAGGAGAGGCGGCGGAGCAGGGAGTCGGATGGAGGAGGGGAGGAACTAGTTCACCTCCGTCTGCTTGATAGATCTCGTTTTGTTCTCATCTCACTTCTTCTGGAACACTAAATAATTCTGCTGCTAATGTAAACAGCTAGGGATGCAACTTACCTTTGTCATGTTTAATGAATCTGGCAAAGAATAGTTTATTCTAATTAAATGTCAGAAAATAGTGGAAAACATCCATCACCATTTCCTAAAGCCCAAGTAACGTCTACAAATATCTGGTTTTGTCCAACTAAAAAGTCCCTTAAATCACCAAATCCAAAATATTTGGGTTAGGAGCTGGAACAGAAAATCAATCGGCATCTATTTTTAAAAATCAGTTAATAGTTTGTCATTTTTCAAGCAAAAATGGCAAACATTGACTGACTCAAGTGCCTCAAATTAATTTCATATGACATGTATGGTAAATAGAATATCTTTAGGTTTTGCACTGTTGGTTGAATAAAGCAAGCAATTTGAACACATGATCTTGAGCTGAAAGAAACTAGAACTGTAACTTTTTCACTACTTTCATAGACAAATTGATGATCAAAGGCAAAGTTAGTTGCGACCCTGTTAAGGTTGACTATCACTTACGATTTAAAAAAAAAAAAAAGAAAAAAAGACTTGAAACCCTACTTAAAATGATGCTCATTATTTGTCTTGGAACGAATAATTTATCAATTGCCTAATAGTTTCAGCCCTAGATACACCTTCGCCTCTCAAAGAAAACAGTGGCATAGTCTCTTTTCTTTGGGGAGTTTCAGTTAACCCCACTCTGTCTCAGCAAGTCAAAGCCTGCAGCTGTGCTCGCCTCACGGGACTGCCGGGCCTCATGGGAACGCCGGCCTCACGGCATGGTCTCCGAAGAGGAGCACCGTTCGGACCTCCGCAGCGCTGCAAACAGAGCACTGTAGTTAATAACAGGCAAAGTGTTTCGAGCATTTCAAACATATTGGCACTGCTCACGATTTTCCCGAGGTCATCCAGCGCCAAACTGCCTCTTCTTGATCTTTTTGATTCTAGTGCACTCACAAAGAAAGGTAACAAAAATAGCAGCGGTGCAGACAGGATGAGAAGCTTTTGTCTTTGAGCGTAAATCAGTAGCTGCTTATGAGAAATGCTTACCTTTTTAATGGGAACTTAAAGGTGTCATCCATCAAAGGCCGTTGCGTTAAAGCTCACAGCCGGAGCATGTATAATGAAGACTGATGGTCCTTCTCTTCTCTCGCTTCTCCTCAGACAGCAGAAACGTTGAAGCAGTTAAAGTCAAACTGAAATTAAAACAAATTTCCTCTGTGTTTTTGTTTGGACTTATTTGGCCAAAATTGTGATTACCAAAAACAAGAAATTTAATTCAAATTCAATTTTTATTTTTTGGCCAATTGGATTGATGTATGTATGTATGTATGTATGCATCTATAATAACTGAGAACACACATGATCCCCATTTTAAGTAGATACAGTAACGTTGTTTGCTTATTTGCACATCCAGCATTTACTTAGCAACATGATTGTCCAATATCTCTCTTTTGTAGCTCTGTTTTTGGTCTCTACCAGCTCCTGATAGAAATCTCCGACTCTTCAGCTGCTAAATGCCCCACTATGTTCACCATCTAGTCTGTGTATGTCTCTGTATGTGCTGTTTGCTGCTGAGCAGGTAGTGAACAGCAGCATTTTATAGTTGTTTTTTTTCCTGTGAAAATTGACCCTGTGAGAGTAAACCAGAACGGTAAAATTGTGGCCCGAGCTGAAAAACAATGAGCTGAATATCCCCTTTTAAAGCTCTGTGAAATACACATAAAATAGGGTTCAATGGGTTCTCCCAAATGTTTAAGGCTGTAAAGGGACAGATGTCTTTGTTCACAGTACATAACACTTGATTGATTCCATCAAACGAATCAAACAGTGTAATCCTTTTTTGAATAATGTTAAATTGTTTGTATAGTTTATATATTGCCTCACACAAAAACTGGAGAATTCAAACTGAAGTTTGGCTTGAAACACGCATGCCCCCCTCCTGCATGTGAACCGGCCCTGCCAGTTAACGCTCCTGCCATCTGTTCTCAGGATCTATACGCCTGTGCTTGTCAGGCCTGGGGAGAGAAATCCTCCTAGTGTTTGCTTAGACAAATGTACTCAGACTGTGTCACATAATGTTAACCCATTGACTGTGAACCGACACGGTTGTCACGGGACCTAAAACCATCTACTTCCTGCAATCTGCTTCAGCTTCACTTGGGGATCTCCTGTCTGGTTTCGGTTTATTATCCTGCCTCTTTGCACGCTACACCTTTTGCTCCCACGTCTGTATCTGTAATAACAAGCAAATGATCTCGTTCTCCTGGTCCAACTGTTAGAGGCAGGCCTTTCCCCAACCTTCAGCATAGCTCCCTGACTCACATATGCGTTGCTGCTTTTCGGCGCGCCAGGTATAGCCAGGCTTCGACAGGTACAGTGTGTTGGAAATTAGACGGGTAAAACCAGGTTTAAAGTGCATGTTTTAAGGTGCATGTTGAAACCGTTTAATCGTGTTCGAACTGCTTTGATAATTGATGTGTTTACGTCACATTTCAAGCAAAAGTCCAAAAGTGCATCATTATCGAGTTTTGGGGTCTTTAGTCAAAAAAGACTTGACCCTCCCTTTTCCAATAATACATTTATACAAATATAATTGAAGTCTCAAACTAGAGATGTTCCGATACCATTATCGATACGGCCTAAAACGCTTGTATCGGGAAGTACTGGAGGTTATGCACCAATCTGATATAACTTAATAAAGCAACACTATGACAAGTTACGTTAAAGTAGTTTATTTTATTTTTTTCCCCTTTTTTATCTGACTGTCAAAGTGGATTAAAAAAAAAGTTCTGTGGCGTTCATTGTTTGTGTTTTTAATGTTTCACAAAGAGTTAAACCTAAGCCAGACCGACAACAAAGATAGCCATTATATCACATCCATACAGGGATAGTAGTACACAGCTGTTAATAAATTATATGAAACACTGGTTTTGGATGACACAGTACGCAAGTTCAGGTATCAGAATTGGTATTGGGAAGCAGAAAATGTTATCGGACCATCCCTGTCTCAAACCTGACAAATTCCTTCAGGGTTCTTTACTCACAGACGTCCCTTCCTCCAGAAGACTTTGTCTCCTGTTTTCTCCAAGAGCAAACTAACCTGTATGTGTAAAATCAGCAGAGTGCTCCTTTTAATGGAGAAAATAACTGGCAGAGGATTCGATAATGAAGATAATCATTGTTGCAGACCGTATGGAAATGACTTTAATAATCTATTGCTTTAAAAAAACAAAAAACAAAACAGTCACTGTACGAAACTCACATGCACGCTCGCACCTTCCAAGAGACGCAAGCTCCCACAAGCCCTGCCAAACTCATCTGGTATGTTTCTTGGGGTATGCCTGGCATGCATCTACAAGTTGAGTCATTGTTTTCATCTGTTAAAGACGAGTAATGTCGGTCCATGTGATGGAAACGGGATGGACTTGAAAAACGCATCGACTCTGGGCTTTAATACAGCTTACAGCAGGGAGGGTGGTGAAAGGAGGACGATCAGATGAATGTGTGCAGCTGCATGCTGACTTAAAATGAGGGGAGAAGAAAACGCTGCATTCAAAGTCCTACTAATGTAACAGTATTATCAGCAGCATACCGTACTTAAAGTACATCAAAAGTAAAAGTACTTTGGCTGATACAGTGTCTGATTCTGACTTTATTAGATATTAAGCATCAATGTAAGAGCAGCATGTTACAGTTGTAGCTGCTCCAGCTGGAGCTTCTTCAACTACTTTGTATACAGTAAGACACTTTAGGCCAGACGTTCCCAACTCCAAAGGGCCATAAGATGAATGTGAAGGGTCAGAGAAAAAGAAGTTCTGATACAAGAATATTTTTTGGGACTTTTCTGTGATCATTGCTGTTTTTGTAAAATATTTGAGAGTTTTACCTTGTTATGCATCGGACAGTAGGTTTACAACCGTCGCAAAGTTTCACTGTTATTAATATTCAGAATATTTTCTTGATTAGCCTAATTAGTTTTAATCCATAAAACATACAAAAACATGAATTGTGCTAAACAAGCTGACGTCATTAAATGTTTTTGGCCCACCAACCAAAAAAAAGTGATAAACTTTTTTTTTTTTTTTTTTTATCACTCAACTACATTTCAACTCTATTCTAAAGTAGCTAGTAATTATAGCTGTAAAATAATAAATATGGCAGAGTAAAAAGTACAATATTAGCCTCTAAAATCTAGTGGAGTAGAAGTATATGGTAGCATAAATAAATGTTTTTTTTATATTTTTTTAATATAAATTCTCCGTCCACTGACAGGTATCATTTGCATTCATCAGCAGAGTGAGGAAGGAAGATTAATATCTGTAAGTGTGAGCAGTCAGCTGGTATAATCATAACTGTGTGTGTGTGTGTGTGTGTGTGTGTGTGTGTGTGTGTGTGTGTGTGGGACGGAGGATGGATAGAAACTGCGAGGTGACATGACGAATCACACGGCAGCTGAACAGGAAGGCAGCTCCAGCTGGTAAATGAGATGCAGTGAGGTAAAAGAGCTGCTTGGCTGTAGGTGCTCGGACAGGAAGAGAGGAGATAATGTGTGGCAAATGACAGAGAAAGAGTGCAAATTGATTAGCAGCGATGCTTGTTTATCTTGCAGGCCAGTCACTCTTTCTTTCCTTGAAATGTTGAGCAAGCTATATCGGCAGTTTCGCCCAAATAGAAAAGGGGGTTGAGGGTGTGTGATTCTGGTTTGATGCACTGCCACGATATGGCGCGGCCTGCATCCTGTTTTGACAGAGAGGGCCCCTCCTCCTCTGTGACGATGTAGGAAAGTATTCTTTCCTCTTACAGACATTACGCTGACAGTTAAACCGTTTTCTCTCACCGGGCTACGGACAAAGACAAGCCCAGGCTATGTTGCTGGGCTAGTTGTTCAACACACACATGCATACACATGCTTCATTTGATTTCTCAATTTTCTCTTCTCCTGAGCTGCTTTTAAACCTACCTGGAGGTGTTGTCATAGCAGCAGCCCTTGTTAACCCTTGTGTTGTCTTCCGTCAAAATTGAAATTCAACAGTTTTGTTGATGCTTTTATCGATGTTTTTAACTTTTTTCAACACTTTTGACGCTTTTTTCAATGTTTGTCACTCTTTTTGATGTTTTCAACACGTAACACTAACTTATTAACTTTAGTTTTACAGTTGTTCAATGAACCTCATTTATCGGAAATTATACCTGATGTTTGAGTTAGAAAAGCAGAAATTAGGAATTATTTAGACTAAAATTAAAGGAAAGTATGTTGATGAATAATCACAGACTGGAATATGTCAGCTTTTATAAAATTAAACTGCCATAAAATTGAATTGAATGAATTGAAATTTACGCATCAAAATCAATGTGATTTGAGTGAAGTGGAAAATGAGTCCTTTTTTTTTTTTTGTACTTTCCATATTATTGTGATTTAAGAGAGTTAATGTTCCATGAAATGGCTCGACAAAGGTCTGAAATATTCCGTGTACAGAAGAGAAAACATTGAAATCTCTAGTTTAAGTTCAAAGTGTTTTTAAGTTTGCCAACTTTGTATCAAAGGCCTGAAAAAGAAAGCAAGATGAAGTATTTAATTAATGCTGCTTCTGAATTTCTCCTGTACAAGATATTAAATGTTTCTGTCAGTGATAACAACTTTTGGTTTGGCCTGAGTCCTAATTTACTTCAACGCAACAACATGAAGGAAGTGAACCCTTTTGCTTCTCACTTTATGACCTCTTGGGTCTCACTTGTTATATATATGTATGTATGCAAATGTAGTGTGGTAATATGGAGCTATGAAATGCACCAACTTACTGGAAAGGGTCGACCCAGTCACACCCCAGTCGCATGGGGCTTTTGCGTGACGTGAAGAAAAGGGAAAACCTTTAGATATCTTTAGTTATTGTGACTAGGTGTGATGATGCTCAGATATGAATTCAATGTTCAGCTATCTGCCATCCTCCCTACATGCTGCGTCAACTGCACACACTGTCATATTACACACACACACACACACACACACATGTCGTCATGTTACCTTGCAGATTCTATCCATCCTCCGTCACCACCACACACATACACAGTGCGTCTCACTATCTCTGTGGGGACCCGTCATTGACCTAATGCATTCCGTAGCCCCTTACCTTAACCTTAACCATCACAACTAAATGCCAAACCTCCACCCTAACCATAACCTGATTCTGACCCTAATCCTTAGACCTTATAAGTCTTAACCCTTAAACAGCCCTTTCAAGTTATGGGGTCCAGCATTTTGGTACCACAAAGCTGTCTGGACCCCACAAGTATACTGTAGTCCCGGTTTTTGGACCCCACGAATGTAGTTAAACGAAAACACACACGCAGACACTCTGGTGTTCTCGAGCTTTCTGTGCTCTTAAGGAAGCAACTGCTTTCAGTTGGCCAAAAGTCAAACTGCGTGCGTGCGTGCGTGCGTGCGTGCGTGCATGTTGCAGGGTTGTATTATTTAGTCTCAGCGCTGTAGGTTCAGCTAACAGTTATAGCTTGACACCTCCTTCACATTTAATGGCTTTCCAAGATAGAAAGATACAGTAAACAAGTTGTGAACACAACATTGACATATCTTCATCCTAAAGTTTTACACATTGAGCAGTTACATTTTAATATGATTCATTCATTTTGGAGTCGTGTTTGTGTCCACCTGGTGAATGTAAGTCTAATATCCGTTGTCTCTTTGGCTCTTTTTTTGGGCTCTACCAACTCCTGAAGGAATATGTCTTTTTAGCAGCTAAATGCTCCGCTATGTTCACCAGCTAGTGTCCAACTGTGTCTGTCTGCTACTGTGTTTGCTACTGAGCAGGTAGAGTAAAGTGGGTTTTTAACACCACTTTTTGAAGTTTTTTTTTTTTTACCTTAGTATTTAAGATGTATGCTGCTTAATATTTCTACTCCATTTTTGAGGTAAACATTGCACTTTTTACTCACCTACCTTTTTATGTCACAGCTTTATAAACTATGCAGAGGGGGGGGGGCTATTATCTCAGCAGATAGCGAGCGCTGATCCAGAGAAGGGAAACGGGGGCATTAAAGGAAAAACTAAATGCAGAAACCGCTGGAGTTGCACCAAAAACGTTCAGGTTGCTTTGAGTTAGTTCCACTCAGAGACTCGACGTCTCTCAATGCATTTGTTCCCACAGCGTTCACAGATTGTGCTTCTCCCATCGGCCTTTTGTTGGCCTGCCTCACTCATGTGCTGCCTATTCCCACATTGAGCTCTTCCTAGTTATTTTTGTCAGAATCTTTTTTGATGTGATCAAAGACGTGATGTAAATAATTTAGAGGATTGAGAATACTTTCATCTTTTTCATTCAGCTCCTGTAGATGCTACCAGAGATATCAAAGGCACTCAACACAATATGTAAACTTCCATTAATCGATTGTAGCTATTTAAAGGAACAGTTCAACATTATAGGAAAATGTTGCCTTATTGCCAAGAGTTAGATAAGACCATTAATACAACTCTTATGTCTGTACAGTAAATATGAAGCTGTTACCAGGAGATTGTTATCTTATTGGCATAAAGACTGGAACAAGGGGGGGGAAACAGCTAGCCTGACAGGAAGTCACTGCACCCACCCAAGAAATAATCTGGCACATAATCCCCATTTTTTTTTTTTTTTGTGTGTGCAAAAAAGCAAGATATAACATGTTAATAAGCGAGCTTTAGAGGTACTGGTCGAGAGGTACTGGTCGAGAGCCAGGCTATTTGTTTCCAAATGTTTATGCTAAGCTAAGATAACTGGCTTTCATATTAATTTATAACATAATATAATAAAATATAATATTAATATTAATCCTCTCATCAAACGCTGGAAGAAATGTCAAACTATTCCTTTTTAAAGTACGTGATTCAGAGGATGTTCACGCGCTCGCAGTTTAATGAACGTTGATCAGATCAACATGTAAGCAAAGACTAAAAGCTTTTTATTAGATTTTATTTGCGTCTTCATGGGATTCCTGTGCTCATTAGCAGCAGCAGCTCTGTGAGGATCTCTGTGGAGGCCGAGCGGGGTCTCTGGAGTGGGAACAAATGCATTTGGAGAGGAGAGGCACTGGCTGGCCCGCTGATGGTCCTCCGAGGCTAAACAAATGACTTTCACCGAGCACATTGGGAACAGACAGCACTCAAACAAATGCTATTAAAAGGGAGGAGGGAAAAATATCGTGTCCCGTCCCTTTTTTAGAAGCTTGTTGTGAAACCTCTGATGGCCGTTATTTATCTTAGCAAAGACTCGTTGCCGTAAATATGCTGGAGCGATTGCATGTTTGCGTGTCCATGATCCTCCACGGAGGAGCCGCCTCCATCAGGGAGCTGAATGTCAACTGGTGGCTGTTTTCCGAGTTATTAATACATTTAAAAATTTGAGGTACTTTTGACTTTTTCCATTTGATGTTTCTCCTAGTCCACTACATCTTGAAACCTATTTTTTTTGTAATTGATTTGAGTCATTTTTTTTTTTTTTTTTTTATTCCAGCTTCTTAAATGTGAATATTTTATAATATATCTTCTCTCCTCTGTGACAGTAAACTGAATATCTTTTGAATTGTGGACAAAACAAGACATTTTCTGACATTGTATAGACCAAACAACTAATTGATTTAATTGAGAAAATAGATAGATTAACTCACAATTAAGATAATCGTTTGTTGCAGCCCTCATTTGAAAATATATCAGTATTGTATGAATATCGTGATACAACACTAGATATTGTCTTAGATGGTTGCTAATGTAATACTGAAGTAGGGCCGGGCGATTTTTGACCAAATACCTCGATATCGATAACAATATTGTAGTGTTGACTATTGGTGCTTTCACAAAATATTTACAGAATGAGATTTTTGATAAATAATCATCAGTAATGTGACTATAAGTGACTAAATGGGTAAAGGCAAATAATGGAACAGTTACAACAGTCTAGTAAGTTCAGAAAATGACATCACTTTACTGTAATGCAGCCTTTAAACCAGGAAAAGACAAGACTTGCCATATTATATTACAATATCCAAAATCTAAGACAATATCTAGTCTTATATCATGATATGGATATATTTATATATTGCCCAGCTCTGTGCTGAAGTGCTTTTTCGATATCGAGGTATGTCCTCAAATATATTGTAAATTTAGATTTTCTCCATATCGCCCAGCCTTAAGTTGAAGACACTAAGTTGAGTTGTGGGAAAATTATAACAAGCGTTTCTCACTATTTTTAGACATTTTATGGACCCAAAAATGTATGAAATAATCAGCAGATGAATCGATAATAAATAAATTTATAATACAGTCCTAGACGAGGGAAACATCTCTGAGTGCTTTGATAGCTGTTTCAGTAATTGAGTCATGCTCTGCCACCACTATCTGCTCTGATAAAAGCCACTGAGAGGTGGTTGCACTGTTAAAAGGCCCATCTTTCTCTGCTCTCACAGACCGATCGGCTCATTCTTTGAGTGCGGTGGCGCTTTCAAAGCGCTTCTAGTTTTCTCCCGGAGCTCGCTATAGGTCAGACGGGCCGGTGAAATGGAAGCTGGAAGACATCGGCTTGTCAAGGAGTCATTTTCTTGTCTGTGTGACGAGACCGCTTGCAATGTCTCATGTGTTGTGAAGGGTGCCTTTTTGTTTGTCTGACAGAGCTGAGGAATTTCAGCCCGCTCGGTCGAGGAGGACTCCTTCCTCCATGTTGTATTTCAGTGCAGTTTGTTATTTCTACAGATCTGTTTCAAAAGCAGCAGATTGGATCGCAGGAAGAAGCAGATGACTGGCTAAATTACTGTCTAAAATGATTAGTGCCAAGTGTATTTATGGACACACACACACACACACACACACACACACACACACACACACACACACACACACACACTCCGGTATCAGGAGAGCATTGATTAGTATGCTCATACTGTAAGGAGATTTTGGCGATCGCCTAAGAGGGACACAGATTGACCCTTAACTCAAATCCTAATTGACCTCATCTTGAGTCTGCATCTCGGTGTACACACACACACACACACACACACACACACACACACACACACACACACACACACACACACAAACCCCCTTTTCCATTTCCTTGTTAGCTGCTGGCTATGAACCCAGTTGACCAAAGCTTGACATGCTCTGCTGTGCCCAACTTTGGCTGCTAACAGTTAGCAAATAGTGAGTTGGCTTTCTTCTTTTCTTTTTTACATATTTGATATCAGTTCCCATGGCGGTGGCATGATCCAATCAATGGGCAGGCAAATGTTTCAACCTGATTCTCTTTTTAAAGGGTAACATTGTTTTGTTTTTTTCAACCTTGTTTTACATTAATTTCCCTTTTGGAGCTGTTTCATGTTAAACAAAAAGGATCTTACTCTTTAACAAAAATGGCTGTCTCTGTAGGGATCCTTTCCATAATGTTGTCAGACACTCACAGTAATAATCTGAGCCTGTCAGTGGCAAAAACAGCACTTTTAGTGGACAAAATATCTGGTTAGGGGCTGATCGGTTGCAGCATTCTCGCTCAATACTGGACCATTTTTTGGAAAAGTTTTTGTTCACTTAGACACCAGTGCATGGGAAAATAGGGTCCATGTTGAGAAAAATAAATGAAATGACCCTTTTAATGTTGCCTCTGCTAGCATTACCAAAATCAGTTAGCGCTAGCATAACAGCCACACCACCATAAACTGTTAAAGGTGTAATGGGAAGCTGATGTGGAACCAGTTGTTTTAAGTACAGATGGTAATCAGCTCAGCGTGACTATTGATTGGTTGTTTACTTCTCCTTCCTGCAGCCCCAGAGGCGCCTCTGCATCTCCACGGATGACA
Source organism: Percina caprodes (assembly GCA_013375575.1). Taxonomy (NCBI): domain Eukaryota; kingdom Metazoa; phylum Chordata; class Actinopteri; order Perciformes; family Percidae; genus Percina; species Percina caprodes. Next base: position 4,933,209 of record JABXJD010000016.1, read on the forward strand.
GATTAGGTTCCCCATTGTCACCAGAAGTACACACACAAACCACACCTGGGCCGAGAGGCTCTCACTAAAGGTTCACATTCGGGCAGTTGCCAGGCAGAAACGCAGGTCTTCCCATTCATCTTGAATTGGGCTAGTGCATGTGTTGTGGGGGGGGGGGAATTGTCAGACTTGTGAGTCCGTTTTGGGGCCATAGAGTAAACCGGAAATATCACTATCGCTACTACAAGAACTACAGCTGACTGTTTCCTGGTCAGACATGTTGACATCTATTAACGATTGGACAGAAAATGATAATAGTAAAATATGAAGTCTACTTGTACTACATTTGGGGGTCAAAGAACCCAACAAGACGTCACACAAAATGGTCCGTTTCAGTGACACCCCCCCGCCAACCACCGCACCGCCCTGCGGAAAATCGCCGGATTGCTTTTTCTGGTCTGAACAGGCCCTCACGCCTGACTGGCCAGCTTTGGGGGCTGAGCTGCCTGAATGGCTGACTGGTGTGTGAAGGAGGCAAGGGGGGGTAGGGTAGGGTCTGGCTCTGGTGTGCTGAGAGTTAAATGAAGGCTTTGGCCACATAGCTGAGGATGACCCCCTGCAGCCAGAGCTTTAGTGGGCGATGTTGCACACAGCCTGTCTGAAGGTCTCCTCAGGCTGAACTCTGTAGGGAGCTGAGATACTGCTCTTTCACACTTGTTTTTCCCCTCCTTACTTAATCCTATAGAGACGGCTTAAGTCGACTACCTCGGGCTTAATTGGGAGTGAAGTGTTAAACCTTTGTTTCCAGGCGAGTGTATTCAGAGTAATCTGCAGGTCTTGAAAAGTCTAAAAAAAGAGCATAGAATGTAGTGTCTTCACCAACAAAAAGGCCTTAGAAGGTACTATAAAGTCTTACATTTAATTACATTTTATTTATATATATATATATATATATATATTCTGTATTTGTATTTCCTCTTCCCTGCCATAGGAACAGGAATAGTATTTATACCATGTTTTTATATTCAATCGCAGCCTGTCTGGAGATTTTTTACACCGATAAACAGAAAGTTGGATTGTTTAGACATTGGATTTTATTGCAGGAGGGTGTTTAATTCTATTTCTGTAAGAGTTTGATTCACTGCCCCTCAGACCTGCAGCAAACGCCTTCGCCACTGATAGCTACAGCAGCTGGAAAATGTCGATTTTGTTTCTGTGTGCAAAACTGTGTGTCGTAATCCATCCATTATATTATCAGACCCCATTACCCTTACTGATGCCACGCTCATGTCTGTGCATTGATATTTTGAAGCTGGAGCCAGCAGCCGTTTATCTTAGCTTGTTTTTATGCTAAGCTAACTAATCTTCTGTTTCCAGCTTCATATTTAATGGATAGACATGAGATTGGTTTCAATCTAACTCTTGGCAACACAGAATAAAATATATACATACATACATACATACATACATACATACATGGGAAAAGTAACTACATTTACATGCAGAGAATCATTTTTTTTTAATCAAAAATTGATATTGAATTGGGAGCCTAAAAAAATAGGAATCGAATCGTGACATTTTCTGAATCGTACATCCCTACTAATTATTTATTAGGAATTATTGTTGTATACTGCTGGGACATACTTACCTTGCATGGCAGCTGGATTCTCACGAGAATCCCGGGATCAAATATCGCATCTTGTCAGGCTTTTCAACATGAAAGCGTTTGTGACCAAACCAGTCAGCGTCCAAATATGGCGGACGTGATTGACAGATCACCTGCCTCTTTCCGAACCGTTCTTAGATGGTTCAGGGTAACAAACCATCTTGCCCGGCAGCTTACGTAGTAAATAAATGTGGTTTTTCATCATACTGTCATACTTTGGTCTAGGGCTTCATCTAACAATTATATTCATTATCGATTTAATTGTGGCTTAGTTTCCAGATTAATCGATTAGTTGTTTGGTCTGTAAAGGTTTATCGGTGTTTCAAGCCCCCAACGTCTATTTCCAGGCAGTGCTGCCTGAAGGCACAAGGATTAGGCAATGGTTATGGTTAGGGTCAGGTACCTTGAAGTCAACGGTTGCAGACGTTAGAAGAAGACGTTGAGGGCTTAAAACACCATTGAGCTCTACAAAATGTCAGAAAATTGGGGAAGTGTGGACCAATCTTTTCCAAAGCCCAAGATGACGTCCTCATAATGTCTTGTTTTGTCCACAACTCAAAGAAATTCAGTTTACTGTCACAGAGAAGGGCAGAAAGTAGAACATATTCACAATTTAGGAACTACAATCAGAGAATATTTGCTTTTTTTTTCTTCTTCTTAAAAAATTACTCAAACAGATTTTAATCTATGATCAAAATACTTGCTGGTTTAATTTAACAGTCGACAACTAATCGATTCATCCAATTTTTGCTGCTCTCCTTTGGGCAACATGATTGATAAATGGGTATAAACGTGCATTCTGTGCGGTATTAAAAAAAAAAAAAGTATTTTAAAAAGTTTCTACACATAACTCTGTGAACTCTGCAGACTCACTAGTGTTCTGCTGTTGGAAGTGAAGGAGTTAAGTTTGGTTGCTATGCGGTGCATAGAGCTGTATTATGCAAGCTGTGAAGCACAGACACAGAGAGAGGAAGTGCATTACAGAATGCTGAGCTCAGGGCTTTGGCCCGCCGCCAAGCTTACACTCCTGCATGTACACACTTACACACACTCACACACACTCAGCTGAGGGCATACCGATTTTTCCAGCAGCACAGCGGCCCTCCTCCTCGAGTCACTCTCTCTTTCTGTGACGTCAGTAGTTCAGCTGTGGGCCAGGCTTGACTGGGGCAGGGCTAACGGAAAGCACCATGCTTTTTTCTGTGTGTTAAAAAGACAGGATGTGGATTTTGTGTGAAGTGTGATCCAGTGTGTTTGTGCATCTGCTCTAGAGCCTGACCGATATATTGGCGGGACGATATTATCGGCCGATATTAGGCATTTCTATCGGTATCGACATTTATAATGGCCAATTAAAAAAAAAAATTTAGATTCCACAGATTCATCAGAATCATATTTAAAAAATAAAATTAAAACGGACAGTCAACTGTTGAGTGTTGACGTTGCATAGTCTGTCCACCAGAGGGCGCTCTACAACGTATTTTTTGTTTTTGTTCAAAGGACTTTAAGTTTCATATCTCAACTTTTGATTTTCATACATTTTATTTATCAGAACTTTAATTTATTTTGATGTTCCTCTGTTCTGTTGTGACAATGAAACAAATTATATATATATATATATATATATATATATATATATATATATATATATATATATATATATATATATATATATATATATATATATTAGTGAGAACTCATAAATAACTAATGTTAAGGAAATCTTTTTTTTTTAATATATATTGGCTTTTTAAATAACCAAATATTTATATCGGTATCCTTTATCGGTCGGGCTCTAATCTGCTCAGCACCAGTAAGAACTGACACTTTGTTTTTTTTTTTCTCTCCTCTATTTCTATACAAGTTTCACTCTCAGATGATTGTGTTGTCTCTTTTAGTTTTTGCTCAGCTCTGCATCACACGACTCCGCCACATGCAGACGAACACCTACTCTGTTCTCATCATCTTCCATCCAGCAGCTCTGTGTCAGCTCTGTGGTGTGTGCGTGTATGTGAACATTTGAGCAAAGTGGAAATCAAATCTCACAGCTAATGTTCCAGGGTGAACAACACTGCTAGTATTTTGTGCAATTTTTATTTTTTATTCTTTATGAGCCTCACCTTCAACTGTTTACTTTTTGGCATGTGTTTGTTTTGGATTTGCATCTCACCATAGACCGGTTTTTATGCGCATGACACCTTCCGACGAACCCCCCCTTCTTTTTATTTTGGGCATTGTACACATTGGACTTTTGCACCTTACTGATAATCAACTAGAGCTGCAAAGATTAATCGATTAGATGTCATCTAATAAATTAATTGACAACTATTTTGATAATTGCTTTATCAGTTTGAGTGATTTTTTTTTTTTTTTTTGATGAAAAAGAGTTTAAAATTCTCTGATTGCAGCTTCTTAAATGTGAATATGTTCTAGTTTCTTCAGTCATCTGTGACAGTATAACTGAATATAAGACACTTTTGGGCTTCGGGAAAACACCGATCGACATTTTTCACAATGTTCTGACATTTTATAGACCAAGCAACTAATCTATTTTAATCAGGAAAAATGAATGACCGATGAATCGATTATGAAAATAATCCTTAGTTGCCGTACTACTCTTGATCATTTACATTTTGTTTTTATTTGCACTCCATATATGTGCACTTTTTCTAATTTGTTCTGCAATGCTGCTGGATAAAGTCTTATCTTATCTTACATATCGAGTAGTTTTTCAGACTTGCATAACACCCGTAACCCTTCCCATACAGTGAATCTGAAACAGTACATTCAGTAAATGTACGCACACAGATGATAAACTCTTACTGTTTGCCAGAGTTTGGCTCTGACCGTGCTTCTGACACCATCTGTTATCACTGGTAAGCCACTAACCCAGTCACACTTTCACACACTCACATTGCCTACTTCTTGTCATTACAGGATCATTTTGGTCATAAAGTGTATAGTTTCCGTGCTTAATCATCTCATGTCCGTCTGCTCAGTCTCATCCGGTTTGTCCCACAGTATTTAAATCTAGGGTAGCTCCCACGTGCAGCTTCTGTGTTTTCCAATGTGTTAGTCTTGGGTTTTTGTAAAGATTGAAAATGATCCTCCTCTCCCAATGAGAAACCTTCAGGGTTTATTTTCCTGTCCGGGACTCAGACACCTGAGCTTCAAGAAATCTGAGTTCAAGGAGCGCAAGGTCAAATCCACATTGACATCTGTGACTCTGTCTATGTTTACATTCTCCCAAACACACAATGAGACCTATAGGTTTCAGCCAGTGAGAGGGTTACTGTATGTATATGTAGGCGTTGTGGAACGGAAATGAAAAGGAAATGAGAATATTTTGAAGAACGTTACGCTTGCCTCCTTGTCTCCTTTTTTTTTCACCCTGTCAGCGCTTTCTTGATCAAAGTTAGGTTGAACCACACTGAGAGGGAGTCTCTGTGTTGATGGTAGGCAGAAAGTAGTTCATGTGCAAGTGCCCTTTTTTATTTTTGGGCATTTAAAGCAACACTTATGTATAATATTAATGGATCACATGTTTATTGTTTGTGAAAGGCGTCGCTTGTACTATCAGCCAACTATGCAGTTCTTTTTAGCTCTACAGAGCCTTTCATTTAGTTTCATTAATTTATTTATAATGACAACACACATTAATCAACATTTCTGTAAATGTTCCAGTGTTAGCCAGCCAACTGTAGTGCTTTGGCCAGATGTTTTAAAACCAGAGAAACTTTTAACTCACTATTTTGGTTTTTGGTTCACTCTCTGCGCTCTAAAAACTTACCACCCACTGTCCAGCACAAAAAGACAGAGGGACACAGTTAGCACCTATCTGATGAACACAGGAGTTTAGCAGCTTAGTAGAAACCAAAACATAGCTAAAAGAGAGCTGCCATTGGCCAGGTGGCAAAACATGACAAAAAAATAGAACCATATCGACTTAAAGAGTGACATGCCAGTGTTGGGTTCACAGCTTGTTCCATCGGCCCCTGGTATTTAAAAACATTAGTCCCTGTAGGTTTAAATTAAGCGTTTTGTCTTATTTTGTATGAAAGCTGCACAGTTGCAGATGATTAACTGTAAATCTGTTGTCTGTTTCTCTGCAGGGTTTCACCTCAGCGGCACAGTGAGGGAGCCTGCCACATCCTCAGAGCCCGAGCTCCTCTGCAACGTGAGCGTCAGCTTCGACCGCTGCAAAATCACAGCGGTAACGTGCGGCTGCGGCAACAAGGACATCTTCTACTGTGCCCACGTCGTGGCGCTCTCGCTGTACCGAGTACGGAAGCCCGAGCAGGTCAAACTGCGTCTGCCCATCTCAGAGACTCTATTCCAAATGAACAGAGATCAGCTGCAGAAGTTCGTTCAGTACTTGATCACAGTGCATCACACCGAGGTGCTGCCGACGGCGCAAAAACTGGCCGACGAGATCCTGTCGCAGAACTCGGAGATCAACCAGGTTCACGGTGAGTGGAGGGGCTGGATTAATGCTGGTTGTTTGTGATTTTAGTGGAAGAACCGGATAGCCTCCCCCCTTTTTAATATGCATGCACACACACACATGCTTAATGCAGATACATGTGTTAGATTTCCTCTAGCTCGCATCAGTGGATGTCCATCTGGAGGCTGACGTCCTCAGAGACGACTCAGGAAAAATATGTAGGGAGAACAGGAGGAAAACACTTTGATCACACACACACACACACACACACACACACACACACACACACACACACACACACACACACACACACACACACTTAAATCAGGTCAAGTTTGGCTTGGAAGTGGAAAGTTGAAAGAATATGTTTGGGCGTCACAGAAACATAAGTAGAGTATAATAGAAGTATAGTAGAGTAGAATAAATCTTGAAAACAAAAAAAGAATCACTCAAAGAATGATGTAAGCAACTGTGTTTATACTCTGTTGTACCTTTCTGTTTACATATATCGTGGTATGTATTTGTATATTAGTGAATAATGTGTGTTTTATGCCCTGCAGCTCGGTCTGGAAACCGGCACGTTTAATTCTCTTGCTTCAGTTCACAATTTTGCTGGACCCAATCACAAACTGGATTCTCTACGGGCTAATGGCGGGTTTAACACAATAGAAAAGCGACCAAGCAGATTATGGTTTACATTCAACATAGCGGCCATCGAACGCCACCGAAGCACAGCAACCCGTTAATGCAGCTGTCGCTTCTACATCACCCAGATACAGTTTTAGGGGACCACTAAGGTCTATATAAAAGAGACTTCAGATACAGTATTAGGGGACCACTAAGGTCTATATAAAAGAAACTTCAGATACAGTATTGGGACCACTAAGATGGTACATTTATGCAAATACTGTACCTAAGTACAAATTTGAGGTACTTGAGTATTTGCTCATCTGCTACTTTATAACTTTTGGTACAAGTTACTTTGGAGATTATTGTTAATAAAACTAATACAGTAAGAGCGTTTGCCCCATGTTGGCTGAGTCGTGCAGTGGCCCGGGTTTCAAATCCGACCTGCGGCCCTTTGCTGCGTGTCATCCACTATAATAAAGGTAAAAAAAATAAAACAGATAAATGATGTCTTATTATAGATTAAGACTTGATCATGGGGAGAATAAACAAGCTCCCCAGCAGTATATGAAGTAATTAAAATTATTTCTACCATTACCAGCCCCAATGAACACATTAATGCATCAATAATTATGAACGAATAATGTTATGTACTGTATATGATTCTGAAATGGGTCCTTCAGCATAATGAGTACTTTTATTTATATTTTAATGCTTATACTTAGGGCTGGCTATCTCCAGTGATTTTAGGAATCAATTCCATTTCTAAATCAATTAGGTTACGGAAACTCGGTTACAATACAAATGTTTCTTGGATTTAAGAGATTCTCAGTAAAACCTCTGCTGTAAAATGTACAAGCAAGAAGCAAAATATTAAAAATATTTTTTATAATGCACCAGGTTAATGTTTACATTACATTTGTGGTCGGTTATACATCCATGGTGATTTCAGAGCCCTCAAAGATCAATTTTTATTTTATATTTTATTGGAGGGCCTTTTTTAATTGAGTCCTACTAATACTTTTGTACTTGAATGATACCTGTAGTTCTACACTGTGGTATTGCTACTTGAAGTAAAACAATATGAGTACTTTTTCGCCACTGAATGAAGTAAATTACTCAATTAAAATCCGCATCAGTTTAGTTTGATGACATCGACCTCTTGTAATGACTGACTTCCTTTGTTGTGTGCAGGAGCTCCAGATCCGACGGCGGGCGCCAGCGTGGACGATGAGAACTGCTGGCATCTGGACGAGGAGCAGGTTCAGGAACAGGTCAAGCTCTTTCTCTCCCAGGGCGGGTACCATGGCTCGGGGAAGCAGCTCAACTTACTGTTCAGCAAGGTAACTGAATAATTTCCAGCAAACACCATCATACTGCGCTGTGGCAGCTGAACGGCAACGTTTACCCACAATGCCCCCCATCCCCCCCCACCCCACCAACGTCTGCAGGTGAGAGAGATGCTGAAGATGAGGGACTCCAACGGTGCTCGCATGTTAACGCTGATCACAGAGCAGTTCATGGGCGACCCCAGACTGGCGCTGTGGAGGCAACAGGGAACCACCATGACTGACAAGTACAGGCAGCTGTGGGACGAACTAGGTAAGACACACACACACACACACACACACACACACACACACACACACACACACACACACACACACACACACACACACAAATACAATTTTAAAGTACTTTTACTCTATTTGTATGTCCATTTTATGCCACTTTTATGGCAATTAGGCAATTAATCGATTGGTTGATTGACAAAAAAATCAGCTAATCCAAATGTTTCAGTTTCAGTTTTGTTGCGTTTTTCTGTTTTATGTAATTGTAAACTGACTATAGTTTGACTGTTGGCCGGACAAAATAAGACATTTGAAGACATCACCTTGGGCTGTTGGAACTTGTTAATGCGATTGGAACGGAGATCTCACATCTTTGTGGTGTAAATCTTCAGTAAAACTTATTTTAAACAGACCAAAAAAAAGAAGAGGAGAAAAAAAAAAACAAGGAGTCATCATTTGGCTTGAGTTTGGTACAGTGGCAAAACCTAATCGGTAACCTAAGCCGTTGTTGCTAACAGCATATGGTTTGGAGTTTCCTGGCAGAACTTGCGCTTGTGAACTTTAGTCTCCATTACGCTCCCAATCTACAGACTATGTATTCTGTGTGCGGCTGCGTGCACCAGACCGCGACCCCCGCACCTTGGCGATTCAACACGAATACACAAAGCGTTACAGCCCTAATATACTGTGTAAAAATACCCTACCATACCCTACCTGTGCAGAAGCACCTTTACTTTCTGTTTTAGTCACGAGATAAAACAAGAACAAAGACTTTTGCTTATTTGCTTGCGATGGAAAGCGATCAATATAACATGAAAATAAGTCTGGCTTCACTCCTAATCAACACTGTGGTGCAACATGTATTGGATGACATTACAGTCTTCTCATTTCACCCCCTTTTGTTTTTCTTTAATCAAGACCCCCCGCCCCCCCAAACCTCCCTGCTGTTGTAGATTCTTGCTCTGCATTTCGTCACTCGTGTCTGACATCATTTTCTCGGCGCTCTGTTTTCCCTCGTCGTTGTTGTCCTTGAAGCAGCGCTAACAAAGAGACAGCGAATAAAGCCCCTCTTCTCCTGTCCCATCCCCCCATCCTCAGCCTCCCTCCTTCATTCACTTCCCCCTTCCCTCCCCTCACCTCTCCTCCCGTTGTTTTCTCACTTCACTTCCTCTCTTTTCTTCTCCCATTTCATTTTGTCATCTGTCATCCCTTATTTATCCTTTGACGTGTTCATTGTTACCTCCTCCTTTCTCTTTGTGTGTTCCTTTTCCAATCTGTATCCATTGTCTTCGTGTTTTTAGACAATGCGGGTGGTCTTGGCTCACGTTTGCACACTTCTTTGTAGATTAATTTGTTGTTTTGGTATTTTTCTAAAGCAAAAATACCAAGTATTGTCCGTTTTCTGCTTCTCCAATGTGAGGATTGGCTGCTTTTCTCTGTTTAGTATCACTGTAAACTAACTATTTGGGGTTTATGGACAGTTTTTTTCAGACATAATAAGACATTTGAAAACATGACCTTGAGACTTTGGGAAATAATAACACTTTATTTATTCATTTCTAGTCCATGAAAATATTCTGCAAATGAATTGATAATGGAAATAATCGTTAGTCGCAACTATATTTGTTATTGTGTGCAGAAGCAATAGCCTGTTAACTCGGTTAAACTGGTATTTAAAACATGTTTAACTACCGTTCCACAGCTGTTTTGCAATACCAACCATTGCTGGAAGTGACACATTCTTCACTTTTTTTTCTGACAGTTTATAGATATTTATAGTTTATTCTTGATAATAATAATGAAATAATTGTTAGCTGCAGAAAGTAGCACTGGATAACTCAGCTTTGTTATTCAGCTCTACTTTACATCTACTTTAAAGAGGTGATAAAGATGCAGCTTGTTTTGTGATTTATAGTTTTGCCAAAAATTTGGTGTGTGTGTGTGTGTAGGAGCCCTGTGGATGTGCATTGTGCTGAACCCCCACTATAAGCCCGAGCAGAAGGGTTTCTGGCTTCGACAGCTTCGCAGGTGGAACAGCGTGGATGTCTGCCCCTTGGAGGACGGTAACCATGGCAGCGAGCTGACCAATCTGACCAACGCTCTGCCCCAGGGCCCTCCTGGCAACCCAGGTGAGATCACACCCGAAAAAGAGACATCGCCTCCCTTTTCCTCCCAAATTCTCTCTATGGCAGCACCTCCTCTTCCTCCTCCTATATTAACACTATTAAGTCGTGTATCTTCCCCCTATCTTTTAATCAAGTCTCCTTCCTTCAATCTCTGTGCCTGCCAGCCTTATTAACTTTTTAGTGTGGCTAATAGAATGAGCCTAATAACACAGTCGAGGTCCTGCAGCTTTTCCATCAAATTGGAGAAAATCCAGACGCACGAGCGTTTCAATCAGACGGTGATAAAAATGTTTCCAATGAGAAGACAGACGCTGTTATTGCTGCTGCTGTTTTGTCTGTAACGGCCCGGCATTTGTTGTGTCATCGACATTTTCAATACTGTGAGCCCCCGTGTCTACATAAATAGACAGAAGAGTCACCTCATGTACTATCTTTGCCTCAGTCCCCCTCACAGTTTTAACACCTGCCATCTCGCGTTCGTCTCTCAGATTCACTGACTCGGCCTCACCGGACGGTGTTCACGCGAGCGATCGAGGCTTGCGACCTGCACTGGCTGGACCCCCACCTGCAGCACATCATCACAGAGGACCACTACACCAACTACTGTTACCATGACAACCTCAATAGCTCCCTCTTCGACGCCAGAGGGTGGCCCCTGTGGCACGGTGAGAGAGCGGTGGTTTAGAGGGTTAGAGGGATTGGAGAAATAAATAGAGGGAGACATCAACATATCTTTTCTTCCTCTGCTGCAGAACACGTTCCGACCGCATGTGCCCGAGTGGACGCATTGAGATCACACGGTTACCCCAAGGAAGCCCTCCGGCTAGCCATCGCAATAGTCAACACGCTGCGGAGGCAACAGCAGAAACAGCTGGAGTTCTTCCGCACTCACAAAAAAGGTTAGTTTCTGCTTCAGCCTTTTGTTCAGTGTTGATTTTTAACTCGCCATACAGTTGCCAATATTAGGTATTTTGAATCTTATTTATACAAAACTTCTGTGTCCTTGGAAAACTCAAAGTTTAAGGGACAATTCCATTAGGATTTGAAGTTTTTATTATAATTGTTATTGTTATTATTGTTATTGTTGTTATTATTATAATTGTACTCCCTGTTTAAAACTGGAATAGAAATAAGTTCAGGAATCCAACAGTGAGAATGTGGCATTTCCAGGGCGCGATTACATACATTATATACATTACATACAAAATCAATGGAAAGACACAAATTTGCTGCATTCCTCGTATATTTGCTCGAGTTGACGTATTTACACTCCGGCGGGAAATCAATTTGACGCTGTGTTGCGAAAGCCTATCAGTGTTAACATTCCTCTGATGTCCTGTTAGTATGTTTTATTAGCTCTGCCTTTAAATATAAGTATGCCCACATAGTAATTTCTGCCTCATCTCCTGACACTCAGTGTTTCAGTGTAACACCATATTACAGTCTAAAAATTTTTTTAAAAAACATTGAATTCCCTAAAAGAAAAGGCTTATGTTAAAGGTGCCCTGCTACATGTATTTCATTACTTTGCAGTAATGTCTGAAGGTCTACCATGGACTCTGTAAAATACCTTGGTTACCTTGTTTCAAGACTCGGCTCGATTTGTGCCAGTTCTCATTAATATTCAACGAGCTAAGCTGCTTGACTCTGATTGGCTAACAGCTAGCTAATAAGAGCCTCACTATCAGCATCCTTTACCCAGCGCAACTGGGCGAGCTCATGAATAGTAATGAGCTCAGGCAACATGACGTCAGACTGAGCAGCTGTTGTAACAACAGTTTTGCGTGACAGGGCACCTTTAAAGTCTTGAATTTCATTTACATTGTGTTTTCTTCCATGTCATGGACAGAAACATTAGTTCTTACTTTTTTGTTCATGTTTTTGCCCGCTGTTTAGAGAAATTCATATAAAATAAAAGTTTTTCTTTAACTTACTCCTGCCATCAATTTTCTGCCACTTTTGTGGATCCAGGTCCCGTTAATTGATAAATTACATTACATGGAATTATTGTTTTATACAGCTGGGAAATACTGTCAAAAACATGATGTCAACATGTACCTAAACAAATAATTGTAGCCTTATTGGTCCTGGTTTGACCGGTATGACAGTGAAACGGGTATTAAATATGCACTCTTAAATTAAATTTGGTTCACACTGTAGAAACCCTGATAGTAACACCCAAGGAGCTTAGTATATTTGTGTTTGTGTTACTGCAGAGCTGCTTCATAAAGGCATAACGTCAGTCACCAACCTGGAGGGTTGGGTGGGCCACCCACTGGACCCCATCGGCACTCTGTTCAGCACCCTAATGGAGACAGGGAGGGGCGGTGAGGACGGAGCCGCCGCTCTGCTCGACTTCTCAGGTACATACACGGATACACAGCTCTGGAAGAAGTACTCAGATCCTTTTATCGTAATTAAAAGTACCAATACAACAATGTGAATGTATTCCTTTACTAGGTAAGCCCTGCATTCAGAAATATCAACCATAAAAGTACTTAGTAAAATGTCTCCTGATCTCTTGACTCTGTGACATTATTGGATGTTAACACTGAAGCATCACTGTTAGAACAGCATGTTACTGTTGTAGCTGCTCCAGATGGAGCTACTTTATCTCCTTAATATACGTTTAGATGTTTAGTCCAGAGGATCTCAACCTAGGGATTGGGCCTTCCAAAGGGTCACCAGATAAATCGGAGGGCTCGAGAGGCAGAGAAAAGAAGCAGAAACCAAGCAAATACACAAATATGTATTCATTTTTTGCACTTTTCTGTAATCATTGCTGTTTTTGTGAAATATGATAATTTCACCTATTGGGGCCTTGAACTTTTGTATATATCTGACAAGCAGCCCCATCTAGACCCTGCTGTAAGCCAAAGATGTTGGGAACCACTAGATGAATCTTCGTTTGTGATGTTTTAATGTAAAATCTGATTCTAATTGCTCCAACATTGGAGTTAAAGTACAATATTACAATATAAAGAGTTAAAGTGTAGTGCAATTAAAGTATAATGTCGCAAAAACATGGAAACACTCTAGTAACAAAACCCTCTAAATGCCACTTCAGTGTGTGTGTGCAGCAATCGTTTACACTGCAGTGATTGTGACTTCCTGTCAGAGCTGCGGGCCCTCAGGTTGTAATCAGCAGCGATGACACAGACATGCTGATTGGCCTGCAGTCATCCTCCAATAACAGCTCATGAATAAGAAATGCAGCAGGAAAAACACTCCAATTAAAATTCATTAATAATGCAGGGAGCTCAGCGAGACAAAATTTCAACAGAGCTAGAAAGGACGGAGATTGTTCTGGACTCGGATACAGTTTGTTTCTCTTCTGAATGAGGTGAAGTGACAAAGCCAAGAAGTTGGGAAAGTTTTCAATTAAAACTTGTGTGTGTGTGTGTTTGTTCATTAGGGATTGTTTAGCCTCCTGGGATGAACTGTGAGGTCTGCCAAGACATCATTAAGCCATTAAAACACATGATTACCATCCTCAGGAGGATACCCACTCTGAAAAAGAACACTAGAATGAACAAATAGATCAATAGATTTATCAATACTCAGCTCAACCCCCCACACACACGCTAAGTCATCTCTCACCCACTCCCTCTGCTTCCCCTTCAGGCCCGCTGGGATCAGGTAGGAGGACGGAGCATCCTGTTTTCCCAACGCAGCGTTTCCTGGAGGAGGGAGACTCGTTTGTGTCGCTGGCCGTGGAGACGGCTCTGATTGGTTTAGGGCAGCAGAGGGTGATGCCGGACGGCCTTTACGCTCAGGAGAAAGTGTGTCGCAACGAAGAGCAGCTATTGGCCAAGCTTCAAGAAGTTGATTTAGACGACACATTGGTGAAGATCTTCCGGAAACAAGCCGCTTCCCTGCTAGAGGGTGAGTAAGACTCAAACGTAGAAGCATATAAACGTATGTTATGTTAAATATTTTCCGGATGTGAGGATTCATTAATAGAATCGGGTGTAGACGGTAGCCGGAAGACTCCTTTGAGCAAAAGTTTGCAACCGTAACAAAGATATAAAAGAAACAAATATAGGCCTAAAGAAAGTTTCAAGTTTGCTCCTTTTTTTTAAATTTAATTTCACTTGTAAAGGCCTGTTCTATTCATGAACGTATTTTGAGTTTTTGTTAGTTCGGGACAAGAATAACATATGTGAATAGCTGTGTGTTGAAACGGCGTCTAGTGAGTAATTGTAAGAAGAATTAGTTTTAGAAGCCATTACACTCACATGATGTGTCGGGACGTCTCCGCTCAGAGGACAGGACAAAAGTCTCTGTCTGTTTGTGGTGTTTGACAAACAAAGTGATCATCAGTCACAGCTGAGTCACACTGTGCAGATCCGTGTGTGTTTAAAACAGCGGTGTCAAACTTTTGTTGACATGTCAGGATGGGGAAACAATCTCACACACAAGGTCACAGTGCGGTCATATGGGAACTATCGTGCCGCTGGGTGTTTGCTCGTTGATGTCTTAACGCTCTTCACGTTGACTCTGTACAGACTGAACTGTAGCGTGTCCGTGGTTTTGTGTTTCTTCCAGCTGGTCCTTACAGTGGTCTGGGGGAGTTACTCTACAGAGAAAGCGTCCCCATGCACACTTTTGCCAAGTATCTCTTCACCTCCCTGCTACCTCATGACGCCGAACTGGCGTACAAAATTGCACTGAGGGCCATGCGGTGAGTAGAAACCCTTCCTCGTTTAAAGCTGCTGTGTATGACACCTTTTGGACCTTGTTACTTTAATCCGATGTACATGTTAAAGTCATGTCTGAATAAGCCCCCTGGTAAAAATCTTGACTGCAATAATACCATTGTTGAATGTAATGACAAGTAAAATGCAGTCACGTTAACACACCGGGCCCTATCTTAACGATCTAAGCGCACGGCGTGAAACGCATGGTGCAGGTGCGATTAGGGCATGTCCAAATCCATTTTTGCTTGTTTGACGGCGGAAAAAAGGGTCCGTATGCCAGGCGCATGGCTCAAAAGAGTTTTCCTTAGTGTCTTCATTATTCATAGGTATGTTTTGGGCGTAACATGCAATAAACCAATCAGTGTCATCTCCCATTCCCTTTAAAAGCCAGGCGCGTTTGTACCTTGGCGCATTGCTATTTGTGTACCTTGGCGTGTGCGTGTGTGTATACGTGTACGTGTATGTGTGTGTGTGTGTGTCTCAGTGTCTCAGTGTGCGTGCACTGTGTGTAAGCCAAGATGCATTTTACTAAAGCGTTGTTAAAATAACAATGAAATGCTGCGTTATGGGCGCAAAGATGGGTGCAGGTGCATTTGCTATTTCAAACGACGCGGGCGCTGGATGGCCTTAAAATAGCAAAGATACTTACGTCGGCCTTTGCGCTGCGTCGGGTCAAAGATAGAGCCCAAAGGCTGAAAGATGCTGATCTTTTACTTTAGTAAAAGTAGCACCACAGTGTGAAAATACTCTGTTAAAGTAAAAGACCTGCACTCAAAATTGTACTTAAGTACAATACTTTAGTAAATGTACATGGTTAAGATTCCTCCTCTTATGCTCAAAGAGAGTTTATGTTACTATGAAACACAGTGAAAGGGACAAGTTTTCAATATTTGTAAAACATCCTCAAACGAGGTTAAAAAACCCTCGTTCAACCCACAGTAATAATCTGAGTAACCATGTTAACATGAGTCTTCATGTTATAAAGGTTCATTAAATGAGTAATATCCAGCTAAACACATTCCACACCTAATAAAGCATGTAGGAATTAAACAAAAACGGCTGCAGAATTTTCTTAATAATAATAATAACGCTAAATGATTAAACTGTGAAAATGTATCAGTGGATTCACTGTGATAGGCGGGCGGTTAATTAATCATTAATTCATTAATTTAGCAGTCCTTCCGGAAAAATGCAGCGTTTTTTTGTGATTTGTTGCGGGCAAAAATCGATGCAATGGAATATGCGGGATATTAATGCAATTTTAATAAATTTAATTGCGGGAACTTGTAAAAACTTTCGTTTGTCTTGTTGCAGAATTACGCCACTTCATGGCTGCTCTAGCGTGAAGTAAATGCAACATTTTTCAACATTCTGCTAAGATATATGTGACTTTTTTGCAACTAAAATGCGTGGATTATGAAATCATGCACGCCCTGCATTATTTTTAGGCGGAAATCTGCAATTTATGTGGCGAAAGTGCGGCGGATTTGAAAAAAATGTGGCGCCCGCGTAAATATGCGGATTGTGGCTGATTATGCAATCGAATGATCACGTTTTTCTGAAGGGACTGATTTCAGTAAATGTTCTAAATAAATAAAGCTGTAAAAGACGCTGATGTCTGACTAACAAAAATATGTCACTTTAACAGATAGATGAAGCCAGCGCTAAGTGCTAAAATGATTTGCATTATCAGGCCGTATTAGTAGAGATCTCTGTCCACAGAGAAACGCCCTAACAGCATAGAAACGGCTGAAGCTCCTCTGCTTCGTTGTCTTTTTAAATAATTATTTTATGGTTGGAATAAATCAACATAAATACAGGTTAATGACAACAGTTGTGCGGCATATTTGGCTATACTGACATTAAAAATGACGGTCACAGAGTAAGTTAGAGGCATTATTGTCAAATTTAGTGCCTCACAGTCCCATGGCCATTTTGGAAAAGCTCAGTTTTCTTTGTATACACTGACCTAGCTAGCCATCGTTTTAAGATCTACACACTCTGGAACGTGTATTTGGGAAAGAAAAATGGCAAAAAGGTCTGTATGAAGGGGTGAAATTTGAAGGGGGAGAAAAGGATTTACAGGTTTACAGATGTTCTCGGCTTAGTGTGGACGTACTCCAAGTGATGACAGGAGGAACAGAAATAAAGAATGCAGCAGGGAGATGCTGCCCTGGATTGGACACAACCTTTAAATGTAACTCCGCTCCTCTGCCTCCTTTTTTAAGTCTCATCTGGTTTGTGTGTGAACAAGTGGGATGGAGACAGAGAGGCAAAAGAGAGGCAGATTTAGAAGCTATCTGGGGCACTGTTTAATGACAAAACCTCCTTTTGCTGGAATATTCACTAAATAATTCAACGCTGCTGAAAACCAGTTTTATAAAAATGTGTGAATAATAAATACAAGCTGTTGGTTTCCTCCCTGACCACCACGGGTGTTACCAAACTTTATAGGCTCTTGCCCAAATTAAACCCCTTTGATTTGTATGACATGTACACTAAATCTTTTATATATTTTTTGTAATTCCCAATTTAAATTAAAAAGAAGTACTCTTTGATGACAAAAATGTGGTTTCACAGCAGCTATAAGAGGATCTGACAGGAATTGAGCTGTTAATTTACAATTTATTCTCAGTGTTCACGGCCTGAGGAAAACTATCCATCGATTCTATAAAAGGAACATCTGATAACTTCTTCACCAACTAACAAAAAGTTGTTTTCTCCTCTGTGCTCAGGTTGCCGGTCCTGGAGTCCACGGCCCCCTCTGGTGACTTGTCTCGGCCTCAACATATAGTGTCAGTGGTGCCCAACCGCCTCCCCCGCTGGTTCACTCTCAGCCACATAGAGACCCAACAGTGTGAACTGGCCTCCACCATGCTCACTGCTGCTAAAGGTACACACATGCACAGCTATTTGTATTTGTATGCTCGAAACAAATTAGTTCATACAATGTGTCTGACCACGTGGAAGGGCAAAAGTGTTTTATAGCTGTTCCAAACAACCAAACGGGGGTGAAAAGCTGGCAATCGTGTACCGATTTAGGGTAGTGGTGAGCCGAGCTGAGCTACTGTATGAGCAACCACGACCATGCATTGTTCCTGCAGATTTCCCAAAATAAACTGTAAGACCTTTTTAATACCACGCAGACTGCAATTAATACCTTTTTTTTTCATGGCCTTTAGCAGCCAAAGAATGACGGAAAAAACAGCAACATCAACACAATTATTTAATAAAAGATATTTTGCTGGTTTAAATTTAGCTTTGTTTCATCTCTGTCTGGACAGTGTGGCTTCCCCTCCGTGGCGCCAGTGCAGCTTCTTCCAGCTCACTGTGACTTGTGTTGACTCATTTTTCTCATTTTAACTTCACATCACAGCTCTGCTATGGCTGAAAGCAGTCAGTAAACAGGGAAATAAGTCTTATATCTGAAAGTACATGAGTGTAGGAGTGAAGCTAAACTACAAAAAGTACTGTTCAAATCCTTTACTGTCATATGTATAAAAAAGAAATTAAAGGCACAATACAATTAGAATCTAAGACATAAAGATATACATTTTGTGCAATATTATAGTAAATGTACATGTAACAGGTTGTAGACAGCTATACGCATAGATATATAAACTGAGCACTGTCATTCCAGTTTGTCATCACTAAATAGAATAGAAAGCATTTATTGTCATTATACACAAGTGCAGTACCTGTGCAACGAGATTGAAGCTACCCCTTTACAGTGTCGACACGAAATACAAAAATATAAAATTTAAAAATATAAAGTATAGGTAGTGCAGAAAAGAAAGGGTGCACAGTTCTGAGATCATCTATATAGTTTTGTGTACACATAATGCAAGAATATAGTTCTTGTTAAAAGCAACCGAAGTACAACCTAGGATTGCAAAAATGATATGTAATATCAGTTTAAATGGGTTATATTAGACAAATAGATGAATTTCAAGCCTACAGCGGAAGGTGAGAATGACTTTGCTTCTGTTTGTTGTGTCACCAGGCGATGCTCGTAAACTCGAAACAGTGTTAGAGTCCATCCAGAAGAACATCCACTCCTCGTCCCACATCTTCAAACTGGCCCAGGATGCCTTCAAAATCGCCACTCTCATGGACAGCCTGCCGGACATCACGCTGCTCAAAGTCTCCCTGGAGCTGGGTCTTCAGGTACACACACACACACACACACACACACACACACGCAGGAGTACATACGGAAAAACAAGTCATATCATTCAGACTCTGAGGTAACTTTGTGACTTTTTGCAGGTGATGAGAATGACGCTGTCTACCTTGAACTGGCGGAGGAGAGAGATGGTGCGATGGCTGGTCACTTGTGCTACTGAAGCTGGTGAGTTTTTTTTTCTTTTTACTCCCATGTAAAGTGGACTAACTCTCGTAGATTACAACGCTAACAGTGGCAATATTTAGGGCTGCAACTAACGATTATTTTCATTGTTGATTATCTTTTCGATTAATGGATTAGTTGTTCTATAAAATGTCAGAAAATGGTGAAAAATGTGGATCCGTGTTTCCCAAAAGCCCAAGACGATGTCCTCAAATGTCTTGTTTTGTCCACACCTCAAAGATATTCAGTTTCCTGTCACAGAGGAGTGAAGACACTACAACATATTCGCATTGAAGAAGTTGAAATCAGAGAATGTTTACTCAAACCGATTTAATCGTTTATCAAAATAGTTGGCGATTAATTGAGTAGTTAACAACTAATCAGCTAATCTTTGCATTTCTAATGATTATGCTAACATGCTGATGTTTAGCAGGTGCAAGCATGTTCACCATCTTAGTTTAGCAAGTTAGCATGCTAACATTTGCAAACTGCTGGTGAGACTCTTTTTTTTTTTTTGTTCATAAAAAATTAATTGAATTAGTTAATTGATTATGAAAATAGTTGCCGGTTAATTTAATAGTTGACAAAAAATGTATTAATCTTTGCAGCTCTAGTTATTTTTGAAGCAGTTGATCTTTGATTTCGCACCGCTGAGGAGGGGTTAGTGAACCACGGCAAACTTCACAAGTCGTTAAAAGTGGATTTCGGAGGGATTTCGGAGGGATCTCAGCGGGACGGAAGGAATGACTGGCAGAGTAGTAATTATGGAAGATTGTGGGCTTTTGGCTGATTAAGTGGACCTTGTGTTTGGACTTGAATACCGAATCCCAGTGGTGGAATTTCCCTAAAGTGGACAGGAAGCTGTGTCCAGAGGGACTTCGCTCTGTGGGGGGGGGGAACCTTCTCCCAGAGGATTTCTTGTGAATGTAAGGGGAGTGACAAGGAGTCCCTGTTTCTGTGAGTTTGAATGGACTCATTGAGAACATGCCCGTTGGTGATGTAGAGTGGGGCCAGGCCATAAAATGTCAGAGAATTAGAAATGGGATATCCAATTCGAAGGTAAAAGGTTAGAATTTTTTAAACATTTAATGATTTTGAAATTGCTGAGCCTTTAGAAAAAAGAAAATAGAATCTATATTTACAGTACATCTGCTAAAGAGATTATGTTTTCGGTTTGGCTTTTTTGTTGGTTTGTTTGTTGCTACGGAAAACTTCTGGCCTGATTTTCATGAAAATGGTGGAAGGGTGTAGCCTGGGCCAAGAATGCTTACATTAAAAAAAACATACACTGTACAACAAAGCATGAATAGAAATAAGTATACAATAAAAGCATCAACACAACAAGACAATCAACAAAAGCAAACAAATACATACAATTGCGACCATACAAATTAACACACACACACACACACAACACACACATAGTAATTAAACAAATGTCTGAGAAAATAAGAAGGTTTTGAGTTTGTTGTTGAATGTTGACACAGTTGTGATGCTCAGGTCGTCAGGCAGCTGGTTCCATAGAACAGGACCACAGTAACTGATAATGGGAAAAATGAATTCCCAACTAGGAGAATTCACACTGCATTGACATTGTGAGATCGTGCATACCTTGGTGGAGGTCTGCGCTTTCTGAGTGCTCTTCTTGTTGTGAGTTCTTTTTCAAGAGCCAAAGAACTGTTGAACTGGGGAACTGCTAAAAAAGGTTTTGGTATTTTCATCATATTTGTTGACAATAAAAAGTCTAAAAATCTACAATGTCACGATTCATCCTTTTTAAGAATTCAACTATGGTGTTTCATCCGGCTCATGTCATTCGTAGAGTGAAAGAGGACATGATATTTAGGGAAAACATTACAAAATGGAAGAAAAGGTCAAATTAAAAGAAAAAGGGGACCTATTATTGAACCTTGGGGAACACCAAAACAGCCAGGAAACTTTCCCTCAGTAATTTTTAAATCCTAAACTCCCATTCCTTTTCCTCTCTACCTAGGTGTGTTTGCACTGGACAGCATCATGCAGAGTTGGTTCACCCTCTTCACCCCGACCGAAGCCACCAGCGTCGTGGCTACCACCGTCATGTCCAACAGCACCATCGTCCGCCTGCATTTGGACTGCCATCAGCAGGAGAACCTGGCCAACTCCGCCCGCACCCTGGCCCTGCAGTGTGCCATGAAGGACCCCCAAAACTGTGCCCTTTCAGCTCTGACGCTCTGCGAGAAGGACCACATTGCCTTCGAGACAGCCTATCAGATTGTTCTGGACGCAGCCGCCACAGGAATGAACTACACACAGCTGTTTACAATAGCACGTTACATGGAGCACCGCGGTTATCCTATGAGGGCGTACAAACTAGCAACATTAGCCATGACTCACCTGAACCTCAGCTACAACCAAGACACACACCCGGCGATCAACGACGTGCTCTGGGCGTGTGCGCTCAGCCACTCGCTGGGGAAAAACGAACTTGCATCCGTCATCCCCCTGGTAGTGAAGAGCGTGAAGTGTGCCACCGTCTTGTCGGACATTTTGCGGCGTTGTACGTTAACGACGCCGGGCATGGTGGCGCTGCACAGTCGCAGGAACTCTGGGAAGCTGATGCCTCTGGAAAAGGCTCCCCTCAGGCAGCTGCTGGACGCCACGATCGGGGCCTACATCAACACAACACACTCTCGGCTGACGCACATCAGCCCACGCCACTACAGCGAGTTCATCGAGTTCCTCAGTAAAGCCAGAGAGACGTTCCTGATGGCGCATGACGGACACATTCAGTTCACACAATTCATAGACAACCTGAAACAGATATACAAAGGCAAGAAGAAACTCATGATGCTCGTTCGAGAGAGATTTGGGTGATTACATGACCAAATCGCCCTTTTGGGTTGTTGTTTTGTTTTGTTTTTTTACATCCTTTCTAACTTGAAGTGAAAATCACCCTAAAGACAACATTCATGAAAATCTCCTATGATTTGGCACTGCGTGGTTGAATGTGATAATGAACACAATTTCCTGAAGGGGAATAATTAGACTGGGATGTGGAAAAAGTCACTTTCATTCACAATGAATATTTCCTCCCTTTCCTTCCCACGCAGGAGCACAGACTTACTGGACATCCCATGATGATGGGAGTAAGATATGAAACAGGTTTTAGGGTACATTTTCTCCTAAAAATGACAAGTTTGAAATTGAAGAAGAAAAACACTGTAAACCATAAAAGCAACAGCTGGTATTGATGTGTATAAAAAACCATTAAGTTTGCAGAAGGAGTCAATTTGTGGAAGTTTGTATGTTTCCCTTTATATATGTATGAAAGTGAGAGAAAGTGAGTTTTACACTGTGTATATTATACTGTATTGTCCAGTGGCAAAATATCCACATTGCACTCCTCCTACTTCCCTCAGCTACGGTTCAACAGCCTCAAAGAATACAAACGGCTTTAAACCAAATGGAGAACCTCCATCTGAAGTGATAAGTACCTCTTTTTAAAAGGATCCAGCTTTACTCTTTCCCCCTTCCGAGTCCTCGCCCATCTGATCTGTGAAATCAAAATAGATTTTACTGGGTTCGATATGCGTTTTAATCTTCGAGCTGATTGTTTTAGCTTCGCGGTGTCGTCTCAAACATTCATTATGCTTATTTTACTGTCACAGAAACACAAAAAAACAAACTGTCTTGTGGAAACTGTCAAAATACATTCTCAGGGATTGCTCTAAAAAAATAAGCAGACAAAAAAAAGAAAACAAAAGCATTTTATTGTCATGTGTGTGTATATATGAAAGTATATGTCTGAATATTGAAAAATGAATGAAAAATGTATATGTTAACTAATTTATGACAGAATATTCTATGTAAGGCACAATACTTGAAGCTGCAGTACTTTTTGACTTTAAAAAGAAAAGAAAAACATATCAGAAGGACTTTAAAAACATTCGCCTTGCATTGCATCAGGGGCCAATTCAAAACAGAAGTACACGACTGGCTGGATTTTGGCTCTGCGGACATGTAATGAACTGTAGAAACCAAGACAGGAAGTGGTCATGCAAAGTGTGTATTCTCCTGAACACAGACGTGTATTGAGGATTGTTGGAGTCGAGAGAAAGAGACTACTGTGGAAGCAAAGCAGAGACAACGTACAGCTGCAAAATTCAAGTGAAATCCGAGTGATTCAGTCACAAAAAGCTTTGTCTCATGGCCACGCCTCTTTTCTTCTGACATCCCGACTCTGGGCAGGACAGAAAGTTGCTCTTTATTGTCGGTCTTGACTGTTTTATTTGATTTGATTTTGACTCCTCTTTAATTTCATTTGTAGAATTCCTCACACAAGAACAGCCTTCTTTCTTGCCTTGTCCTAATGCTTTAAAATAACCAAATGGGAATTCTAACTACCAAACTCATTTCTCATACACCAATACAACTTTGGCTCCAAACGTTTGTGTCTTTAATTTTTTTTTTTTTTTTTTTTTTTTAGCTGAACTGTATTTGTGCTTTAAAAGCTCCATTTCATTCTGTTTTTTGTTTTTTTTCAGTGTCGTCTCTCTTGTTCGTAACCTTTTGTTTAGAAATATGCTCCCTTTTTATTTATTAAGGTAGGTAAATGATTGTACAACCATGTCAACATGCTCATGAAGTTGAAACTAAGATTTGATACACTGATCGATTTTATTTATGTAACTAAATCACTGTTTTATAAACTTGTTAATGAATCAACATTTTGTTTGGATTAAATTCTTTTTTTGAAAGGTAAAGTCTTTGTGTTTTAATTTTATGAACTGTATGACAGAAATTAAGGGTCGAGCGTCAAAGGCAATTCTTGATCTTAGAAATGAAGTGGTTTGACGAAATAACAAATAAGTTTTGATTGTTTTGAGATTTCACAAGCGTTCATCTAGAAAGCCATGAAATTACTATACTATGACTTTTTCCGACATACTATGACTTTATTCCGACCTTTTCCGACATGCTATACTGTGGCTTTTAATGTTTTGTCTACATACAATACTATGACTTTTTTCTCATTTTATTCAACATGCTATAACATGACTTTTTCTGCATACTATACTGTGACATTTTTTGACATGCTATGCTATGATGGTGTGGCTCAGTGGTAGAGCAGCGCCCTGCCAATTGGAAGGTTGGTGGTTTGATCCCTGCAGTCCTATGTCTATGACTTTTTTTCTCATTTTATTCAACATACTTTCTACATAATATACTGTTACTTTTTTGACATACTATACAATCACTTTTGAACTTTTTTCTACATAATATACTATAACTTTATGATTTTTAAAAAAAATGTTATACTAAGACTTTTATTTATTTTGACTTTCTATCCTATGAATTCATTTCGACATACTATATACATTTTTATGAAGTTTTTTGACACACTATGCGATGAATCTTATGGGTTTTTTTCGACATACTATGACTTTATACCGTGACTTCTTATGATGTTTTTCGACATGCTATACTATTACTTCTTTATAATTGTTTTCAACATGCTAGCCAATGAATTAATTTCAATATACTATATATGACTTTTTAATGATTTTTTTTGGTCAATCTATACTATGACTTTTTTATGATTTTTTTTTTGACATATGACCTTATTCCAACCTTTTTGGACATACAATACTATAAATTTTTTGGACATACTGACAATAACTTTTTTCGACATACTATACTATTTGTAGTATGACTATGATTTTTTTTCACATTTTATTTCAACACGCTAAATTAAGAATTTCTATGTTTTATTATGACATACAATACTATCACTTTTTTGTGACTTTTTTACATGCAATACTTTTTTTTCAACATACTATACTGTGACTTTTTTATTACTTTTTTTCAACATACTATACTGTGATTTTTTTTCACAAACTATACTATCAACATGCTATCCTATGAATTCATTTCGACGTACTATATATGACTTTTTCATGAGTTTTTTGACACACTATGCTATGAATCTTGCTATACTATGACTTTTTCCAACATACTATATTCTACATAATATACCGTAACTTCTTATGTTTTTCGACATGCTATAATATTACTTTTTTGCGACTTTTTTGACATACTATATTAAGACTTAATAATTATAATTGTTTTTAACATGCTAGCCTATGAATTCATTTCAACATACTACAGTGAGGAAAATAAGTATTTGAACACCCTGCTATTTTGCAAGTTCTCCCACTTAGAAATCATGGAGGGTCTGAAATTGTCATCGTAGGTGCATGTCCACTGTGAGAGACATAATCTAAAAAAATAAAATCCTGTAATCACTATATATGATTTTTTAACTATTTATTTCGATGATACAGCTGCAAATAAGTATTTGAACACCTGTCTATCAGCTAGAATTCTGACCCTCAAAGACCTGTTAGTCTGCCTTCAAAATGTCCACCTCCACTCCATTTATTATCCTAAATTAGATGCACCTGTTTGAGGTCGTTAGCTGCATAAAGACACCTGTCTACCCCATCCAATCAGTAAGAATCCAACTACTAACATGGCCAAGACCAAAGAGCTGTCCAAAGACACTAGAGACAACATTGTACACCTCCACAATCCTGGAAAGGGCTACGGGGAACTTGCCAAGCAGCTCGGTGTAAAAAGGTCCACTGTTGGAGCAATCATTAGAAAATGGAAGAAGCTAAACATGACTGTCAATCTCCCTTGGACTGGGGCTCCATGCAAGATCTCACCTCGGGGGGTCTCAATGATCCTAAGAAAGTTGAGAAATCAGCCCTGAACTCCACGGAAGGAGCTGGTCAACGACCTGAAAAGAGCTGGGACCACCGTTTCCAAGGTTACTGTTGGTAATACAATAAGACGTCATGGTTTGAAATCATGCATGGCACGGAAGGTTCCCCTGCTTAAACCAGCACATGTCAAGGCCCGTCTTAAGTTTGCCAATGACCATTTGGATGATCCAGAGGAGTCATGGGAGAAAGTCATGTGGTCAGATGAGACCAAAATAGAACTTTTTGGTCATAATTCCACTAACCGTGTTTGGAGGAAGAAGAATGATGAGTACCATCCCAAGAACACCAGCCCTACTGTGAAGCATGGGGGGTAGCATCATGCTTTGGGGGTGTTTTTCTGCACATGGGACAGGGCGACTGCACTGTATTAAGGAGAGGAGGACCGGGGCCATGTATTGCGAGATTTTGGGGAACAACCTCCTTCCCTCAGTTAGAGCATTGAAGATGGGTCGAGGCTGGGTCTTCCAACATGACAATGACCCGAAGCACACAGCCAGGAGAACCAAGGAGGGGCTCTGGAAGAAGCAGATCAAGGTTCTGATGTGGCCTAGCCAGTCTCCAGACCTAAACCCAATAGAGAGTCTTTGGAGGGAGCTCAAACTCCGTGTTTCTCAGCGACAGCCCAGAAACCTGACTGATCTAGAGAAGATCTGTGTGGAGGAGTGGCCAAAATCCCTTCTGCAGTGTGTGCAAACTGGTGAAAAACTACAGGAAACGTTTGACCAAACAAAGGCTACTGTACCAAATATTAACATTGATTTTCTCAGGTGTTCAAAAACTTATTTGCAGCTGTATCATACAAAGAAATAGTTAAAAAATCATACAATGTGATTTATTTTTTTTTTTCTTTTAGATTATGTCTTTCACAGTGGACATGCACCTACGATGACAATTTCAGACCCTCCATGATTTCTAAGTGGGAGAACTTGCAAATATCAGGGTGTTCAAATACTTATTTTCCTCACTGTATATATGACTTTTTAAAGATTTTTTTTGGTCAAACTATAGTATGACTTTCTTTTGCTTTTTTTTCAACACACTATTCCATGACTTTTTTAGGAATATTTTTTTTTACATACTATACTATGCCTTTAATTTGACATAATATATATGACTTTTTTAGCTTTTTTTCAACATATTATACTATGACTTTATTGTGATTTTTTTGACATACAATTTTTTCGTTATACTGACAATGAATTTATGCTGTACTGTGGCTTTTATTTTACTTTTGTCTACATACTGTACTATCACTTTTTTTCTCATTTTATCTGACATACTATAACGATACTTTTTCTGCATACTATACTGTGACACTTTTCTGTGGTTGCTGTGGCTTGGTGGTAGTGGGGGTGCCTGCCAATTGGAAGGTTGGTGGTTTGATCCCTTTCCCTGCAGTCCTTGGGCAAAACACTGAACCTCAAGTTTCCTCTAATATTGCGCAGTTCTTGTGCAAATTATTCCTGTACTATGTAAAAGCGCTTAGACTAGAAAAGCACTTTATAAATACAGTCCATTACTTTATTTTGACATACTATATCTGACACTTCTGATTCTTTTCAACTTACTATGCTGAGTTTAACATTTTTTTTTAACAGACCATATTATGACTTTTTAACATGCTATACTATGACTGTTTTAGGATTTTTTTTCGACATACTAAGCTAAGACTTTTTAATGATTTATTACTTGCTATACTGTGACGATTTTCAACATACTTTATACTATGACTTTTTGTTTTTTTTCTACATGCTACACCAAGACTTTTTAATGAGTTAACTTTCGACGTACTATATATGATGACTTTTTTTATGATTTCTTTCACATTTTATTTCAACGTGCTACACTAAGACTTTTTATGTTTTATTTCGATTTTTTTGTGACTTTTTTCGAAATACTATACTATTACATTTTATGACTTGTTTGACGTACTATACTATGAGTTTTTTAGGATTTTTTTCAACAAACTATACCATGACATAATTTCGACATACTGTTATTTTAACATACTATATGTGACTCTTTATGACTTGTTTCAACATACTACACTATGACGTTTTATCATTTTTTTCAACTTACTACACTATGACTTTTTATCATTTTTGTTGACTTTCTTATAATTTTTTTCCTACATAATACACAATTAATTTTTTGACAAACTACACTATACTTTTTTGTGACTTTTTTGAAGTACTATACTATTACTTTTTATGACTTCTTTGACATACAATATGCCATACCATCACTTTTTTCTTACTTTTTACGTTGCTAGTGTTGGCATACTGACTATGACTTTTATGTCGCTTTTTTCTACGTAACATACTGCGACTTTTTTTTATAAATACTATAATATGACTTTTTTCAACATACTATACTATGACATTATTTCAACATATTATACTATGACATTATTTCGACATACTGTATGTAACTATGACTTTTTTCGACATACTATGCTATGACTTTTTATAATTTTTTACAACATACTATACTATGACATAATTTCAACATGCTATACTATGACATTATTTCGAAATACTATACTATGACATTATTTCGACGTACTAGACTATGACATTATTTCAATGTACTATACTATGACCTTATTTCGACGGACTATACTATGACAATTTTTCGACATACTATACTATGACATTATTTTAACATACTGTACTATGACATTATTTTGACATACTATACTATGACATTATTTCAACATACTATTATGCCTCTTCAACATTGCGTGGAAGTCTGGGACGGTGCCTAAGGAGTGGCAGACCAGGGTGGTGGTTCCCCTATTCAAAAAGTGGGACCAGAGGGTGTGTGCCAATTACAGGGGTATCACACTTCTCAGCCTCCCTGGTAAAGTCTACGCCAAGGTGCTGGAAAGGAGGGTTCGGCCGATAGTCGAACCTCGGATTGAAGAGGAACAATGTGGATTCCGTCCTGGCCGTGGAACAACGGATCAGATCTTCACTCTCGCAAGGATCTTGGAGGGAGCCTGGGAGGATGCCCAACCAGTCTACATGTGTTTTGTGGATCTGGAGAAGGCGTATGATTTTTTCATCATTTTTGTCTTACTTTTTACAATGCTAGTGTTGGCATACTGACTATGACTTTTATGTCATTTTTTTCTACATAACATACTGCGACATTTTTATATACATACTATGATATGACTTGTTATCATTTTTTACACATACTATAATATGACTTTTTATGACTTTTTTCAACATGGTACACTATGACTTTTTTTTACAACATTTTTTGACATGCTATACTATGACTTTAATATGATTTTTTTCAACTTACTATGCTGAGTTTAAAAATTTTTTTGACATACTATACTATGACATTATTTCGACGTACTATACTATGACATTATTTTAACATACTATACTATGACATTATTTTAACATACTATACTATGACATTATTTCGACATACTATACGTGACTATGACTTTTTTAACATACTATGCTATGACTTTTTTTATAATTTTTTGACATACTACACTATGACTTTTTATCATTTTTTTCGACTTACTATACTATGACTTTCTCATGATTTTTTCTTACATAATACACAATTAATTTTTTGACATACTATACTATACTTTTTAGTGACTTTTTGAAGTACTATACTATTACTTTTTATGACTTCTTTAACATACAATATGCTATACCATCACTTTTTTCTTACTTTTTACGATGCTAGTGTTGGCATACTGACTATGACTTTTATGTTGCTTTTTTCTACATAACATACTGTGACTTTTTTTTTATAAATACCATAATATGACTTTTTTATGATTTTTTTAAACATACTATAATATGACTTTTTTATGACGTTTTTATACATACTATGAATACATAAAACTTTTTTTTACAATATTTTTTGAGATGCTATACTATGACTTTTTTCAACATGCTATACTATAACTTTTTTTACAATATTTTTTGACATGCTATACTGTGACTTTAATATTATTTTTTTCAACTTACTATGCTGAGTTTAAAAAAAAATCTTGACATGCTATACTATATTTTTCGACATACTATGCTATGACTTTTTAATGATTTATTACTTGTTTGACATGCTATACTGTGACGTTTTTCAACATACTTTATTATGACTTTTTCTGTTTTTTTTCTATGATGACTTTTTTTGACATGCTATAGTATGACTTTTTAATGATTTTTTTCCTATTTTATTTCAATGTGCTACACTTTTTTTTATTTTATTTCGACATAATACAATCACTTTTTTGGGACTTTTTTTGAAATACTATACTATTACATTTTATGATTTGTTTGACATACTATACTATGAGTTTTTTTATGCCTTTTTTAATGATTTTTTCAACATACTTGTACTACAGTACAACATACAGTTATTTTTTTATTACTTTTTTCCGACATGCTATACTATGACTTTTTCAGCATACTATATTGTGATTTTTTTTGACAAACTATACTATGACTTTTTTAAAATCTATTTTCGACACACTATTCTATGAGTTTTTATTACTTTTTTCGACATCCTTTTCTCTGACTTATTATTTCGTTTTTTATAACTATCACGACTAAAGAGACGAGGAGGCAGCAGGAAGATGCTGAAGATTTATTTAGGCGAAACAGCTTAAAACAAAAGGTTTCCTGAGTTAGGCAGGCAATCTGGGAACAGGTAAAATGAAGAACCAACACAAAATCCAACACAGAGAAAAACTTCCACTTCCACAAGGCAGAAAACTACACTGGTAGAGACAACGATCTAGACAACTAGACAAAGGGAGCACACAGACTAAATACACAAGACTTCCCAGGTCATAAAATTTCCTCCATGTTTACTTCACTTGCTTCCCTTCCTAACATCTTAGTCCAGTCCACAAGGAAGCATTGGAGAGCCGTGAGGAAATCATGCGAAGAGAAAGGAAACAAGTAAATGTGTTTTCAGAGGGTTGAGACGTCCTTTCCTCTGAAGCATCACATGAATTTGTCAGCTGTATGGGTGTATTTAGCAACTGCTTTCAGCTGCATGGCTTCCGGGAAGGCTGCTCTTGTGTATCCTCGCTCATTGCTCCTCAGAGATCCCTCCGCCATCCTCGATCCTCACTCCTTGGGGCAGTAATAATTTCAATTTTTCAATTTTCAATTTTATTTATAGTATCAATTCATAACAAGAGTTATCTCAAGACACTTTACAGATAGAGTAGGTCTAGACCAGATAGAGTAGGTCTAGACTACACTCCATAATTTACAAGGACCCAACAGTTCTAGTAGTTTCCTCCAGAGCAAGCAACAGTGCGACAGTGGCGAGGAAAAACTTCCTTTTAGGCAGAAACCTCGGACAGACCCAGGCTCTTGGTGGGCGGTGTCTGACGACCGGTTGGGGTTAGAATGAAGAGTGGCAATAACAGCCACAGAAAAGATAAGTTTGTAGTAGTTCATGGCATAGCAGGGCACTGTGCGGCATTACAAGGCACAGCAGGAAGTAGCAGGGCACAGCAGGACGTAGCAGGATGAACACGGCATCGCAGGACGTGTAGCGGGACCATGGCTACAGCTGCTACCATGATGATGGAGCCTCCCTGATCCGAGGGAATAAAAGCTTTGAGACGGCCTTCCTAAAGGAGGGCCAGAGCAACGGAGTCAGCCAAGGACTGAGAAGTTATCAAATATGGGAAGTGAGATCCAGCCTAGAGATCCATCCGATGACGGTTGCAACGAGAGACAGGTCACAACAGAGCTTTGTAGATAGTCACAAAGGCAGGAAAGTCAACCAAGACATAACAAATGAAAAATGGCACTACAAAATTAAACAGGAAACTAATGAAAAACCAGGATCATGACAGTGGTAACAAGATGAGGACTGGCAGCCGGATGAGGTTACACAGAAAACAGGTAGAGATGGACAGGAAGACATGCTGGGCACATAAGGCACCCACAGGACAAACACAGAAAACTTAAACACAGTAAATAAAACAAAGAACAGATAACAAAACAAACCAAATCACATATACTGTCACATGGTCTTAAAGATATATAATAAACAAAAAGCAGGACCATGACAATGACATACGATACTATGACTTTCTTCTGACATACTATGACATGACGTTTTTATGACTATATTTAGGCTTTTATGAGTTTTTATGATATATACTATACTATGACTTTTTTAGACATACTATACTAGGACTTTATGACTTCTTTAACATACTATGCTATGACTTTTTTGACATACTATACTAGAACTTTTTTTTTACTTTTTACGACGTACTATATACTATGACTTTTTATGGCTCTTTTCAACATATCATATTACACTTACTATGACTTACAATGATGACAATTGACAGCTTTATACTTTACAAATTAAGGTTAATGTTGCAGACAAAAAACACAAAGAGTGCACATAAGTAGAGCTGAAACAATAAGTTCATTAATCGGTTAGAAGATTAACAGATGTTAATGTTAATAGGCTACATAATAGTATAATATAACTTTGTTAATCTTATCATACTTAAAAGACAAAAAAATTTAAATAGAACAAACAAAGTGGTCATAAGGTCAATAGAGTCAGAAATCAAGAAGTGGAATATGTTAGATGGAGGAGTTAATGAGGCCTACGACCAGAGTCTGTGGACTGAGAGTCTGACCCTGGCGCAGCAGAGCGGTACATCACTGCTGCTCCAGGCATTTATTTATTTTTTAGACAGAAATACGAGGTTGGACAAAGCACCTTGGTGAAGATTACTCGACTGCACCAATCATCCATCAAGCTAAGGCTTGTCCTTGGAATACATAATGTAATGATAATCTGATCCAGTATGCAAATGAAGGCTCAGTGGGTTGAGCGCAGGGAGAACAGTCCACCTGCCACACAACACAAGTAGCCCCAAACTGCAGATCTGCACTCAGATTACAGTTCTGTGTTCCTTTAAAGCAGAGAGGAATGCAAACAGAGTTTAAAAGTCATCAAGTGATGCTGTCTGTGTAGACCAACAACATTACTCATTTCATTCTCACATTCTCAAATAATATTGTGCGAAAACACACAATACATATGATATCCTACAAAATGACAGCAATAGTCGGCCGGTCATGTGACGACCTGTCACATTACTTAAGTTTAGCGGTCTTTACAGTGAAATTTAGCAGAGAAAGGCTGAGTGTGAGCCGGGAGGAAAAGATTAGAAAAAAGTTTGTGGTTTGGATTAAAACACCGGTCCCCTTAAGTAGCAGTAGTACTCCCAGGAAAAGAAAACTTGTTTCCTGGGTAAAGTGTTGTGTTTGTCTCTTCTTCTTCTTCTAGAACATGAACTCGGCTCCCCTAATTGAAAGTCCTGTTTTTTCGGACCCAAACATCCAGCCGACCACCTCCATACACTGATCTTCACACTCTTATAAAGCGCCAGTCATTGTGGTGCATACAGTAATAAATACGTGGAATATATATGCATTACAGTGCATTACGTTTTGTAGCTATATATGTACAAATGGTTCATGAGAACATTATTTGCATGTAATTTTAGCTTCTTTATGAGATTAGCAATATTTTAAGCAGCATGGGTTAGCATCAGAGTTGGTTTTAGCAGCTCTGTTTTTAAATGTCAGATTATGGTGTCTCCTCAATCTGTTTGAATGAATGCACCATGACTCCCACGCTAAATTAGGTAATTAGACTGGGTGTCTGGTACTGGTGAAACCGCAACACACACATGCAGAAATGTTGTGGTGGGGCGATGTTTGGAAGCCATTTTATGCGATTGTGAGAATAGCAAACGTGTTATAAAATGTGCTCCACCTCCTACAGATGTCCCATTGAAATACTGCTTAAGTATTAAAACCTCATCAATAATGTTCCAATAATATGAAATGTATATGCTGATGTGACTCTCTGAACGGGACCATTCTGCCCAACACAGACTTTGCTTTAGATGACCACTTGAATGCAAAAGTATTTTTTACAGAGCGGTATTTCTACTTTTACTTAAGACAAAGTACTTCTTCCACCAAAATCCTGCCACATGTAGCATAACAATTTGAAAGATGCTACAATGACACATGCAATATTTCAGTATCCTTTA
The DNA here is from genome assembly GCA_013375575.1 of Percina caprodes. Classification (NCBI taxonomy): domain Eukaryota; kingdom Metazoa; phylum Chordata; class Actinopteri; order Perciformes; family Percidae; genus Percina; species Percina caprodes. The sequence goes on from JABXJD010000016.1 coordinate 4,967,532, forward strand.
CAGTGTTCACTGGAAATTCTTTATCCTCTGCTGTTGAGAAATGTTTGTTAGAGTGTTAGCCGTCAGGGTTTTCAATGCCAGTTAATTCTGTTCAGCCTCGAACTATTGCCATTTTTACACATCTAAATCAAACACAAGCCAAGCAGTATATCACTTTTGCTAGTCTGAACATCCGTTTATTACTTCATTATTTCAGTTACCTGCAGAGTTCAACAACCTGTGAACAGATTTCAGTTTCAAACCAAACAAGACCTTTGTTTCCATCACGATGCATCTTATTTATGACCTTTTCTCACAGGATGAAAACACTGTCACTCCCTTTTCTCTCATCACTCTTTCATCTGGCCAACCAGGCTCTGCTGCTGTTTTCATTTTAAAGTCCTGTGTGGGCCATGGAAAACCGTCATATTCACCGCTTTAAAGGGGAATCCAAAATGTCACAAGCTGGAGTGATACCTGTCCATAAAGTTTTCATAAATGTCACAGCAAAACGAAACAGCCAAGACCAATTAGGTGTTTCCTAAAAGGCCACCCTTTTTCACAATAAAACGCTTCTTACCGAAGCACAGGAAGCGAGAATGTGGTGAAACAGCAGCTTAAATCATTTAATTATTTAGGACATTTCCATTTTAATGAGCAGTGTAATTATGTTATTACAATCTTTTCTCAAAATGTACAGCAGTTTTTTTTAGTTGTTTGACATTTTTACAGCGCACCGAGGAGCTTTCTTTCTATGTTTGTGCTCTCTATGAAATATCTTGACCACCATGCAAAAGTCCAACAGCAATTTTGGTCAATTTATACAAATTAGCTTGATTCAAAAATGGTTATGACTCCATCACTAATTACTTTAATGGTCAGTTACACCGGCGGCCAGGGATGACAGACCAATCAGAGTCTCGCTGGGGCCGATTGAAAATATCCTCTTCAGTCTCTTAGCAACAAAGCGGGTCCCTCCGCCTGTTGATTGGCATTAACAGATGCTGCAGATAGTGCAGCTCTTTAGGATCAATGGGAGCCTTTTTGTCAAATGTGAATGATGATTAAAAAAATATCTGAACAATGATTTTGGTAGAAGACAGCCTTGACACTCGAGTGTGAGAAAAACAGCTGTTTTCAGCTTTGTGACGATGCACTTCCCAGCTGATCCAAGAGCCTTTTTAAAGACTTTATTTGGCTTAAAGTGTAACTCTCGGCAAAATGCAATCTAGTCTACTTTTAAGATTGACCATATTTTCATTTTTGGTCAAATGGCCTTTTGAATGGGAGTGCTAGGGGCTCTACTGTGATCACATCAAAATCACTATTTTTAAAACACTAAGACGGCTCGACACAACATAAAACTTTGCCCGAAGTATCACCAGGGGCTCTACACATCAACTCCAGCATTGAGAACATTGTTTGTGTAGAGTTTTTGACTGGCAAGATGGCAACAAGCAGAAAAACCAACTGCTACAGTGAGTTGTTCAAAACCTTGCTGGAGTTAGAACCAAGGTTGCATTTTGGCGAGAGTCACGCTTTAAGAAGGAGGAGAATTTTCTCTACACGTCATCCTTCAGTTTGTCACAAACATTCAACATCAACACATTTGGAGATACGTGGTTTTCACTGGACAGGAACGGGAGGAAAAACTGTAAAATGCAAAGTAACTAAAGCTGTCAGACAAATGTGGTAGAGTAAAATGAGCAATATTTACGTCTAAGATGTAGAGGAAAAGAAGTGTAAAGTAAAGTACAAGTACCTTGAATTAGTACTCAAGTAACTGGCACGCCCAGCCTCCCATCCTCCACATTTCTCTCTCATGTCGCGGCTCCGGCCCTCAGGTTCATGTTGAGTGTCCGATGTTGAGAGTCTCTGAGGGGGTTTGAATCACTCATGAGGCACTGTCTCATCTTTTCCATCTTTCCCGTGTCACCTTTGTCTCCACCTCAGTCCTCCACGTCTGACAAGCTGACATCAAAACCTTGTTTTATCCCGGCTTCTCGGGCTGAGGATGACACAGAGAGATCAGGATGGGTAGTCAGAAGAAAAAGAAGATATATTGTGAACCTTAAGATTCTGCAGCAGCACACGGTGGAAAGTACATTACGTTTTCATTTATTTTCTTTATAAGGACAGCACACATTAATCAACTTTTCTGTAAATGTGCCAGTGTTAGCGAACTGTATTCATTTTCTCGTTTGAACTTTCCTTCTTGTCTTGAATTAACTGTTATTGTTTACAATGTGTTTCTATGCCCCTGTCAAGCACTGAGAGGTGCCTTGTGTTTGAATTGTGCTGGAAAAATACATACAAAACTAATAACAATATATACAAGTTGAGCTGAAGCAATTAGTTGATCAATCAGTTGGTCCATGGACAGAATGGACAGCTTCTCAAATGTAAACATTATTTTTCTTCTAATTTTTTTAATAGTGTGGGGGGAGGGGCTTCTGTAAGTAGTAATTTTGGGGTACAATGGTTCAGAAAAAAAGCTACGAGCAGCACTACTTGAAGCCAAGCAATCAGAAAGCAGAAGCAAAGATTAGACTGTACCAATGGAATTGACTCATAATAAAAAAACGCATAAAGGGGAATTCTGCCAGCCAGACAAACCAGAAAGGCCTGATTACACCAGATCCTGCTGTGCACTGAAGAGGAAAATCACTCTAACGTGTAGTTACACAGTCAAACATCAGCAGCAATCTTTACACACAAAGTCTGAGACTGCAGATGTATTAATTAACTGCTCCTCACGCTTTAATACAATGTAAAGGTAATGGATACCCTCAGGTGAAATTGAACAAAGGCATATAAATTAACATTAATGTATGAATTTAAAAAAAAATTTTAAATCCCCCCACCCAGCTGTGAGATTTATTACATTACATGTTAGATCAGGCGGAGAGGAATTATTGCAGGTCGAATGTTATCAAGGGGGGCAATTTTGGTATTGAATTCAGGCTGCTTCTTGTCATGTGGTAATGGATTGGGGTGAAATTATCTCTTCATTCCACTGAAAGCTGCGTTTTCGGGCTTTTCGGGCGACTAATACCTGACAGGTTTGATGTGGAAAACATTGCTCAGGCGTAAGCACTGCAGGTATTAATAGTCTTTAATTGTAAACTCTGGTCATAAATATCAATAAAAGCTTTTGTGTATTTTCACCTGGAAACAGACATTTAGCCTTCTTTTATTTAAGTGAATGATATGAATGTTTCTTCCACCACTGCAGGTGATAAGTTCTTAAAACTCTAGAGTCCATGTTAATTTTTTAATGCATTAATATGTTTGTTTTGTCATCTTTTACACTGTCCTTAAAGCTGCAGTGCAGTTGCAGATTTTAATAAATAGTTGACCACCAATACCAAAAATATTTGTTAAAAATAAAGCTTGTAGTTTTGGTTATAATAACTACATTAGGTTTGTGGCATTAGTTACAAAAGCATACAAAACTAAATAAAAAAAATAAAAAGTCAACATAACGTAGACTTTTGGTTTCACATGGGACACGGACAACAGGCTCCCTGTTTGTTTGACCAATTCACCGCCCCGACTAAAGCTGCAGTGAATGGTCAGGCACCATCTTATCTCAAAGAGCTCATAGTACCTTACAACCCTACAAGAGCACTGCGCTCCCAGAATGCAGGGTTACTTGTGGTTCCTAGAGTCTCTAAAAGTAGAACGGGAGCCAGAGCGTTCAGCTATCAGGCTCCTCTCCTGCGGAACCAGGTTCCAGTTTGGGTTCGGGAGGCGGACACCATCCCCACATTTAAGAATAGGCTTAAGACTTTCCTCTTTGATAAAGCTTTTAGTTAGGGCATAGAATTGAATATTGTTAGGGAGTGAGGAGTCGCAGCGTCCGCCTAACCCGGCCTACCTGCTTCTCGTCATAGTTGTCAGATCTATCTATCACATAATCAATACTATAATAAAACTAGAGGGAGGCAGAGCGATACAGCCCGATCCGGTTGGGGAGAGTTCTAGCCTGACCAGGCTCCTCTCTTTACCCTGTCTCTCCTAGTTATGCTTTGATAAAGCTTTTAGTTAGGGCATAGAATTTAATATTGTTAGGGAGCAAGGAGTCGCAGCGTCCGCCTAACCCGGCCCACGTGCTTCTCGTCTTAGTTGTTAGATCTATCTATCATATAATAAAACTAGAGGGAGGTGAGACATACAGCCCGATCCGGTTGGGGAGAGTTCTAGCCTGACCAGGCTCCTCTCTTTACCCTGTCTCTCCTAGTTATGCTGTAATAGTTTTAGACTGCTGGGGACTTCCTTCCTTTGTCACACTGGGCTCCTCTCTCCTCTATCTTTCTATCTTTCCATTTGTGTGCATCCATGTCCCAGAAATGCTTGTTACTAACCTAGCTCTGGGGAGTCATTCCCCGGAGTCCTTATGTTCTTTTTCGCCCAGCATGTTTCCTTGGATCAGGGAGGCTCCATCATCATGGTAGCAGCTGTCGCCATGGTCCCGCTACACGTCCTGCGATGCCGTGTTCACCCTGCTACGCTCTGCTGTGCCCTGCTACGTCCTGCTGTGCCTTGTAATGCCGCACAATTCCCTGCAATGCCATGAACTACTACAAAGAACTACTACAAACTATTATTTTTTGTGACTGTTATTGCCACTCTTCATTCTAACCCCAACCGGTCGTCAGACACCGCCTACCAAGAGCCTGGGTCTGTCCGAGGTTTGTGCCTAAAAGGAAGTTTTTCTTCGCCACTGTCGCACTGTTGCTTGCTCTGGAGGGAACTACTAGAACTGTTGGGTCCTTGTAAATTCTGGAGTGTGGTCTAGACCTACTCTATCTGTAAAGTGTCTCGAGATAACTCTTGTTATGAATTGATACTATAAATAAAATTGAATTGACTAAAAGTGAAAAATTTTTGTCTTACCTCTGAAAGATTTCTGAAATGTAAGATCTAAGGGGGAAAAGTATAATAGAAGTGGGCTGAGAGTTTTAAAACAATTTCTGAGAAAAATATTTCATTTGTCACAACCTGTAGCTGCTTTCTGGAATAGAGTGAAGTTAAAAAATAAAGTGAAAAAAATGTAGGACTATGTACTTATTAACATGAACTAGTTAAAGCTATAGTGGGTGGTTTGTGTCGCCCCATGAGGAATTCTAAGTAATGACCAGAAAACTGTTGGCGCATCCACATGACACAAGCCTTCCGAGATCACATACCACCCCGACCCCTCCTCCAAGCAGTTGCTAGTAACCAAGAAGGACACAGAGGATTAAAAAAACATGATGGACTCTTCAGAAAAGGCCATTACCTTCACTCAATCTTTCTGCGGGCAAAAGTCGCTGGACGAGACAATCTTCTGAACATAGCCAAGCCATACTGAGAAATACAGAGAGTTGTGTGGAGCTGATAGCCCAAATTAGCTTTGTAGCAACTCATTTGGCAATGGCTTATGTTATGTTATGGACTTTCATTAATATAAAAAGACTTAGACTTCTCTTTATTAATCCTTTTGGGATGACTCCTGTAAGGAAATTGAAAGTTTCAGCAGCAGTTTTAGCAAGAAAAAAGACAGTATAAAGACAACAAAATAATAATAACAACAACAACAACAACAACAACAATAAGAACATTTGTCAAATAAACAAGAAAGACCATCAATTATTGTTAAAGTGTCAGTGTTGAGTCCAGTGTTAAAGTGATAAAGTGACCAGGTGTGCATGTATGTATGTATGTATGTATGTATGTACTGAATGTATGTACTGTATGTATGTATGTATGTATGTACTGTATGTATGTGTGTATGTATTGTCCTCTCTGCCCTATTTCCTCCTCCCCATGAGTGAGGAGTTTTACAGTCTGATGGCATGAGGGACAAAGGAGTCCTTGAGTCTGTTGGCCCAACATTGGGAAGGAGCAGCCTTCCACTGAACCGGCTCCTCTGGGTACTGATGAGCCGGTTCAGTGGAAGGCTGCTTACACTAAAACTTTCAGCTAGCTCTTGTTATGTTTGAACGTGCTAGGACAGAATTAAATCAAGGGCAGGACATTCTTATCGCCTAAAGATTAAGAAAAAGTCATCCATGCTCTAATATCCTTAAGACCTTATGATTGCAACGCTGTATATCTTGGTATCAACCAGGCTTTCTCACTTACCACTGATACAGAATGCTGTGGTCGCATAATGATAGTGGATTAGACTGCAGTACTCATTGGTATGCAGTGTTCATGTTTGCATTGGTGTGTCTATTATTCAGTGTATGTGTGTGTACACGTGCAGTATATACGTAGCCCAGTAAAATGCCTGTAATTACTTCTCAAGCTGCGAGTAACTCAAGCATGCTTTTCTCTCCATCTGGACCCAGACTGCACACAACAGTGATGATTTCCTCTTGTCTACCACCCTTTGTTTGTCTCTCTCTCTCTGCCTCTATCCGTATAGCCCCGAGGTTTTTAAATTGTGAGAAGGGGCCTATCCCAACGGGGTTGTGGGAGAGTTGAAGAGGGGCACGGAGAGAGAGACAGAGTGAGAGGTGAAAGGGACAGGTGTGTGCAGGTGCTCTAAAAATAACAGGAAGTTAGTTATTGGAGCTTGGTCTGCTTGGTGTGCTGATGTGGCACACTCACCATCACGGTCAGCAGCTGTTGTTGCAGCAACGTTGGCGGCTGTGACGCACAGCTCATGGAGGCTCTAAAGGTAGGCTACTTTTAAACTGTTAGCGCACAATTGCTTCAAATTGCGTCAACATTTGTATTCTATCTCTGAGTCTTAACTCACTCTCATCCTAGTCTAGATCAAGGGAAGTACACTTCCAGTGCAACAAGGCAGGCCTGCTTGATTGTGTCTTGGTGTGATTGTAAAGATTTATTCAAAGAATGTGTTTTACGGCATTTACTATCTAACTACCCTACTGTTTACCTCAGATGAAGTCAGATGAAATTGCCTCGTCACGGTTTAAATATTTGTAAAACCCACAGACGGATGTAAAAGGTGACCAGTTAAAGTTACCATTAAAATGACAAAATGGAGAATTTGCCAAACCCGCACAGGATTTCTGGGAAACATCTCCTTCTTCTCCTTGGACTCTTCCAGTGAGTGCACACTCCCCCACTTCCTCCAGTTTCCCCAACCCCCCAACCCAGTTGAGCAAAAATTTGCAAAACCTGCACAGGATTTCTGGGAAATATCTCCTCCTCCTGCTTGGACTATTTAAGTGATTGCACACTCCCCCACTTCCTTCAGTTTCCCCAACCCCCCATCCCAGTTCATCCCAGAATCGGGGTTGCGGCCTTGTGTCTTTTAGAGGAGCTAGTGATTTGTAAACTGACAAATGAACTCTGACGCCGCCAGCCTCAGAGGGGGACGGCGTCTTTGTGGAGTCCAGCTCTGCATCGTTCATAGCTGCCCTCGGCTTTGTTTACGTAGCTGGTGAGGTGCCTTGTTTAGGTAGCTTGTGATGATATAATGGGCATGTGGCATCATATGGATCCTCCATGCCGCGAATTATACAAAGACAACTAAAAGACATTAGCCAGCTGCCACTAAATGTCATAGCCAGACGTTAGAAAAGAGTATGCTGCTAAGGAAATTAAAGAATAAAGAGAAAGACTATTGTGTGTGTGTGTGAAATTGTGCGACCTAAACATTACTTATAGTAATTTGTTTTACCAAATACACTAATGAATTGCATTTAGGGCCATCATTAGGTGGCGCTAGATGAAAGGGGGTTAAGGGATCATCAAAGTTTATCCTCTGAGGAACATGACTGTCTGCTAAAGGATTTTGTGCCAATCCATCCTATTGTTGAGATTCAGTCTGGACCAAAGTGGTGGGTAGACAGATAAACCAACAGACAGCCATCTAGCATGGATAAAAAAGGATCCATGCATTTCAAACAGTATCCAGTGATAGTCTAGAGCAACAGAAATTTATTTCCATGATTCCACTTTGCCCCTCACCTTCTGCTTTGCATGTTGCCTTTCTCAAAATCCCTTCGCTACAGGAAACAACAAGAACAAAGCTGGCAAGCTGCACGCTGAAAATGGAACTTGATCATTGAGATGCACCCACAGCCAACGTGTGTCACCCTTCAATGGAAGTTCCGGCAATGTGTGTTACCGTTGTCTAACTCCGTTCTCTCAACAGTGTTACTTCACAACTAGACTGGAAATTTACAAAGGATCTGTTTACTCTAACTGGGACAAATGAGGTTTAACCATATATCCAGCTAATTTAAATCTCTCACGTTACTGTATTTTGTCAACAGTAAACTTCATTTAATATTGTCTAGGTATTGTTGTTTTTTGCAAATGTTCTACAAAACAAACTCCTTCCCCGAGACTATTTCGCAGGGATTATTGTGATTGGTTTAAATTAATGCAAAAAACCCAGAATGTATCTGTGGTGTAGCCAGACCTTACTCCACAGCGCTGTGGAGATAGGTCTGTCAATGCGGGACTATAGTGACGACAAACAGAAAAAAAAACTACACTTTTCTCCAGATCTACAGAACTGTCTTTGTGTGAGGACACTAAGCAGCTACATCCAGCAGAACATTACGTTTGTGTGCATCTGTGCATGTATATAATAATGGCTTTCATATGTTTGGGGGTGTTTGTGCTCATTCTGCAAAATGTGTGTGTGTGTGTGTCTAAATGAACAATGGCGACCGTGTGGTGGTACAGTGGTGGTAATTGATGAATGGGATGTTTAAAGAGCAGAATATGAATGAAGAAGAGAGAACCCTGAGGGAATACTCCACACCATTGTAATCAAAGCCTTGATAGTGTCCCCGCCTTTGACTAATGGGCCCAAAAAGAAGCCTCTTAACAGCCTGCCTCTTCAATTCCCTTTCCTCAGTGTGACGCAGACCTCCAGAGAGAAGCCGGCAGGCTGGGAAGGCGACTCATGTCGGATCTTTTACATCAACAAAACCTTTTCTGTCACTCAAATACAGGTGAGATACCTGAGAGCAGGGGTGGGAGAGTGTATTAATTTCGTTTACTTAAGTAAAAGCACCAATGCGACAAAATAAAATGTAAATTCAAAGGCCTCTTTGAGCCTCAAACAATTATTTGAATAAAAATAACTGAGTTGTTTTAACCACGTACTGTATCTCCAGTTGTGTTGATGTTTGTAATAAACTGAAGGATAAGATGTTCCTTTATGTGTTGAGAACATTCTCTTTCCTCTTAAGCAACTTTGTACAAAGCTGAAAGCAAGCTGTTTTTCGGACACTATGAAAAAACCTTTTTAGAGATACGTGGTTCTTACAGGACTTTACTTCAGCAAATGTTACTTTCCATCATCTTGTTTGTGAACCTGTTTTTCTGTCCCTTTACATCAGCTTTATCTTTACTTACTATATGTCTCATTTGGAGGTGTGTACCTGTCGAGGGGCTGACGATTTATGTAGTTTATATTCTTCACAGGCAGGTGAAGGAGGAGGTGGCGGTCCTGATGAGGGATGGAGAGCTAATGAAGAGAAAGCACAAACAAACTGACACACACGCTACAGTAATAAATTACACTGTACAAAATGAAATGACTCATTTATACATTATTAGAACGACCATGACAACGACTTAACACCGACCTCCAGAGAAGTCACTGTTAAGTTGCAGAAGTATAATAATGTATGAAAACTCCGGCGTACTGACAGACCATTGTGTGTGTGTGTGTGTGTGTGTTCAGCATGAGCTCAGCAAGTCAATTTTAGATGTAAATACTTGTAAATAGTTCAGATTTACCAAAGTCACACAATAACACAAACTAACTAACTGATGGAGGCAGAGATGGGGCAGCAACTCCCGTGTTCCACAAGGTAAAATTTTTGACAAAGGACTCTGGAGGCTTCAAAGCGAGCAGAGACAACGGCTTCAGTTCCCCATCGTAAAGCAAGGTAAAGTGGTGAAAATATAAGTATAGCGTACACTTAAACAGATTTCTTCCCCCTGACCTTTTACTTTAAATGCAGTAATTGAGTAAATGTAGCCTGCTTAGCTCATTTCCAACACTGATTAGCAGATATTCCAACTCAATGCTGTTGTTTCAAACCACATTATAAACAAAAGTCTGAACACACAGCAGCTCGGACACCTGTCTCTTTTAAATGTTACAGTGGTGCAGCCTAGAATACACAATGGTGTGTGCAAACACACACACACAAAATTACAAATGTATGGCATTACTCCTGCACGCAGCGTGTTGCTGTGGCCTTTTGCAGGCGTCCTCAGAGACGTAGAATTGACAAACCTACAAACAGTAATTGGGCCATTATGACTCCCTGCGTTGATATTGATTCCACAGTTTTAGGTGCAGGCGGGTAATGGGTGTCTAGACAGAAGGGTTCATATCGCAGGCAGTTGGGCCGGCGCAGTATTAGATACAGTAATCTCGATGTTTTTCATGACTCAGGTGGGTTGTTTTGTGAATTTCAGCCTATTGGAAATGATGTAATTTAGAAGCACATTGGAGCTCTGATTGCACAGTATTTCTCTTCCAGCACAGAGAAATGCTTTGGGACAAACTTATACACTGAGAAGAACGCCATATGGAAAAAGGTAGAGAAAAAACATGGAGATGGAGTCCTCTTTTCCCCAGTCCAATTATCACCAGAGTTAAAACTAATCCCACAAGAGCTGAATGACAATCTGTTCCCTAACTTTGAAAACCCAATCACCTGGAGAGCAGAAAACAGGTGAAAGGAATCTCATCAGAGCCTCACTGCTGATCAAAACCAAATATTACTGAGGCTGGGTTTCCATGGCAATAATGTGCCGCCCCCTCCATGACATTTGGGGGGGTTCAGCTGTGAAGGCACCCCCTCATTCCCTCCTGGTCTGTCTGCCTTCTTGGTCCAAACGTGAGCAGAATAGATGAGTAAGCAGCATCTTGTCCACCTTTTCACCTTGTGTGAATCTATGGAGCTGTGTGCACAGCAACAGGATCCTGCCATGTGTGGTAAACACACTCCCTCGGTCCACAGAGAAATGCTGAGGCCATCGATTGCTTTCCCCACAGGGGCACAATGTGCAACCTGTGAGCCTACAAAATGTCAATGGATATGAATTGTGTAAAGAACTCTTGATCCCCTTAATTCAATATTGCAAAGCTTCACAAAAGGTTGTACTTTAAAGGGTTATTAGATGATTAATGGGAAAGCAAAAAGCAGAAAAAAATTCCTTTTGCTAAACCAGATTACATACACACAATGCGGAAGCAGCACTGATCATTTGGGTAATTTTTTTTTTTAACATTCTTCAAGTCTCCTTTTACAGTTATTAATTCCACTCAGAAAGGGGGTCTTAACATTCCCACGCTCTTACGTATATGGTCAAGTCCATAGGAGAATATGTCCAGAAGTACAAGGAAGAGAAGAAATAAAAAAAACATTGAAAATAGACAGAACAACCAACTTGGGTTGTATACAAGTTCACCTGGCAGGTCTAATCAGATTTAGTTCTAACAGTCCTCCATCACCGTCATTAATGGTGCTGTTATGGGAAGGAGGACCCAAACGCAGAGTAGCAGAGGAATGTCCAAAAGGTTTTATTAGGAGAAGTCCACAAACAAAGGGAACAAAAAGGGCAAAAATCCAAACACCAAAAAACCAGACTCGGGGCACAGAGATACAAAGGCAGGGGAAAACCCACTGGGAAACACTGGAACAGGGAGAAGGTTTGGTCAGGCAGGAAAACGGACGGGTAAGAAAACAACTCACTGGGAACGCGGATCGGGCAGAAGACACGGCATGTCACGCAGACAGACAAAACGATCTGGCACAAGACTAAAGGAACACTGGGGTTAAATACATGAGATAATGAGGTAACGGGGAACAGGTGAGACATCAGGTGAATCACATTAGGGCGGGGCAGGACAATCAGACAAACAAAGCAAAACTAGACAGGACAAGACAAGACAGGAAACTACACTATCAAAATAAAACAGGAAGTAGCACAAACAGACACAGGGAACATAACTGTCTTATGTTCCCCTGTGTCTGTTTGTGTACTTTCCTGACCAGCAACTCAAGACTAGGGAAAAAACCAAGACAAAAAACACAAGGAGGCAAAGGAAAGGGGAAAAGAACCCTAACCAACCCCCAAACCATAACAGGTGCCCATCTTTCAATGAAAAGTTCCCTCTGTAATCTCAACAAATATGTAATTTTTTGTTTGGTGACTCCTTTTTAGGCCATTTTATTGTAATTGTTTTCTTTGCTGCTACCAGTGCTATCAGTAATAAATACATATTTTTCCTACTGTGTATCACATCTGGTTTCATCCCAAAAAATTACTATCAGAGGGTCTCTAATCAGTTCAACATTCAGTACTTTATTAACATATGTAAAAATGGATTTCCAAAAGTTATCTAACAATGGGCATTGCCAAAAAACATGTGAGTGAGTAGCCATTGTCTCTCCACACCCCCTCCAACATTGACTTGATTGATTCGGATTCATTTTAGCCACAACTTTTGAACCATTGCAGCTCCTTCCACAGATTGGCGTTTGTGACTTTGTGAGCCTCGGTACAAATCTCCAACCAAACTTCCTCACTTAGTTCAAGCCGTAGCTCCTTAATCCACTTGTCTTTCAAATAAAATGAATTATCTTTTGTCATTGAAGCAATGACTCTATCAACATTGGTTATTGGTTTCCTCATAAATTCTCTCTATTAAGGGCTCTATCAATCTGTTCCAGTTGAGTATGAAGCTCCTTAAAAAAAGCAGTTCTTGGTATTTTTAAATCTGTTCTCAGTTGTTCAAATGATTTGAAGTTGTTATTACTAAATAATTGGTGTACATACATGAAGGTTCAAAAGTTTCCAATTTTTGAATGCTGTATCAAGGATTCATAATTGAACTCAAAACGGAGAGATCGCCTGTCAACTTAAACATTTGTTGTATTTCCTTGCTAGCTACATCTGGGTAATTTTTGGATCCATAATGGCTTCATGCTCCAATGAGCAACTTCCATGGCAATGAACAGAGCGCTGCCTGGAACGCTGTAACCAGTTTTAATAATCAACCAAAAATTGTTGCGTCCAGTTTGAAAAGAACAACAAGATGGTTAAGACCAAATTGCCAAAATCGAGGCTTCAAAACAGCATTCCACAAACCAGTGGGTGATGTCACTGCCGCTACGTCCATTATTTTAAATAGTCTATGGTTTTACGGTAGAGAAAGCAGAAAGGGTGACACATGGAAGGAACTTGACTATTGAGATGCACCCACAGCCTCCCACCGTCCAACACTAGATGTTCCGGCCATGTGTGTTGCCGTTGTCTAACTCCGTTCTCTTTTTTTTTCCATTGCTCGACGCAACTTCGCCGCGGTGCCCCGTCCTCCTTTTTCCATTGCAGATTAGTACCGCCTCATGAGGCCATGGCTGATCGTCATAGCAGGAAACTGCCGTGACCTAACCCAATACACACAGAACGTGGAAGGTGTGTTGCTTTTGATTCTTGGTGTGTGGCTGTTTACCAGAAGACAAATTAGTCTCAAAAGAAGCTGGAGGCAGCAAAAAAAAACAAAAAAAAGCTGTCGCTAGCAATGATAACGCAGTGAATAGTGATGATTCTAAGTCTACGTATACATGTTCATTTGCATATTTTTCTATACAAGGCCATGTTGGCTAAACTGCCACCAGGTGATCTTACCAGGTTCCAAGGGTTTATATTGAGCTGGGGAAAAAGGCCTTCTCTTCTTCGCTCCATGGTCTTGGAATAACTTGCAAAACTTGCTACATCTATTAAATGAATTTAAGGCCATGTTAAAATGCCATGTAACTCAAAAATGTAACTGCCACATGTGACCTGTTCCTTTCCTCCATGTGTGATGCTTGTTTGTTTATTTTGACTATGCTCTATTTCGATTTAAATGGTAACTGGTGTGCTGTCTTGGCCGGGTCACCCTCAGAAAAGAGATTTCAATCTCAAGGGACTTCCTGGTTAAATAAATAAATAAAACATTCTCTCCGACCAATCAGTAGTCTGCAGGTTTTCGCATGACCTTATGGTATTGCCTCAGCTCGCTTGGAGCCTCGACGGAGGTAGTACTAAAAAAGTACCTGTTAGCAGGTACAAGGGACTTTTTTTGTAATGGAAAACCAAAAAAGGCGAATAGAGTCTAGGTGAGAAGAGTAGATACCCTGCCGTGGAAAAACACCATTTGATAAACAACAACAGACTTCGAGCTAGAAAGCCACACGCTGAAAATGTTGCTGTGAAAAAGTTAATTTGGATCATGCAACAATGCAATCATTTTTTTTGTGGAATGATTCTAAAGATTTACAAAGAACAGTCAACTTTGTTTAATATTGTATGTGGCGGGGTTTTTTGCGGGGTGCTAATGTTCCACCAAAACAAATTCCTTCCCGAGACAATTTTGCAGAGCCACCGTCTCCGCCCAAGATGATTGGAAACAACCTATGACTGTTTTTTTCTCTCCTATGTGTGGTGTATCCGGACAGCGCTGCGGCAACGCGAGACTACTCCCTCTGTGAACCAACCACCCATCCACAAAAATGGCTGAAGTCGGCCTCCTCAACTTAATCACACTCTTTTATTAACAACACACATTCACAGACTGACAGCCACACAAACACTCACACATCACCTCGCTTACCCATCAGTCCATCCGGTCTCCGAGGTGTCGGCCATCACTGTCTCTCATAGGCGTTTCCCTTAGCAACCCCAGCCTCCCCTGTCAGGCTTGAGAGAGTGCTTTTTTCGGTTTGCTTTGGTTTCTGGAGGATTAACAGACACATTATTGTGCTGGTGTTGTGTCTACAGTTGTGTGCAGGTATAGAGGGGATACACTGAAGCATGTCATACAATGAAAATGTAACACAATGAATTACATTTTGTGTGCAATTATGCTTCTGTAAAAGGCTCCTTTCATTTAACCAAACTGCTCCTGACATTTGGCTCTCACAGGAAACTAATTTGTCTGGTAGAAAACACAGCCTGAATCCAGACTAAGTGTGCATGCATACATATTTCTGGGGATCGTTCGCATTATTTTACATACCAATTTTTCTTGTACTGCAGCTACTGCAAGGGATCTATTTTACAAACATGGATAATTCATGACCTGCACAGACACTGCATATGAAAGTCCTTTTGAAGGCGGTTTGGAGCTGGGGAATACCCCCTGTCTGCCACTTGTCTTCTTTTCGTAAAGGCCGTGCTTCTTCTTGTTTCAGTGCATGTGAATTCACACAGTCTTTCCAGTGTGATGTGATATGACTCACCTGCGGTGTAGAGGCTAATATTGGCTCCCTGTATTAAACATACTGCTGTAGGATCACTCAGACATGAAGTGACATGTAAAATATTGACAGCTTTACAAGATCTTCAACAGAGTCCGAATCAGAGGTGCGTGCCTGTGTTTACATGCACACACTGTGGACAAATTGCTCTGACTGGGATTTTGTCTTTTAACTTTCTGCCTACAGTGGAAGTGCTTGTGATCACCCATGATTTATATTCACTATAATTCGATCCATAAGTAACACAATGACAGAAAGTATGACTATTTTGGTCATGGGTTCTTATACACTTTCTGTAATAAAACATCTATCAGACGGCGGTCCCCAGGACGAAATCTTATTAAATGGATCTCCGTGGTATAATTTGTTTCAATTTATAGGTCATTGATGTACCAAATTTGGGAACTCACTGATCTAGAGCCCTGATTCACAACCTCGGGGTCCCAACCTGGCAAAGCTCCACGGTCTGTCGTAAGGCTTTCTTGATTTTAAGGAATGCAAGACAACTTTTTAAATATATTATTGGTCTATAACTTAGCATTTCATTTTATTAATATGAGGGGAAAAAATGATTTTTAAACTTTGGATTATTATTTAGGTTCATTTATATAAACTGGATAAGAGTGAAGAACACAAAGGCCTTCCCTCTCTGCTGAACAGGCTTATCCTGCAATAGAAGAGTATGCAGTTAAAACAATCAAATAGCTAATAGAAAAATGAACAATGATCAGGGAGAAGAAAACACTGAATATGTCAAAAATAGAAGAAAACACTTGGCTATTTGCTCTAGTAGCTCTTTGGTTGTTTTTTGTTTACCAAAGTACTATTCTAACGCAGGATCAGGCTGTTCAGCAGAAAGGGAAGCTAGATCTGTGAGTATATAGCTGGTGTTCAGGTCTTTACCAAGTTAAAATGTCTTGCGGAATAGTAATATTTGATTTAGAAGACGTTATTGGTGATTTTTCACAGTACAAAGTATCTCTATGTACAAACAGGGGTAGCAACTATGGGCAGTATGATGAAAATAAAGTGTTTTTTGAACAGCATGTTAACATGTTCTAGTAGAAACACAGAGAACAAGTAGGAACATGAAAACTGTGTATAATAGGTCTCCTTTAAGTAAGTAAAGGATCTGAATACTTCTCCCCCGACGTAAGATGTCTTGTCAGCAGTGAGTGCATTGTTGACTCTGAGATGACCCGTGCAAGCACATGTCATCCACTGCATGCACCATAATGTCTGCTAATTAATAATCCCTGTCAAATCTGAAGATCTGTGCCGAAGAACAGAAAGGTCTGAGCGGTGCATTGTTAAGGACAAAGGAGGCAATCGAATTACCGTCCATTTTACTGATTTCATTTCCATGGTGGAGGCCATGGCGGCGGTGCGGCTTCAGTCGGTAATGGGTTCTGGCAATGGTGGGGCCCTTAGTCCTGTTCACTGGAGCTGCAACATCCCCCCAGGGTTTCATTGGCAGTTAGAGCTATCTTCTCTTGAGGTCACTTAATGAAAAAAAAAAAGAAGAAGTTATGCTTGTCGTTAACCGCATGCGCTGCTCTTTTATGCATAAAAAAAAATCCAGCCTAAACAATGTCCTTGTGTAACTGCGTAGGTCAATCGAATGTGAAATTAGCTAATTTATAATTCATATATAGATCTTTATTTAGGCGCAGCATTATAGTGATTGTCAGGAAACAGGCTAGAGACTTTTAATTGGAGGGGCAGAAGCTGAGAGGAAGGAGAGTGCAGGAGGGGGAGGATGCTAAGGAACGAGAGACTTCTCCAGGGATAGGGGTGCTTTTACTTTGAAGTGTGTGGTGGGGCAGCGTGCAGCACAGAATCACCCTAATCCTTTGTCTATTATACTGCCATGTTTGCTCATTATGTTTTCACGGGCTGATTCTTAGAGTCAAATCTTTGGCCCAGGAGAGACAAACTTCAGGGGGAATAGCAACGAGGCAGAGATGCTCGAGTGTTTTCAGGTCATGGATTGATGTGGCTGACATCAAAAATGCTCCTTTAAATCCAGTTGATACCTTGACATGCCAAGAATATGTTATTCAGATGGTTTGATTGACATATAGTGAGCTGGCTTAACAGATCTCAGTTCAGTCTGTTTCTCTTCAAGACTGATAACAACCTCAAACAACTTCTTCGTTTGCCTTTTGTTCAGATTATATCAAACCGACTACAAAGCAAAGATCAGTAAAATCTTTTTTAATGATGCTTAGCAGACGTTTGACGATTACAAACTATTTCGGACGCGGCCTTGTTTCTTTGTCTTTAAATTCTTGTCTTTGTTCCCTTGAAGGGTTGGGGTTATGGGTTCAACAATGTACATACATTACGGATAGTAGAATAAGACACAAAATGTCATAACATACAAGATCGTTAGGTGATACGCAAAATGATCTAACCTCAAAGACAAAAAAAAAACTCAATTCCCCAAATAATTGATGGAATTAAGTGGTTTTTATTAGATTCAAGGGGATAATTAATGGATAAATAAATTGATTGTACACCTGTATTAAGGTGTTTTGTAAGGGTTTTTGGTTGCCAAAACCCCTAAAAATTGACTTCTTTACTTCATATCTTAAAAGTCTTTAAGAGTAAAATTCAGGTATGGTTTTCCATACCCTCAAACCATGCATATAGTCAATTACAAACACCTCAACACATTAAAATGCGTTATTTTATAGATATTTTATAAATGCATTTATCATATTGTTTGTTTAAACCGTTCAGAATAAGTAAAATAACTGTTTAATTTGAATTTAGATTTTGAATGAAGTGCTTTACGAGTTTTATTTTGAAGACGGGCACTCTAGCAGCTGATGAGACCATCTAATGTATTTCTTTCTGACCTGATACTCACTCTAAACCAAATCTATCTGGACCGGCTCTGTAATGAGATGCATTAGAGTCGTGTGGCACAGAAATCCAATACTCCCAGCCATCCTCCCTCCACCAATCCACCATCAACTGGGCTATAAACTGGGCTAAATTTAGTGGAGTCTTTTGTCTCCGGCTGCTCTGAAATCTTTTTTACTTCTGAGACTTGTCAACACACTGAAAATTGATGTCTTATCAGATAATGTTTGCGCTATTTTAAACGTGATTCCATCGATCCCTCTCTGTAATCTGCAGCTTGTGTGCCCTTCCTGTTGCATTGCTTGTCACTTATTTCAATATGGCTGTTTCATGGCGGGATGATAAAGCCATTATCCATACTATTCAAGAACTGTCACACGTCGTCACTGAGCGGGCAACAATTAATTCTCCAGCGACAAAGCCTCAGCGGCTCCCTGAACCAAGATTACGTTTCTTTGTCAATTTTTATTTGAAATACAATATTTCACAAATGTTTTGTGTGTGTGTGTGTGTGTGTGTGAGATGCATTTGATTTCCTTCAGTGGGGCCTCAGAGCTGTCAGCCACAGAGTCAGTGGGATGCTCTGGATTGTGACAAACTGCAGCAGATGACAGTTGAAAGATGACGGGCAGTGATTGCGCTGCACTGCCAGCAGACGGGAATTTACCATTTAATATGATTATGCATCACATTTTGCATACATTTAAATATGTGTGTGTGCGTGCGCGCGTGCGTGTGTGTGTGTGTGTGTGTGAGTGAGTGATCATGCTGCCCTAAAAAGCCAAAATACTGAATACATTTAGTAAAAGCTATAGTGCGTAGTTTCTGTCTTCCCCTTAAGGAATTCTAAGTAATGACAACAACACTGTCAGCGCATCCACGTGATACAAGCCTTTTGGTGATCGCACTAGGATACGGAGGATTATAAAAACATAGACAATTCAGAACAGGTCTTTTTTTTTTTTTTGGGTGATGTAAAACGCATCACTCGAGCTTCTGCACTTGAATGCCGCTTGATGACATCATTTTGTTAACATAGCCTGCTGAGAAATACAGAGAGTTATCAACTCATTTGGCAATGGCTTGAATGTGACGGACGTTTCAAAAAATTACGCACTAAAGCTTTAAAGGTCCAATATTGTAAAAAGTGTGATTTTTATGTCTTGTTTGATTATAAAGCAGGTTGAGATGCTATATAAATACTGGGAAAGTATCAAAACACTCAATCCACAGAGAATAACACACAGCCCGTATTTAGAAGCTAGGTCTTTAAAACAAGCTGTCAGGACTTCCACACAGTTGTGATGTGTGTGAACTATACTATACATAGGTAGTGTCATAGCATAACCACTCTGGGGAAACTTGGTATTATCATTCAACTAGGGCTTCCAGAGTTTCGTTTGCCCATGCATTTGAAATTACAGAAGCTACACGCTAGTCCGCCAGGCTAAAGGTAAGGATGAAATGGCCTACCCTTCTCCTCTGGCTCCACTACTCTTCATCTTTCCGACCAGCCCATTCCTTGGTGGACATCAATCAGCAATAATACTCCGCTGACAGTTCACAATCAGAAACATCTCTTCTCTACTGACTCTCCTTAGTCTGCTTCACTTCCGCTTTATAAGCTCTGTGATGCATATACTGTGTGTGTATATATATATATATATATATATATATATATATATATCTGGTGAAAATAACCAGCCTAAAATGAAAGCATTACAATATTTTTTTCGGTTATGCAGTGGAAAACCCTTTTTTTTACAAGTTTTCAAGTTTTTGTTGTAAGGCAGAGTAGTTTTCTGCCGATTATTCTTTATGTAAATGTGGGTATAATACAATAAAATACAATTGGCTATAATGGGATATTCATTTAGGCAATGTGATTATGATTATGATTTAAGATATATGTACAAAAAAAAAAATCGCTTAACAATAGATGAATACCTCCACTTTCTCACATTTCTGGGTCCTTTGAGCACATCGACAAAGCTGGTGGAGAGAAATCACTGTTTGTTATCAAATATGCATGGTGTATTCAGCACAACATACGTCACCATTACAGTACAGTATCTGTTTTCCATGATCTGTCTTTGATGAAAAATGCATGTTGTTGTGAAACTTCTAAGCAGCCAAACTTCAGTTTGATAATGGAGAAATCAAAGCAGTGAGAAATAAATTAATCTTCATTGAGATGCATTTGGTTTCCAAAAAAAACCAAAAACATACACGACACTGAACGAAGTGGAGAGTGGAGGATTTCTCTCCCATATCCTGGAGCTCAGCATGAGAACACACAAAGCGGAGCCACAAGCTACAATAAATCAAAAGTCTGTGGCACTGACCCTGAAAATACACTAATAAATCAATAATTACAACACATAGCTAAGAGATAAAAAGTTTGCAAAAGAGCTTCCTAAAGTAAAAACACATACTTTAGAGTATGATTGATAGATATACCTTTGGACAGAGCTGCATCTGAATGCTGCATCTTTCCTTGAGAAGTGTAGATTTATTGTGTTAGACCTGCTGAAGGCCTTGTCCTCCACCTCTCAGACTAGTATTAATCACCTACACCTGGATTAGAGATGCCTGAATTGCTATAATTAATAACCACAAACCTCTGGGAATTTTAAGCAGCCAGTCACATATGTTTTTTGGGGAGACTTTTGGACACTGATGGACAACTACGCCTTTAAAATCCTGAGCCAGACAGTCGCTCTTAATAAGTGATGCTTTTCCTTTTTCTCAGGTGTTTTTTGTTTGCAAAACTTTGGTCCAGACGCATCTGACAAACCAGGTAAAGATTTAAGACACACTTCTGCTGGATGTATTTACAGCAATAAACCCCCTCCATGGCTCTGTGGAGTAAGGTCTGGCTACACCACAGATACATTCTGGGATAGGAGGGAAAAAGCGCTCTTTAAACCAATCACAATCGTCTGGGCGGCGCTAAGCTCCAGACACGGAAGAAGCCGCCACATGTTAACTGTTCACACGATACAGTAACATGAGTTATTTAAGCTGGAAACAAATTAAATGTAATTTTCTCTTACCAGTGTGTCTCCATGTGTACTTCGTCCACGGCAATCCCACCAATCGGTCCCAAATGTCCCAGTTAGAGAGGAAATGCCCTACACATATTTTTTGCAAATCTTTACAATCATTCCCCGAAAGAACCAAGCAGGCCGGCCTTGTTGCACCATCCAAAAGTACTTTAAAACTTGCCATTTTTAGCATGTAGCATGCTAGCTCAATGTTTGTTATTGTTGTTTCCCGAAGCGAACAGAGTCAGACAACGGCAACACACCGAGAGTGGAAGGTGAGGGACAAAGCCCGACATCCGGTGGCGGCTTTATCCTGAAAATGTACTTCTGTTGATCCAGACTAGTTGCAAGTAACACTGTTGACTAAAATTAGAGCCAGTTATTGCTTGACATTTCTTTCAAAAACAAACATAATACATAGAAGTACTGCATACAGAATAAAGTAGTAGCCTAGGTTGTTTTGAACTACAGATTAATAAAGGGTCTGTAGATTTTATGTTAAATATTTGTTGAGAATACTCTTATGTGTAATCATGATAATGGGAATTCATACTCAATTGGAATTAACTCACAAAATACACATATCCTATACAGTAAATGTGTGTTGCATTTACAAAAAGCTTTTGAAAGTGGTTCCAGCTTTGTGTTGTTTTGCTTCTAGCCTGTAAATATATGCGTGTGCTGGCTCCCAGTCTTCCTCCTGAGACATTCATTTGGTCTACTGGCAGCTTTTTGCAGCAATCACAAGAATGACCCGACCTAATGTGGCGAGGAGATCAGTAGACCATGGTGAAAATCATCCCGCACGCTCCCTCCCTCACACACACACACACACACACACACACACAGAGAGGCAGAACATCTGCGACAAACTAAACAAAGGACAAGAAAGCTGACCTGGATCATCAGCACAACTGAGACAATAGCTGCATGTTTGCTCACAGCTTCATTTTAGCTGTACTCCAGTCCTGTTTTTTTTTTTTTTTGTCTTTCTCTGTGTGGTATATGGGGCCTGTTTGTACTTTCACCCCTCAGATACAGCTTTGATTTGATGGTAGGTGACTGATGCTGTGAAGAGAGCAGAGGCCAGTGTTCCTGTAAGCATTAAAACGTGTGTTTCATCATGACAGCACTCTCCCAGATGAATATTTCAGTCAGAACGTGGGGCAATCTGGTGTTAGGAGTGAAAGTGTTAAAATGCTGTTGGTGTGGCCCTGGAAGCTCCGCACACTGCAACTAAAAACAGATAGACAAAAAAAATCAATCAATATGGCATCACATGCAGCATTATGACATGCACTGCATAGAGACTGTCCTCCCCTGAAAAACGCTCCCATAGGTCAGTTATTCAAGCCATAATCAAACATACTTTGGGATTCATTGTAGGAGTATGTGAGTACATCTGACAGGGCTGTGTGGGTAGCCTACTTCAGCCTCAGTCATCTGATATACTGGATTGGATTCTTTAAAAACGTAATGGGAGGAAGGGCAAAGCTTTGTAGTAGGTTGTAGCTTTTTAAAACAAATAAAACAGCTTGACAAGTGCATTAAAACAGAAACTAAATGGTGTAAATTAAAATAAACACCAAGATGCACTCTGTAACCCAGATTCCGTGTCTGATAAACAGGCCTCTGCTGCCATCTTGTGTTCAATGAGAGGAAGTCGCAACCCGTTTCTTCCCCATTCTGTTTCTATGTAACGGAACAGTAACTCTACACAAAATATATAATAATGTTATAAACTGTATATACACATTTTGTTGTGAATTAAACTACCCAACAGTACAGTTTAAACGATTAGTCGATTAACAGATGTTTCAACTGACAGAAAATTATTAATATATCAAAAAAAAAAATTCAAATGTGAAGACATGCTTTTTTTTCTTTTAAAAATGTTACTGTTTTAGTAATAATGTTGAGGTTTGGACTGTTGTTGGACAAAACAAATTGTGTAACTGTGAATGTTTCCCTTTGGGCTCTGGGTCAATCATTTAAATTCGTTTTTTTATTTTCTAAATTAATATTTGTAATACGTATAATTTATATTTAATTATGTTAATTTTTTATTATTTTGACTTTGTATTTTTTAATGTGTCAGTAACCTACTAATGTTGAGATTTAGACTGTTGGTTGGACAAAACAAACATTTGTATAAAACTTTGTATAATTTCTTTGTGTGTTAAAAAAGTGCGATATAAATAAAATGCATTATTATTATTATTATTATTATTATTATTATTATTATTATTATTCTTTGGGATCTGGGTAATGTGGACGCCATTCCTGCTTTTACATTAGTTCATGAGTAATAACAATCTAATGATAGAATATATAATAACAGCCCAAGGAGATATTTTTATAGCCTACTTTTAAAACTAACTACATTTTCCTGATTATACAAATGGACTTATACTTTAGTAACTTTTTTTCAACGCAGAACTTGTATATAACAGTTTTTCCACAGCGTGGTATTAGTACGTTTACGTAAAAAAGTAAAAGATGTGAGTATTTTTCCACCGCTGCTGGTAACGTTACAGAAGATGCTTCTTACTACTTCACCACTCGCGCATGCGCATTGCGCAGCGGCTCCCTTTGCTCTCCTCCTGCTTCTCCTATGACTGACCGCTAGTGACCTCAGTTTCTGCAGCAGCAGCAGCAGCACACAACTTGAGATAGCACACGCACGCACGCACGCACGCACGCACACACACACACATACACACACAAAAACAACCCACGAGAAGCGATGGCCGGTGTATTCGGAAAGATCTTCGTGGGCATATACGTGGAGATAAAACGGAGCGACGGTACGTAGCTAGCTCCTCACACACAGTCATTGACACCGCTCTCCATCCGGCAAGTCTGGGTGGAACGAGCTAACGTTACCACTGCTAAAAACCCGGTTTAAAACGGTTTCTGCTAAGCTAGCAAGCCGCTACATCTTTTCACCGTTTAAAAAAAAAACGTCGAGTAAAGTGTTTGCGCTAACATAAATGTTATATATCATGCTGCTGTCGACTGTCAGTTAAGTAGACCCTAGTCGGCTGGTCGGCCGGCCAGGGGAGCGGGCTGCCGGGTCCGTCCACATGTGCGGCTGCCCGGCCAAAAAAAATGACACCTGCCCTGCCTCTCCTTGCCCTGATCCTTCTCCCCTCCCCTTTGCATCATGGCTGTTATCCCTCCAGTATGCATGTTACTAACCGCACCAACCTGCACTGCATCATCCAGCAGTGGCCTCTGAATCCTGGGCTGAAGGATAGCTGCATGCAGGGGGCCTCTCCCCTCCTCTGGCTGGCACTAAAATAGCCTGCTTTTAAAACGGCTGTGTGCTCATTTTTTACCTTACAAATGTGTGGATCAGACTCCCAAGAATCTAATCGTAAATGCAGCTCTTGAAGTTGTGAATGACAGTGGGAAAGTCTTCATCATCATCCATCACGAGCCACACCCATTAGCATCTCAGTATCCTTATTTTAGTGTCAAAATGTGACTCCAGAATATTATATATCTTATATTTGCTTCCTGCATTAAATTATCTGAAAATGATCATCTCAGCTAGTGATGTGTTCAGCTCATGGTTTGTTGGATTTGTTAATGTCTGCCTCCTGTATATGAAAGGCTAAAGCAGCAAATATCTACTCTACAGTCCCATCATGCAGCACTGAGCCGGCCTAGCGTCTCTTTACGTCCTCTCTCTTTGCAGGACGAATACACCAGGCGATGGTCACATCACTGCATGAGGACAATGACAGTGTGACAGTGGAGTGGATCGAGAATGGAGACACCAAAGGGAAAGAGGTATAGCTGCCACTAACTTCCTGTATTATGTACCTCTCTTACAAATTTCTTTCTGTCAGTTCAGAGTATCTAGAAAACAATGTGTGGCTAATTCCTACCAAACACTAGAAGACACTGAAAAGACTAAGGTCTGACACAATCTCACATCTAAAGACAATCTGTCATAATGTCACTGAGTTTTTAGTAACAGACTAAAAGATTATACTACCATAACTTAAAACTTAAGATAATATCAAACATGTTTGATTTTGTCGGAACATCAAGACAGGAAAGAGATTGACTTGCTAGTAAGGCCTTGCAATTAATTGAATTTTGACCGTACTTTTAATTACAGCTCAAACGAGTAATCGTGTTAAATAATCCTAATTTAAATATTGACCAACATTATGAGTATTCATAATCAAGCAGCACTACTTTCTAGTTGTAATCTCTGTTTGGTCCTCTCTGTACTTGTGTTGTTACAGACCGGTCTGTACTAACCACCATGGCCTCGCCTCTTCTGACGAGCTGTGACAATTAGTCCACAAAGGTCTAGGGTTTCTGGGAAATGATGTTTGTTAAAGGCAGCTAAAAAAACACTTCTCATCGTTTATAACAAACTACCATTCTTATGTCTAAACAAAGGCGGACTTACCATTAGGCAAAAGTAGGCAATTGCCTTAGGCCCCAAGCTACCAAGGGCCCCGTAAAACGCCTCATAAATTTATGGTTACGATTTGTTGTCTTACTTTTCACCAATTAATTATATCTCTAAACATTGATACGCTAAAGTGCTATCTGATTGTTTAATTCATGATGAGAAACTCCCCCCAGTCCCCACTACATTGGACTATTCCATTACTCCATCTGAGTGTGTTTGGAAACAAACGGCTCAGCATGCTGGAAGCTGGAGGCTACAGACGGTTGAAAAATGAAGCGAAGCCACCGAAGTGGTTCTGAAAAAAGGAAGAAGCGGGAAGAAAGCAGAACGTTTTTAGCAAAACTTCCAAAGGTAACAACCTTTTTCACGACGGCTACTGACAACACTAACATTAACGTTACTAAAGAGCAGCAAGAAGCCGGTGCTTGCGCTAGCAATGCTAACACTGAGGAGCTACCCACCGGCAGTGTCAGCCCAGGTTGCGCTAGCAATGCTAACACTGATGAAGAGTAGTGTCAGCCCAGGTTGCTCTAGCGATGTGGGGCTACATACCTTACAGGATCCTTTGAATGGAGATGGTTACGGAACTGCTGCTTTCACTGTTCATGATGATAACTATGGTGACACACATAATACTCAGCAACTAGAACCCGTGAGTAGCAATCACCCTAATCAATGTGTTATGATTGAAGATGATCCAGCACTCTGGCCAAAACAGCTGTCAGACAGAGAGCACGTCTTTCTCAGATAAATAAGGACTGAAAAGGGGGAGAACAAGGGTAGTGGGCCCCATGCCTGTGTTTGCCTTAGGCCTCAAAATGACTAAATTCACCCCTGTGTCTAAACATACAAAGCGAGCCACGGGACATACTGTAGATAAGGCTCTGTTCCAGGGCTGGATGTTTTGTCATTATTATTGATACAAATGTCAGTGGGATTTTGAATTAAGTTTTCTGACCATAATATAATAATAATAATAATAATAATAATAATAATATCAATTTTTGTCTTGTTTCTGCCTCAGATTGATCTGGAGAGCGTCTTTGCTCTGAATCCAGATGTTGTTCCTGACGAGGAGATACCACAGAGTCCCGAGGCTCCTCTTCCTCCCTCCAATGTTGCCAAAACCAGCAAACTCCCTAAGGTCTGCTCCTCATTATCAATCCTTTGCTAATATAATTCATTACAATGACATGTTTTTAGATTATTATTCATGACTGGAAGAAAACAAGCTGTTTTTGTCCAATTTAAGGACTTTTTTTCGAGTCAGTTTTGTGTTCACGTTCTTGTCAAGGGCATAGGTTTGGTTAAAGACATTTTTAGGGACAATTTGTGCCTAAACTGCCATAATGATTTCAGCATGTAATTCTCTATGAATGGGACATATACCCAGTGTTGCATGTTGTTATTGAACAGTGTCTCTGAACTCAGTCTACTTTCAACTCTGTAAAGGTTCATGGTGCTGTCTTTTTGTTTTTATATTTTCAGACCAAACGGATGACAGCAATACCTAAAGCTGAGAATCCTCCACGGGAGAACAGAGGTATGTTTGATTTAAATCAGAGGTTTTCAAACAGACTTTCTCCCACAGATAGTTTTCTTGAAAACCTTTAGTGCCTGATTGCCACAATTTGTGTTAAAAAGTCAGACACCTTCATAACTCAAGTCATATCTGGACACACAGACATGATACGCATATTGTTAGATTCAGTGTGACTTACATTTTGTGAGGATGTCATTATCTCCGCTGCTCATCACAAATTTATGTCAGTGGAGCTGCCTAGAAATCAAGGGGAAAAGACGTATCAAAGAACAGATCATTGCTGATATTCTGTTTTCTTTTAATGAATTGTAAAACATAGGCAAAAATAAGCCTTGGCCTTCAGCCTATAGATGCAATCACAGTTTGTTTTTTTTTACAATAATTTCCAGGTAGAAAACTCTTTCGTCCCGTACAGACAATTTAAAGGCACTGAGAGTCGAGGAACAACTGGATACTCTCATCTCCTTCATCTAAAATGCTTATTTGATGCTTTCACATATCAACACTTTGACTAACGTTAGCGTTGAGCGCTAATTTACCCGTTGGGCCACAGACAATGACAGCACCCGACCTAGCAGTCAGTCCGACACAGTCAGTGTCACGCTGATTTGGCCTATTCCATTTTCACTTATTAATTGTGTGAGTTATATTGTGTGAAATGGATTGGTGTAAACATGTATGATAGTGTTTTTGTTAGTTCCATATTGGCCCAAATTGTAGTGCTATCTTCATAATAATGTAAAACGATATAAACCATTTATTTATTCAAATGATTAAAATAGTCATTTATTTCTGGACGATTGTCTAATGGATTAACTGACTAATCGTTTCCGCTCTAAATAAAACCCAAACTACCTGCATGAAAAGATGCCAGTAGATTTGAGTGGAAAATATTATATATTATATAATTTGTTTGTTTAATAATTTTGCACAAATGCATGACTATTATCTTGGATTTTCTGTTTACTTCTCAGCTGCAGCGGTGGGAACCACCCGGGCCCGTCCCAGCCAGCAGAGCCAGGCTGCAGAGCCGCCCCCCCCCGCCATTGCTCCCCAGTCGGCACTCAACCAGTCGCTGCTACAGCTGCAGAACGGTAACACACAGCCTCTCCATCTGGATCAGACATGTCCGAGGTTCAATCAAGTCCACATCAGTGGTATATAGTAACTAAAACGACAACTGAAACAACAATATGCAGTGAAAAACATATTATTAAACTGAAATCTAATAAAAACTAGGACAGCTCGATTATGGGGGAAAAATCTTTTGGTCAGTATTGAAATCCTGATTTTTTTAAACGATAACTCATTGACTTTTGGAAAGATGTTGCATTAATTGAACTTAAAAAAACTATGAAATTTCCCTTAATACTTTCCCTGTTGAACTTGTTGAATTTCCTTTTCAGAACACCAGACAAAATAGGAGTTTACTTGCAAAATGTAATGTGCAAAAATTTACATTTCACAAATGTTAGGAGCTACAATCGATCAAAATGTGATTAATTGCACAGCCCTAGTGTGTTGTTATTTTCTGGCGCAGAGGCCACAACCAGTGATGTCATGCTCCCACACAGCTGTGAGTGCGAGGGCGTCAAAGGCTCTTTCACAGTTGCTCACTGGCTCGGCTTCTGGATTCATACTACAGCACTTGTTTTAGTTTGCAGCTGTAGACGTTTCAGTTAGCATAAATGTACACTACTGTTGAAATATATTACAAGTCTTCAGATTCAACCCTCTAAGCATGGCATTTGAAATCCTGCAGAATCACTTCTAAGAAGAAGTCTGCAGATGACTATACTTTTAACTGTTTAAAACCAACAATGAATGTGAATGTGAAGTATTATGCTTGTACGCAAAGCCTGATATATTTTATTCTTCAGTGCAATAAAGCTCCATCCAAAAACTATTAACAACCAGTGGCATTAGCAGTATTTAAAAGCTCATTATTTGTTAAAGTATCAAAATGAGTGTTAAAGTCCTGCTTTTATTTTATCTAAGTAAAAGTTTGAGTTTTATCAGAATGATGTACTATATTATATTATTATATATTATTGTTTTTTTTGCAGTGGAAACATTTAAGTATTAAGTAGCATTCTCGTGTAGTATTTGCAAATGAATTACTTTTTGTCGTGATTGTTTTCCGCTGTTCTTTCCAGCACGGAGGAAATCCAACTGTGTGAAGGAAGTTGAGAAACTGCAGGAGAAACGGGAGAAGAGACGACTTCAGCAACAAGAGCTCAGAGAGAAGAGGGCACAAGTGAGGAGCAAACCCACACACGCATACGTTTCATTTGTTAGTTCATTTGCTACTTTTGTTTTTTGTTACATTTCAGGAGGTGGACGTCAATTTACCAAACTATGAAATCATGTGTATGATCAGAGACTTCAGAGCCAGTCTGGACTACAGGCCTTTAACCAGTAACGACCTGGTAAGTCTGGTTTAGAGCCGGGTTTCCAGATTTAGTTAATAGAAACAAGTGAGGGTGTCCAGATAGTTGAGCAGTTAATAAGCAGGGCTGCATGATATTTTGTTTTTTTAATTGTCATTGCCATATCAACTGAGGCAATAACCATATCGCGAAATACACTGGTTGAAAGAAAATGTCAGTAGAAAACCACTTTAAAATGTAAATGTCATGCATTTATATTTGATTTGTTTATCTCAAACAATCAACAATGTTGCAAAAGAAACAAAATGATAACACAATCAGAATTTACCAAAGACCAAAAAAAAAAAAAAGGATCCATTTGAGAAGGAGCAGGTGGAAGCATACAGCTTATTAGGTCCTGCCCCTACTTCACAATATCATGTTATCACAAAATAAATAGCTATGCAAATGCAGCATACAGGTCTTACAACAATATAGAACATATATATACACAACAATACCTTTACATTACAGTTCCTTTCCCATGTTTCGGTCTCTTCCTTTCTGTATTGGTCAGGTAATGATTTCTTTAATCTATTTTTGAACTGAATGATATAATGGTTTGATTCCATTGTTCAGTATATTCCACAAGGTCATATTGAATATTAAATTCAATCTTCAATTTGATCAATCAAAGAATGTTGGTAATGATTTCCTTTCATTTGTTTTAAATTCAACAAGCAATTCATTGTATTTTAGCAGAACACTGAAAGCAGAAGAAAGGCAGAACTGAGTACATGGTTTATTTATCGCGCGTAATATCGTTATTACAATATTCAACAAAGTTATTGCAAAGTCTCCTCATATTATGTAGCCCTAGATTTAAGGACATTCAGTTCTGGTTATTTCCTCCATAAGCTAATCTTACTTTACTTTTATTTTCTCGCAGTTTGGCTGTGCTAGCTATATACACTTACGGATCCAGAGGGGATCAATAAAGGATTCTGATAATCACCAGTAGTTATCATCAGATAAGAAGTGACTTTGACATATGACATCTGTGAGATCTTAGAAACATCTACTGGGTATTTAACCAAAAGAACACAGCTTTATTGCTTGTTGTGGAGCTTGTTATCATCCACTAAACTATAACAAGCTTAATCTTTAGATTTAGCACCTTTAACCCCACTAGTCATTACAAGCTCATGCAGCCAAACATTGTTAAAAACCACATTGCTTGGTTTTAATCCCAAATCTTCCAAATAAACCACATGGCTAGTTGCATTTTTGGGGAAATGTGTATAAAATAATGCATAAGACATCTAGAATATTTCCATTTGATAAATTGGTGCAGCCAAACAAAATATTGTGATTGCAATATTTCACTCAATGTAAACATCATACAGCTTCAATAAAGATCTGAAATTAGCAAATACAGAATATACTGTATGTGAAACTGTCAGCGTGGAATAAGTAGATTTTTCCAAATTTAAAGCTACGCGTGGGGAAATAAATGTGTAAATTTCTAATCTCTTTGCGATGTCTGCAACATAGTACGCAGTACATAAAGGACTGCATGTCCTGAGAAATGATGTAAAATACCATTTATCTGTACCTTTTGATGTTTCAGATAGAGGAGCACAGGATATGTGTGTGTGTTCGGGCACGTCCACTCAATAAAAAAGGTAATTAGAGTAGCTTTATACAATCGATGTGTTTGGACACAAAGCAAAGTTTATGCCGTCATCCTTGTCTGTCAGTTTTAATAATTGACATCTTTTTGTAGCGTAATGTTTACGCATTAACAGAAATTGTAATAAAAAAGTCTTTGTCCATGTCTCTGTAGAGTTGACAATGAAGGATTTGGATGTGATCACCATTCCCAGTAAGGACGTGGTTATGGTCCATGAGCCGAAGCAGAAAGTCGACCTGACACGCTACCTGGAGAACCAAACGTTCCGATTCGACTACGCCTTCGATGAGAACTCCACCAATGAAATGGTTTACAGGTACTTTGTTTCTCTATAGAACCCCAACATGTTCAATATGGAATAAGTAAAAGACATTTTGAACTAATATCTCTCTCTCTCTCTCTCTCTCTCTCTCTCTCTCTCTCTCTCTCTCTCTCAGGTTCACTGCTCAGCCGCTGGTCGAAACCATTTTCGAGCGGGGCATGGCGACTTGTTTTGCTTACGGACAAACTGGAAGTGGAAAAACCCATGTCAGTGCTTTGATTTTTGAACAAAACTAAATGGTTTTAGTCAGGGTATGCCCAGGAGTCTTCAAGTTAAATTTAAGACTGTTAAAGACCTTTTTTTTTTTTTACACCACTTGGGATAAAGTTTTAATGCCAACTTTACGGCCATATAATGGAAAATCAATGTGGATTTGAAGTCCAAGAAAAGAAGTGTTATCGAATAACATTACCTGAATTTAATAAAACATTTACTTGAAGTGTTTCTACGCTAATAAGATCAAATCAATCATATATTTGTTGCATTTAGAGCTCTTATGCTATGAAACTAAAAATACAAAATAAGTGAATTTACCCCCACAAAATATTTATTTAATCCTGCAAAAGGACAAGAAAAAACGTAAGACCTTAGTTCTTAGAATACTAAATGTAATACTTTTTTTTAAAACTTCGAAAACCCTTTGGGAATCCTGTTAGTGCCCATTTCCTGTTTTAACTCGTATCTTCTTTTTAGACGATGGGAGGGGACTTTTCAGGAAAGAACCAGGACTGCTCTAAAGGGATCTATGCACTGTCTGGTTAGTGTCTGCTACACCTCTACAGTATTCTCACTGCTGGTTGCTGCTTCTCAACGAATTTTGAAGTCTCTGTTTTCTTTCCTTGTGCAGCCAGAGATGTCTTCCTCATGATTAAGAAACCAAATTACAAGAAGTTGGATCTCCAAATCTTTGCCACATTTTTTGAGATTTACAGCGGGAAGGCAAGTGTCTTTTAACACTTTTATCAATAGATTTATTTAAGAAGAAGTGCTGCCTCTGACACTTTGATGCAAGCCTAACTGACCAAAAACTATTTGATGCATTTTCAGTCCTGACCCAATTTGTGTTTGCATTTAAAAAAAAAGGTGTTTGACCTGCTCAACAACAAAACCAAGTTGCGGGTCCTGGAGGACGGGAAGCAGCAGGTGCAGGTGGTGGGGCTACAGGAGAGGGAGGTGAAGTGCACAGAGGATGTCCTCAAACTCATTGAAGTGGGAAACAGCTGCAGGTAGGAGACCGTCGTTTAAATGAAATGGCACCAAGAGCAGAAGTTTGTTTCTGAAAGGTTTGGACCGGTCCTCGGGGATAAGCTTCATGTCTCTGCGTCTCCTTCAGGACCTCTGGTCAGACCTCGGCGAACGCTCACTCTTCTCGGAGCCACGCCGTCTTCCAGATCATTCTCCGTCGGCGGGGGAAGATGCACGGAAAGTTCTCCCTTATTGATCTGGCGGGGAACGAGAGAGGAGCTGACACATCCAGCGCGGACCGCCAGACTCGCCTCGAAGGAGCTGAGATCAACAAGAGCCTGCTGGCGCTAAAGGTCTCCTGCTCAGTCCTTATCAATCAACCTCTTATTAAAATTGCAGTCGTTGGCTATCAGTGGCTAATTGCCACTGATGATGTTCCTGTCTGTCTGCAGGAGTGCATTCGAGCGCTGGGCAGGAACAAACCTCACACTCCGTTTAGAGCCAGCAAGTTAACCCAGGTGCTGCGAGACTCCTTCATAGGAGAAAACTCCAGAACATGCATGGTAAGACAAAAGCGAAGCTGTGTGTATATTATTGTACCTCCTGTGGATGAATGCATTGTTGAAAATATAACTGTTTTTAGTTGATAAATATTGATCGAACTCTCCTGCACAGATTGCGACCATCTCTCCTGGAATGGCGTCATGTGAAAACACCTTGAACACGCTGAGATATGCCAACCGGTAAATCAGATTGTTTTTTTTTTATTTTAAAGCTTTAAATTACATTGATGTGAGAATAGTTGCAGAGCATAATGTGATCCTCTCCTGTCTCTTCTTCTTGGGTTTGTGTTTTCCTGTCTCTCTCCTGCTGTGTTTCCAGAGTAAAGGAGTTTGGGATAAGTCCCTCAGACATTCCCTTCTCCCAGAGCGGAGGTGGAGGGAGTCGCTCTGAACTCTCCCCTTCTTATGAGTACGATCGATTTACTACATCTCTCATAACTTCTCTCCATATTGCTCTTCAAAACAAGTTACTATTATTTGTTATTAGTTATTTGATATTCCTCATTAACACCACTTTTTGGTGCTTCCTGTCCACTCAGAAGTTATCCAATTCGCTTTGAGCTATAGAAATATATTTTTGTCTTTTTTTTCCCCCCACCCCTAGCAGATAGTATAAACAGATTGACTATTTGCCCGTGGGGTCGCAGCTGTCCTTGTACTTGTTTGCTGCGGAGTATTAACAAGCCTTTACAGTAGGATGATAATGCACGTTGGCCCAATTTCATTTCATCCCAAAGTTGTTTTTTTATCTATTTTTTTTATTTTGCATTACAACTTTTATTTGTTGATGTTGACCAGCTTTTATTTTATCCAAGCTTGCATGCAGTCAGTCTGTACCGTTTGTTGTTTCACTGAAAAGTTTTGAGCATTTTCCCCAGCAACATATCTGCATATTGTATGCACTTACCAACCTTTTTGCTACATCAGATACCTCAGCAGTAGTCACAATAGTCATATTGTTCTTTCAGGGTGAAGGAGCTGACGGTGGACCCTTCAGCAGCGATGGACATCCATCAGGGAGGACACAACCAGCTGGAGGTGCTGGAGGCTCAGTGGGGGGTCGGCAGTTCTCCACAGAGAGATGATCTGAAGCTGCTCTGTGAACAGAACGTAAGACAAACAGATATTCATTCGCTCATGTGTATGTAGGCTTGATTTAACAAAGCAATTAAAGGATAGGTCAAGTCTTAAAACAATACTCACATTCCCATATGTACATTTAAACAGTATTTTAGTTGCTGTAATCATTCCTCCTGTTCATACTGGCCGTTATAGAGAGCTACACAGCTTTTTGGGTTCCCGCAGACTGCAGTCCATCATGTCAGTGTCACTGGTGTAAAAACAAACATGGCCATTCTCTCTGCAGGAGGAAGAGGTTTCCCCGCAGCTCTTCACTTTCCATGAAGCCGTCTCTCAGCTGGTGGAGATGGAGGAGCAGGTTCTGGAGGACCACAGGGCCGTTTTCCAGGTACAGTAGATCCTTCAGGAATAGAGGACGCTCAGAAAAGTCAACAAGTCTTATTTTAATGTGTCTAAACCCTGAGAGATACTGTAAGGATCCAAAACCTACAGGTCAATACAGACGGTTTTACCATATTTTCCTTTAAGCAATCCATATCTAATGTCCATTTTAATTCAAATTTAGGGCAGAAGTTTATTCCCGTTGTCATTATTAGGCTAATTTTTTTTTTACTTTATAAAGTTTAAACAACACAGAAGCGTTGTGTTAAAACTGCAGCATGTCCTTACAGGAGTCCATTCGCTGGCTGGAAGATGAGAAGGTGCTTTTGGAAATGACGGAGGAGGTGGACTACGATGTTGAATCATTTGCAACTCAACTAGAACAAATCCTGGATCAGAAGATTGACATTCTCACTGAGCTGAGAGGTAAAGATCATTTGTTCATTTGGTGTGTAGAAATAATGAAACAATTACTCAGAGCCCAAAGGGACACCTTCACAATCTTTGTTTTGTCCAACAGTCCAAACCTCAACATTATTACTAAAACTTTACAATTATCACTAAACAATTGTCCAAAATTGGTTTCGTTTTATGAATAAATTATTCCAGTGGTTCCCATTCTTTTTCTGCAGGACCCCCCCTTTTCTAGATAAAAAATAAAATAGTTTCAAGAAATCATGGTCAAACTATATCTATCTATCTATCTATCTATCTATCTATCTATCTATCTATCTATCTATCTATCTATCTATCTATCTATCTATCTATCTATGATGCATGAAAATTCAATTCAGTTTATTTGAGAAGGGGACAGTGCAAATGAATAAAATGCTACATTTGAAAAGCTGAGTTAAAAGGCTATTTTTCATTTGTAGTCTCTTAGCCACAATGTTAAAAAAGGCTTTAAAATATTGATACATATCTTTAAGAAGCACCTTTATTTTGAAACTTCAACTTTATATTTATTCTTTTTTATTAAAAACTAATGTCTTTTTCCATTTAAATGTCTGGAAAAGCTCGGTAGTGATTGATATAAATGTAACTGATTGTGTTAAATGGGCTTAATGAATGAAAATCTAAACCGTGTCATGGCAAACTTGTGATATCAGCAAACTGTTGTTCAGAGAGTCAATATAATATTGTTTTGTAATAAAAGTTGCGATTTACACCCCTACTGAATAGGTCTTCAGTAGAAAGTGGCATGAGAAGAAAAGACTCAAGTACAAATACTTTAAATTTGTCCTTTTAAGTGCACTTTACGGTCGACCATGACATATTACTAGACCGATTGGAAAACTGGGTCAGCCTTTCTGCCTCAGTACTAAACTGGTTGGAATCCTACTTAAAGAATAGGGACTACTTTGTGTTAATAGGTAATTATACATCTGAGCATACAAATATGACGTGCGGAGTTCCCCAAGGCTCCATTCTGGGGCCTCTTCTGTTAGACATCTATAAGCTTCCACTGGCTCAGATTATGGAAAACAACAAAATAAGTTACCATAGTTATGCGGACGACACACAAATTGACATAACCTTATCGCCAGGGGACTATAGTCCAATACAAAAACTGACTAAGTGCATTGAACAAATTAACGGCTGAATGTGCCAGAACTTTCTGAAATTAAATGAGGGAAAAACTGAGGTGGTTGTTTTTGGAGCAAAAGAGGAACGATTAAAAGTCTGCGCTCAGCTTCAAACAACAATGTTAAAAACAACAGACAAAGCTAGAAATCTTGGTGTAGTCATGGACTCTGACCTGAATTTTAACAGCCACATTAAGACAATTACAAAGTCAGCCTATTATCACCTTAAGAATATATCAAGGGTTAAAGGACTTATGTGTCAACAGGATTTAGAAAAACTTGTCCATGCTTTCATCTTCAGTAGACTTGACTACTGTAACGGGGTCTTTACAGGTCTCCCTAAAAAAATCAATCAGACAACTGCAGCTGATTCAGAACGCTGCTGCTCGAGTCCTCACTAAGACCAAGAGACTGGATCACATCACTCCAGTTCTGAAGTCTTTACACTGGCTTCCTGTGCCTCAAAGAATTGATTTCAAAATATTTTTGCTAGTTTATAAATCACTCAATGGTTTAGGGCCAAAACACATTTCAGATCTGCTAGTACACTATGACCCCCCCAGACCTCTCAGGTCATCTGGGACAGGTCTACTTTCTGTCCCCAGAGTCAGAACTATACAGGGGAAGCAGCGTTCAGTTTCTATGCTCCTCATATCTGGAATAAACTCCCAGAAAACTGCAGATCTGCTGCTACTCTGTTCTTTTAAATCAAGGCCGAAGACCTTTCTTTTTGATGTTGTTCATTTCTTTAATGTTTAATTTCTTATGCTGCACTGTAACTTTTTATCTTGTGTTTTATGTGTCTTAATGTTTTTATTTTATCGGTTTTTATTTTTTAACTGTTTTTTAACTGATTTTGTGTAAAGCACTTTGAATTGCCCTGTTGCTAAAATGTGCTATACAAATAAAGCTGCCTTGCCTTGCCTTAGTTACACTCCACCACTGGTAACCTGTGCTGTGATATTCTCTCCTCTTTCAGATAAAGTCAAGTCTTTCCGTTCTGCACTCCAGGAAGAGGAGCAAGCTAGCCAACAGATAACCCCGAAAAGGCCTCGTGCACTATAGAAACATATCAAATATATGATATTCACTGTAATATTGACTTAAGAAAGGTGAAGGCCTGCCACTGAGAAGGTCAAGAGCTGATGTAGCTCAGCTGTGATTTTATGACTTACTGTCTCCTGTGCGTTTGGTCTGTCCTTAACCTCTTTGCTGTACAGGCTGCCATCGCTTCCCATCATGCATCCGTCCATCTGTAAAACCAAAGAGCAGACCGTCTTTGCTCTTTTATCCCCCTGTGAAGTGTATTTATAAGGTTTTGTATGTGTGACAAGTCACAAGTGCTTCATTTTAAAACAAAAAAGGTGAATAATTATGTTTAAAATACATTTTTATAGTCAAATCATAGCTTATCCTCACTTTGGCCAATTTTATAAACAACTTTTGTTATTTTGTGCAATATTTGGAGGATTTTATTCCTGTTCGTCCCTCTTGTTACAGCTCAGGGTTGAACAGGGCATGTGTGTAAAATGAGCCACTGTGTGTTTGTGTTGATACTGTATGTTATATATGTCCGATTGAGAGAAAGCTTAAAACAAAATTAAACTTGCATTACATTCAATGACCTGATGGGGCCACTATAATCAAAGACAAAGCACTTGATTTTAGTGTTCCATACAACAATTACTGAAACAGTAATTTTTAATTTGCCAAAATAAAGGAACTCTACTTCTTGTTGCTGTCCTTATTTATTCTGTAAACATGTTTAAATGTGAAGATTATGATGTATTTTTTACGTCTGACAGACTGTACAGCAGGGACGTGCACAGACATTTGGAGGGACCATTGCTCTAGTCTGGAAAAAAGGCAGCGTCTGTCTCTGGTCTGGAGACTTGTGGTAGGCCTCAGCTTGAATAGAATTATTAGAATCTGAATGAAGTATTATTCAGTATACTGTACTTTTTACAGCTAAAAAACTGAACACTGACACTAGTGCTGCCAGTTGACCTTTAGACTGCTTGGCTGCACTATAGAGATAACTAATGTTAGGATTTGGCACCATAAATATTTATGTGTGTACACACACACACACATATATATATATATATATATATATATATATATATATATATATATATATATATATATATATTACATGCTTTTACTAGCTGTAATCATGTTGTAATGATTCTTTATAAAGAACGACTGTATAGAATGACTATATTTAGCAAAAGTATTTTACTCAACTGCAACTTTTGATATACATAAAATAACAAATTCACAATGGTATACGGCACAGACACAATTCACTGTGCATTTATTATTAAATGAAACATTTGTTTTAATGAGTTATTAGCCTACTCCAACTTAAAGAAAATGCTTCTGATAAAATAGGCCAACTTCAAATTAAATTAATAATTTAGGATGGTTGCTTGACATTATCAGATGCTCCTCTCACAGCTGGTCTGCTGCCAGTTTGAATCCAGCTCTGCAAAGTTTCAGACCTTTTGGCTGCTTCTTTGAGCTCTTTCTCTCTTCTTCTTTGTTGTGTAGGCATACTTTAAGCACACGGAACTAGCATTGGGCTATAATCTTTTCTTTTTTTAATGCAAAGTTTATTACATTAACCAATTGGGACATTAATGTATCATCTCATAACAAAATAAGGCGCCTTTCAATTTCACTAACTTCACATCTTATTGTTGGTTGAAAACTCACGTAACATATTGTCTGTAAACAACGTATGAGCTAGCATGATTCAAGAGCCCAGACATCGCATCTGAGCCTCTGCAGAACGCACACTGACGTAACGGACGTAACGTTAGCCTGCTGCTGCCTGCACGATCTGTTCTGCGCATGCGCATAAATACGTAGCTGAAAACCCTACACTATTGGTACCACGCATGCGTCGGAACACATGACGGCCAAACCACTGTCGGTACCATAGACCGTTAATATTAATATACAGTCTATGGTCGGTACACGATCCGTCCTGCCTGCACGATCCGTTCTGCGCATGCGCACGATGTTCACGCATGCGCATAAATACAACTGAAAACCCTACACTATTGGTACCACGCATGCGTCGAAACACATGACGGCCAAGCATCACAGCTTTTTTTTTTTCATTTTATTAACAAAGAACAATTATATCGCCAGTATGTACATATACAAAAAGTCAATACTAGAGGTGCATATACAGTATATATATATATATATATATATATATATATATATATATATATATATATATATATATATATATATATATATATATAAAAATTATATATTAGCATTTTTGTATGCTAGACCTTTTGTAGTTCACAAGTGCTCAACATGTAATCTATACTTTTAGTAGTTCATATATATATATATATATATATATATATATATATATATATATATATATATATATATATATATATATATATATATATATATATTTTAATAAATATATTTAAATTAAGACTGGTCACTGATCCAAAACTGTGTACCGAAATCTGTGTACCAGGCATAGGCGACATTATGTGATCAACATGTAATCTGTTTTTTGTTTTTTAAATTATTGTTTACGCGAGGCTATGAATTACGAGGTGTTTACGTGGTGGCCAATCCAAAAATATAAAGGAGCTAAGATATTTGTGACTTTTTGCAACAAAAATCAGGGGGTTATGAAATCATGCAAGCCCTGCATTATTTTGCATGGAAATCTGCAATTTATGCAGCAAAAGAAATTGCCCCCAGCGTAAAAATGCGGACTTTGGCTGATTTCAAATGAGTGTATGTTAATGTAACAATAAAATAAAACATAATTTGAGGCTTGTTAATGTGGTGCTGGAATATTCTTTTTACTGGGCCCAGGCCAGTAAAAAGTAAAAAAAAAAAAGACAAATATTTGTCTTGCAAATGTTTTTTTTTTCTTTTTTTAAATGCTTTGACTTTTCCTCGGTCAAAGAGAATTCCCATTCCACGTGTAATCAGAAGGGTGTATGTTAATGTAACAACTCCTTTATACAACAACTCCTTTATATTTTTGGATTGGCCACCACGTAAACACCTCGTAATTCATAGCCTGGCGTAAACGATAATTAAAAACAAAAAATCCCCAGATTACATGTCACTTAATAATAATGTCGCCTATGCCTGGTACACAGATGTCGGTACACAGTTTTGGATCAGTGACCAGTCTTAATTTAAATATATTTATTAAAATATATATATATATCTGAACTACAAACAAGTGTAGATTACATGTAGAGCACTTGTGACTTGAGACAAAAAAGTCTAGCCTACAAAAAATGCAAATATATAATTTTATATATATATATATATATATATATATATATATATATATTCTGTATATGCACCTCTGGTATTGACTTTTTGTATATGTACATACTGGCGATATAATTGTTCTTTGTTAATAAAATAAAAATAAAAAAACGCAACACACAACGCATGCGTGGTACCAATAGTGTAGGGTTTTCAGCTACATTTTATGCGCATGCGCAGAACGGATCGTGCAGGCAGGACGGATCGTGTACTGACACATCCGATGTATCCTCGGTAAAATGGGCGTGTCGAGAACACATCCGGGAATTTTAACTGTTCTTGGCGAAATGCTAACTTGTGTATTGGGTCAGTACTTTGGCGACCGAACATGACGTTTCACAAGAACACAAGAACACAAGTCCACAGAAGAACACAGATTGAGAAACGCCCTTATTCTTGTCCCTAATGTTGCCTTCCTTCTTTCTACTGTGTTTTTTTTCTAAGTTTTAATTGTTTTTTAAAAATGTGTGTCTCTTTCTTCAAGTTTTTTTTT
Organism: Percina caprodes; assembly: GCA_013375575.1. NCBI lineage: Eukaryota > Metazoa > Chordata > Actinopteri > Perciformes > Percidae > Percina > Percina caprodes. The sequence goes on from JABXJD010000016.1 coordinate 5,008,662, forward strand.
TTTTTTACTATTTCGACCTATTCTTGCCTTACTTCTTCTTTCTACCGTCTTTTTCCAAATTGTTTTTCCTTTTTTCATTAGCATGTAAATGTTTTCCAGGTACAAGGCTGTTGTTTAGTGAATCTATCGCTGACATTGCTGAATTGTTCCTCTTTACTGTATATAGACTTTTTGTTCTACCAAAAATGATTGGCGCTGGTTAAAAACCGTTTAAAGGGGGTACATTATTGAGCAGTTTTCCCGCCTCAGCTCCAAGTTTCAAGCTAAAATGTCACGCATTCACTTACCAGTAGAAGACATTCAGTCCGACGAACAAGTGACACAAGCGGTTAGCTTCAAATCACTCGCAACTGCTGGCAACAACACAAAACTACAAATAAATCTACCAAAAACAGCCCGGCTCCCGGCTCCCGGTCTGCATGGTCTGTTCCCTGGAGCCAGAGGTTGCTGCACACCTGCCCGATACTGCAGGTAACAACAAAAGAACCATACGCTATTAAGCATAGACAGTTAAAGAAATTAAGCAACCATGGTGTTTCATGGGACTCACAGCTGGTTTATAACTGTTTTTGTTGGCCATTAATTTATGTTCACTGTTAAACTGTTCGTTTGCCGTTTAACTCATTTAAGTTAATAAACGGTACTAACATTTAAATTTATACATTGGGTTTTATAATTTGTAGGGTTTACACAATTGAAAATATAATCTTTGTCAGCTTGTTAGCCAGATTAGCAATTAGCACTAAATAAGGTAAGCTGCAGTTGTGAATGTCATTAGATTTATAGGTATTTGGTCAAGTACTGGATATATATATATATATATATATATATATATATATATATATATATATATATATATATATATATATATATATCTATCTATATAGATAGATAGATAGATGTGTATATATATATGTGTATATACATATATTTTGACTAGATTATGAATAGACTACTGCAGAAGAAAAGGGATGGGTAGAAATGTATATTAGCTGCTGAGAACTTTCCATCAAAACCAAATGTTGACACCAAAGTGTCAATATTTCACAACAATCCATCAGATATTTGTTGAGATACTTTGTATGTTGAAAATGTTGAAACCGACCAACAGACCCACTGTAGCATGGCTCATAAACTCACACGTACACACTTATTTACCGTCCAATTGTATTTATTCCACATAACAGACAATGGTAGAGAGACAGCCGGGGCGCAGGTCAGCCCGATCTGCCTTAACACATATGAATTATAGGAGACATTATACCTACCTACTGTATCCTCTGTCTGAAAACAACTAACTGGTGTTGTTAATCAAGTACACACAGTGCTTTTATCAGTTCATGTTATGAATTAAAAGGATAACACTTTCCAATCATGTAAAAAGAGGTTATGGCCTTTAGTATACAGGTGCTAACAGCATACAGAGAAATAATACTTTATTTTAAAGCCCCTTGTTTAGCATTTACAAGCACAATATTAACATCGGATAAAAGGTTTGTAACACTATGTCTGTAGTCAGTCAAAATATTTGTTTAGTTAAAGGTGCCGTAGGTAGGATTGTGAAGATCCAGGACACGCCCCCTGGCCCTGATTGGTGCATCTGAACAGGGAGCGGTGGATTTTTGCAAATCGCACTACAGACTGTAGGTGGCGCCAGAGGAGCCAGATTTATTTTGAAATGACCTGCTTCATGTAGTTCTACTGGAATTGTAAGGGTCAGTTTCAGCAAATATGACAGAAAGTTAGTTTTATAAGTCTTACCTACTGCATCTTTAAGGTGGACAAAATAATGTCATTTCACTTATTAGGCTAACATCACAATAAATCAAGACACATTTTGGCACAAAGCCTTCTTCAGAGCGTTTAAGAGAAGGCTCTACTGTAGGAAGAGTTGAAATTGTTACAGTGAATAAATACAGTGTAATAATTATTAATATTATAATTGCTTACAACTACACGGTGTTATGTGTTACAGTGTGTTTCTATGTGTTTGTACTGCTTATAAATGCTAAATAACAGGGTTAAAATAGAAAGTGAAATACTTTATAATGAAAATGAAACTTGAATGTAATCTCTAAAACTCAGCTGAAGATAAACCTCTGTAGGTCTCTAAGAGTCTTATCCAAATGTGGCAAAAATTGTAATATTCTTACATATAATCAGCAGAATGTTTTGATATACAGTACATTTCCTTAAACAGTGAGGACATAGTGGACAACTGTTTTTTTTTATTGTTAGGCATGAAGGCTAAGTAGTTCCAATCCAACTGGATGTCATGCAACAGCTTGTTAAATAGAGCTGCTTTGTTTATGGGGTTTCACTTTTTTCATGCACCCATCACTGCTCACTGAAAAACCAGTCTCCAGTTATATTTCAAAGGTTTTGTAAAATACTACAGTTTGAAAAATAGGTACGGTAAGTCCTATAAAATGCTCAGCAGTTGACTGTTGTAAAGAGAGACAGCAGAGGTCAACAGTAGATCAGATACAAATAGTTTTCACGAGGTGTGAAACACAACTGCAGGTGGTGTGTGTGTGTGTGTGATTTCAGACTGTGGATTGCCTGTAGCTTGAATAGAGCTCAACAGTGTGGTTCCGAAAGTAAAAAATCATTCATTTTTGCCATAAGGATTTTGATTATCAGCCATAATGTCTAAACCATCGGAGGTAGACTGACCATGAGCTACGAGGTTGTGAGAAGATAGTTTCTGCTCCTGTAGAAGCTAGAACTCTGGATAAAATCAACCTTGTTTAAAGAAAAAACGTGTTTTATTCCCAATGTCATGGAGAAGTACTACACTACCCACAATTCTAAGTGCAACAGCGACGTCCCTGATCGATGGAGCCCGCTGTTACCATGGCAATGTTTACTGCACCCACCAGTGGCTATGGCGAGCTGCTACCATTGAAGTCTCTGATCGTTTCTGTACCCAGTCTTGCACCTTTGCCTTTTTTTTGCTGTTTTCAAAATGTTTTTTGCACCAAATCAAATCTTTTATGGTCACGATTCATCTTGTAGCTGGTTGGCTTAGTTCCAAACTTGTTATATAAACATTCAATGGAACGTCAATGGAGATATTGAATAGTGAAATTCACTTACGGAACCACAGCCGTTCAAAAAGTGTGCGTTCACTGTTGAGCTGCTGAGATAGCGGTTTTGCCTGGCTGTAATTGGAACGATAACATTGCACTGCTAAAAACTGAAAACCTTTCTGTGTTGGTCCGTTGTCTTAATGACCGCCAAAGTGACAAATAAAATGCTACGTATTTTCAAATACATTTCACCTGAAATTTCCAGAGTAACATCATGATCTTTATGTAAATAAATAACTCCTACATATACATCTTTACAGTATGTACACTGACACAGCCATGGCTCCTGGACAACAGTCTCAGAATCCAAATGGGCAGACATTCAACTCAGCAGCCAATCGGCTAAAAGGGGAACAATGTTTGTAGCCAAAAATCTGCCACCCACAGCACAACAGAAACTCAATTTAAAAGTCAATGACTTCTTGCAAAAGAGCCCATTGGCCACGTTTACAGCAACATGCTCGGCCTCTGCTCACAATTAAAGATTAAAAAGACACCTTCAGTTTTCTGTCAAAGCCACTTTTCTTTCTCAGACATGGACACCATTATATTAAAAAGGTATAGTCTTCCAAAAAGCATCAAAGTCCAGTCAAATGCTCTCAGTACACTCCTCCCATTCTTACAATAATAGAAGATTGGTTATAATCTAAATCAGGGGTTTTCAAACTGTGCCGCCTCCCAGGGCGGAAAAGACAAAGGGCGAGATGAAAGGGGCAGGTGCACGCAGGTGTTCAGAAAACAATGGGAAGTTGGTTATTGTGGTTTTGTTTGTAACCGCCGCAGCAGGGGTTGTGGCATGCAACTCATGGAGGCTATGAAGGTACTTTAAGGAGGCTTTCCCACCATTTAGTTGTAGGTGTGAATGCAGCAATCACACTCAGATGTGCACCAAAAGCGGACTGAACGGGCCTGGAGCGGTTAGTTTGTGGTAAGAACGTAATCTAATCTCGAACAGACCCAAGTGCTGGAAAAACTGCGCATTTCTGGACTAAACTAGCTGCAGTAGTCAGCTGTGCTATGATGACCAGGGCTACGATCAATGAGTTGTGTCTTCATAGTAAGACAGTGGCGTGTTGTCTTCTGGCTTGTCTCCTCTTTTTGTCTACTTCAAAGAGTTCCGTTAGAATTTTCCCGCATGTTAAGTCTGACCAATCGAAGAGCAGTTTAGGAAATGTGTTCAAAGACACATCTGGCCAATGATGTGAATGTTCTCACGTGACTTGTTTTGCTGCATTTTGGTTTGTTTCACCAACTCATCAATTGATTCGTACCAGAGCAAACAGTGTAGTGTGGAAAGGAACCGAAACGGCTAACAAGGCTACAGCGTCTAATGTTTTGCCCCTGGTCCAGACAGATGTGAAAGCACACTAAAACAGCTAGTGCCCAGCTGTCGTAAATTGCGCCATAATTCATACTCATTCTTGGAGTCATAACTCAGTCAAATCGTAACACACAAAAACATAATACACACATCTTTAGATTCAGTCTGACTTACACTTCCAGGGGACCTCTGCCAATTAACACAGAAAAAAGACACTTCTTATAACTTCAGAACTTGCCTGAAAATCATCAGGTTTTAAAGTTTTCCTTAGTCTCAATGTAATCCAGTGATAGTTGTCTGTACATCTGTGGGTGCATTACTGACAGGAAGTGCTAATAGCTAATCCGGCATACTTTTAGTTGCCAAAATGTAAACAAATTTTAGCTTAAAAAAATGAAGCTTAAACTGTAGTTTACAGCATAACTCATGCATCCTGTTTACATCTCCCAAAGTATTATAGGAACTGAAGCTCCAAAACTTAGAGCACACTGATACTCCAAATAGAAGTAACACAAAGAGTAATAACATGAGGACGGAGGTGTCACACTTTGAAAACCCGTGGTCTTAATACTTCTCCTCTAGGCCGGTTACTGTTTGGCACATGTACTTACATTATTTTCATATTCTGACAAAATGTACAGACGTGTGCCTATCTGCACATACAGTATACCCTGAAATGAACAAAATATGTCAGGCACCACAGAGGTGTCCGAATGTAGCAACACGAGATGGTAACTACAGTATATTTCCACCGTAAACTAGTGCAAAAAACAACAATGAGGTTACACAGTTGATTAACTACAGTATTTAGAGAATGATTTTGGCTTTCGTGTTGGGTTGAAGACATTGCTGATCACACAGAGAGTGGAAACAGACACTCCTGTGTGGTGTGGAAGTTGGGCATAAATAAAACAGCATAGTAAAATGAAAAGGTACAAGCGCTCCACACATCCAAAAGCTTGAAAGAAGAGGTTCTTAATTTCTCAAGTCATTTTTTAAACCAATAGTCATGGCAGATGCCTATTTTAACTTTTTCTCCTGTTCATACTGTCCATTAAAAGATCCCATCCCAATGTGCTTCCACTCTAAGTGATGGAGGACTAAAGTTATCTAATGCCCCTTTTGCACGTGTAATGCAAACCTGAATTTAGCAAGACATTACTTGGCAGATCTGTATGTTAGAACGCAAATGTCCAAATCAGTTAGACTGGACAATAAACGGTCTTGACCCTGCCAGGTCCCAAGTACAAAGTTTGTGTAATCTCCAAATGAGCCCAAAAAGTATTGGAATTTACAACGAGCGAGCGGGCGTGTTGATGAAGTTTCTGTCGACTCACACAATACCAATTGAAAACAAATATCTGAGGGTGAGTTTTTTGTTTCTGTTAGCAGAGCTGACTCAGTACTGTGATACATACTGAAACCTGACTGGAAATTGTCCAAAATGTTTTGATCTCATTTCATACTAACAAGTCTATAGATTTCCACTTGATTTGACTCACTGACTCTGCTTCATTTTAACTTCATATAAAACTAAGTTTTTACACAGAACAATTTCATCCCCCATCACTTCCATTGGAAGCACATTAGAAATATGTTTTAATGGTGAGTATAAACAGGAGGAACTCGAATAATAATACTATACCTTCACTATTGTTTTAAAACTTGAAAAACTGTGAACCTATCCTTTAATGAGGGAGTGTGGCATCAGCACTGGAAACTATTTTGTGCACAATATTTTAGTTTTTTCGATTGGAGATGTAAGGTGGCTTCTACCTATTCATCTACATCCCATTTGTATGAAAATATACAGTTTAGACTGAAGCAACAACATGATGTTTGCTCTCATGAGGGCACCAGTGATGTTCTCCACATTCACCCCCGAAAGGATCGATCCAGTCTTTTAAACATTCATGCTAAATCACTATCGGCCCATTCTACAGTCTGTTTGGTAAAAATACTGAAAGATTAACAGGTCTCCGTGAGTGAAAGCTATATGGGAATAATGTCTCCGTCCCTCCTGCCATCCAGCCTGAAATGAAACAGGCTCCTCAGCAGAAACATAACATCTATTCTCCCATCCGTCCAAAAGAGCAAATAGCCGGGGAAAACATCTGTCCCAGCAGCAGCACATGTGGGGAGGAGAACACCACCAACAGGTGGATCAGAGGTATTGCAAGCAGATGAATATATAAAGGGATTGTTGCTGTGGACTGTACAGAGTTCCAGTTGCTGCTTTAATGCTGCATGCCCTGTTTGTCTGCAGTCTGTTCCATCGGTGGAGCAAGTGTGTTGTTGGATATTAAGGCCTTGGATGGCCCAGAGGCCACACTGAAAGGGATAATACTACAGACTACACCCCCCACCCATACCCCCCCCACCCACACACACACACACAGAGGGGAATGAAAACTAGCATTATGTATTTAAACACACGTGGCATATTCGTGAGGAACAAATTGTTCTGAGACAAAGACAAGAAGTACTTTCACATCTGATAATTCATGATGATTATATTTCATGATTTTTAAATCCAGCTCCCAGGTTTTTAAAGGATAAATTCACCCAAACTACAAAAAAATAACATTTTTTTTTCACTTACCTCTGATTGTATCTAGCCATGCAGGCAATTTTGGTTTTATGTGCCCAACGGTCTAAGATGTCTGTCTCCACCTGAATGCAATTGTGGAGCTCCCAGCAAGAAAATGAAGCAGTCATCTCTGACATATCGAATCCTGGACAAACAAAACCAAAACTACCTGCATGGAAAGGCAGCACAAGAGGTATGTGAGAAAATATGTTTGTCTTTCTAATTTGGATGAACTGACTCTTTATTCTGCACTCGTGTTGTCCCTTGATGAGGGTGGGACAGAATCAGACGCGAAAGCCATCGGCTCTTTGCCATGGCTGCCAGTTAATGTGCTCGGCTGTGAAGATGAATCTGGCTCTGCAGTTTGTCCTGAGCTCATGAGTGTGAATGCTTGGACCGTATGTCGCTTACGTGTGTTTGGAAAGGGGAGGTTGGGTCCCGTTATACGAGATTAGTTTAAGGCTTACAATGTTTCATTTAATCCTTCCTCTTCATCTTTTTTGAATAGTTAGTGATGTATCCTATAAAAGTATTACTGTAAAAGAGTCATGCTACAGAATTGTCTTTTGTTTGCTGGATCCCGCTCGGCCTGATTAGTCCACTCCTTCTAGACAGATCTTCTCTAATCAAGTGTATTGTTCAGGCTGTATCTGTCTCTGTCGCTTTAATTTCTAAAATACAAACCCTACATCCATTTTGTCTTCTTCCACCCTTCTCTCTGTGTCCAATCCAGAGATCATGGTGGTTCAGGCCAGGTCCTTTAACACTACAGCTCCACCTCAAACCTTATTTCGGGCCGAGTAACCCTCCGCTGCCCTCCTTGGCGCTCCCGCTGCGGCCCCAGCACCCTGCAGCTATACTCATGCTCCTCTGGTTTGCTGGCCCGACCCCTCGATCCCGCTCCATTTCGCACTGGCTCAGGGTTCGCTCGGTCCGCCCCGACTGGTTCGTAGAGGCCGACCCCGCCCCTCCGGGCTGTTGAGAGATGGTGCGAAAGATGTGATTGCGCTTGCGAAGGAAGTCTCCTCCGGCTGCACCCATCCCAAAGCTGCTTTTGCGGAGGACCATGCGGGTGCTACCGGACTTGGCAGGACGCGATCTCTGTTTGTACTCCAGCTGGGACAGGTGGGACGCGTAGCCATCCGAGATGAACTGGAAAAGACGTAAAGTCAATCAGATTTGCATGTATGTATCTCAAAAGTGACTGAGATTGAACACATCTTCAGAGGCCCATTAACTCAGTTACAGTAAGACATTTTGCCCCAACAAAACTAAATTCTATAATCCGCATAATTTTAGTCACCTAGACTAGACACTGAAAAAATTGCTGCAAGTCTGTTCAGCTCCGTGTCTGGTAAACCTGCCTTGAAGTGTCATACCATGCAGCTTATCCCAGCAACAGTCACGTTTCAAACAAAATATGCACCTAGGTTTACGTAGGCAAGTGTGAGGCTAAAATATAATTACAATTTTCCAGGACAACATAGATTACTTCCAAGCTCTGGTCATTTTAATCAATTTCCAAGTGTTTCCGTTACTGGAAAAGTAGAAGTAAAAGATCACTGTCTACCACATTCTGAACATTTCTATTGTGATAGTTATTAAGAGGCTTGGTTAATGGTTACATCGATTCACCGCATGGACTGCACAAAACAACGCAACTATGCTTTGAGTTTGATAGGGTGTAATGCAGTAAATGTATGCCTTTGCAATCAGGATTTATTCAGTACCTGACACTGTTGCTGCAATTTCTTCGTGGGCCTTCCCACTATATAGATGTGTGACGGAGGCAAGCCAATAGTTGAGTACACAGAGATGTCTTTGGTGGAGCCGTAGGCTGCAAAGATCCTCATGTGAGCCTAAAGAGGGAGGTTAACTTTTAGAGACTTCAAGGATTTTATTATAAAGCGGCCTCAAACTCCCAGTGGCCTGACTTACCTCGTTGATGAGGCCTTTGAGGAAGTTGGCCTTGTGTCGGAGCGGGTCGTGAACCAGCCCATCGCAGAATGAGACAATACCGTGAGGAAAGTTATGCTGAGAAAGCCAGGCCACCACGCGCTGCTTCTGCATGTCAGGACGACCCGTTACGTATACTATCAAATAGCCCAAGTCCTGCCAGTACCTGCAAAAAACAACATAAATGTAAAGCTGTTCCGATACCATTTCTTCCTTCCCGATACCTGAACCGGGGTATAAAAGTACATAAAAGAACACTAACTACTTAAGTAGAAAAAAAAACTAAACGACAATGAAGATGTAGCAATGTTTGAGGGAGCTACCGTCCTTAGCATTTAACCGTTAAATGTATAATAAAGGTCATCTCTGAACCCATCGGCTATCAGTCTGACAACAATTTAGTCTCCGGTTACAACGGCAAACCGTTCCGGTGTACCCCGCTGATATCAAGGCAAAGACTTCTTCTCTCCTCTTTTGTGTGCCGGGTCCGATTAGCAATTAAAGACTCGAGAGTGAAGTGGGAGTTGAGAGAAGATGTCTCTGTAACAGATATCTGCATATGAATACAGAAAAATAAAATTTTAAAAAGCTGATGAAAAGCTAAATTGCCTGAAAACGAAAGCCAATGCGTTCCAATATTGCATTTTGGCCAATGCGTTCCGCCTCTTTTGCTGTCCACACGGGCCGTTTACCTGCATGCACCCAAAGCCCGCCCAAACGTGATAATACAGTACTACACAGACTACAAACGGATACCGATACTCAAATCTTGTCCCGTTGCCTACAGATTATGCATTTATATGCAGATATCGGCTTACAGAGATTAAATAACGGCACTTAGACAACTTGTATTGTTATATAATTGCTAAGAGAGAGTTTTGGGTATGATCCTTACCTCACCACATCCACAGCACCAGCTCGAACCTTTGGGTCGCTACCCATTATAGACACACTGGCAGCAAATGACCCGTCAATACTGAATACAACAAACTCTGTTCCTTGTGGAACAACAGAGAGATAGCTATCTGCTACTGTATGGTCGCCCCTGAAAGAGAAAGATGGAAGTTATTGTAAAAGGAGGAGATGTACGAGTAAAGTCAATGTTTTTGTTTATGTGAAATAATAAGGACTTTGCATACCTGACGACCATTTTAACTGGATACACTCCGATACCTAGCTTTTTGCTCTCAGGGATCACGTAAGAGACCCGTCCACTGCTGTTGGTGAGCTCTGTGTTGAAGTAAACCCACTCTCCAGAGGGAGGCTGGGTCATGATGTGGATGTCAATCTGCAGGAAATGACACAAAGATCTTTCAATTCTGCGTGACCTCGATGACACAGACTGTGACGCGATTACAAAACTTGTCTTTCTTTATTATGTTGTTCATCACAGCTGAACGGTCGTCCGCACCTTTTCACCAGTGAGGGTGACCATGTCCAGAGGGCCGTACATGAAACGTCCCATCACCATTTGGGTTCCGTCCTCCGCGAACACGGCGTCGTTCACTCGGTGGTTAGCTGTCACGTTCTGAAATGCAAAAGAATGCAAAATTTACTGCGTTTCGTTTAAGGGTCTCACTTTTGCAGTTTAATTTTTTATCCAAAAAATGTCTTGTAGGAAATGCACTTAATTTGTACTGTTTATTTATTGATTCCCAATTTACACTCTGTTTTGTTAGAAATCACTACACAGAGGTCTGACACACACACACACACACACACACACAACCTATTCATGCACAAATGGAGAGATAGCAGAGTGAGTGGGCTGCCAGTGCCTTGGGTACGGGTGGGTACGGTGCCTTGCACAAGAGCACCTGATAGCACCCAGGAGGTGAACTGGCATCTCTCCAGCTACCAATCCACACTCTGTACTTTGGTCCGTACTGGGACTCGAATCAGCGACCCTCCAGATTGAGCCACCCAAAAGAGGTTAAGAAAGAGCTTACCCTTATTTTGACATGAGTCCTCTTGCGGAGCCACTTCTCTCGAGGTTTGGACGGAGTGAATTCAGACACTTCTTTACCATCCAGCTCCAAAATACTAGAGTTCTCGTGTCTCATTACCTAGGGAAGATAACTTATTTTGAATAAAAAGCAGAGAGACATTTTTAGTCTATTCCCGTTTTTATTTTTTTTTACTCGGGTAGTAAAACTTCATACATAGAGAGATGCAGGAGCTAATGCGAATCCTAAATGAACAAACGTCTGCTCTCTTCAGCACGCCACAGTTCTGCCAAAGCTAACATATGATGCTACAGCAGTCTGTCATTGCTAAGTATTTAATTCAAAGTTTTCAAAGTTGTTTTGCAGTTAAAGTAGGCATTTTCTCTGCTTTCTTTCTTTGTGTCTTCATCTGTATATTCTGGTTTATCACTGCAATGAAAATAAATGTTTTTTTGTAAATAAGCATTAAACCTGCTGTAGCATCATGTTGGCTGGAGTGCTTCATTTCACTGAACAAGATATATGGCTTTGTCATTTGCATTCAACTCTAGATTGTAGCTTTAGCTGAATGTGCAGTGCTGTGGAGAACTGTGAAAACAAAATCTATTGTATGAAATACAATAAAAAAGAAAACTAAAAGAAAACTAGAACAGACTTAACAAATTCCGTAAACCAAAGTATTTGAAATAATTAATTTGACCTGATGATGGCGCTAGATAAAAAGTTAGGTGATTAGAGTTTGTTATAACAGTTATTACAATTTATGCTGTTGAGAATATTATCAGAGGTGGGTAGAGTAGTCAAAAATTGTACTCAAGTAAAAGTACTGTTACTTCAGAATAATATGACTCAAGTAAAAGTAAGAGTAGTCATCCAAATAATTACTTGAGTAAGAGTAAAAAAGTGCTTGATGAAAAAACTACTCAAGTAGTGAGTAACTGTTGAGTAACGTCTGATTTATTTATTAACACAAGCATCAATCAGACGGACAAAAATACGAAATAATCATCTTTAGACAAATTATAGTTGATCCAATCAATAAAATAAATTAAAATTAATTTATTAATTACAAAATAGCTTAAGTGAGAGACTTATCACATCAAATTTGGATGGATACTGCATGTGCAAAACATACTGTATGTAACCTAAAAGACAAACATCCACCTATCCACAGCAAACACTAAAATTATATATATATATACATATATAAAAAAAATAACGTAGCTGCTGTTTCGCACTTTTCCTAAGGTAACCATGCTTTCACTATGAGGCCGGGGGGTTCCTCCTCGTCTGTGTTGCCTTGGCGACGGTTGATTCTGACATCTTTGTTTTGCTACAACTGTAAAGCTAATCTGTCCCGCCGCTGAGATCAAGTACGGTCACGTAAGTGCACGACGAGCCTAATGTAGCGGAGTAAGAGTACAGTTTCTTCTTCACAAATCTACTCAAGTACAAGTAAAAGTATAGTGATTTAAAACTACTCCTAGAAGTATAATTTTTTCAATAACTTACTCAAGTAAATGTAAAGGAGTAAATGTATCTCGTTACTACCCACCTCTGAATATTATTATCTGTACCAAATGTCATGGCAATCATTCCAATAGATGTCAAGATATTTTACTAATAAACAAATGTCAACCTCACGATGGCACTAGAGGAAACGTCAGCGATCACCAGTCAGTTAGATTCAGCCTCTGGGGAATGAATGTCTGTACTAAATTTCATTGCAATCCTTTCAAAAGATAGAGATATCACAGTGGTGGGTCCCAATTGTTAGAGCCACGCCAATAGCATGGCTAAATATACACTTTCAATTTAAGGATAAAATGAAATAAAATGTATATAATAAGCAGAAAGACTCTATGAACCTGTCTGAGTAAGAAGGAGACGACATCTGTAGACTCCCAGTAGGAGGCATGGAAGAGATGAGGCAGAGCCACAGTCGGAAACGCTGTCAGGGCATCAGGGCAGTACAGAGCGTAGTCCATCCTCTTACTGCCCCACCACCGAGAAGCAACTACAGCGGGGAGGGAACAAGGGAAAGGTGGAACAAAAGGAGACAGAGGGAGTTTAGGAATCAGTGTATCCAGCATCTTAATCTTTGTTTGTGATGTGATTGTTTGTGAAAAATGAACTGCAGATCTACGTTCTGCTCATCCAGAGGAGAACAGTTTAGGGTTATCATACACTGGAGGAACTTAAAAGATAGAACAGTTTAAAGGGTTGCACTAGGAGGGTGAAAAGTTGTAAAGAGGAATTGAACGCACACTGAGCTCAGACTCTGTGAGAACCTTACCACAGTTTATTTTTGGTGGTCTTGCAACAAAAACAGAAGTGGTTCTCATTAAGCTGAGGTTAAGAAAGGATTGCAGGTCTTGTTTATCATTTTTGGAAACAGGACTATTGAGGAAGACTGAGGAGAGAGGAAGATGTCAGAGGAGAAAGGAAAGAGCACAGGGGATGAGGATGGAGACTGGCATCCTTCCATTGTGTACTCTTACTACAGCTCCTAGGGTACCTTGCTCTATGTTCTTCAACACCCCCGGTGACGGGGGTGCCAAGCTGATGTCTGTCTCAGACGTGACATCGGTGAGGTCAGAGGTCATGACAGAGCTAGCGTCCGAGCTCTGTTCATTATCCACACCGTTGGGTTTCAGGAACACCTGACAAATAGTCTTTTGCAACCGCAGAGACGAGCTCCGAGAGACAAATCTATTGTAGGGAAGAGCCAGCTGGGACAGCAGGCTGACTTCACGTTTGTGTGCTGAGGGGACGTTTGGAGGGAGGAAATGAGAATGTCAACATATAAACTGTCAGCTTGTAGACCCAGACTTGGGTCACACCCGAGAGGTTAGAAGTCAACTCACTGGTGGCGATGTTGGAGGCGTTGTAAGCGTCAGCTAAGCCCGACACCTGGCTGGCTATGCTGACCTCGCTGGCCCTGCGGTGGCAGCGAAGGTGAGGGACCCCCGGTGATGTGGACTGGCCGTCCACAAAAATATGCGAGTGAAGAGAATCCGCTACGGAGACAGAAGAGTAGGCGTTAGTCATGTTCTTCCCCGCAGAGATAAACAAGAAATATTCCAGTAAAAAACTATGATTTGGGTCTTATTTCTGCAGCTTTGGCATAATTTCGGTTGGTTTCAACCCTATGAGTATGATCAACGTGCAAGCACACACATCTTTGTAGTCCAGGTGCTAAGTCAACAAACTGTATTTACTCCCTTTATCATAAATCTATATGATTCCTCTATAGCAGACCTTTTGCTAATGTAATAAAGTACAACTTTTTATGACAGCAGTAAACAGAGCTGTGAGTCAGCAAAGTAATTAACAAAGTAATATTGCTGGTTACCGTCTCTTTCCAAAGGTAACAAAATCCGCCTCCCATAATCTCTAAAGCTCACTAGAACAGGTACATTTTAAAGAGTTACTGGATTTTCCTTTAGATACGTCAAAAATGAGAGGGCTAAAGAGAGCAACAGGACTGAATCTAACATAAACAGATACACACTGTCTGTGTGGAGCTGCCAGTTGAGGACAGGCACAGGGATGGAGGTCTCATTGACGGTGTTGTCCTGACAGCGGTGGGAAACTGCACCAATAGAATCCATCAGAAGCTGAGGGTTACTCTGCACGGTCTCAACTAGGAGGCCACATGAAGGGAAAGAGATACAACAAATTCATCTACATGTAATACAGTAGAGTAGTGCAGTTAAATGTTTCCTGATGTTTGGGTGTGTGGACTTACCCAAGAGAGCTGAGTGTCCATCACCCAAAGGGAAACGCTGGTAACGAGGGACACTAAAGGGAGGCAGCAGGTGGAACCGCTTTTCCAGGAGAGGCTCGAGGCGGGAGGCCGAGGGATCGGCTGGATGAAACAGGTTGTAAACCTGCTGACAGGCTGGACGCAGAGCAGACACTGGAGAGGGGGGAGAAACACGAGAGTTAAAGAGATTTAAGAAAGAGAAAACTGTTAGATGATACATTAAAACTATCACTAAGGAACCAACTAACCCACTTTAATGTATCTCTGGTTGAAAGTTTCAGGTCTGTTGCACCTGTAACGCTGTACTTAATAGGGTACCAAATTATGTAGGTACTAAGATTAAAAGCAGGGAGAAACAGCTAGCCTGGCTCTGTCCAAAGGTTGAAAAATCTGCAAACCATCACCTCTAAAGCTCACAAAGAAATTATGAGTTCTCTGTAAAATCACAAATTATGGTAAGAATAGTATGATGTGTGTCTGTGACTTTAATGCCAAACAAACTACTGTATGTTTATTAAGAAGAGCTTGTAGCTTCAGCCTACCCCTTTCAGTCTGAACAAAGAATAAATGGCTGAGAAAACTAATAAACAAAACATAGAACCAAAGAACCTCCTATTCTGTGAACAACTTAAATCCTACTGTATCTAATTGGAAAATAGCCCAGCAGCTGTAGGTCAGTAACCTCTCTCCTTTAAACCCCAAAGGAAACACAATAGTTGGATTTGTAGCCAAATCTTTTTCATCCTTTGATATCAGAAACCTGACCTCTGACCGCTGACACCTGCTTTTCAGCTGCTGGAGACGAGTATCTCACACAGGAAAAAACATCAGAGGCTACAAATAACCACTTCCTGCTCAACTGGCAAAAAGAATGCTATTACAAGAGACTTTTTGTTTTGAAACCTACAGTATGCGCTCAATCAGCTACATGAGGAACATCGTAGTAAATCAAACTAAAACGAAAAGGTGCACAACAAAGTAGAAAAGCATCCTCACCGTCTAACAAGGGCACCACAGTCTTCCTCAGCGCGAGCACCAGCCCCAGAGGAGAGCCGAACATGAAGAAGTCAGTCACCTCAAAGTCAAACTTTCCCAAAGAGCCTCCTTCCAGCATGGTGCTGCTGCTGGAGCGCCGTGACCCGGGCTCCCCGTGGAGCACACTGAAGTGAAGACTGGAAACATTCATACAATCAGTGTTAATGTCGTTAATAAAACTAGGGCAAAAACATTTGTCAACGACCTATTGTTCATGACTAAAACGTAATGAAAAGTGACTTTTAAAATCAAGACCTATGACAAAATGTGTTTTTCATCAACAACGATCATTTGAAAGACAATAGACAAAAATAGAACAAAAAATAGACACAATTTGTTTTAAAGCAAAGTCTTTATGAACTAAATTAATCTACAATCCATTGAGAAGAAGACGGAGCTAAGACAAACAACAAAAACCTGAAGGCAACACACCGACAGCACGGCTACGTTTTGTGTAGCTATTGAAAGGACTGACCAATTTCAGGTTCACTAAAGAAATATCACAATGTTATCCGATATTTTAGCTTCTCCACTTAAACTGAACCCAGACAGTGAATATTATTTCAGTGGACAAGTGGATGAATCAGCTGTGGTAATGCTAATGCTAGGTGAGCAGGAACAACAGAGAGTGAGTTAGGGTCAGTCTGTTGTTTTACTGCAGTGAACAAGTAAATGCTGCCTTCTCCACTAACCTTTGTGACAGAAAAGAACCATACAAAACAAAGATGTGGACAGCTGTAGCCTCAAACTACTTAGAAGACATAAAAATAAAAAAAAATTCATTTTTTTTAACTAAAACTAATATACATGAACACTACTTATATTGGCTGAAATCTGTCCAAGAGTTTGTGACGTTTGTGTCTATTTCCATGTCTCACCTGGACAGGAAGGCCTGGTGATGTTTGATGGTGTCCAGCTCGTATGTGGAGGAGTCGCTGCGCTTGCGGGGGAGCTGTCTCTTGGGGTCGTCGGGCCCCGAGCAGCGAGGGATGTCGATGTTGCTGCGGCTGAGATGGCGGCTTCCTTCAAGCGACGGCGAGGAAGGAGAGATGCTGTTTATGGCGATACCTGGAGACAGAAGGTCTGTGTCCTGAGAGACAGAGAAAACAAAAAGGGATCCAAATGGTTAAAAGGTTTCTACAGTTTTAAATTTTTTGATACACTAGCAGCATGGCTGTAGGGATGAAAATGCGGGTCAGTCCACCATTTTAGCCAAAACTATAATATCTTAACAATTTTTGGTTGGTTTGCAGGTATTTAGTATGCTGACGTTAGCATTTAGCTCACATTTAGCAGTGCCTAATTACAGCCGAAAACAGCTGTTAGTGTGGCTGTAGACTCTTAAGCTTTGTTTATATGCGCACAAGACACCGTGGTGTGGTCTTTTCCTAGCTTATACACTGGGAAAAGAGGAGACATAGTGGCTCTCCCTTACAAGTAGTCTTTGCATGAAGGATCGTACAGATGTTTGTACTGTACACGTGAAACTGCTCGGCCAGTCTTTCCTTTAATCCGTGTTGGAACAAAAAGTGCAGAATGCGCCTAGTTAGAAGCAATTCAGAGGTGCATGATGTTTGGAGCCTTTGTGCACACCCTAACACCGGGGACACAACAGCGAGCATAAACCCAGTTTTAGTCTTGTCATTTATTGTCAGAGAGTTGAGATTGTTACCTGTACACTGATGGTGCTGCCCCGTCTGCTGCTGTTTTGGCTTTCTGACACCGTCACCGAGCTGCTGCACAGAGCATCAAACCCCAGGATACCTCCAACACAGTCCCCGATAACACACACCTGCATTACAAAACAGATTACAAAAACATGAATCAGCGTCAGTCACCAAACCAGTGAGGAGAAAATATGAAGCTCCAGGTTACACACTGACCTGGCCATTAAAAGATGCTCCTTCTACAGACTTGACGAAGTCGCTATACACCTGATTGGCTCTTAAGATGACGGATGCTACGGCGTCTTGGTACTGGGGTGCCGAGGTAGCCAACAGGGGCAGAGCAGCCAGAGGGATGTGGTCCTGACTGCTGGACAGGCAGCCCTCGTCGTAGCTGTAGGGGCTGAGACTGCAAAGCAGAGAGGCCGCGTTATTATCTGTCCATATGTGGGTTTCACACATACAGCAGATTATTTAAAGAGTAATGGCTCACTTGGAAACTAGTGAGAATGCGTCAACACAGACAGCAGGACAGGGGACCATCCGGATGGCGATACGACCCAGCGCTGCTGGGTAATGGACCCTCATCACGGTCTCAAAAGCTCCACTCAGCGTGTTTACATCTGCCTGCTTGCTGTTCTGTTCACCTGCAGACAATAAAGATATAATATATTTTTGGAGTACTTCAGATTCCAAAATTTTGTCACCATTAAAAACAAGCGATCTGATCCATAGTCGTAAGTTGCATTTGTTTCTTTCTCACTCTTAATTTTAAGAGCTTTGAAGAAGTTAAAATTATCTGAATCAAAGTAGAGAAAACAAAAAGTTAAACTTGTGCATCAGAAATTTCTTTTATCATGTTATTCATTTTGCACATCCTCAGATTTATCTTGTATCACCATGAGACCTGGGTCTACTGCTCTAGTTTAGAGTTGCAATGATGTGTTTTCCCACTGAAAAGATCAATTGTTTCTGATTCACAAGCTATGTGATTTTAAATCTACAATAAGTATACAGTAAGTAATGATTCATTAGTAGTAGTGGTGGTGTTTGTTTTCACCTAATGAATGCAAGTCTCTACCAACTCCTGATGAAATATCTGTCTCTTTAGCTAACTGTGTCTGTCTGCTGCTCTGCACTGTGCAGATGATATACAATCATTCATTTTTAGAGCTTTTTTTCCGCTGATAACAGCTGCTGGAAGGGACAAAACAATGAGCTGAAAGCTAATATGCTCTGTAGAGCCGAGAGAAACTAGATTCAGGTGATAATTCTCTGCAGGTTCCACCCCTTTCACATTAAACTGCCTTTTGAGTCACTGTTATTATAAAAATATTGAGTCTATCTGATTTAATTACTCATGGAGTTAGAATTGATTTTAGAAAGTGTGACTTTCATATTAATGTTGCAGGATTTTGTTGCAGCCATACCCGAGCCAGTGTCCAGAATGTTGCCTCCGTGCAGGACCAGAACGAGGACGTGAGTTTTGGACGATTGAAGACACTGCTGAGACAAACAGTCCTGCAGGTAGAGGAAAGAAACAGGATGAAAAGAGATGAATGAGCAAGCAGATTACAGGACGATATGGGGAAAGGAGAAAAGAGCAGCGAGGGAGACTAATGCAGGGTAAAACACTTTCATATCTGTTCCTTAGATATGAAGCTACAGCCAGTAGCCAGTTAGCTTAGCTTAGCACAAAGAGTGGAAAAAGGTGGAAACACCTGTACAGCTCACTAATTAACATGTTACATCATGGTAAAACTCTACAAAAAAACAGTGTAAAAACAAAATTCAACGTCTTACAGCAGGTTGTGTCTGACTATTTCTTGGTTGCGACCAGTAACTTCCTGGAGACACAAACAATAGTGAGTTCTATAATGTATTCTACACTAAGTCAGGGTCCCCACTCTTTTGTGGAGGACTATTTGGGAAATTTTAAGTGATGATCTAGTTGGTATGACAGAAAGGGATCGCGCCACCCACTAATATGTTCCTCTCTGTGGAAGTCTAATTTAAAAGATGTACAGTCTATGGCTATAACATTTTAGCTATGAAATCATCTCTTACACACAAACACACAGTAAATTGTGAAAGCCTTAGCGCCCTATTACGTCTGGTTAAGTAAAACTCCACTGATGGCTGCAGTAGCGAGTGGATCCTAGTTTCACTACACTGGCAGGATGACTGAAAAATAGTTTAGGAGGAATAGCGTTATCTACAAGCTATTTAATTAAGGGTGTGAGTGTGAGAGAGAGACTTGGACGAAATTAGAGAAAAGTGAAGAAACTGTACCTCCATCTGCCTCTCCTCATTACTCATCCCGGCATACTCCCCGCCCGACTCCTGATACAAAGTTTCTGTGAAAACATGAATTTATTCAGGAAATTAAAGATGACTTAAACAACAATGTAAGGTCCTATTTCTCAGTACAGGATCTGATGTGACCATCCTTGTTCCCTGTTCTATTTAAAGTAAACTATGTAACAGAATCACAAGGAGAGTCACCTACCTTGTGCTTCATCTGCCTCTGTTGTTTCTATCTTGTCCATCAGGTCGTTGGAGCTCCACTTGGTGATCTCCTTGGCGAACATCTCCTCGTTGTCAGAAAAGTCCTCTGCAAGACACACAGCGGACTTATAAGGATGCTTTTACACTGACCATGTTTAGTCCACGCCTTCTGACTTTTCAGTTTGATCCAAAAAATTCTAAGTTACACGGTCAAACCTCGATCTGATGAAAAGAGGTAGTCTCGGTCCGGAACAAATTGAACCGTCGTCGAGTTTATTTTGAGTGTAAAAGCTTTTTTTTTTTTTTTGATGGATCAGACTTGTGGACCATTGCAGAAACTTCTGGCAGGTTATCGAGGAGCGGTGACGCTCCAATAAGGAATAGCTCAGTGCTCAGTGTGTATGCACATTGGTTGACCACATTAGGAGAGTGACGGTGGATGCGCCAATCAGAGCAGAGAAGAAATTAGCAGTTAAGTTGTTAGGTGGTAGTAAATGTGCAGTTGGTTTCAGTTTGTCTCTGAATAAACACTGTAGCTCCTCGAGACACAAGTAAAGTTCTGTATCATGCAGAGAGCGATAATTTTACCATGAGCATCAAAGAACTCATCGTCTGTACTGTCGTCTGAGTCTCGGGCGATGCTCTGCATCCTCCACTCTGAAATGCTCTGGTGAGACGGACTCCCTGTGAACATACGCAACACAACAGGTCGTAATGTTATTATTATAGAGCGACGTTTGCTAAAAGCAATATAAAATAAGTAAAAAGCCCAAACTGGTCCTCACCGCCTCTCTTATTTGACCTGTTGGATGAGTGAGAGGACGTTGACCACTGCTTGGTGAGCTCCCCTCGTGTCTCCAGTGAGTCTCCAAGTTTTGCTACGCCTCCTTCCGCCTCTGCAGCCGATCCCACGACCTCAGCTCCCTGCTCCTGGTCCTGGCTGACGGCCTCTGCTCCCCCTTCTTCATTCAGGCTGTACTGGGCCATCTTCTTAGCTAAAGCCAGCTGGGTCTCCAGTTCCAGAAGCCGGATGTCCTCGATAGTCAGGCCGTACCACTCGTCCTGCCAGCACCACGCCTGCCGGTGGGCTCGAACCATCACTTTACGCAGACCTGGACAGACAGCAACACAGATTTATTGCCATTTTAGTGAAGAACAAATCATATTTCTGTGACAAACATCTATTGAATTGGATTAACCTTAAAGTAGTTATGGTTGGCAAATACAGAATGTATCGTCGAGGATTCACAGATGCATGTCAGTTAAAGGTCCAGAGCAAAGGAGAATGAAATGAAATCTGCAGCTCTCCCACCAGACAAGGAGGAATGTTTTTAGCAAATAACACATTATAATAATAATGAATGAGAAATGTGGCTTGAACGTCTGTATTTAAGACTGGTTTTATAGAAGAAAACCTAGATAACCTAAGATAATGCTACAGTTAATTTACATCTCTAACCAGAAACTGCAAGAAAGAAAATGTAAGCAATGTAGCTTTTGTTATTAAAAATCAATTATTTAAGTTTCTAAACTATTTTTTGTTGTTGACAAAAATAATAAAAATAAAAAATATTGTGACAGCGCTGCAAGAATATTTCAATGTGATTTTTTTTACTTGTTTAATTTTTCATAATTGTAGTAAGGCAATCTGCTTTATATTCTAATGTACATGTATCTGAGAGTTTCACTTTAAAGGGGAAATGACAGTATACATTTTCTCTGACGAACAAATTTGACAAATATATTTGGTATTCTCTCGATCTTGATCTCAGTGACATTAAAAAATGTTCTTCATATCTGAAAATACATTATAAAAAACAACAGGCTAGAGAAATCCCTGGATCCTCTGAACGAGATTGAAAGGTGATCCGTCAAAGGAGATTTTAATTTCTAAATTTAAATCAATGTCTAAACAAGCACCAGCTGGTTATGAAACCTGATCATGATTGAGACATCCAACCTGGCAATAAAAGCCAAAATTAGCAAACAAAGAAAGCTATTAAATTAATATCAAGTGGACATAACCTCTGACACATTGATAAAGCTTGACCGGTTGTGCATTATACAACCCGAAAACCCTTCCAGCACAATTTATAATAAAGACGCCAAGATAGAATTTGTATGTGATGATAATCCGGTTTAATGCAGATGAGATGCGGTGAATATTTAAAAGTAGGAGCTCAGTCAACAGCTGCAGGTTTATATTAGCACATAAACAAAAGGAGAAGTTCTTTACAAGCACGCGTGTTGAAGTGGCAGTCAATGCAACGGGGACGAAAAAGAAAACACATTTTGTTGATGTGTGTGTTGATTAGACAGACTCAGAGTGAGAATGTCATGAAGATAGAGCAGCTGCTGCTTCATTAGCCTGGAAGTAAACGCTGTGAGGAAGTGAGCCGAGGGCTGAGAGAGCGTAAACAGTGCAAACAGTCTTAAATCACAGCAGTGAAACAGAAACATTGGCAGGAAATTAATCCAGTCTGTTGTGTTATCTCAGGGAGCCAGACCCTTCTCGGTGCTCCTGCCTCTCAAACACTTTCTATAAGGCATCTTTGGTATTTTATTTATTTGTTTTACCTGTTCTCTTATTATTCCTCACACTCACCGTCGTCTCTGCTCCACACAAGAGCGTCTATTATTAAAGAGATCAGGTCTGTTGTTTTCTTGTGGTTACTCAAGGTTTCACACACACACACACACACACACACACACACACACACACACACACACACACACACACACTTAGACCAGTTCCTAAATATCTTTTTCCTTTTTTTTTTTTCCTTTTTAATTTTAGAATTATTTCAAAATCTTCAAGGTTATTATTTTCACGGCTATCCTGATTTATTTGGTTCACTCCCAACTTTTTCAGCAGTATCACAGATTTTTTTTAGGATTATTTTCAACATTTCTGACATTTTATGAACATCTCAAAACAATTGTTTTTAGGATTATGACCTATTTTTCCGAGACATCTTTTCACTTTTTAAAGTTATTCTATACTTTGAAAGTTCTTCCCACATTTCATCATCACTGACTTTTCATGGTTGTCCTCTACTTTTTTTTTTAAAATTAGTTATTAACAACTTTTTAAGGATTCTCAGTGAGTCTTCAAGAATATTCCCAACTTTCTCATTGTTATCCTACACTTCTTAGAGGAACTCTCAACTTTTCAACAGCATCCCTGATTTGATTCATTCACAATGGACCTTTACGGTTATTCACCCTTTTCCCAACCTTTTCTGGATTTCTCAGACTTTTTAGATTACAGTATTTTTCATGGTTATTAACTTCTTCTCTTTTCATCTTTAACCTATTTTTCTGGATTATTATTGCCAATTTTTTCAAAGGTCAATCCCAATTTTCTATTTGAATCCCTGACTTTTAATTGTTATTACTCAATTTATTCCTGATTTTTAAAGGCTAACTACAAATTTTACAGACGTAACCTTTAACTTTAAATTTATTTCAGACTTTTAATGGATATCCTTTACTTTTTAGAGTTTTAGGGCTAGACCTCACTTTTCTAAAAACCTTCACCTTTCCCATTATTCCAGGGTTGTCACTGTCAATATCCAGGGTTTACTTTTCAGGAAAATGAATTTGGTACATTTCAGCATTATTCATTTTTTTATTTTATTTTTTAAATTATGTTTTGGGGCTTTTCCCTTTATTGTAGTGACAGTGTATAGACATAAAAGGTGGAGAGAGATGGGGGGGATGACATGCCGCAAAGGGCCACAGGTTGGACCTGATCCCCAGCCGCCGCAGGACTCCTCCAACATGTGGCGAAAGCTCTTAGTGGGTGAGCCAGAGGCATCAGCATTACTCTTGACTTTTCATGGTTAATCCTGAATTTTCAGAAACATGCCTAACTTTTTAGTGGTGACAGTAAGACCTGACTTACTGAGAAAGAGAAAGAGAAAAAAGGAAGAAATTGCCTCAGAGGTGACTTGTGTCAAAGAGTACAAACACACACACCATCTGCCATACCTACCCACGTCGTGTATGAAGCGTTCGATCTTGGACTGCATGCCCCAGTATCTGAACTCCACTTTGCAGAGCTTGTAGGCACACATGACGGGACTTTCACCATGATTCTGGTTGATCTCCTCGATCCAGTCGTCTGACAGCGGACCCCGTTTGGTTTTGACGGACTGGTACAGTTTAGGGTCTTCCTCCGCCAGGTACTCATGTGGAGGGATGTAATCCTTCACGATGTCTATGGGGTCTACAAGTGGGAAAAAAAATCATTATGAATCACACAAACGCCAAACTGATGTCAGCAGCAGGTATGAGCAGGACAGATGTCACAATGACTGAACACCTGTATGAAAAGGTGTGTGTGACTTTCATGTACTCTCTCTCTCTCTTTCCCTGCAGGGAATGTGTCTGCACATTTCTCCTTCATCCCAGTGACTTTTAGTATTCAGAGACGCAACACTCCCTCAGGCTATATTCGTCCACATTATACTGTCTGCGTCTTCACCACACATAACACTGTGAAGATTTGACTCCTGATTTGGCTCACAATGAAATAAGAGTCTACTCTGGGAGTTTTCACAAAGGTAGCAGAGGGTGTGTTCTTGTGTGCATGACTCACCTATAGTCCTTTGTCTCTTTTCAGCAGAAGACATATTGAAGACGTCCACTTGATTTCCAGTATCTGGTTTATAATATGTCTCAATGTCTATAGAGAATTTCTCTACAAAGGGACAGGTATACCTGAGAAACAAAAGAGAAACGGTTACTTCAAATTTTTTTTAATTTCTTTCTTTCTTTATTGTTTGTCTCTTTTTTAGTCCTTGTTACTTTACTTATTTACAGCTTGTTTGTTGTCCCCATAATTTTGCCCACTATGTCCATGTATGTATATGTGTGCCCAATGTTGATGTGTCCTACATGTGTAGTTTGTGTATGTGATTTGATTTATTTATTTAACTTTTACATTTCTTAGCATTTTGTATTTGTTAAAATAATACTAGTCCACTTAATCAATAGCTATTTGATCTTATGTACAGTATGTCCTGTAAGTTACTAGTATCATATTATCATTATCAAAAGTAGACCCAAGGATTGTTTGGGGTGGGGGTGATGCGGCGGAGGTAAAGGGAGATGGGAATCCTACATTAATGTAATTGTATAAAATTGCATTGAAAGAAAGTGATTTGTGTCCCTGAATCCCCATCTTCCATCACTTTGGCAGTTTATGGCAAAAAATGAAATACTTGAAAAAATACACCAATCTGTGACAATTTGGTATTTTAAATTGGTCTATTAATCTACAAATCAAGTTTTCTGGAGGATATAAAAAGTTGATTATTCAGCTGAAATTTCAACAAAAAAAGGCACCATCAGCAATATCAATTGTTACAGTATTTCATTCGTTCAGATTTATGAATCTAGAAGCCATAAAATAAAAACCATTAACAATGTTTTATTACTAAGAGTTCAGTCTTTCTACTTTAAGTAATGCCAGCTGCCTAAAGTCTCTTTATGTAACACATCCTTAAGTGTGAACAAATCCTTTAGCACAGGGATGATTTTAGTGTCTGGGCACTTTTATAATATCTTCATGACCAAATGACAATTCATCATTGTTAATATGTGCGATGAGTCATTTTCCGGCTTTTGTGTGGTAGTCTCACCGGGTTCGTGTGTAGGGGTAGGCGTTCCAGGACTCCTCTTCCACTCGGAGAGCAGCTTGAGGCAGAATGGCACAGAACCATGACGGGATGTGTTTTCCAATGTGGTAGACCTTGTGTGTGTACTGACCCGAGCCTCCAGGGCCGTCCTCGTAAGGCTTGTTCTCCAGGATCTCCACCCCGCTGCCCTCGCCACAGCTCTCCTCTCTGCTCTTTTTCTGCAAGGCGGCAGAAAGATGACAAGACAGACAGAGAGAGGAGGGGAGATGTAGCAGCTGCTGGGATTCATCATACATTTAAAAAAGTACTGTGTTGTCTTGGTTATATTATTTCTGCATGTATGTTTGGTATTAGTGAAATCAGAGATCCCCCCCCCCCCATTTATGTGGATCTACATATTATAATTATTATTACCTCTGCAAAGGAGGTCATGTTTTCTGCTTGATTTGCCTGTTTGTCTGTCGGCAGAGTTACAAAGAAACTACTGGCTTAAAGAACACGTCTACTTTTTGTTAATAAAGATAAGATGGCCTCCACAATCTTCAAAGAAAAAATTACTTTTTTTTTAGGAAAAATATAACTGGATATAAAAACAATCATAGCTTAGTCTGTCAAGCTTTCAATTTTTAATTTTTTTTTTTAAATTGAAGGGATGTGCATTTAAGTAGGTATAAAAGGTATAATCTCTCACACTGTTATATTATATATAATTAAGTGAATCAAACCAAAACTTGAGGCAGCGCAAGCAAAACCTCATCCAGGCTTTCTTTCTGACACACATCTTCCCATCCATCTCCTTTCCATTTCAAATTAAACCCCTGAGACCCTTACACAGCGCTCCTGCCTCTGATTCAGGGCTTTTCCAACCTTGTGAAAACCCTCAGAGCTGGAGGGATGATGCAGCAGAGGGAAAATGATGAGCTGGAAAGAAAAACGCTGCCACACGGAAAAAAGAAATAAGGGAGAAACTGCTTCACTTTTAATTCTATTTAGTCTAATTTAGTCACTCTCTCTTCCCTTTCTGTGCTAAATAATCCAAACTCTGTTAAGTGTTTCTTACAGATGAGTTCAGGTGAGGCACACTAACTGTGTAGTTTCCTTTTCTCCCCAGCATGTTACCTCCTCTAATAAAAGGCAGCAGATGGTTCAACCCCACCCCACAGATCCTGAAAGACTGAGCTGGGTTTTAAGCCTGTTGCTCCACAGAGGGAGATGTGGATTACAGCATCACTTTATAAACACACAACATCGCCTTAACAGGCTCTCCATTTAGACTGTAACCAACTTGTTTGTCGAGTGTTTATGTGGCTGGTAAAATATATTAAACCCCTCCAGGACCCGATACAGGAGCCCCGTTATCTACCTTTGAGTTTAACAAAAGGGAATCAACCAGTGCTGAAAGGATTTGTGAAATAATCAATTAAACCATCTAGAAGTGATCAATTATATCACTAATTATTTGTAGTACACTCACATATGTTTAAAATATTTAAATCAGAATAGAATATAAATGTATCAAAGGTAGCACTAATGGAAGAAATCAAAAGGAAAACTATACTGGATTTACAAGGAATATATACAGTTCTGTATATTTACTGTATATAATAAGCCAAAATGTCAAATATTTGCCCTTTCCAGTTTATAAAGATGATCTTTTCTCAGTGATCAGTCAAAATGTGCAACAACTGTATGATTAAGCCCAACATCACAACGATGATGATAAATTAATTTATTAAGATATAAATTACCTAATGCAGTGTAGTTTTAATCAATTAAATACATCTTAAATCTTTGTGGGCATAAGCTCCTAGGCTTTAATCTTACAGCTGAGTCAGTCATATGACAGCACCGTAGATACTGTACCCTGGTGTCAAACTGATGATTGAAAAGCTATTTTATTCCTTCCGTTGTAATGTGCGGCCAGTCGAGGATCAGCACTACGTGAATACAAATCATCGCGATCATTATTAACAGCGAGAGTGGGGTGCTCGGGGTCAAGATTGAGAGCTCAGATTGAACACGGAGCTCCCTCTCTCCTGAAGACTTTAGGGAGGAGATATCAGTAATGAAGGTCAGAGGAGGCAAAGAGCTGGAAAATTGCTGTAATATAGCAAGTAATGTAATTTAGGTGAGGAGCTAAGGGCCTTGAATTACCCTCCTCGTGTCTGCTGCAATACAGGAGAGAGAGAGAGAGAGAGCACACAGGATCTGTATTAATGACACATATCTCACAGCTACAGAGTCGACTATACAGCATGTCAGCAGGGACTTTTTATACAAAATTAGGAAAAACATACTACAGGTCTTCGCTATAAATGAGTTATTCTCTTGCACAATAGTGCAACAACAGTCAGAGACAACCAAGACTGAAGATCTAAAGCTAAAGATGCAGTCAGCAGTTTTAACGTATCCACCTTGCGGTAATATAACCTTCAGCTTCCTCTCTCCTGCGTTACTCAAAAACAACTGTCATGTCAGTGGTGTAGTCTACGTGATATGCAGGTATACATATACCTACTAAGAAAGCTCCAGGATTTCCATATACCCACTTAAAAATGCCTAATGACATGTAACAACATACTTTCCATTTTATTTTTGGTATATTTTAAATTGTCATAGGTATTTTTCCTTCTTTGCATAGACTAAATAATGTTAATTGGTGCATAAAAGTGTATCCGAATAGAAGAAATGAAGTTGTTGCTCAAAACTTCCCCGGGGGAGGACACCCCACTATAATTTGCCCCCAAAAAAATGGGAGATTCTGGCCAATATATAGTACACTATACCCACTACAATACATTAGACTACACTACTGCATCATGAACAATAATAGTGGAAGTGTTTGAAAACCTGAAGATGTAACGATGCTGCGTCTGTTGCTCACACACTCGATTAGGTATACTATAAAATTAATTGCCTACTATTTTGATAATCAATTAATTGGTCATTTTTTATGAATAACAGTACATTTTCTCTAATTCCAGCTCCTTAAATGTTTATATTTTCAAGTTTCTTCTCTCCTCAGTAAACAGTACAGTAAATCTGAATATCTTTGAGTTGAGGACAAAATAAGACAATTGAGGATGTATTGGGCTTTTGAATGTTTCATCATTTTCTGACATTTTATAGACCAAACAATTAATCCATTAATTGGGAAAATATCCAGATTAATAGACATTGAAAATAATCGTCAGTTGCAGCCCTAACATACACAAGCCTAAGAGACTACAGCAGCTCTGTGAGGCACAGCTGCACTTTGAGCTAAAGTCAATTCAATTCAATTGAATACAATTGTATTTATAGTGTCAAATCATGATAGAAGTTATCTCAGGACACTTTACAGATTTGAGAAGGTCTAGACCACACTACAGCTAAAATGTTACCAAAGTCTTAAAGTCCTTGAATGTACTAATAAACATTGATGTGACACGAGATCTACATAAGGAAAGATGTGTCAGAAGAGCGTTGAGGAGCTTTTATCCAGTTTGAAACAAGAACACAAACTGTTCGTGAGAAAGAAATCCAGAAAGGGAGAAGAGGCTTTAAAAAGCTGACAAGGGAAGAAAAAAAAAAGAGAAGAAGTGAAAGAAAACAGATCCCATGTACAATTTGCAAAGTGTGACGAGCATTGTGCAGACACTCTGTGGAATTATAATGCGCCTGGCTTTGCTGAGGGTCTTGTTCTGCCAGGCTGAGCTGCCCCTGACTAATTTATGTGACACCGCAAGGTTAGCATAAACTAGGGGTACACAACTCCCTTCCTCAGGCATACGCACTGGAGCAACAGTAGCATGCATCAAAGGTTATCACCAGCTGCTCAGACTTATCATACATCCTACCCCACATTAGCTGTTTTGCCATTTCTCTTGCTTGACTTGCTTTCAGTTTGAAACTGGCAACAGACAACACTTATGTATCAAACTGTCAGCTCAGTGGTTAAATAAAAACAAAGATGCAATGAAAACTCATATTCTGCAGCAAGAAGTGAACGCAATTATGAAAAGAATAGTGCAAAAGCCACTCTAATCCAGACTGAAATATCTCAACAAATATTGGATGAACTGTTGTGTAAAGCTGTACAGAGTTTCATGATCCCCAGAGGATGCATCCTGCAGACTTTGGTGACCTCTGATTTTCCCTCTAGCGCCACCATCGGGTTGACAATTTGGTGAAATTTCTGTCCACTATTGGGTGGCTTGAATTTGATACAAACATTCATGTATGTCCCTCTTGTTATAACTTTGGCCATCCTCTGAGTTTTCAACTGCTGCCATCATCATGTTAAAATGTTTACGCTTTAGTTTATTACCAAATATCTGCAAAATAATGACAAACTACTGACAAACTATATGGTGAACATGGTAAATAGTGTACATGTTTGCATTGTCACAGCATAACTGCAGCTGTAACATCAGCTGTTCAGGAGACACAGTAACAGAAGCACATGTACAATCTGTGAATGTCATGCCCAGTGGCAGTCTAGTGTGTGTGTGATTGTGTTTTATTTCTTCACAGTATGTGGACACGCCCCTTCTGCTCTCTCCCCCCACCTGACACCAGTTACTCACCTGGAATCCATCAGCTCATCAACCACCAATAAAGACCAGCCTGACTTTCTGCTCTGTGCCCAATTGTTAGCTTATGACTTACCGCCAGCCTTCATGCAGTATTTCCAGTCTTGTAATCAAGTTTCTAACTCTCTGTTTCCATAAATACTCACCTTTGGACTCTTCTGTCAGTTCTGTCTGGCCTCGGACCCAGCATCTCCTCTGCCAACCCAGCTATCTCCAGAACCAACATCTCTGCAGTCTGCTCTGCCATCACCAGACTTACCAACACTATGCCAGCCCCAGCCTGCTTCAAACCCACAGTCTCACACCAGCCATTGACTTTCATTATTCAATAAACAGATTATTTTTGCACCAATTCCAGTTTCTGTCCGTGAGTTCTGTCCCCAACTGTGACAGTGAAACGTAATCCAATAACTTTTTTTGTCGAAAGTGTTGTCAAGTGTCGATATAACCCTTTGGTAACTTTTGAGGTTGTATGAATGTGACCAACTGTTTTCTAAAACTGTTTCTTAAGAGTAATAAACCTTGGATTACATCAACCTTTTTACAAAGAGACAGGAGATTTAATTTTTTTTATTTTAAATCCCCTCTGGTTAAATATAGTGAAAGTAAGTTAGGTGTAAGACTGGTGATACTCTATGTTATTCTCAACCAATTTAATGAAAAAACCCAAACCAACACGGTGTCCCAATACTTTCTAATTTCCCTATACCGACTCTTCCTTCTGAAGAGATTCAGTTATTTAAAAAACAAAGTTAATTTGCTAAAACAGCTGGTTACTGTAGTTTTTATCAAGCAAGGGAGCGAGGAAATAGAGCATTTATTGGGAAATATTTCCAGCTGCGGATTAATCCACATTTGTTACTCTAGTGAGAGACGGTGTGTTTGGGATTGAGTCAAAATAGACTACAGTGTGTGTGTGTGTGTGTGTGTTCATGGCAATGAAGGAACATGTGCAACAGTGTGGCTCACTGATCTCTTTTCAAGCAATAATGGAGATCAATGTCAGTGTCTCCAAACTAGGGATTCATTTAAACACTAAAACATGAGGGTGTTCATATAACTTAATGTGTATCTAGTAATGTGAAGCTAGACATAATGTTGTCATGGTAACACTGACTGCACCATCATGTCTGTCCTCCCTCCCTCCTCGTCGCTCTCTCTCTCTCTCTCTCTGTTCTTCCGCCCATATTACAAACAAATGATGGCAGCGGCTGCCATGCTGCAGCTGATGTCACCAGTTGCCGTGGCAACCAGTTTTCAGCTGTGACGCTGAGCAGGAGGAAAAGGGTTCCTGCAGAGTGTGTGTGTGTGCGTGTAAATATGTGCATTATCAAAGCTGATATTCAGGAGGTTTGATGGAGGATTGTGTGATTGTCCCTTTACAGCAGCAGCTACAACCCATACAGTCTGTGGTGTGGTGACGCCGAGCGCGGTGTTGACGGACTTGACAGTACAGTGGCGAGATACTTTCATTTACATAATAGGTATCAGATAAAGTACTCTCTTTGTATTGGTATCACTCTAAAGGGTACTGGTATCCTCATTTTTCAACAATACCCAGCCCTTGTCTTATGTAGTAATATGCAAATAATAAACTGAACTGTAAATTTTGGCTCTTTCCATAATCCGCTTTTGTATAAATTTGTTTTTAAACAATTGCATGTGTAGCTTTTTTTACATGATTTATGGCTAAAAGAAGAATTTGAGTACAATAAAACACTAATTCTTTTGCGTTCAATCTTCTGTATTTATTTGCCAAACAAAATACCCTTTTGTGCAGTTTTTTAACGTGTGTATATGTGTATTACATGAAACACAATCCACCGGCATATGGAAACACCATCTGGTCTGCAGAGCAACGCTGCCCCTGTGACCATGTTCTTCAGCACTCTTGTTCTGGTACAGTATGACACAGTGACCTTTAAACTCCTGACCTCCCCCTCTAACCCCATGATCTGAAGCATCGCCCGACTCTGAGGAAATACTCCGGATTTCGTGCTTCTTTGTACTTTATTAACAAACCAGACTTCCCCCATCACACCCTTAACTTTAAGATAACATAAACAGCTTTTTTCGTTTGATTTCGTTTTCTGAGGAAAGCCACTCACCTGAATCATGTAGAGCTGAGCAATGCGGTACTCCTCCACACTCATCGGCATGGGGATGTGATACTCCTTGATCAGCATGGTTGTGCTTGAATTGGGCCGACTCGGTGTGTGTGTGTGTCCAGAGGGGAAGGAGTGTAACAGAGTAGACGCTCCTCTCGATCGGCTCCGCTACCCGAGCAGCATGTTCAAACAGCGAGGATGGGAGTCATCGTTATTCACACCTTAGAGAGGAGAAACAGGAACAGACTTTCAGGTTTAAGAATATGTAGATTTTAGCTTCCAGCTTTACTTACAAGCCAGAGGAGGAGTTAGCATGTTTGTCTCAAGGATTAACACCCCCCCCCACCGTACACAATCCAACACTGTGTGTCCTCCAACCCTACTAAAGATCTATTACAAGGTAATCCACTGACCTAGCAACATCTCTGAAATCCCCCAGCAACCTAAATCCCAACTCTCTCTACACACACATTGAAGAATCAGCCAAGTTGGGGTCAGTGTAGCCTGGTGCTTCATAGTAAGTAATATTGCTGTTACTTTACACGTTAAGATATAAAGATACAATTTGAATACATGACTCTTGTAGTGTAGTATTACTATTTTGTACTTAAGTAAATACCTTTTCCACCACTCATCCTGGCCCGCCGGCTTCCTAAAACTTAACACTTCCATGATTTTTTCCAACATCACCACCCATCTATCCAAATTGCAGCAATGGAGTTACATTTTAACAAGCAGATAGGGATGAGTAAAGAAGACTCGCATGACAATGGCTACTTAATCTCAGACGGATTAAAGATTGTAAATCGGATGCTGTTAATGTAAAAGAGAAAGAAGATGAGTGGAAATCTCAAAAGAATGTGTGTGTGTGTTTGGTTGTACAGGTTGTGTGCATGTATGGTCGAGCTGCTGCAGCAGACGAATTGTAGAGGTCAGGAAGTACAGTTTGACAGTGAATTTAGCATAGAGGCTCTTCCTGCCAACAACATTGGGCTTCATCAGCTTTTTAATACCTTAATTTTTTATTTTTTTATTTAAGCTGTTCTAAGCTCTCAGGGTGGCTGCAATGTCGGTCGGTTTGTCCGCAGCTTTTTGATCAGACTGAAATGTCTCAATAACTATCGCATGGATTGCCTTGAAATGTGGTTCACACATTCATGTTCCCCTCAGGATGAGTTTGCTATTCAGATTTTTTTGAAGGTTGTATGAGCTACTTCTCCATAGTCAGTGTGTTAGCTACAGTAGATGGCGGTTGGCACGCCCCCCAGTTTGGAGAAGCAGACATCAGTACCGACACAGCAGCTAAGCAATGTACTGCTGTGGAGGGGGGGCAGCAACTATATGCATTTTAGACACAAAAAAGTGTACGCTATGTTTAGAATATTTTCAATGCTTCACATTGTCGTCAGACCGCCTTTTCCAAAAGAAGTGAAAGAATCAACAAACATTTAGTCCTCTAAATCATTGTGAGGCTCTTTAATACCCATGATGCATACAATAAACAATAGCTACAGGTAATAAAACTACAGTACTCTGTCTCAACCATAAATGACGATTCAAATCTGAGCTGCTCCCCAGTGGCAGTAATGTACGACCTTATTTTCTGTGCTGCGGCGGTTTGTACGCTGATACAATTACAGCTGGGAAATGGAGTGGCATTTCTCACTGAATCCTGTGAAGAATAAGTCCTTGACCGACAGAAGAACAGCTATATATAGACACAGTAATCCCCACAAAGCAAAATGTGAGACAGAGACAGATAAAAACTGACACATAAACAGATAGACAGAGCCATGCATGAAGTCGTTTTATTTGCCTCCATCAGCTGTAAGTAAGCTGTGAGTCAGCACATCAGATACAGGAGCCGGCATTCAAAAAGATAAACATAAACTGAAGAGGACAACCGTACATTCTCTCATGAGAATGTAGAGCTCATTACTAGAGGAATGTTACCAGGAAAATGTTCTAGATAATTGTAAAATAAAGATCTGAAAACGTCACCTTGGACTGTTTTAAATTGAGAAAAAATGGCAAATTGATTAATATTGAAAATAACCGTTAAATGCAGTCCTAGATACTAAGACGCAGGCTTATTTTTAGCCAAAGTGAGGACTTTTTAGCGGCTTTCAGCTCATTGATCTTTACGTGCTTAGCCGCAAACAGACAGTTACTAGCTAGTTAGTCTCACATTGCCAGACCTTTCTCCACAGCGCTGCATAGGAAGGTCTGGCGAGTCCGCACAGCAATCCAGAATAGAAAAAAAAATGCTCTGGTTTATTGGCATTTCTATAAACCATCACAATCTTGGCCGGCGCTAAGTGCAGAGCGACGCCACGATGCCGCTGCAAAACAGCCTCGGGAAGGAACTTGTTTTGGTGAAACATGTCTACGTTAAAGGTTGTTACAGTCATGGAACAGAAAAGATTGGACAGATAGTCTAGCTAGCTGCCTGGATTTACCCTGCAGAGATCTGAGGAGCAGTTACCCATAGTCCTCAGAAATCCACCCGATTTTAACATTACAACAAAAAGAAAAAGTAAAGGTAAAGGGACATCCAAAAAGATTGACATCTGGCAGAATTTCAGGCAGAATGAGAGCAATCCCAGAAGTGGAACGTCATGGATGTAGACTACTAGTTGGTGAACGTGTTGGAGCATATTTTCACCGCTTTACTGCTGTAAATAACTCTTTCCAACGGGGGAACCGTTATTTCTGCTCTCTTCAAAGCCACCAGACACCACTGGTTTACCGCTGCCTCCATCAGTTAGTTTTGTTAGTTCCACAACTCTCGTGTTCTGCGATGTAAATTGATTTTAGTCAAAGGAGTCTGGAGGCTTTGAAGGGAGCAGAGATAATGTCTTCAGTTCCCCGTCGTAAAGGGTTGCCTGACAGCAAGGTAAAGCGGTGAAAAATTATAGCTATAGTGTACATGTAAACTGATATTGATTTTTTTTTTTAGGTGTCTAAAATACGTTTAGCCCCCGTCCACAGCAGGACATTGCTTAGCTTCTGGGTCGGTACTCCTGCTTCTCCAAACTGGGGGCGTGCCGACCACCATCTATTGACGCTAATAGACTGACTATGGAGGACTACCTTAAAAAAAGATCCAAACTATCTATTTAAGCTATAAAATGTTACAGAATACAAGAGAATCTTCATCACAAGTTCCTAAAGCTCAAGAGGACGCTTTTAACTCCTTCTCTTGTTTAACATCTTCTTTTTTATTGAGTTCCAAACTCAAAGATATTTAATCACAATGATACACCATAGAGAAAATGATCAACCAATTACTGAACTGCAGTGTTGGCATGGCCACATTTATGCCATTCAATATTTTATTACAAAACTTGGATGAAACTTTTGTCTGTTCTGTCTAACACAACATCCACCCGATTCAGAAACATTCAGATACAGCTCATTTGTCCACTTCAAGCTTTTAATATCATCCAGTGTGTCTCTAACATAAGTGTGTTTGTGTATTTCAGTATATATTAATAATGGATGTCCTGTAGCAACACAAACCACAATAAGCTTTTCTTAAGTCCTTACTAAAATAATCTGAGCACTTAACCCTGAAATAGAACGTTAAAATACCTGGCTCTGACTTGGCAGACAACCACATACAGTACTTCAATCATGTTTTTTTAGAATAACAGGAAGCACTTTATCAACATATGATGTCTCCTTCAATAACTCTTTCTGAAAATGGCACCATTCCCTCTAATTACTTTGGGAATGACCATCACTGCTTCAAACCTAAACAAAGTTCCCTTGGGCTTATGGCCAATTTCCCACAAAGCAAACAAACCGCAGCATGGAGGAAATTAACTTTCTGCTTTCCCTGTGTACCTCGATCCACTCTAATCCGTTTAACTGATGAAGTTTGCACCTCATATGATGGCATTAGGAATAAAACATGAAGCCAATCATACAGGAAGATTGGCCTTTATAGAAAACTGCGAGCACTGCTGGGTGGCTCAAATTGCCGCAATTGTGTGAAAACATTTATAATCCAACAGGAGATTGTCTTCCACTGGGAAATTTCAAACAATCCTTTAGTCTCCTAGTTAAATTTGAAGGCCTCCTAATTGAGCTTGCAGTTGAAAAACACAGTCAGTGTCGCCTCCGCAGAGGAACTAAATGTCTAATCTGAACCACTAAGAAGGTGCCTGGCTGCAAGCTGGCCTCGCTCACAGTCCTGTGTGATGGCGGACTAAGAAAGCCTTCAGTTAAATGGCACCAAATTTGCCACTGAGGCAACCGACTCAGAGGAAAACAGCTCTGGTCCATTAAACACAGCACCACCAGCCAGCAGCTTGTTCCTGTACGGTGACTTTCTGCTCAACCGACCCCCTGATAAATGCACCCTACCGTCCACCTATTCACATTAAACGCATACCCTGTGTCTCACCGTAGAGACTGACTGTGGATGTTTCAGACTGAATGTTGACCACCTATCTCTGGAATTGGATATTTATGCACCTCTCTGCACTTTGCAAGCTTTTCTGCAGCTACCACTGCTCTAAAAAAGATCTATGTTCTGCAGAGATGCAACAGCTATTGTTACGTATTAATAAACCACATGTAATGGTGTGCAGTGCTACATACAAAACTAGTTGAGGTGGCAGGTCAATACCCTCCATTAAACCTTAAGCGCAGAGAAGTTCCCTCATTCTGGGTATTAGTTTTGTTAGCATGTATCAAATTCCTGCTGTTTACCATTAATATACAGTATATAGCACTATAGATATATGCCAGATTGCATCATGCTCATAGTTCATTCTGCACACTGAATTGAAAGAGAGAAGTCTCTTTTTGTGTGTGTGTGTGTGTGTGTGTGGGGGGGGGTATTAAAACTCTTTCACACATTATTTTGGTGAATCAAGCAGCTCAAGGCATAAAAACAATTCCTCTAATGGATCTCCTCATAAGATCATAAGACGTTTGTGTTATTCCCTGCCATGCATGGGAATTGTACAACGTGGACGTGGAAACCCATATATATGTGAAGTCCTTTAATGTGTGTCGGTCATATAATAATTAATAATTAATTTATGAAAATCAAAGCCACTTTAAAGTCCTCAGAACATATTGGCTGAATGCATACCCAATGCATTATCATAATCATCAGGACACAAGAAAAAAAAAAAGTAAATACTTCATATTTAATATAGTATATATATATATATATATATATACACACAGTATTAGTATGAATCATATGTGTCTGTCACACTGTGATCAGCAAATGTAAGCGCATAAAAGCCAACCCATCATGTCTTTGTAGCACATCACAGTGTGATGCACCAGGATGCATCTGATTCGATTCTTCAGCGGTTAGAAAAACTACCTGAGTCTAGCTGCGCTAACAAGATCCCCTGATGGGATTCATCTCTGCTTTTGATAATAACATAACACACGCACTTGGATTTAAACACACCACGACAGTCTTTACATCTGGATGATGTGTAATGAATTAGATGACGTATGCCACGCACACGGTCAGTTTCATGTAATCCCAAGAGTCAGGTACTGTACTGTACGCTCTTTTTGCGTACTTTAAATCTCATTAAAATCACCTGACTAACATGCAGTGATTACCAGTTGCTGTGGCTAAAGTGCACTTAACACTTACAAAATATTTAGAGCAAAACATTTGGCAAAAAAAAAATGTTATTTAAGGTCTTTTCTGTGCCTCCTATAGTGATAAATTTTCACAGCTTCCTCCCATCAGCATACACTACCCGGAGATGAAAAACTCACTGAAAGTGCACCACATCCCAACCACCCAACATAATCATTAAATGTGTTGCACAAGACAACAAGAAGCTTGCTGCAACAGCTCAATTCTTCCTTCCTTACCAATAAATCCCACACATTAATCCATTGCTTGTCTCGTCTATATTCTTTCCTTGCAGGAAAATCACAAAGCCGCCTATAGTCCCCACCTCAAACTGCAGCCACCTGCAGATCCTCAACCTCCTCTTCTGTCCATCAGTCTGGACTAGCGTGAGCCACAGTATCCATGAAAGCATGCATCCATGTTGCCATCATTTAGTTAACCTGTGTTTTCATGACAGGGAAACACCTGCCACTGAAGGCAGTATTTTGAAATGTACAGGTGAAAGAAAGCCGTTTACCGTGCAGAAGGAAACACCAAAGCACAGCTACCCAACTGATCCACTGAGCAGAGGCTTTAGGGGCCATTTCAGATCCTGGTCCCACAGCAACCAGCAGCCCAGGCATCCTTCCACCCCATCCTTGCACGTCGCTCCTTCGTAGCCAGTCTGCTTTCAGCCAATCCCCCGCTGGTTCACACACCCCCCCCGGTTGGAAAGGAGCTTCGCTTTTTAAATCCTCACTGTGAAATAAGAGAAGGTATCGATTCCCTCTCTTCCTCTTCTTCTTGTTCCCCCATCCACCTCTGTTCTGCCCCCACCCCGTCTCCCACCCCCGTCCCTCACACTCCATCGCTGTCTCCACCTCTTCAGGACTGTGGAAGCTCTGTCACCATGGAGATG
This sequence comes from Percina caprodes, assembly GCA_013375575.1. Taxonomy (NCBI): domain Eukaryota; kingdom Metazoa; phylum Chordata; class Actinopteri; order Perciformes; family Percidae; genus Percina; species Percina caprodes. Next base: position 5,047,391 of record JABXJD010000016.1, read on the forward strand.
CATGAGGCTGAAGCCTGATTGGTGGAGTTTGTTATGATGCAGCGAGTCGGTGGTGCAGCCCACCGGATTGATTGCCTTTTCAGTGAGCAACATTCTCTAACGCTGAGGCCAGAATCTGTTCTCCACTTGATTTTCCCTTATAAAGTTAGTTTTGGATAGATATATAGGAATGTGTTTTCAATAAGAGAGAAAAGAATAAAAGTCTATTACTCTAGACTATTACTCTTAACGGACAAATTCCACATACACAGAAAAATATTTCACTAATACAAATCTCTTTTTCATATAATTTATCTTATATATAGACTCCTGTTTGATGATTTCTTTAATTGCCACATATTTAATAAAAAAACATGGTCGGAAAATGCCGCATTTTTCAAAATCGTTATAAAAACATTTTTAACTGATTAAGTGTGCAACGAATGCTCTACAAAATTCCAAAGAAAACAATGTCAACAATGTATAATTAATGTCATGACATTAATTATATAAAACAGAAACAAACATTACATTTTCTGAAGAAATTTGTGAAGCTGGAACCAGAGACATTTAGGCTTTTTTGCTTTAAGAAATGACTGTAATTATTGTCTGCCCATTATTTCCTCAACTGATTGATTCATCTACAAATTGAGAAAAAATACAAGTCCAAATTGCTGGTTTCAAATGTTTTGTTTTGTCTGACCAACAAGAGGTCCAAACCAAAGATAGTAATTTTACAACAAATCCTCAAAGCTGGAACCATAATTGGAACATGCAACCTGGAATTTAGCATTATTGCTTTAATTAAATAACTTAAACTAGACAATTAATCTATTTATTGTTGCAGTTCTCGTCTCCTTTTTCAAGAGGAAGCTATGATCAAGAATAGTTAGAAATACTTAATTTACAAATACATATTGTGTGAAACACACAAACCATAAAGCACCCAGCAATGCTCTACTGACACATCCACACAAATCCTTAACGTCTTAATTCAAATATGTTTATTTTAAATATTAGAGTATATACTGTCTGAATGTGTGTAAAGACATGTGCATGAATCAGTTTTATCTCTGCTCCCAGAGGCAGATCACCTGCTCTGATGATTATGCATCTTCTTTGCAGGGTGTTGTTACCATCCCGCTCTATCTGCTGTGTATTTTTATCACCTGCGTTGCCCACAGAATTTGAATGAGCCAGCTGAGCGGCACAAACACAGGTCTTTTCTTTTGACTAACAAATCAGGAAATGAGCAAAACTGTGCGCCATCATTCCAGACTGTAGCAACACCCCACGAGTACCTCAGTGGCTACAATCTACATTTACATGTAGATACTGCAGCAGCTTTTTTCTACACTAAAATTACTTCAATTTCATACTTAACATCTTGTTGCAACACAACTACGCTGGCCAATATCTGGTCACATTAATGCAATAAGCATTACAGTTTCTGTAAGTAATGACCAGAAAACTGTTGGCGCGTCCACATGATACAAGCCTTCCGTGATCGCGCACCACGCCCACCTCTCTTCCGTGCAGTTGCGTTATGATGGTCACGAAAGTCGCTGGATGACAACATTTTCTGAACATTACTGCCCCCAAAAACTACTGCCCTAGTATTTATGAAACTTTACGGACGAATGTAGCATGGAAGAACCCATAACATTTTGGAGCGGATCCGAGTCACGGGACGGTTCCACAAATTATTTAGCGAGATAAGGGTGCATTCATATGGTGTTGTAATGATCTAAAAAATTAGTTCCCGGTCATATTTCATGGCTAACCTGATCCGTTTCCTTTGCTCATAATTACCTCTACATTGTGGTTTTGCAATATAATTGCCACAAACAAACAACACTTTTATGATTATTGAAACGTAAATGCAATCGCCAGAAGTAAAAAGCTAACATTAGGTTTTAAAGGAATTACACCACGGTCACAGGACTTCAGCGTCACTACCAGTAGTTTCCAGCTGACTTTGCTTGTTTGCCAAATTGCAACAGACGTTTTTTAAGACATGTAAAGTGGGGTATTTACTGTCATAGTTTATGTCTTATGGGAACAAAATGTAAAAATCTCTTAAGTTTGTGTTAACCACAGATGTTATATCAAGAAAACCATTGACCATTGTCGATACAGGGGAACCGGAATGCTTTTCTGGGTTTTAACTTTGGACAGCTGTTTCTTTTTGCTAAACTAAGCTATTAACCTGCTGGCTTTAGCTTCACATTTAACTGAAAGACATCAATATTGTCATCTAACTCTCGTCAAGAGTTTATTAAGGCGACACTACACTTATCATCTTGTCAAAATGAATACATGTACAGTGAACCCTCGCTATATCGTGGTTCATCTTTCACGATCTCGCTGCTTCATGGATTTGCATCGTGCATTGTGTTCTGCATTCTGATTGGCTAAACAGTCTCTCAGCTTCTTCTTAACCTGTGTGTCAATAACGTTGCGGTTTTTACACGTATGTTGTAAACAGCTTGCCAAATTTAAGTTTGCAAATTCTCTTGCAATTTCAAGATACTCTAAAACCCATAATGTCGACAAAACATTCTTCACCGACAAAGGCACTTGTGGTCGGGCCCAAAAGGCATAGGAAGATGCTAACTATTGCAGAAAAAGTTAAACTTCTGGACATGCTAAAAGAAGGTAGAAGCTATGCGGCTGTAGATCGCCATTACGGAATTAATGAATCTTCCGTTTGTTCCATAAAGAAGGAGGAAAATAACATAAGGACATAAGCATTCTACATAAGCAGAAATAAGTTTTAATAAGGATGCAAAAAGGGTTGCAACTATCCGCAACAAGACCATGGTAAGGATGGAGTCTGCATTAGCTTTGTGGATTAATGACTGCAGAAAAAACAAAACATTACGCTGGATACGAATGTTATCTGCACAAAAGCTAGAACACTGTATCAAACCTTTGCTGACAGCGACAGTGACAGGGAAGACGAGGAGGATGCAGATACCGGGCCATCATCAAGTGCTGTTCACGCAGTACCAAGCGCATTTAATGCTAGCAAGGGCTGGTTTGAAAAATTTAAGAAACGCTTTGGACTTAAAAATGTTTCTCTGCACGGACAGATCGCCTCTGCGAATACCGCTGGAGCAGAAGCGTTCGTGAACAATAAATTTAAAGCGATGATTGAGGAAGGGGGATATCAGCCTGAACAAGTTTTTAATATGGATGAGACTGGCTTGGATGACAAAAGCGCTCAATCTGGATTGGTTCAAACACTGTTGAGTGTTATTTGAGAGGAAAAGGACTAGACTTTAAAGTGCTTCTGCTCGTTGACAACGCCGGAGGTCACGCTGATGATTTGGCGTATGATGGTGTGCAAATCGAATTTCAGCCGCCAAACACTACATCCCTGATTCAGCCCATGGACCAAGGCATCATCTGTGCTTTCAAGGCTCTCTATAGGCGCAACATCTTGTTAAGGCTATGGACTCGGATCAAGATTTCTCACTAACGGACTACTGGCGTGGATACACCATCGCATCATGTCGCACCACTGAACTTCAGCGAGCAGCTCAAGAATGGGACCCTTTGATGAGCCGTTCATTACAGTTCTCAAACATAATCAATGGTGGCATGTCGGTTTATAAGAATCTTTTTGCTACAACTACCAAAAACTATGTTCTTCTCTCGAAAAAAAACACCTGCCCCGTGGGCTTTAGAAGAACAAAACGCTACAGAGCTGGTCTCCGCAATTTGAAGCCTTCAGTTCGTATTGATGATTAAAATTATTATTTTACAGTACAGTAGTTATTTGTAAAAAAACGTTTATACAGTACTTTTATTTGTTAAACAAATGCTTGGGCCTGTAAAAAGGTTTTGTTCTTTGGTTTCAATGTATTATGGAGTATTTCATTGTATAATAATTGTAAAAAAAATAAAGGTTAACACTTCACGGATTTAGCCTATCACGGGTTCTTTTTGGAACGTAACCCACGAGGGTTCACTGTATTTCCTAAAATGTCAAGATTCTGGAAAAACCTTTAAAAACAGCGGTCAGAGAAAAATCTGATTCTTAGCTCTGCGACTGTAATGTTAATACGTCAGAGACACAAACTGAAGCTATTTCTTTGAATGAGACCTGATGTGCACTGAGTGAGCGCTGTGAGCGTAGGATAAACTCTGTGACTCACATGTCTATGCTTTATAAACGTCGCTTTAATTACATCCAGCCAACGTGTCTCAGTGGGTTTGAGGTTAAAAATACCCCACCTGCAGCCAGACATGTTCCACAGGGGATTGTGTTGCTGCTTCTGCCTGCTGCTTTGTCTTTAGGGACAATTCAAACACAATCACAAGCAAAAGAATCAAAGGTTTGTGAGGACTTTTAGCTCTGAGGATGAACCTGAAGACATTCACTACAATGGAGAACAAGAGGGGAACCTGCACCGAGATTAATTTTACTGTCATACCAACATACAAGAAGGAGGCCGAGAATGAGCTTTGAGATTTGTGCAGCAGCCTCCTCCTCGCTTTTAACCTCTGATTTGATCTGCAAGCTGCAGGGATGTACATCCTCAGAATGAAATGTCTTGTTGATGGGTACTCCGCCCAACACACACACACACACACACACACACACATTATCTGAGCATCAGCAGAACACACGCTAACAGGATCAACCCCTAAACACCACAGTCCCACTACACAACGTGAACATCTGCTACTATCGCAGCTGTTAATTTGTGATCTTGTCAAACACATCTTTCCTCACCAGACTCATCCTGCACTTATCAAACAGAGGCCTGGGTCACAGGTTGTGTGTCAGTTCCTGTGAAGTTACCGACGGCATTTTCTCTGGACATCAAGCTGGCTGCCACAGCATGTGTTTGTGGGTAAATCTGCAGCAGGTTTTTCACTTCAGCTGAGATTCAACTTCATTATCACACCGGATGGTGATGTTAAATGGTTCAAAATAATCTCAGCTGCAGTGGTGGAAGGTTTAAGTGCATTTACTCAAGTACTGTAGTTTTGTACTTGAGTTATTGTAAAATGTTGAGTTACTTATAGTGGTAATATAGTGTAACAGTACCACAAGAAGACAAGAGTAATCAATGTTGGGCGGCCAGATAGCTCAGTTGGTACAGCAGGTGCCAGTATATAGAGGTTTACTCCTCAACACAGCGGGCCTGGGATCGATTCTGATCTGCGGCCTTTTGCTGCATGTATTCCCCCCCTCTTACTCCTTTTCCTTTCAATAAAGGCCTAAAATGCCCAAAACATAATCTTAAAAAAAAGTCATCAATGTCAGTTACAGAGCAATGTTGACCTAAACTTTGCAAAGATGAATTAATATAAAAACAGTTTAGATAGATAGATAGATAGATAGATAGATAGATAGATAGATAGATAGATAGATAGATAGATAGATAGATAGATAGATAGATAGATAGATAGATAGATAGATAGATAGATAGATAGACATTGATCTCACCAAAATGGGAAATTATGGTGTTACAGCAGCAAAATATCACACAGTCACACAGCACAGAATATAAATATAAATGAAATACTAGGATACAATATACATTAATTGATAATAGGATAAAATACAAGAACAAATATTTGACATATATACAAGTTGGGAATACAAAATGTGCAACTGCTTAACTAGTAATGAGAAATATGTAGATAAACCTATTGTGCAAGTTGCAGTATTGTGATGTCTCAGAGTCTTGTCTAGCACCCAGTGATGAGGTGTTAAAAAGTTGTATTGCCTGTGGTAGGAATGATTTCTTGTAGCGGTCCGTGTGACAACAAAGCTGTCGGAGCCTCTTAGAGAAAGTGCTCCTCTGTTGGACCCCAGCATCTTCTCTAAGAGGCTCAGAAAACATTAATTGTTCTACTGTCTTGATAAAATGTACTTAGGAAACATTTTCAATGCAAAACAAGTAATGCAGTAAACTGTTTTGTTGCTCCTTTTTCTTATGTAAAGGATTTGAAAACATTCACCACTGCTGGAGAACCCTAAAAATTGAAAATGATACAGTAAGTGACAAATCGGCTTTCTATTCAATAAACAGGAATCTGACCTCTGGTGTAAGAAATATATACCTATTTTTGCAGTATGAGTGCATATGAAGTGCTCATATTATGCTCATTTACAGTTAGTTCCTAAATCTTTTAATAACACCAAAGTCACACAGTAACCTGAGCAAACTACACAATGGAGGCAGCCTTAGAACAGCAACTCCCATGTAACAGTAAAATTACTGTTTTTATCAAAGTAGCTTGGAGGCTTTGAAGAGAGCAGGCATAACAACTTCAGTTCCCCCGTCATAAAGGGCCTCTTCTTTCTTTCTGAAATCTGACATTTTAGGCATGTCGTGCATTCGCTTAAAGTTCTCATGTTATGCTTATTTTCAGGTTCATAATTGTATTTTGAGATTGTACCAGAATAGGTTTATGTGGTTTAATTTTCAGAAAACACCATATATTTGTACTGCACACTGCTACAACTCCTCTTTTCACCCTGTGTGTTGAGCTCTCTGTTTTAGCTACAGAGTGAGACATCTCACTTCTGTCCCATCTTTGTTGGCAGTCGCACATGCGCAGTAAGGACTACTAGCCAGTCAGAAGCAGAGTATGAGGGCGTGCCATGCTAGCAGCTAGGCGACAATTGTAACGTGTGTTACAAAGTGATTCACATTTGTCAAAGAAGTAAAGGCTGGACTACAACAGAGCTGTTTGGAGCAGTTTGTGAATAGTTTTTTCTGTTGGAGATGGTAAGGTCCTTGGGGGGGGGCTTTGGGCTTTTTCACTATAACCTATAACGTGAACAAAAAAGATAATACAATAAAGATTTTTTACTTGCATTTTTTGAAATATGTTAGGTCTATATGTATTTGTGTTATGTGGTGAATGTGAAGATGAACCGCTACCTCCTCTGTCAGCTCTAGCCACTGAAAAAAAATGAGTGGAGAAATCAGGCCGATAGGGTTACCTGGTCAACAGCTGGTCAGACTGACGTCATGTTGCCTGAGCTCATTACTATTCATCAGCTCGCCCAGTTGCGCTGGGTAAAGAATGCTGATAGCCAGGCTCTCATAGGCTAGCTGTTAGCCAATCAGAGTCAAGCAGCTTAGCTCGTTGAATATTAATGAGAACTGGCACAAATCAAGCTAATCTCCCTGCAGGCTTTCTATACTACGCTAGAATGGCTTGAAAAAAGATAACCAAGGTATTTTTCCACAATGTTACAGAGTCCATGGTAGAACTTCAGACGTTACCACAAAGTAATGAAATATGTGTGGCAGGGCACCTTTAAGTACATTTTGCTGTTAATACTAAAGTTGTATTTTGAATAAATGAATGAAAGACTTTTTACTTGTAATGGAGTATTTCTACATCATTGCACTGGTTCTTCTATTGTAAGTAAAACAGCTAAATACTTCTTCCAACACTTCTAAGCTGACAGAAATGAGATGTTGTCACTAACCTGCAGTCCATCTCCAACGATGGATTCCACTACTTCTTCCTGTGAATGAGAAACAGCCGAGATGAGACTCAAATAGGTTCTGCAAATGTTAATTTAGCAAGGCATGCACAGTATGACAAATTCAGAGCTTAAGACACACACACAGCTCTTTCATAATATTCCATAAATACAAGAAGTCATGTTTCGAAACAATTTCCTTCCTCAAACCAGGTTGAGAAACATCAAGAAACGCAACAGGACTTCCGAGGAATAGGAATAAAATACAGTACAATGTATTAGGAAACCTACACCTTAGTTAAAAACTGTTTCCTGTCCATAAAATTAGCTGAACGTCTCTTTTCCATAATGTATGCCGAACATGCTCACCCCACAGCTAATGTAATCATCTGACACTGTCAAAACATAACAACATAAAAAAGAGACATGGGCAGCAAATGAGAGTGATCTCTGACGTGATGGCTAGGTGATGAGAGAGAGGACGAGCTATTTTTAGCTCAGGGCGGCGGTGGAGGTGGAGGGCAGGCAGAGAGCAGCGTGATGGGGTTGCTATCGGGGGTTAGATGCTTCTCAAATTGCTCTGCTTTGCTGCGTTCTGGTAAATGCCGGCGATGCATCACTGTCTGAGGAGGGGCTCGGCTAATCATCGCTCACACCGTTCATCTGGGCCTTCGATTACTTTGCTTCACTTATAATGGTGCTCACTTGAAAACAAACATTTGAGGATTTATGTTGCTAGTTTCCTGCTGTTGGGTTTAGATAAAAAACATTTTCATTAAAAGTTTAAAGACAGGAACAGCTTTTATGATGCTGTTTTTGTTGTTGTCAGAAAGCCCTTTTAACAGTAACACTACATACAGTAGTAGTATCTGTGAGTAACCATCAAGAGGTTTTTGAGACCAGAGTACGGAAAAGACAAAGACACATACAAAACCAGACGTAACAAAACAGCATTTGAACATTTGAAGTTAAATGTTTAAAGTCAGCCACTAAGAGAAAAAAACAGCAGCCTGTTAAGATCAGAGAAGCAGCCTCAGCACCCGCGTTCAGCAACTCACAATTAACTCCATCAACACATCATTTAACCATTTACAGCATCGCCTTCAACTAATGGAGGCTCAGGAATTGGAGAAAATGCAGAGTAGTGGAGTGGAGGAAGAAAAGGAGACACAATTATGATGGCTTGTGGTTTTAAATTTGAGACATGACGCCTGAGCACTAATATGTACACACACCAACACAGAGGAACAAGAGGGTCAAGCAAGTGAAGGTAGACAGAAGAGAGGAGGGTTGCTGTTCATGACATGTAGACACAGAAATTGTAGGATAGCAGAAGGAGGCAGAAGATTTGAAGGCCCAAAAATAAAAAGCCTCTGAGGCCGGTGTAACGTTGGGCGACACAAGGTACGCTCTCAATCACGAGACAGACTGCAGTGACACCCACTTTCATTCATCACGGAGATTCAGCATCTATTAAGACTACAGATCCATCCCTTGTTCACTCACATTTATAATATCTGACTGTAAGAGAGTGAGTTTCTGCTGAGGGAAGATGTATCACTCACTTTCATGACATCATTACACAGGTGTTACAGAACAGTTTCTAGCAGCAATTTCGATGTTTCGGTCAAGACTGAAATAGGAAATTAACATAGTGTAACAACTTTCATCAAAACTGTCATTTGTCTATGACAATGACCAAAATATTAGGGCTGGGTATTGGTACTCGGCCGAAATAACCCAGCACCAAGTACTACAAAACTTTTCCAGTCAAACGATACCTGCATCCTTTTTTTACCAAGCTGTAGAATACATTGACTACCCCCTAGTTCACGGGCCCACCTCACAGTCTGATCTCTGAGGAGACAGACGCACAGAGATTAGTTTTAACGAACAGAAGGATGCTCTAAGTATCAGGTAAGCAGGTTGCTGTGCCTCTTTCTTACCACTGAAAATGTGTGTGCGTCTGAATATTTGATGAGGACACAACGCCTCGCTGGACCTGAACAAAGCCCAGGGATTGTTAATTAGAGTAAGTGCTCAAACACACTCCAAGAGCACCGCAAATGTGACAGCTTTAGATTGTCAGAACAATCCCACTCCCCAACCTTGGTCTCACATGACCCTCCCGAAGCAACTGGGGACGTCATGGAGGTATGGATCTATATTTAAAGCGGTCTTGCAAGGGCACCATCTGACTGTCCGCTGTTAATCCTGACAATGTAAGTCTATATAGAGCTTAACAGTGGCTGCACGCTCTTTGAACAGCTCTGGTTCCAGGAGTAATTTTCCCCATTTTATTCACCCTCTGTGAGCAGCAGACTAAAACAGGCCGAATCCTAAAGGACCCCTCCCGTGCTCTGTTCTCTGCATTTGAGTAGTTTCCCTCTGGACGCCGGCAAGGCCAACCTTCTCTCTCCAACCTTCTCTCACTTACTCTCTCTTTCTTTTCTTTTTCTTTTCTTAACAAACACACTGTTGTGTCAGACAATGAATTTTATTAGTATAAAAATTGAGCATTTGTTGCTGCTGCTGTATGAATATAAATGAAGTTATGTGATTTTTATTGAATGTCTCTCATTGACGTTTCAGAAACTGATTATACATGGAGTTTCACCATGACGCCTGAGCACTTCGCCTTCGTCCTGCTTCTGGCGAAAGCAAGTCGTGTTTTTCCTCCTCTCCCCTCTTATCTTAGCTTTGCTCCTATTCTAGTTGTCTACCTTGTCGTGTGAAACCTTTTCTCCTTTCTCTTTGTCCCCTGCCTGCTGTTTTCCTGGAACATTCGACATGGAATTGATTAACTGGTCACTCAGCGCTATTGACAAGATTTTTTCACTCAAGCATGCTTGACCGGGTGGGCCGATCTGCCCCAGTGGGACATTCCCTGCAAGCTACGCTTGTGATTCCTGGGTGAATTGGCAAGCGGTCTGCCTGGACGCTCTCACAGTGGAAGACGTTATTTGGATAATTGGAATTCTGTTTGTGGGACTCCTGATTGTCGGACTTGGGATCTCCTTGACCTATCGGAAAATTGGTAAGACAGCCGCCAGCAAATTTACCCACAAGCTGTCTGGGGAACTTAAAGAGTGCTTACATGGAGTGATTGAGAGGATGAAGGTTTTAAATCTGAGGGGTGACCAGACCAGTGAACTGTCTCGTAACATCTCAGACGGTCTGGGGAAGAGCAGAGGGCACTTCATGAATTGGATGCACGTATGACGCTGAGGACGAGTGGAATTGATTGACGGACATTGATTTGGTCAAATTTTGCAGAATCAACCTAAATTGGATTGAAATTGTGATCTATGCCCCCCCCCATCCTTCACCCGAGCGGGTAAACAGCCTGTAGCTGGATCTACTCCTGTGCATTGGCTTATCTCCTCAAGGCAAGGCCAAATGAACTAAACTTTCTAACAACTTGGACAGTCTGACACTTCATATTACACACACACACACACACACACACAACTCTCACTCCACACCATACATGCTCTCCCCTATCCCTTTTCCAGGGGACCCCATGGACTTAAAGCTTTTGCCGAAGCAGAAACCTTTTTTTCACAACCTTGGCGCTCGTGGTCAGTCTACCTTGGATGGTTTAGACCAGAGATTTTCAACAGGGGGTCATCAGAGTTACAGCAGGAGGACCGCCAAATTCTTTAAAAAATATTTTTTGGGAAAGTGAATCAATGTGAATCTAACATTTTATGTAATAGCAAAAATACATTGGCCTATTTGTGCAAAAAAAAAGCTACACATTGAAGATAAGCTTACTATATGTAAGGTAGCCACTATAGTAGCCATACAGTTAGGCTTAAAGATTTACTGTGCCTTCCACATGTATAGTATGTTTAACGTTAAAATGTGATGTATAAATAATATCCATTTATTTCATCCATTTGGCCCAGTTTAATATGCAATTGTTAACAATTTACGCATTTTTACTCTCTTGCTTTTAACTCCCCTTGATTCATTTTTTTATTTTTATTTTTTTTTGGGTTCCGAGCTATGAACTGAAGTCAATCTTTTCTTGTCCTTTTGTATTTGCAAATTCTGTTCCATTGTTGTTTAATTCTTTGTTACATTATTTGACTTTGCCTAACTATATTCACGGAACCTTGCACAATTTAGATTATGCATCTTTAAGGCATAAGAAACTGCCATAAAGATACTGATTCTGTCGTCCATGCTCTACCTGCAAAGCACTTGGGCAATACAAATAAAATGACTTGATTTGACTTGACTAAAATGTATATAGTAGGGGGCCTCTCTTTGAGCTAAGGGGTCCCTGGCCTAAAAAACATTGAAGACGCCTGGTTTAGACATTACAGTCAAAAATCAAAATCCTAATGAAGGAAATAAATGAGATTTTTATTTCCAGAAACACACTGTTGAGCTTTATACAGCTTGTTCTGTGTGCAGGAAGTATCCCAAGCCGTAAGTAAAGTATTATTTTATGTATTATGACATTTATCTGGATTTACTTTTTACTGGCTCATTTTATAACAGATAACACATTACTCATAAAGTTAGCCCTCTCGTTACTAATGGTAATTTTTCACTACTGGTATGCTTGCTACAGCACTCCCTATGAAAGACACAGTGCATATGTGCCTGGATGTGAAGCAGAGTGAGGGGGAGAAAGCGACAGATGGCCTATTTGTGGTGAAGGGTGTCTGACAGGCCGAGGTGGTGGGAGGAAGAGGGGAGGCAGGCAGTCAGGACTAAATAAAAAGGGTTGTTCATTCACATCCGAGCACAACACTACAGAGCGTCTCCAGCCTCCCACCACACAGTCCTTGATCAGTGGGCTGGAATCCCTCTGTTTACCCTGCTAAAAATAGATTCCACAAACTGTGATGACGTCGCATCTTGTGACAAACCCCCTCCCCTCTTCTCCCCACCACCAACCCTCCTCCCCCATTCAGACTGTACCGCCGAGCGAGTCATGCCGTTATTAGTATGCAACGCTCAGCTCGGCTGCATGCCACATCTCCTCACAGTCCTGTATGACGTATCTTTGGGGTAAAAATGATGAAGAGGAGATGGCAAGAAAGGATGAATTTCAAGGGGTGAGATGAAGGGAAAGAGAAGAAAGGATGGATGGATAGACAAGAAAGAGAGAGGAGGCAAGAGAGAAGGAGGAAGTGAAGGAGGGGGTGGCAATCAATACCATGACTCATTCTTTTTGCGGTGGCCACTTCCTAACAGCATTCATTAAAGCAAACCTAATCATTTTGGCCTGATAATCAGATCCTGCGAGGCTCCATCTTATTTCAGTCCAAACCACGCACGTTAAAATCATGCACACTAAAACTTGAAATGGGAGGAAACCGGTGGAGCTGAAGTCGACTGAACGATTAGTTGATTGCCAGAAAAATAATCGGCAACGTATATTTTGATCACTGATTAATCGTCTTTAATGCAAAAATGGTTTTCAGCCTCTCAAACATGGAGGTTTCCTGCTCTTTACATTAAACTTTCCTTGGTTGACAATTATTTTTGACATATAAAGACATTACCTTGGACTTTGAAAAACTGGGATGGACGTTTGTTTTTACTATTTTTGGACATTTACAGATCAAACAATTAATCAAGAAAATTATCGGCAGATGAATCGATAATGAAATTAATCTTTAGTTGCAGCCCTAGAGACAGGACCAGTACATTACGCAGTGGCTCTGATGGTTGGAGTGATAGTGAAACTGCCATGACACAACTTCCGCAGGAATACCGTATTGATACACAGATGCCAAATATCCATCTTTTATCATATAAATTGCACATGAGAATTCAACTTTTTGGTAGTACAATTATAAAATCAATTGCTTTTTGGACAATAAAGTTGAAGTGAGATAAACAAACCGAGAACTTTATCTTTTTTAGATAAAACAAATAATTTGAAGTTGGAAAAAAAAGTAACAAATTGCAATACATATGGCGAAATATCACAATATGTCTAAAATCGCAATAATATCATATCATGACATAAAAATATATGAACATGGTAAACATTACTCCTGCTAAACATTAGCATGATAGCTTTGTCACTATGAGCATGTTAGCACGCTAATGTCAAGCTCAAAGGCTACTGACTTGTTTTCATATATGTGCATACATTCATTAAAAAGCAGTATTTGCTGTTAAAAGAAATCAGCAAATGAAATAAATGATCAAAACTGCCGACATTAAAGCTATAGCGCATAGTTTCTGTCGCCCCTCATGAGGAATTTTAAGTAATGACAACAAAACTGTTGGCACAACCTCATGATACAAGCCTTCCGTGATCACGCACAGTCCCCCTCCCCCCTCCACACAGTTGCTAGTAGCCAAGGAGGACACGGAGGATTAAAAAAAAAACATGATGGACTCTTCAGAAGAGGTCATTATCTTCACTCGAGTTCACAATCGCCTGAACATGGCCATACTGAGTTTTAAGTAGCTTTAGCAACTCATTTGGCAACGGCTTGAATATTAATTATTATTATTAATATCAAAAAGTTACGCACTAAAGCTGTGAGAATAATATAATTATTTGCTGGACCGCACAGAATCCATGTGGTAACTCGGATTACTTGAAGCTATGTAGCGACAGGGCCGGCTAAGAAACTCTCTCCAGGTTAAAAGTGTTCTTCCTAGAAGGTTTTGGCTCCACTGCAGCATTGGTCTAAATAAGTTACAGACTCAATGTAGATCACATGGACAACAGCATCTCTTTAGTGTTTTCCCCTTCAGTGTCTAAGAATAGCTCAGCTCAAGAGACACAGCATGTACAGGAAAGTTGTAGCAAGGTCAGGTCAAGTTTTAAACAGCATATAAGTAAATGTGTAAGCAACTTAAATGTATAAATTAAGTAATTTTCACAGACTTATGCCACAAAGTGCTTTACAGGGACATTCACAAGAAACCCAATACAGAGTGAGAACATGATACATAATCAGTATTACACAGTGATAGTGAAAGTGCAGACGTGGTGCATGGCAGTCATCCAAACACCTGTTTATACAGGTATGTCTTTATCTGATTTATCAAAAAATGGTAAGTGAGTGAGCAAGCAAAATTAATTTATAATGTGCTTAACAGAAAGAGAATAAGAAAAGAGAGAGAAAAGCAGACAACATTTAGGGGAACATAGAAAATAAAGAAAGACCTGTTTGTCTTTCTTTGTGTTGTTCAGAAGGGCAACACAGAGAGAGAGAGAGAGCGATCAGGAAATGATCCTGGAAATATACTTATGTTGATCCAGACTACAACATGCAGGACCCACAGTATTTACTTTTATAATTAATTTGTGAAAATTTTCAAGTAATCAAATGCCTAACAAGCCTAATAGTCTTCAGTCATGTTAGCAACTCTGTGTAGCTGCTTTAGGATAAAGGCTCATGTTAGCAGCAGCCCGTGTGAATTCATCACACATTGTTAGGTCTTTCTTTATTTTCTATGTTCCCCTAAATGCTTTGGGAAACAGCAACAAACTTGGAGTTAGCAAGCTACACACTGACAATGACAACTTGGATCGTACAACAAGTCAGGCCTGCTTGATTCTTTCAGGGAATGATTGTAAAAATGTACAAAGAAAATGTTTACGGCCTTTTCCTCTCTAACTGGGATGTTTTGGGACAGATTGGTGGGATTATTGTGGATGAAGTACACACGGTGATATAATGGTAAGAGCAATTCAATTTTAACCATGTATTCAGCTCATTTTAAATAGCTTACGTTACTGTATTGTGTAAACAGTTAACTTCCTTCTATATTGTATGTGGCGTTTTCTTTTGCGGGGTGCAAATGTTCCACCAAAACAACTTCCTTCCTGAGACCATTTTGCAAAGCCATCGCTGCGTCCGGATCTTAGAGCCGCCCAAGATGATTGTGATTGCTTTAAAGAAATGCAAACAAACCAGAATGTATCTGTGGTGTAGCCAGACCTTCCTCCTGCAGGGCAGTGGAGATAGAGCTGGACATATAGACTATGTCTAGTTGATTGTAATTGCAGATGATGTTGTGCTCACATATTCCTAAATAAGGTTGCTTTTAATCAAATGTTGACAAACTAGCAATTACAGAGTTAAACTGGGGCCAAGTATAGCCTGAAGTGTGCATTGTACTTGATGGTGGATACGGAGGGTGGGAGGTGGAGGACTCACCAACAGGTTAATCAAAGCCACCTACACTGAAATAGCCATTTAATGCCCATGTATGTTGAGCATTAATTAACATTATATTGGGTGTGTTACATGCAGAGATGTCTGTCCGTGTTTTAAAATATTGGAGGAAAGTTACAAGATATTCTGTGAGGTTCATGCAACCTGTAATCTCAGTGTCAGAGGCTGTTACACATGAGACTCACACAGCACACAAACATACACGCACACAGAAGCAGATATAAACATTGATCAGCTGTTTTGGTAAAAGCAAAGCCCCAATGATAGATGCCACCTGGCCTCTTCAGCTCATTCAAACACTGCAACAAATAAATATGGTGGAAATTAATTAACATTTGCATCGTCAATTTCCCTAATTAATGAGAAATCATGAAGTTAATTATTAGTGACACCGTGTTATTATGTATACAACATAACTCACCTGCAGCCCTGGGTTTATCTGCAGTCCCTATACTCAGCTGGATCTCCACATAAAGCCTGAATGCAACATCGCTGTTGTCAGTTAAAGATGTATTTTCCCAGCTCACATCGCAGTGCAGAGAAGCCTGACGATCGCGTCGGTGATGGTGTTTATATTTTACAGTGGATTGTGAGCGCTGGCCGTCCTGTTATCCCCCACACGGAGCGTTCAATCCCCGGTGTGTCCGTCTATCTGCCCCGCTGCTGCTCCTCCGTCATTCCAGTACATGGCTGTTGTGTCCGGTGTTTCGGCTTGGCTGTGTTGTCGGTAGCTGGTGATATATCCAGGTTACAGTTACATCAGAAGACAGGACATCCTTCTGTCGGACAGCAAAGGAGAAAGGCGCCCCCCAGCGGCGCTCAGCCGCCAGCAGGCGGTAAAATGTTATTATGGAAGGATTCCGTTTTACAGTTGCTTGTAAAATATGGCTTAAACAGCCTAAAAAATGATTCAAATATAGCTTTACTTGGACATTTTAGCCTTTCATTTTAAAATCCTACATTAGAATGGTTCGATATTACCTGAGCAACACCAGGGATATGTGATGTCTCACCCAGACTTGGAATGAAGCAGGCTTAACAGGTGGATTCCGTTTTACAGTTGCCTGACTAACAGTAAAATATGGCTTTAACAGCCTGAAAAAGATTTCAAATATAGCTGTAATTAGACATTAAAGCCTTTAATTTTGGAATTGTACATCAGAATGGTCCGATATTACCTGAGTGACACACTGGATATGTGATTTCTCACCCAGACTTGGAATGAAGCAGGCTTAACAGGTGGATTCCGTTTTACAGTTGCCTGACAAAAGGTAAAATATGGCTTTAACAGCCTAAAAAAGATTTCAAATATAAATGTAATTAGAGATTAAAGCCTTTAATTTTAAAATCCTATATCAGAAATGGCCGATATTACCTTAATGACACACTGGATATGTGATGTCTCACCCAGACTGACAGTTGCACGAAAAATAGTAAAATATGGCGTTAACAGCCTGAAAAATGATTTCAAATATACTGCAGATTTACTTGGACATTTTGTACTTTAATTTTAAAAGTATGGTGCGATATTACCTAAGTGACACCATGGATATGTAAAGCCTCACCCAGACTTGGAATGAAGCTGGCTTAACAGGACAATTCCATTTTACAGTTGCCTTAAAAAGAGTAAAATATGGCTTTAACAGCCTGAAAAATATTTCATATAGCTGTAATTAGACAATAAAGCCTTTAATTTTAGAATCCTACATCAGAATGGTCCAATACTACCTGATTGACACAATGGATATGTGAACTCTCACCCAGACGTGGAATGAAGCTGGCTTAAAAGGTGGATTCCGTTTTACAATTGCCTGAAAAATAGTAAAATATGGCTTTAACAGCCTGAAAAACGATTTCAAATATACTGGAGATTTACTTGGACATTTTAGCCTTTCATTTTAAAATCCTACATCAGAATGGTCCGATATTACCTGAGCAACAACAGGGATATGTGATGCCTCACCCAGACTTGGAATGAAGCAGGATTAACAGGTGGATTCCGTTTTAATGTTGCCTGAAAAAGAGTAAAATATGGCTTTAACAGCCTGAAAAATGATTTCTAATATACTGTGGATTTACTTTGACATTTTAGCCTTTAATTTTAAATTTCCTACATCAGAATTGTCCAATATTACCTGAATCACACCATGGATATGGGATGTCTCACTCAGAATTGGAATGAAGCTGCTTAACAGGAGGATTATGTTTAACAGTTGCCTGAAAAAGAGTAAAATATGGCTTTAAACGCCTAAAAAAGGATTCAAATATTGCTTTACTTGGACATTTTAGCCTTTAATTTTAAAATCCTATATCAGAATGGTCCGAGATTACCTAAGTGACACCATGGATATGTGAAGTCTCACCCAGACTTGGAAGCTGGCTTAAAAGGTGGATTCCGTTTTACAGTTGCCTGAATAACAGTAAAATATGGCTTTCACAGACTGAAAAATGTTTCAAATATAACTTTAATTAGACATTAAAGCCTTTAATTTTAAAATCCTACATCAGAATGGTCCGATATTACCTTAATGACACACTAGATAAGTGATCTCTCACCCAGACTTGGAATGAAGCCTGCTTAACAGGAGGATTCCATTTTACAGTGGCCTGAAAAAGAGTAAAATATGGCTTTAACAGCCAAAAAAAGATTCAAATATACCTTTACTTGGACATTTTAGCCTTTAATTTTAAAATCCTACATCAGAATGGTCCGATATTATCTGTGCGCCACCATGGATATGTGAAGTCTCACCCAGACTTGGAATGAAGCTAGCTTAACAGGTGGATTCCATTTTACACTTGCCTGAAAAAGAGTAAAATATGTCTTTAACAGTCTAAAAAAGGATTCAAATACTGCTTTACTTTTAAATCCTATATCAGAATGATCCAATATTACCTTAATGACACACTGGATATGTGTTTTCTCACCCAGACTTGGAATAAAGCTGGCTTAACAGGAGGATTCTGTTTTACAGTTGATGAAAAAGAGTAAAATATGGCTTTAACAGCCTGAAAAAGATTTAAAATTATACTGTAGATGTACTTGGACATTTAAGCCTTTAATTTTAAAATCCTAAACAAGAATGGTCTGATATTACCTGTGTGACACCATGGATATGTAATGTCTCACCCAGACTTTGAATGAAGCTGGCTTAAAGGAGGATTAGGTTCTACAGTTTCCTGAATAAGAGTAAAATATGGCTTTAACATCCTGGAAAAGATTTCAAATATACTGTAAATTTACTTGAACATGATAGCCTTTAATGTTAAAATCCAACATCAGAATGGTCCGATGTTACCTGAGTGACGGACTGGATATGTGTTTTATCACCCAGACTTGGAACGAAGCTGGTGTAACAGGAGGATTCCGTTTTACAGTTGCCTGAAAAATAGTAAAATATGGCTTTAAGAGCCTAAAAAAGATTTCAAATATAGTGTAGAATTACTTGGACATGTTAGCCTTTAATTTTAAAATCCTGTGTCGTAATAGTCCAATGTTACCTTAGTGACACACTGGATATGTGATGTCTCACATAGAATTGGAATGAAGCTGGTTTAACAAGAGGATTAAGTTCGACAGTTGCCTGAAAAAGAGAAAAATATGGCGTTAAGAGCATGAAAAAGATTTAAAATATACTTTAGATTTACTTGGACATGTTAGCCTTTAATTTTAAAATCCTACATCAGAATTGTCTGATATTACCTGTGTGACACCAATGATATGTGATGTCTCACCAAGCCTTGGAATGAAGCTGGCTTAACAGGAGAATTTGGTTTTACAGCAGCCTGACAAAGAGTGAAAATATGGCTTTACCAGCCTGAAAAATATGTCAAATATACTTTAGATTTACATGGACATTTAGCCTTGAATTTTAAAATCCTACATAAGAATGGTCTGATATTAGCTGTGTGACACCATGGATGTGTGATGTCTCACCTAGAATTGGAATGAAGCTGGTTTAACAGGAGGATTAAGTTCGACAGTTGCCTGAAAAAGAGAAAAATATGGCGTTAAGAGCATGAAAAAGATTTAAAATATACTTTAGATTTACTTGGACATGTTAGCCTTTAATTTTAAAATCCTACATCAGAATGGTCTGATATTACCTGTGTGACACCATGGATATGTCATGTCTCTCCTGGACTTGGAATGAAGCTGGCTAAATAGGAGTTTTACAATTTCCTGAAAAGAGTAAAATATGGTTGCCTGAAAAAGGTTTCAAATATACTCTAGATATACTTGGACATGTTATTCTTTAATTGTAAAATCCTACATCAGAATGGTCCGATGTTACCAGAGTGACATACTGGATATGTGATTTCTCACCCAGACTTGGAATAAAGCTGGCTTAACAGGAGGATTTGGTTCTACAGTTGCATGAACAAGAGTAAAATATGGCTTTAACAGCCTTAAAAATATGTCAAATATAATGAAGATTTACTTGGACATGTTAGCCTTTAATTTTAAACTCCAACATCAGAATGGTCCAATGTTACTTGTGTGACACACTGGATATGTGTTGTCTTTCCCAGACTTGGAATGAAGCTGGCTTAACGGGAGGATTTGGTTCTATAGTTGCCTTAAACATAGTAAAATATGGCTTTAAGAGCATGAAAAAGATTTCAAATATAGTGTAGATTTACTTGGACATTTTAGCCTTTAATTTTAAACTCCAACATCAGAATGGTCCAATGTTACTTGTGTGACACACTGGATATGTGTTGTCTTTCCCAGACTTGGAATGAAGCTGGCTTAACGGGAGGATTTGGTTCTACACTTCTCTGAAAAAGAGAAAAATATGGCTTTAAGAGCATGAAAAATATTTAAAGTATGCTGTAGATGTACTTGGACATTTTAGCCTTTAATTTTAAAATCCTACATCAGAATGGTCTGATCTTACCTGTGTGACACCATGGATATGTGATATCTCACCCAGACTTGGAATGAAGCTGGTTTAATAGGAGGATTTGGTTATACAGTTTCCTGAAACAATGGTAAAATATGGCTTTAACCCTTGTATTGTCCTTCATGTCACAGGGACTTGTCCAGCTTATTGACATTTCTACTACGCTAACGTTGTGCTCCGGGTCCCTGGGACCCTCTTGTGTATTGTTTCACTTCAACTGCCTTGCTGTATTTTGTGATGTATTTTGTTGTTTTATTTTTTCGCAAGCTTACACTGTATATATTTTTCTACTCACATCTCACACAGCACGATTATTGCGAAGGGTTTTTATTTTATTCAAAATAGATTCAAGGTTCATTTCAATTCATTTCAGTTTCTTGTTGTCTATGCGAGCGCGACTCCTGACACACGTCTGTTAGTTCGTTAGTTTTTTTTGCAGCGTAATGTCAACGCCCAACCCTGCACCGCTACCCACGACCCCAAGAGGCTACAGTCTCACGCATTCAGCGCAATAGGCCTGCGTGCAGCTCCCGCAGATGTATCTCTCGCAGCAGCCGCATGCGGTGTGTGTTTTGCGATCCGTGGGCTTTGGACAGAGCTGACACCCCTTCGTCTTGCCTGGCACTCTCTGCGCTCTCGGTTGAGCTTTGGCACCCTCGTCGCCGTCGCTATCGTCGTCTCGGTTCTCTCGGCCTCGCCGAACGCCAGCTCCAGCCGCCGCAGACCTCGGCGCCTCCGCGGACCTCGCCGCCACGACTTTCACAAGCGCGGCGGAGGCCTCCGTGCGAGGCAGATGCCGTCGTCTCTCGATGAGCGGATTCACAAGCGCCCTTCCCAGCTGTTCGAGAAACGCCCTCCTCCTGTTGAGCTTGCATCCACTCCGGCCTGAGCTCTCGCCACAGCACAAAGGCGTTGTAGGCGGACACGTCGAGGATGTTGTGGAACAGGGCGAGGAGCCAGCGCTGGGTCTTCCTGCGGCAGCTGTACGTGCCAATGAGCTTTTCCAGGTTGTCCACGCCGCCCTTGGTGCGGTTGTAGTGAAGAATGATGTTGGGTTTTGCTTGCCTATCGGCGCTCACCCGCTCGTCCCCCGTGTGCAGCGTGCTCAGCAGCATCACGTTCCTGTTCCTCTTGGGCACTTAGGACACCAGAGCGGCGGTGGGCGTGAAGGCAAACTTGGACGAAAAGACCGCACGGCCCTTGGTGGCGAGCAACGCCCCCGGCAGCTCGGGCTTGTTTTTGCGCATCGTGCCCACCACGGTGAGGCACCTCTCGGTGAGCAGCCGCTGGGCCAGCGCGTAGGGGGTGAAAAAGTTGTCTCACGTCACGTTGCGCGGGCCCCTCAGGCCCTTGGTCACGTCCAGCAACACGCGGGAGCCCAGATTCTTTTCGGGTGTGCCGCTCACGGACTTGCCCGTGTAGAGCTGCATGTTCCACGCGTAGCTGGAGCGGGCATCGCAGGCCACCCACGACTTGAGCCCATACCTGGCGGGCTTGCTGGGCATGTACTGGCGGAAGGCGCAGCAACCTTGGGAAAAGTTTACAAATATCCTCACACACACACACACACACACACACAAATAAAATTACAACGGGTACAATGGGCACAATGGTGACAAGAACACACACAGCAAAGAGACCCACCTCGAAAGGGAACCAGCTTTTCGTCCACAGTCACCTCGGGGCATGCGTTGTAGAGGCGAGGCAGCCGCCGCGTCCACGCGTCCCACACGTCTCGTACGGCCGCCAGTTTGTCCGAGGCTAGTCTGGCGGCTCTCAACTCGCGGTCGTCGAAACGCAGCAGTCTCGAGTAGGCGTGGAACCGTTTGACTGGCATCGTGGCGCTACTCTCGTCTTCGCTACCCTCGTCTTCTCTACCCTCATCGTAATCCTCGCCTTCACTACCCTCGTCTTCTCTACCCTCGTCTTCTCTACCCTAGTCTTCGCTAACCTCATCGTACTCCTCACCTTCACTACCCTTGTCTTGTCTACCCTCATCGTACTCCCCTTCTTCGAATTAAGGACGGGTCCCAGAGACCCAAAGGCTGAGGCGGCGGTAGAAGAGAAATACATTCAAATACAGGACGGGTCCCAGGGACTCGAGGATGATGCCGCTACAGTGGAATGACACTTTTGAATACTGGCCCGGGTCCCAGAGACACGAAGGGCCAGGTCCACCGTAGTAGACGTGACATGAATTGTCATGAAACGTGTCCCAGTGACCCGATGGACAACACACGGGTTGTACTGTAAATATGTCTGTCTGTCTGTCTGTGTGTGTAAACAATATATTTAGTAGATCGAGGTCAAGCATTTGGTTTTCTTTTTAATTTAATTTCTCCCTTTCATACAACACAAACCACATTTGACCCAAAGGCCGAGGCGTAGAGATACGCATTCGAATTAAGGACGCGTCCCAGAGACCCGAAGGCTGAGGCGGCGGTAGAAGAGAAATACATTCAAATACAGGACGGTTCCCAGGGACCCGAGGACCGATGCCGCTATAGTGGAATGACACTTTTGAATACTGGCCTGGGTCCCAGAAACACGAAGGGCCAGGTCCACCGTAGTAGACGTGACATGAATTGAAACCCACGTGGGGCCCGGGGAACTGAATGCCAATGCAAAAAGCCAAATAAACTGAACGTGTCCCTGTGACCCGATTGACAGCACAAGGGTTATACTGTAAACGTGTCTTTCTGTGTGTTGTGTGTGTGTGTGTGTGTGTGTGTGTGTGTGTGTTTGTGTGATAAATCTATTTAGTAGACCGAGGTCAAGCATTTGGTTTTCGTTTTAAGTTTAATTCCCCCTTTCATACAATACAACACAAAACACATTTGACTTCAAAGGCCGAGGCGTAGAGATACGCATTCGAATGGAGGACGGGTCCCAGAGACCCGAAGGCTGAGGCGGCGGTAGAAGAGAAATACATTCAAATTCAGGAAGAGTCCCAGGGACCCAGGGCCAATGCCGCTGTGGTGGAATGACACTTTTGAATACTGGCCCGGGTCCCAGAGAAACGAAGGGCCAGGTCCACCGTAGTAGACGTGACATGAATTGAAACCCACGTGGGTCCCGGGGAACTGAATGCCAATGCAAAAAGTCAAATAAACTGAACGTGTCCCAGTGACCCGATGGACAACACATGGGTTGTACTGTAAATATGTTTGTCTGTCTGTCTGTGTGTGTGTGTAACTAATATATTTAGTAGACCGAGGTCAAGCATTTGGTTTTCTTTTTAATTTAACCCTTGTGCTGTCCATCGGGTCAAGGTGACCCATGCAGTTTATATGACTTTTTGCATTGGCCGTCGGGTCCCAGGGACCAACGCTTGTTTCATTTCACTAATGCGGACCTGGCCCTTCGGGGTCTCTGGGACGCGTCCAGCAGTCAACAGTTTATTGGACTACCGCGACACGGTCCTTCGGGTTTCTGGGACCCGTCTCTCATTCAAATGTATTTTTCCACTACCGCGACACTGGCGTCTGGGTCTCTGGGACCCGTCCTGTATTCGACTGTATATTTCCACTACCGCGACACCGTCCTTCGGGTCTCTGGGACCCGTCCTGCATTCGACTGTATATTTCCACTGCCGCGACACCGCCATTCGGGTATCTGGGACCCGTCCTCCATTCAAATGTATTTTTCCACTACCGCGGTATCGGCCTTCGGGTCTCTGGGACCCATCCTGCATTCGACTGTATATTTCCACTACCGCGGTATCGGCATTCGGGTCCCTGCGACCCATCCTCCATTCGACTGTGGATTTCCACTACCGCTGTATTGGCTGTCATGTTGACAGTATAACCCTTGTGTTGGCCATCGGGTCGCAGGGACACGTTCAGTTTGTTTGACTCTACGCATTGGCATTCGGGTCCCCGGGACCCACGTTGATTTCATTTTACGACACGTCTACTACAGTGGACCTGACCCTTTGGGTCTCTGGGACCCGGGCCAGTATTCAAAGTATTTTTCCACTACAGCGGAATCGGCCCTCGGGTCCCCGGGACCCAGGCCAGTATTCAAAGTATTTTTCCATTACAGCGGCCTAGGCCCTCGGGTCCCTGGGACCCGTCCTGTATTTTAATGTATTTCACTTCTACCGCCGCCTCGGCCTTCGGGTCTCTGGGACCCGTCTTGCGTTCGACTGAGAATGTCTACTGCCGCGGCCTTTGGGTCGGATGTATTTTGGTGTTTTGTGTTGTATTGTATGAAGGAGGGATATTAAATTAAAAAGACAACCAAATGTTTTGACTCGGTCTACTAAATATATTTATCAAACACACACACACACACACACACGCACACACACAAGCACACACACACACACAGACATAACTACAGTACAACCCTTGTGTTGTCCAATTTATTTGACTTTTTGCTTTGGCATTCGGTTCCCAGGGACCCACGTTGGTTTCAATTCATGTCACGTCTACTGCAGTGGACCTGGCCCTTGGAGTCTTTGGGAACCCGGGCCAGTATTCAAAAGTTTTTCTTCACTACAGAGGCATCGGCCCTCGGGTTCCCGGGACCCGGTCCGGTATTCAATCGTATTCCCCCCACTACAGCGGCCTAGGCCCTCGGGTCCCTGGGACCCGTCCTGTATTTTAATGTATTTCACTTCTATCGCCGCCTCGGCCTTTGGGTCTCTGGGACCCCGGGGCAGAATGCGATTGTATTGTTCTTCCACATCCGTGCCACCGGTTCGATTGTATTTTGTGTTGTATGAAAGAGGGAAATAAAATTAACAACAAAACTAAATGCTTGACCTCGGTCTACTACATAGATTTAACACACACACACACACACACACCTACAAACACACACACACACACACACGCACACACATACGGACATGTTGACAGTATAACCCTTGTGTTGGCCATCGGGTCACAGGGACACGTTCAGTTTATTTGACTCTACGCATTGGCATTCGGGTCCCCGGGACCCACGTTGATTTAATTTCACGACACGTCTACTGCAGTGGACCTGGCCCTTGGAGTCTTTGGGAACCGGGCCAGTATTCAAAAGTTTTTCTTCACTACAGTGGCATCGGCCCTCGGGTCCCCGGTACCCGGTCCGGTATTCAATCGTATTCCCCCCACTACAGCGGCCTAGGCCCTCGGGTCCCTGGCACCCGTCCTGTATTTTAATGTATTTCACTTCTATCGCCGCCTCGGCCTTCGGGTCTCTGGGACCCCGGGGCAGAATGCGATTGTATTGTTCTTCCACATCCGTGCCACTGGTTCGATTGTATTTTGTGTTGTATTGTATGAAAGAGGGAAATAAAATTAACAACAAAACTAAATGCTTGACCTCGGTCTACTACATAGATTTAACACACACACACACACCTACAAACACACACACACACACACACACACACACACACACACACATACGGACATGTTGACAGTATAACCCTTGTGTTGGCCATCGGGTCGCAGGGACACATTCAGTTTATTTGACTCTACGCATTGGCATTCGGGTCCCCGGGACCCACGTTGATTTCATGTCACGACACGTCTACTACAGTGGACCTGACCCTTTGGGTCTCTGGGACCCGGGCCAGTATTCAAAGTATTTTTCCACTACAGCGGCATCGGCCCTCGGGTCCCTGGGACCCGTCCTGTATTTGACTGCGTATCTCTACTGCCGCGGCCTTTGGGTCAAATGTATTTTGTGTTGTATTGTATGAAAGAGGGAAAGTGAAATACATTCACACACACACACACACACACACACACACACACACACACATATTTACAGTATAAACTGCAGACACATTTGTCTCGTCTTCTTTCTCTTGTCATCTTACGTCGTATTGTTTTGGACCTCTGCACTGGTGCGACGTCAGCATGGCCCGTCGTTTGACTCTGGAATTGAAGCTGCATCGGGTTATCGTCAGCGGGTCAGCTCGCAATGTCCCCGCTGAAGTGCACGTACGAGAAGAAGACCAAGTACGAGAGGCCCGCAACATACACGACCGCCACCGTGACTCTGACGGTGGCGTGTGTGTGTCAGAAGAGGACTGGGAACAGGACCATTGCTGCGACGAGAGCAAAGGAGAACACGACGAAGACGATGACCGAGGCCAAGACGATGTTGAAGTTGAACAAGGAGGCAAACGTGGAGAAAGTGGGCAACAAAGGCCCGATGAAGAATATGAAGATGAAGAAGAAGAAGAAGAAGAAGAGGGGGAAGAGGGAGGAGAGGAACAGGAAGAGGGTGAAGAGGAAGAGGGTGAAGAGGGAGGAGAAGGTAGTCGGCGAGTGGAAGGCGATGGACGCCACGGACCTGTGAGCCTACCTCGGGCTTCTGATCCTCGCGGGCGTGTACAGGTCCCGCAACGAGGCCTTGGAGAGCCTGTGGCATGAGGAGAGCGGCAGGGCCATTTTCCGCGCCACGATGCCGGTCAAACGGTTCTACGCCTACTCCAGACTCCTGCGTTTCGACGACCGCGAGTCGAGAGCCGCCAGACTAGCCTCGGACAAACTGGCGGCCGTGCGAGACGTGTGGGACGCGTGGACGCGGCGGCTGCCTCGCCTCTACGACCCGGGCCCCGACGTGACTGTGGACGAGCAGCTGGTTCCCTTTCGAGGTGGGCTCTTTGCTGTGTGTGTTCTTGTCCCTGTTGTGCCCATTGTACCCATTGTAATTTTATTTGTGTGTGTGTGTGTGTGTGTGTGTGTGTGTGTAAACCTTTCCCAAGGTCGATGCGCCTTCCGCCAGTACATGCCCAGCAAGCCCGCCAGGTACGGACTCAAGTCGTGGGTGGCCTGCAACGCCCGCTCCAGCTACGCGTGGAACATGCAGCTCTACACGGGCAAGTCCGTGACCGGCACGCCCGAAAAGAATCTGGGCTCCCGCGTTTTGCTGGACGTGAACGAGGGCCTGAGGGGCACGCGCAACGTGACGTGCAACAACTTTTTCACCTCCTACGCGCAAGCCCAGCGGCTGCTCGCCGAGAGGCGCCTCACCGTGGTGGGCACGATGCGCAAAAACAAGCCCGAGCTGCCGGGGGCGTTGCTTGCCACCAAGGGCCGTGCGGTCTTTTCGTCCAAGTTCGCCTTAACGCCCACCGCCGCTCTGGTGTCCTACGTGCCCAAGAGGAACAGGAACGTGGTGCTGCTGAGCACGCTGCACACGGGGGGCGAGTGGGTGAGCGCCAACAGGCAAGCAAAACCCGACATCATCCTTCACTACAACCGCACCAAGGGCGGCGTGGACAACCTGGACAAGCTCATTGGCACGTACAGCTGCCGCAGGAAGACCCAGCGCTGGCCCCTCGCCCTGTTCCACAACATCCTCGACGTGTCCGCCTATAACGCCTTCGTGCTGTGGCGAGAGCTCAGGCCCGAGTGGATGCGCGGCAAGCTCAACAGGAGGAGGGCGTTTCTCGAAAAGCTGGGAAGGGCGCTTGTGACTCCGCTCATCGAGAGACGATGGCATCTGCCTCGCACGGAGGCCTCCGCCGCGCTCGTCAGAGCCGTGGCGGCGAGGTCCGCGGAGGGGCGGCGAGGTCTGCGGCGGCTGGAGCTGGCGTTCGGCGAGGCCGAGAAAACCGAGACAACGACGGCGACGGCGACGAGGGTGCCGAAGCTCAACCGAGAGCTCAGAGAGTGCCCGGCAAGAGGAAGAGGTGTCAGCTCTGTCCAAAGCCCACGGATCGCAAAACACACACTGTGTGCGGCTGCTGCGAGAGATACATCTGCGGGAGCTGCACGCGGGCCTACTGCGCTGAGTGTGTGAGACCGTAGCCTCTTGGGGTCGTGGGTAGCGGCGCCGGGTTGGACGTCGATGTTACGCTGCAAGAAAAAAGAACGTGCGCCGGACAAACCGACGTGTGTCGGGAGTCGCGTTCGCAAAGACGACGAGAAACTGAAATGAATTGAAATGAACCTTGACTCTATTTTGAATAAAATTAAAACACTTTGGGATTATTGTGCTGTGTGAAATGTGAGTAGACAAATATTTACAGTGTAAGCTTGCGAAAAAATGAAATACAAAAATACATCGCAAAATACAGCAAGGCAGTTGACGTGAAATTATACACGTGAGGGTCCCGGGGACCCGGAGCACAACGTGAGTGTAGTAGAAAAGTCAATACTCTGGACAAGTCCCCGTGACGCAACGTACAATACAAGGGTAAAGAGTGGCAACAAATGTGGAAAAATACTAACTGAAACAAGCTAAAATGTACCTTGAATCTCTTCTGAATAAAAACCATTTTGGATACTTGTGCTGTGTGAGATGAAAAGAGTAGAAAAGTATATACAATGTAAGTTAGTCAGAAATAAAATAAAATAAAATAAAATAAAATAAAATAAAATAAAATAAAATAAAATAAAATAAAATAAACCAGGCCAGTTGATGTGAAATTATACACATGAAGTCGCGGGGACCCGGAGCACAACTCGAGTGTAGTAGAAAGGTCAATAAACTGAACAGGTCCCCGTGACATGAAGGACAATACAAGGGTTAAAGCCATAATTTACTCTTATTCAGGCAACTGTAGAACGGAATCCTCCTGTTAAACCAGCTTCATTTCAAGTCTGAGAGAAACATCACATATCCATGGTGTCACACAGTCAATATTGGACCATTCTGATGTAGGATTTTAAAATTAAAGGCTAAAATGTCCAAGTAAATCTACAGTATATTTGACATCTTTTTCAGGCTGTTAAAGCCATATTTTACTCTTTTTCAGGCAACTGTAGAACGGAATCCTCCTGTTAAACCAGCTTCATTCCAAGTCTGAGAGAAACATCACATATCCATGGTGTCACACAGTCAATATTGGACCATTCTGATGTAGGATTTTAAAATTAAAGGCTAAAATGTCCAAGTAAATCTACAGTATATTTGACATCTTTTTCAGGCTGTTAAAGCCATATTTTACTCTTTTTCAGGCAACTGTAGAACGGAATCCTCCTGTTAAACCAGCTTCATTCCAAGTCTGAGAGAAACATCACATATCCATGGTGTCACACAGTCAATATTGGACCATTCTGATGTAGGATTTTAAAATTAAAGGCTAAAATGTCCAAGTAAATCTACAGTATATTTGACATCTTTTTCAGGCTGTTAAAGCCATATTTTACTCTTTTTCAGGCAACTGTAGAACGGAATCCTCCTGTTAAGCCAGCTTCATTCCAAGTCTGGGTGAGACATCACATATCCATGGTGTCACACAGTCAATATTGGACCATTCTGATGTAGGATTTTAAAATTAAAGGCTAAAATGTCCAAGTAAATCTACAGTATATTTGACATCTTTTTCAGGCTGTTAAAGCCATATTTTACTCTTTTTCAGGCAACTGTAGAACGGAATCCTCCTGTTAAACCAGCTTCATTCCAAGTCTGAGAGAAACATCACATATCCATGGTGTCACACAGTCAATATTGGACCATTCTGATGTAGGATTTTAAAATTAAAGGCTAAAATGTCCAAGTAAATCTACAGTATATTTGACATCTTTTTCAGGCTGTTAAAGCCATATTTTACTCTTTTTCAGGCAACTGTAGAACGGAATCCTCCTGTTAAACCAGCTTCATTCCAAGTCTGAGAGAAACATCACATATCCATGGTGTCACACAGTCAATATTGGACCATTCTGATGTAGGATTTTAAAATTAAAGGCTAAAATGTCCAAGTAAATCTACAGTATATTTGACATCTTTTTCAGGCTGTTAAAGCCATATTTTACTCTTTTTCAGGCAACTGTAGAACGGAATCCTCCTGTTAAACCAGCTTCATTCCAAGTCTGAGAGAAACATCACATATCCATGGTGTCACACAGTCAATATTGGACCATTCTGATGTAGGATTTTAAAATTAAAGGCTAAAATGTCCAAGTAAATCTACAGTATATTTGACATCTTTTTCAGGCTGTTAAAGCCATATTTTACTCTTTTTCAGGCAACTGTAGAACGGAATCCTCCTGTTAAACCAGCTTCATTCCAAGTCTGAGAGAAACATCACATATCCATGGTGTCACACAGTCAATATTGGACCATTCTGATGTAGGATTTTAAAATTAAAGGCTAAAATGTCCAAGTAAATCTACAGTATATTTGACATCTTTTTCAGGCTGTTAAAGCCATATTTTACTCTTTTTCAGGCAACTGTAGAACGGAATCCTCCTGTTAAACCAGCTTCATTCCAAGTCTGAGAGAAACATCACATATCCATGGTGTCACACAGTCAATATTGGACCATTCTGATGTAGGATTTTAAAATTAAAGGCTAAAATGTCCAAGTAAATCTACAGTATATTTGACATCTTTTTCAGGCTGTTAAAGCCATATTTTACTCTTTTTCAGGCAACTGTAGAACGGAATCCTCCTGTTAAACCAGCTTCATTCCAAGTCTGAGAGAAACATCACATATCCATGGTGTCACACAGTCAATATTGGACCATTCTGATGTAGGATTTTAAAATTAAAGGCTAAAATGTCCAAGTAAATCTACAGTATATTTGACATCTTTTTCAGGCTGTTAAAGCCATATTTTACTCTTTTTCAGGCAACTGTAGAACGGAATCCTCCTGTTAAACCAGCTTCATTCCAAGTCTGAGAGAAACATCACATATCCATGGTGTCACACAGTCAATATTGGACCATTCTGATGTAGGATTTTAAAATTAAAGGCTAAAATGTCCAAGTAAATCTACAGTATATTTGACATCTTTTTCAGGCTGTTAAAGCCATATTTTACTCTTTTTCAGGCAACTGTAGAACGGAATCCTCCTGTTAAACCAGCTTCATTCCAAGTCTGAGAGAAACATCACATATCCATGGTGTCACACAGTCAATATTGGACCATTCTGATGTAGGATTTTAAAATTAAAGGCTAAAATGTCCAAGTAAATCTACAGTATATTTGACATCTTTTTCAGGCTGTTAAAGCCATATTTTACTCTTTTTCAGGCAACTGTAGAACGGAATCCTCCTGTTAAACCAGCTTCATTCCAAGTCTGAGAGAAACATCACATATCCATGGTGTCACACAGTCAATATTGGACCATTCTGATGTAGGATTTTAAAATTAAAGGCTAAAATGTCCAAGTAAATCTACAGTATATTTGACATCTTTTTCAGGCTGTTAAAGCCATATTTTACTCTTTTTCAGGCAACTGTAGAACGGAATCCTCCTGTTAAACCAGCTTCATTCCAAGTCTGAGAGAAACATCACATATCCATGGTGTCACACAGTCAATA
Organism: Percina caprodes; assembly: GCA_013375575.1. Classification (NCBI taxonomy): domain Eukaryota; kingdom Metazoa; phylum Chordata; class Actinopteri; order Perciformes; family Percidae; genus Percina; species Percina caprodes. The sequence continues at coordinate 5,079,133 of JABXJD010000016.1, forward strand.
TTGGACCATTCTGATGTAGGATTTTAAAATTAAAGGCTAAAATGTCCAAGTAAATCTACAGTATATTTGACATCTTTTTCAGGCTGTTAAAGCCATATTTTACTCTTTTTCAGGCAACTGTAGAACGGAATCCTCCTGTTAAACCAGCTTCATTCCAAGTCTGAGAGAAACATCACATATCCATGGTGTCACACAGTCAATATTGGACCATTCTGATGTAGGATTTTAAAATTAAAGGCTAAAATGTCCAAGTAAATCTACAGTATATTTGACATCTTTTTCAGGCTGTTAAAGCCATATTTTACTCTTTTTCAGGCAACTGTAGAACGGAATCCTCCTGTTAAACCAGCTTCATTCCAAGTCTGAGAGAAACATCACATATCCATGGTGTCACACAGTCAATATTGGACCATTCTGATGTAGGATTTTAAAATTAAAGGCTAAAATGTCCAAGTAAATCTACAGTATATTTGACATCTTTTTCAGGCTGTTAAAGCCATATTTTACTCTTTTTCAGGCAACTGTAGAACGGAATCCTCCTGTTAAACCAGCTTCATTCCAAGTCTGAGAGAAACATCACATATCCATGGTGTCACACAGTCAATATTGGACCATTCTGATGTAGGATTTTAAAATTAAAGGCTAAAATGTCCAAGTAAATCTACAGTATATTTGACATCTTTTTCAGGCTGTTAAAGCCATATTTTACTCTTTTTCAGGCAACTGTAGAACGGAATCCTCCTGTTAAACCAGCTTCATTCCAAGTCTGAGAGAAACATCACATATCCATGGTGTCACACAGTCAATATTGGACCATTCTGATGTAGGATTTTAAAATTAAAGGCTAAAATGTCCAAGTAAATCTACAGTATATTTGACATCTTTTTCAGGCTGTTAAAGCCATATTTTACTCTTTTTCAGGCAACTGTAGAACGGAATCCTCCTGTTAAACCAGCTTCATTCCAAGTCTGAGAGAAACATCACATATCCATGGTGTCACACAGTCAATATTGGACCATTCTGATGTAGGATTTTAAAATTAAAGGCTAAAATGTCCAAGTAAATCTACAGTATATTTGACATCTTTTTCAGGCTGTTAAAGCCATATTTTACTCTTTTTCAGGCAACTGTAGAACGGAATCCTCCTGTTAAACCAGCTTCATTCCAAGTCTGAGAGAAACATCACATATCCATGGTGTCACACAGTCAATATTGGACCATTCTGATGTAGGATTTTAAAATTAAAGGCTAAAATGTCCAAGTAAATCTACAGTATATTTGACATCTTTTTCAGGCTGTTAAAGCCATATTTTACTCTTTTTCAGGCAACTGTAGAACGGAATCCTCCTGTTAAACCAGCTTCATTCCAAGTCTGAGAGAAACATCACATATCCATGGTGTCACACAGTCAATATTGGACCATTCTGATGTAGGATTTTAAAATTAAAGGCTAAAATGTCCAAGTAAATCTACAGTATATTTGACATCTTTTTCAGGCTGTTAAAGCCATATTTTACTCTTTTTCAGGCAACTGTAGAACGGAATCCTCCTGTTAAACCAGCTTCATTCCAAGTCTGAGAGAAACATCACATATCCATGGTGTCACACAGTCAATATTGGACCATTCTGATGTAGGATTTTAAAATTAAAGGCTAAAATGTCCAAGTAAATCTACAGTATATTTGACATCTTTTTCAGGCTGTTAAAGCCATATTTTACTCTTTTTCAGGCAACTGTAGAACGGAATCCTCCTGTTAAACCAGCTTCATTCCAAGTCTGAGAGAAACATCACATATCCATGGTGTCACACAGTCAATATTGGACCATTCTGATGTAGGATTTTAAAATTAAAGGCTAAAATGTCCAAGTAAATCTACAGTATATTTGACATCTTTTTCAGGCTGTTAAAGCCATATTTTACTCTTTTTCAGGCAACTGTAGAACGGAATCCTCCTGTTAAACCAGCTTCATTCCAAGTCTGAGAGAAACATCACATATCCATGGTGTCACACAGTCAATATTGGACCATTCTGATGTAGGATTTTAAAATTAAAGGCTAAAATGTCCAAGTAAATCTACAGTATATTTGACATCTTTTTCAGGCTGTTAAAGCCATATTTTACTCTTTTTCAGGCAACTGTAGAACGGAATCCTCCTGTTAAACCAGCTTCATTCCAAGTCTGAGAGAAACATCACATATCCATGGTGTCACACAGTCAATATTGGACCATTCTGATGTAGGATTTTAAAATTAAAGGCTAAAATGTCCAAGTAAATCTACAGTATATTTGACATCTTTTTCAGGCTGTTAAAGCCATATTTTACTCTTTTTCAGGCAACTGTAGAACGGAATCCTCCTGTTAAACCAGCTTCATTCCAAGTCTGAGAGAAACATCACATATCCATGGTGTCACACAGTCAATATTGGACCATTCTGATGTAGGATTTTAAAATTAAAGGCTAAAATGTCCAAGTAAATCTACAGTATATTTGACATCTTTTTCAGGCTGTTAAAGCCATATTTTACTCTTTTTCAGGCAACTGTAGAACGGAATCCTCCTGTTAAACCAGCTTCATTCCAAGTCTGAGAGAGACATCACATATCCATGGTGTCACACAGTCAATATCGGACCATTCTGATGTAGGATTTTAAAATTAAAGGCTAAAATGTCCAAGTAAATCTACAGTATATTTGACATCTTTTTCAGGCTGTTAAAGCCATATTTTACTCTTTTTCAGGCAACTGTAGAACGGAATCCTCCTGTTAAACCAGCTTCATTCCAAGTCTGAGAGAAACATCACATATCCATGGTGTCACACAGTCAATATTGGACCATTCTGATGTAGGATTTTAAAATTAAAGGCTAAAATGTCCAAGTAAATCTACAGTATATTTGACATCTTTTTCAGGCTGTTAAAGCCATATTTTACTCTTTTTCAGGCAACTGTAGAACGGAATCCTCCTGTTAAACCAGCTTCATTCCAAGTCTGAGAGAAACATCACATATCCATGGTGTCACACAGTCAATATTGGACCATTCTGATGTAGGATTTTAAAATTAAAGGCTAAAATGTCCAAGTAAATCTACAGTATATTTGACATCTTTTTCAGGCTGTTAAAGCCATATTTTACTCTTTTTCAGGCAACTGTAGAACGGAATCCTCCTGTTAAACCAGCTTCATTCCAAGTCTGAGAGAAACATCACATATCCATGGTGTCACACAGTCAATATTGGACCATTCTGATGTAGGATTTTAAAATTAAAGGCTAAAATGTCCAAGTAAATCTACAGTATATTTGACATCTTTTTCAGGCTGTTAAAGCCATATTTTACTCTTTTTCAGGCAACTGTAGAACGGAATCCTCCTGTTAAACCAGCTTCATTCCAAGTCTGAGAGAAACATCACATATCCATGGTGTCACACAGTCAATTTCGGACCATTCTGATGTAGGATTTTAAAATTAAAGGCTAAAATGTCCAAGTAAATCTACAGTATATTTGACATCTTTTTCAGGCTGTTAAAGCCATATTTTACTCTTTTTCAGGCAACTGTAGAACGGAATCCTCCTGTTAAACCAGCTTCATTCCAAGTCTGAGAGAAACATCACATATCCATGGTGTCACACAGTCAATATCGGACCATTCTGATGTAGGATTTTAAAATTAAAGGCTAAAATGTCCAAGTAAATCTACAGTATATTTGACATCTTTTTCAGGCTGTTAAAGCCATATTTTACTCTTTTTCAGGCAACTGTAGAACGGAATCCTACTGTTAAGCCAGCTTCATTCCAAGTCTGAATGAGACATCACATATCGCTGGTGTCACACAGTTAATATCGGACCAATCTGATGTAGTATCCAAGTAAATCCAAGTAAATCTACAGTATATCTGACATCTTTTTCAGGCTGTTAACCCTTGTGTTGTCCATCAGGTCAAGGTGACCCGTGCAGTTTATATGACATTTTGCACTGTCCGTCGGGTCCCGGGGACCAACTCTTGTTTCACTTCACGGTATCGGCCTTCGGGTCTCTGGGCCCCGTCCTGCATTCAAATGTATTTCTCCACTACCGCGGAATCGGCCTTTGGGTCTCGGGGCCCCGTCCTGCATTCAAATGTATTTCTCCACCACCGCGGTGTCGGCCTTCGGGTCTCTGGGCCCCGTCCTGCATTCGACTAAGAATCTCTACTGCCGCGGCCTTTGGGTCGGATGTATTTTGGTATTTTGTGTTGTATTGTATGAAAGAGGGAAATTAAATTAAAAAGGCAAGCAAATGCTTTGACTCGTCTACTAAATATATTTATCACACACACACACACACACACACACACACACACACACACACACACACACACACACAGAAAGACATGTTTACAGTATAACCCTTGTGCTGTCCATCGGGTCGCAGGGACACGTTCAGTTTATTTGACTTTTTGCTTTGGCATTCGGGTCCCAGGGACCCACTTTGGTTTCAATTCATGTTGCGTCTACTACAGTGGACCCGACCCCTGGGTCCCTGCGACCCAGGCCAGTATGCATTCGTATTCCCCCCACTACAGCGGGCTAGGCCCTCGGTCCCTGGGACCCATCCTGTATTTTAATGTATTTCACTTCTACCGCCGCCTCGGCCTTCGGGTCTCTGGGACCCGTCTTGCGTTCGACTGAGAATCTCTACTGCCGCGGCCTTTGGGTCGGATGTATTTAGGTTTTTTGTGTTGTATTGTATGAAGGAGGGATATTAAATTAAAAAGACAACCAAATGTTTTGACTCGGTCTACTAAATATATTTATCAAACACACACACACACACACACACACACACACACACACACACACACACACACACACACAGACATAACTACAGTACAACCCTTGTGTTGTCCAATTTATTTGACTTTTTGCTTTGGCATTGGGTTCCCAGGGACCCACGTTGGTTTCAATTCATGTCACGTCTACTGCAGTGGACCTGGCCCTTGGAGTCTTTGGGAACCCGGGCCAGTATTCAAAAGTTTTTCTTCACTACAGAGGCATCGGCCCTCGGGTCCCCGGGACCCGGTCCAGTATTCAAAGTATTTTTCCACTACAGCGGCCTAGGCCCTCGCGTCCCTGGCACCCGTCCTGTATTTTAATGTATTTCACTTCTATCGCCGCCTCGGCCTTCGGGTCTCTGGGACCCCGGGGCAGAATGCGATTGTATTGTTCTTCCACATCCGTGCCACTGGTTCGATTGTATTTTGTGTTGTATTGTATGAAAGAGGGAAATAAAATTAACAACAAAACTAAATGCTTGACCTCGGTCTACTACATAGATTTAACACACACACACACACCTACAAACACACACACACCTACAAACACACACACACACACACACGCACGCACACACACACACACACACACACACACACACACACACGGACATGTTGACAGTATAACCCTTGTGTTGGCCATCGGGTCGCAGGGACACGTTCAGTTTGTTTGACTCTACGCATTGGCATTCGGGTCCCCGGGACCAACGTTGATTTCATTTCACGACACGTCTACTACAGTGGACCTGACCCTTTGGGTCTCTGGGACCCGGGCCAGTATTCAAAGTATTTTTCCACTACAGCGGAATCGGCCCTCGGGTCCCCGGGACCCGGGCCAGTATTCAAAGTATTTTTCCACTACAGCGGCCTAGGCCCTCGGGTCCCTGGGACCCGTCCTGTATTTTAATGTATTTCACTTCTACCGCCGCCTCGGCCTTCGGGTCTCTGGGACCCGTCTTGCGTTCGACTGAGAATCTCTACTGCCGCGGCCTTTGGGTCGGATGTATTTAGGTGTTTTGTGTTGTATTGTATGAAGGAGGGATATTAAATTAAAAAGACAACCAAATGTTTTGACTCGGTCTACTAAATATATTTATCAAACACACACACACACACACACACACACACACACACACGCACACACACAAGCACACACACACGCACAGACATAACTACAGTACAACCCTTGTGTTGTCCAATTTATTTGACTTTTTGCTTTGGCATTCGGTTCCCAGGGACCCACGTTGGTTTCAATTCATGTCACGTCTACTGCAGTGGACCTGACCCTTTGGGTCTCTGGGACCCGGGCCAGTATTCAAAGTATTTTTCCACTACAGCGGCATCGGCCCTCGGGTCCCCGGGACCCGGGCCAGTATTCAAAGTATTTTTCCACTACAGCGGCCAAGGCCCTCGGGTCCCTGGCACCCGTCCTGTATTTTAATGTATTTCACTACTATCGCCACCTCGGCCTTCGGGTCTCTGGGACCCCGGGGCAGAATGCGATTGTATTGTTCTTCCACATCCGTGCCACTGGTTCGATTGTATTTTATTATTATTATTGTGTATTGTATGAAAGAGGGAAATAAAATTAACAACAAAACTAAATGCTTGACCTCGGTCTACTACATAGATTTAACACACACACACACACACACACACACACACACACACACACACACACACACACACACACACACACACACACACACACACACATACGGACATGTTGACAGTATAACCCTTGTGTTGGCCATCGGGTCGCAGGGAAACGTTCAGTTTATTTGACTCTACGCATTGACATTCGGACCCCGGGACCCATGTTGATTTCATTTCATGTCACGTCTACTGCAGTGGACCTGGCCATTGGAGTCTTTGGGAACCCGGGCCAGTATTCAAAAGTGTTTCTTCACTACAGAGGCATCGGCCCTCGGGTCCCCGGGACCCGGTCCGGTATTCAATCGTATACCCCCCACTACAGCGGCCTAGGCCCTCGGGTCCCTAGGACCCGTCCTGTATTTTAATGTATTTCACTTCTAGCGCCGCCTTGGCCTTCGGGTCTCTGGGACCCCGGGGCAGAATGCGATTGTATTGTTCTTCCACATCCGTGCCACCGGTTCGATTGTATTTTGTTTTGTATGAAAAAGGGAAATAAAATTAACCCATGTTGATTTCATTTCACGACACGTCTACTACAGTGGAACTGACCCTTTGGGTCTCTGGGACCCGGGCCAGTATTCAAAGTATTTTTCCACTACAGCGGCATCGGCCCTCGGACCCTGGGACCCGTCCTGTATTTGACTCTCTCAAAACTCTCTCTCTACTGCCGCGGCCTTTGGGTCAAATGTATTTGACTGCGTATCTCTACTGTCGCGGCCTTTGGGTCAAATTTATTTTGTGTTGTATTGTATGAAAGAGGGAAAGTGAAATACATTCACACACACACACACACACACACACACACACACACATATTTACAGTATAAACTGCAGACACATTTGTCTCGTCTTCTTTCTCTTGTCATCTTACGTTTTGGACCTCTGCACTGGTGCGACGTCAGCATGGCCCGTCGTTGGACTCTGGAATTGAAGCTGCATCGGGTTATCGTCAGCGGGTCCGCTCGCAATGTCCCCGCTGAAGTGCACGTACGAGAAGAAGTACGAGAGGCCCGCAACATACACGACCGCCACCGTGACTCTGACGGTGGCGTGCGCGCGTCAGAAGAGGACTGGGAACAGGACCATTGCTGCGACGAGAGCGAAGGAGAACACGACGAAGACGATGACCGAGGCCAAGACGATGTTGAAGTTGAACAAGGAGGAGAACGTGGAGAAAGTGGGCAACAAAGGCCCGATGAAGAATATGAAGATGAAGAAGAAGAAGAAGAAGAAGAAGAGGGGGAAGAGGGAGGAGAGGAACAGGAAGAGGGTGAAGAGGAAGAGGGTGAAGAGGGAGGAGAAGGTAGTGAAGACGGGGAGTACGATGAGGTTAGCGAAGACGAGGGTAGAGAAGACGAGGGTGGTGAAAGCGAGGAGTACGATGAGGTTAGAGAAGACGAGGGTAGAGAAGACGAGGGTAGCAAAAGCGAGGAGTACGATGAGGTTAGAGAAGACCAGGGTAGAGAAGACCAGGGTAACGAAAGCGAGGAGTACGATGAGGTTAGAGAAGACGAGGGTGGAGAAGACGAGGGCAGTGACGACGAGGAGTACGTTGAGGATGGCGACAGGGAAATGTTTTTGTCAAAAGACGGCAAAATCGAATGGTCCTCGAAAACATATCATCCAAGTGGCCCCCGAGCTCATCGCCGTGCCACCGAAGAAGACGCAGATTAACAGGACCGAGGCCGAACAGACCGTGACGGCCAACGCGCTTCTGCTTCCGCTCCGATACCACCGAGCCGGGGACCCACAGAGTACGCCGCGGAGCGCGTCCGCGACATACTCTCTGCGTTCCAGCGGTTTGTCACGCAGCGAAAAGAGAAAACGGTACTGGCAGCGACCAACCTCGAGGGCCGCAGGCGATACGGCAAAGCCGGCGAGTGGAAGGCGATGGACGCCACGGACCTGCGAGCCTACCTCGGGCTTCTGATCCTCGCGGGCATGTACAGGTCCCGCAACGAGGCCTTGGAGAGCCTGTGGCACGAGGAGAGCGGCAGGGCCATTTTCCGCGCCACGATGCCGGTCAAACGGTTCCACGCCTACTCCAGACTCCTGCGTTTCGACGACCGCGAGTCGAGAGCCGCCAGACTAGCCTCGGACAAACTGGCGGCCGTGCGAGACGTGTGGGACGCGTGGACGCGGCGGCTGCCTCGCCTCTACGACCCGGGCCCCTACGTGACTGTGGACGAGCAGCTGGTTCCCTTTCGAGGTGGGCTGTCTTTGCTGTGTGTGTTCTTGTCCCCGTTGTGCCCATTGTACCCATTGTAATTTTATTTGTGTGTGTGTGTGTGTGTGTGTGTGTGTGTGTGTGTGTGTGTGTGTGTGTGTGTAAACCTTTCCCAAGGTCGATGCGCCTTCCGCCAGTACATGCCCAGCAAGCCCGCCAGGTACGGACTCAAGTCGTGGGTGGCCTGCGACGCCCGCTCCAGCTACGCGTGGAACATGCAGCTCTACACGGGCAAGTCCGTGACCGGCACGCCCGAAAAGAATCTGGGCTCCCGCGTTTTGCTGGACGTGACCGAGGGCCTGAGGGGCCCGCGCAACGTGACGTGCGACAACTTTTTCACCTCCTATGCGCTGGCCCAGCGGCTGCTCGCCGAGAGGCGCCTCACCGTGGTGGGCACGATGCGCAAAAACAAGCCCGAGCTGCCGGGGGCGTTGCTCGCCACCAAGGGCCGTGCGGTCTTTTCGTCCAAGTTCGCCTTCACGCCCACCGCCGCTCTGGTGTCCTACGTGCCCAAGAGGAACAGGAACGTGGTGCTGCTGAGCACGCTGCACACGGGGGGCGAGCGGGTGAGCGCCAACAGGCAAGCCAAACCCGACATCATCCTTCACTACAACCGCACCAAGGGCGGCGTGGACAACCTGGACAAGCTCGTCGGCACGTACAGCTGCCGCAGGAAGACCCAGCGCTGGCCCCTCGCCCTGTTCCACAACATTCTCGACGTGTCCGCCTACAACGCCTTCGTGCTGTGGCGAGAGCTCAGGCCCGAGTGGATGCGCGGCAAGCTCAACAGGAGGAGGGCGTTTCTCGAACAGCTGGGAAGGGCGCTTGTGACTCCGCTCATTGAGAGACGACGGCATCTGCCTTGCACGGAGGCCTCCGCCGCGCTCGTCAGAGCCGTGGCGGCGAGGTCCGCGGAGGCGGCGAGGTCTGCGGCGGCTGGAGCTGGCGTTCGGCGAGGCCGAGAAAACCGAGACGACGACGGTGACGGCGACGAGGGTGCCGAAGCTCAACCGAGAGCTCAGAGAGTGCCCGGCAAGAGGAGGAGGTGTCAGCTCTGTCCAAAGCCCACGGATCGCAAAACACACACCGTGTGCGGCTGCTGCGAGAGATACATCTGCGGGAGCTGCACGCGGGCCTACTGCGCTGAGTGCGTGAGACCGTAGCCTCTTGGGGTCTTGGGTAGCGGCGCCGGGTTGGATGTCAATGTTACGCTGCAAGAAAAAAGAACGTGTGTCGGGAGTCGCGTTCGCAAAGACGACGAGAAACTGAAATTAATTAAATGAACCTTGACTCTATTTTGAATAAAATTAAAACACTTTGGGATTATTGTGCTGTGTGAAATGTGAGTAGACAAATATTTACAGTGTAAGCTTGCGAAAAAATTAAATACAAAAATACATCACAAAATACAGCAAGGCAGTTGACGTGAAATTATACACGTGAGGGTCCCGGGGACCCGGAGCACAACGTGAGTGTAGTAGAAAAGTCAATACGCTGGACAAGTCCCTGTGACGCAACATACAATACAAGGGTAAAGAGTGGCAACAAATGTGGAAAGATACTAACTGAAACAAACTAAAATGTACCTTGAATCTCTTCTGAATAAAAACCTTTTTGGATACTTGTGCTGTGTGAGATGAAAAGAGTAGAAAAGTATATACAATGTAAGTTAGTCAGCAATAAAATAAAATAAAATAAACCAGGCCAGTTGATGTGAAATTATACACATGAAGTCGCGGGGACCCGGAGCACAACTCGAGTGTAGTAGAAAGGTCAATAAACTGAACAGGTCCCCGTGACATGAAGGACAATACAAGGGTTAACAGGAAGATTCTGTTTTACAGTATCCTGAAAAAGATAAAATATGGCTTTAACAGCCTGAAAAATATTTCAAATATACTTTAGATTTACATGGACATTTTAGCCTTTAATTTTAAATTCCTACATCAGATTGGTCCGATATTACCTGTGTGACACGATGGATATGTGATGTCTTACCCAGACTTGGAATGAAGCTAGCTCAACAGGAGGATTCTTTTTCACAGTATCCTGAAAAAGAGTAAAATATGGCTTTAACAGCCTGAAAACGATGTCAAATATACTGAACAATTACTAGGACTTTTAGCCTTTAATTTTAAAATCCTACATCAGAATGGTCCGATATTACCTGTGTGACACCATGGATATTAGGTGTCTCACCCAGACTTGGAATGAAGTTGGCTTAACAGGAAGATTCTGTTTTACAGTATCCTGAAAAATATAAAATATGGCTTTAACAGCCTGAAAAATATTTCAAATATACTTTAGATTTACTTGGACATTTTCGCCTTTAATTTTAAATTCCTACATCAGATTGGTCCGATATTAACTGTGTGCCAACACGGATATGTGGTGTCACACCCAGACTTGGAATAAAGCTGGCTTTGAGGAGGATTCTGTTTTACAGTATCCTGAAAAAGAGTAAAATATGGCTTTAACAGCCTGAAAAAGATGTCAAATATACTTTAGATTTACTTGGACATTTTAGCCTTTAATTTAAAAATCCTACATCAGATGGGTCCGACATTAACTGTGTGACACCAGCGATATGTGATGTCTCACCCAGACTTGGAATAAAGCTGGCTTAACAGTAGGATTTTGGTCTACAGTTGCCTGAAAAAGAGTAAAATATATCTTTAACAGCCTGAAAAAGATGTAAAATATAGTGAACATTTACTAGGACTTTTAGCCTTTAATTTTAAAATCCTATATCATATTGGTCCGATATTAACTGTGTGACACCAGGCATATGTGGTGTCACACCCAGACTTGGAATAAAGCTGGCTTACCAGGAAGATTGTTTTTTACAGTATCCTGAAAAAGAGTAAAAATGGCTTTAACAGCCTGAAAAAGATGTCAAATATACTTTAGATTTACTTGGACATTTTAGCCTTTAATTTAAAAATCCTACATCAGATGGGTCCGATATTACCAGTGTGACACCATGGATATGTGATGTCTCACCCAGACTTGGAATGAAGCTGGCTTAACAGGAAGATTCTGTTTCACACTATCCTGAATAAGAGTAAAATATGGCTTTAACAGCCTGAAAAATATTTCAAATATACTTAGATTTACTTGGACATTTTAGCCTTTAATTTTAAATTCCTACATCAGATTGGTCCGATATTAACTCTGTGCCAACACGGATATGTGGTGTCACAAACAGACTTGGAATAAAGCTGGCTTTGAGGAGGATTCTTTTTGACAGTATCCTGAAAAAGAGTAAAAATGGCTTTAACAGCCTGAAAAAGATGTCAAATATACTTTAGATTTACTTGGACATTTTAGCCTTTAATTTAAAAATCCTACATCAGATGGGTCCGATATTAACTGTGTGACACCAGCGATATGTGGTGTCACACCCAGACTTGGAATAAGGCTGGCTTACCAGGAGGATTCTTATTTACAGTATCCTGAAAAAGAGTAAAAATGGCTTTAACAGCCTGAAAAAGATGTTAAATATACTTTAGATTTACTTGTACATTTTAGCCTTTAATTTAAAAATCCTAGATCGGATTGGTCCGATATTACCTGTGTGACACCATGGATATGTCATGTCTCACCCAGACTTGGAATAAAGCTGGCTTAACAGTAGGATTTTGATCTACAGTTGCCTGAAAAAGAATAAAATATATCTTTAACAGCCTGAAAAAGATGTAAAATATACTGAACATTTACTAGGACTTTTAGCCTTTAATTTTAAAATCCTACATCATATTGGTCCGATATTAACTGTATGACACGAGGCATATGTGGTGTCACACCCAGACTTGGAATAAAGCTGGCTTACCAGGAGGATTCTTTTTTACAGTATCCTGAAAAGGAGTAAAAATGGCTTTAACAGCCTGAAAAAGATGTCAAATATACTTTAGATTTACTTGGACATTTCAGCCTTCAATTTTAAAATCCTACATCAGATTGGTCCGATATTACCTGTGTGACACCATGGATATGTCATGTCTCACCCAGACTTGGAATGAAGCTGGCTAAACAGTAGGAATTTGATCTACAGTTGCCTGAAAAAGAGTAAAATATGGCTTTAACAGACTGAAAAAGATGTCAAATATACTTTAGATTTACTAGGACTTTTAGCCTTTAATTTTAAAGTCCTACATCAGATTGGTCCGATATTAACTGTGTGACACCAGCGATATGTGATGTCTCAAACAGACTTGGAATTAAGCTGGCTTAACAGTAGGATTTTGATCTACAGTTGCCTTAAAAAGAGTAAAATATGGCTTTAACAGCCTGAAAAAGATTTCAAATATAATGAACAAATAGTAGGACTTTTAGCCTTTAATTTTAAAATCCTACATCAGAATGTTCCGATATTAACTGTGTGACACAATGGATATTTCGTATCTCACCCCGACTTGGAATGAAGCTGGCTTAACAGGAAGATTCTGTTTCACAGTATCCTGAAAAAGAGTAAAATATGGCTTTAACAGCCTGAAAAAGATGTCAAATATACTTTAGATTTACTTGGACATTTTAGCCTTTAATTTAAAAATCCTACATCAGATGGGTCCGATATTAACTGTGTGACACCAGCGATATGTGGTGTCACACCCAGACTTGGAATAAGGCTGGCTTACCAGGAGGATTCTTATTTACAGTATCCTGAAAAAGAGTAAAAATGGCTTTAACAGCCTGAAAAAGATGTTAAATATACTTTAGATTTACTTGTACATTTTAGCCTTTTAATTTAAAAATCCTACATCGGATTGGTCCGATATTACCTGTGTGACACCATGGATATGTCATGTCTCACCCAGACTTGGAATAAAGCTGGCTTAACAGTAGGATTTTGATCTACAGTTGCCTGAAAAAGAGTAAAATATATCTTTAACAGCCTGAAAAAGATGTAAAATATAATGAACATTTACTAGGACTTTTAGCCTTTAATTTTAAAATCCTACATCATATTGGTCCGATATTAACTGTGTGACACCAGGCATATGTGGTGTCACACCCAGACTTGGAATAAAGCTGGCTTACCAGGAGGATTCTTTTTTACAGTATCCTGAAAATGAGTAAAAATGGCTTTAACAGCCTGAAAAAGATGTCAAATATACTTTAGATTTACTTGGACATTTCAGCCTTCAATTTTAAAATCCTACATCAGATTGGTCCGATATTACCTGTGTGACACCATGGATATGTCATGTCTCACCCAGACTTGGAATGAAGCTGGCTAAACAGTAGGAATTTGATCTACAGTTGCCTGAAAAAGAGTAAAATATGGCTTTAACAGCCTGAAAAAGATGTCAAATATACTTTAGATTTACTAGGACTTTTAGCCTTTAATTTTAAAGTCCTACATCAGATTGGTCCGATATTAACTGTGTGACACCAGCGACATGTGATGTCTCAAACAGACTTGGAATGAAGCTGGCTTAACAGTAGGATTTTGATCTACAGTTGCCTTAAAAAGAGTAAAATATGGCTTTAACAGCCTGAAAAAGATTTCAAATATACTGAACAAATAGTAGGACTTTTAGCCTTTAATTTTAAAATCCTACATCAGAATGTTACGATATTAACTGTGTGACACAATGGATATTTCGTATCTCACCCCGATTTGGAATGAAGCTGGCTTAACAGGAAGATTCTGTTTCACAGTATCCTGAAAAAGAGTAAAATATGGTTTTAACAGCCTGAAAAATATGTCAAATATACTTTAGATTTACTTGTACATTTTAGCCTTTAATTTTAAATTCCTACATCAGATTGGTCCGATATTAAATGTGTGCCAACACGGATATGTGGTGTCACACCCAGACTTGGAATAAAGCTGGCTTTGAGGAGGATTCTTTTTTACAGTATCCTGCAAAACAGTAAAAATGGTTTTAACAGCCTGAAAAAGATGTCAAATATAGTTTAGATTTACTTGGACATTTTAGCCTTTAATTTTAAATTCCTACATCAGATTGGTCCGATATTAACTCTGTGCCAACACGGATATGTGGTGTCACAAACAGACTTGGAATAAAGCTGGCTTTGAGGAGGATTCTTTTTTACAGTATCCTGAAAAAGAGTAAAAATGGCTTTAACAGCCTGAAAAAGATGTCAAATATACTTTAGATTTACTTGGACATTTTAGCCTTTAATTTAAAAATCCTACATCAGATGGGTCCGATATTAACTGTGTGACACCAGGCATATGTGGTGTCTCACCCAGACTTGGAATAAAGCTGGCATAACAGTAGGATTTTGATCTACAGTTGCCTGAAAAAGAGTAAAAATGGCTTTAACAGCCTGAAAAAGATGTCAAATATACTTTATATTTACTTGTACATTTTAGCCTTTAATTTAAAAATCCTACATCAGATTAGTCCGATATTACCTGTGTGACACCATGGAAATGTCATGTCTCACCCAGACTTGGAATAAAGCTGGCTTAACAGTAGGAATTTGATCTACAGTTGCCTGAAAAAGAGTAAAATATGGCTTTAACAGCCTGAAAAAGATGTCAAATATACTTTAGATTTACTTGGACATTTTAGCCTTTAATTTAAAAATCCTACATCAGATGGGTCCGATATTAACTGTGTGACACCAGCGATATGTGGTGTCACACCCAGACTTGGAATAAAGCTGGCTTACCAGGAGGATTCTTATTTACAGTATCCTGAAAAAGAGCAAAAATGGCTTTAACAGCCTGAAAAAGATGTCAAATATACTTTATATTTACTTGTACATTTTAGCCTTTAATTTAAAAATCCTACATCAGATTAGTCCGATATTACCTGTGTGACACCATGGAAATGTCATGTCTCACCCAGACTTGGAATAAAGCTGGCTTAACAGTAGGAATTTGATCTACAGTTGCCTGAAAAAGAGTGAAATATATCTTTAACAGCCTGAAAAAGATATAAAATATACTTTACATTTACTTGGACATTTTAGCCTTTAATTTAAAAATCCTACATCAGATGGGTCCGATTTTAACTGTGTCACACCAGCGATATGTGGTGTCACACTCTTTCAGGCAACTGTAGATCAAATTCCTACTGTTAAGCTTTATTCCTGTCTGGGTGAGATTTTAACATGGTGTCACACAGGTAATATATTTACTGGATTTTAAATTAAAGAAAATGTACAAGTAAATATAGTATATTTGACATCCCAGCTGTTAAACTTTTTTTTCAGGATAAATAAGAATGGAGCCTTTATTCCAGTCTGGGTGTGACACCTCATATGCTGGCACAAGATATCGACCGCCTGATGTAGGATTTTAAATTAAAGTTAAAATCCAAATAAATCTAAAGTATATTTGACATCAGGATTCAGGATACTGTAAAAGGATTCTTTTTTACAGTATCCTGAAAAAGAGTAAAAATGGCTTTAACAGCCTGAAAAAGATGTAAAATGTACTGAACATTTACTTGGACATTTTAGCCTTTAATTTTAAAGTCCTACAGCAGATTGGTCCGATATTAACTGTGTGACACCAGCGATATGTGATGTCTCATTCAGACTTGGAATGAAGCTGGCTTAACAGTAGGATTTTGATCTAGAGTTCCCTTAAAAAGAGTAACATATGGCTTTAACAGCCTGAAAAAGATTTCAAATATACTGAACAAATAGTAGGACTTTTAGCCTTTAATTTTAAAATCCTACATCAGAAGGGTCCGATATTAACTGTGTGACACAATGGATATTTCGTATCTCACCCCGACTTGGAATGAAGCTGGCTTAACAGGAAGATTCTGTTTTACAGTATCCTGAAAGAGTAAAATATGGCTTTAACAGCCTGAAAAAGATGTCAAATATACTTTAGATTTACATGGACATTTTAGCCTTTAATTTAAAAATCCTACATCAGATTGGTCCGAAATTACCTGTGTGACACCATGGATATGTGATGTCTCACCCAGACTTGGAATGTACCTGGTTTAACAGGAGGATTCTTTTTAACAGTATCCTGAAAAAGAGTAAAATATGGCTTTAACAGCCTAAAAAAGAAGTCAATTATACTGAAGATTTACTAAGACTTTTAGCCTTAAATTTTAAAATCCTAAATTAGATTGGTCCGATATTACCTGTGTGACACCATGGATATGTGATGTCTCACCCAGACTTGGGATGAAGCTAGCTTACCAGGAGGATTCTGTTTCACATTATCCTGAAAAAGAGTAAAAATGGCTTTAGCAGCCTGAAAAAGATGTAAAATATACTGAACATTTACTAGGACTTTTAGCCTTTAATTTTAAAATCCTACATCATATTGGTCCAATATTAACTGTGTGACACCAGGGATATGTGGTGTCACACCCAGACTTGGAATAAAGCTGGCTTAGCAGGAGGATTCTTTTTTACAATATCCTGAAAAAGAGTAAAAATGGCTTTAACAGCCTGAAAAAGATGTCAAATATATTTTAGATTTACTTGGACATTTTAGCCTTCAATTTTAAAATCCTACATCAGATTGGTCCGATATTACCTGTGTGACACCATGGATATGTCATGTCTCACGCAGACTTGGAATGAAGCTGGCTAAACAGTAGGATTTTGATCTACAGTTGCCTTAAAAAGAGTAAAATATGGCTTTAACAGCCTGAAAAAGATTTCAAATATACTGAACAAATAGTAGGACTTTTAGCCTTTAATTTTAAAATCCTACATCAGAATGGTCAGATATTAACTGTGTGACACAATGGATATTTCGTATCTCACCCCGACTTGGAATAAAGCTGGCTTACCAGGAGGATTCTTTTTTACAGTATCCTGAAAAAGAGTAAAAATGGCTTTAACAGCCTGAAAAAGATGTAAAATGTACTGAACATTTACTTGGACATTTTAGCCTTTAATTTTAAAGTCCTACATCAGATTGGTCCGATATTAACTGTGTGACACCAGCGATATGTGATGTCTCATTCAGACTTGGAATGAAGCTGGCTTAACAGTAGGATTTTGATCTAGAGTTCCCTTAAAAAGAGTAACATATGGCATTAACAGCCTGAAAAAGATTTCAAATATACTGAACAAATAGTAGGACTTTTAGCCTTTAATTTTAAAATCCTACATCAGAAGGGTCCGATATTAACAGTGTGAAACAATGGATATTTCGTATCTCACCCCGACTTGGAATGAAGCTGGCTTAAAAGGAAGATTCTGTTTTACAGTATCCTGAAAGAGTAAAATATGGCTTTAACAGCCTGAAAAAGATGTCAAATATACTTTAGATTTACTATGACATTTTAGCCTTTAATTTTAAAATCCTACATCAGATTGGTCCGAAATTACCTGTGTGACACCATGGATATGTGATGTCTCACCCAGACTTGGAATGTACCTGGTTTAACAGGAGGATTCTTTTTAACAGTATCCTGAAAAAGAGTAAAATATGGCTTTAACAGCCTAAAAAAGAAGTCAATCATACTGAAGATTTACTAAGACTTTTAGCCTTTAATTTTAAAATCCTAAATTAGATTGGTCCGATATTACCTGTGTGACACCATGGATATGTTATGTCTCACCCAGACTTGGGATGAAGCTAGCTTACCAGGAGGATTCTGTTTCACATTATCCTGAAAAAGAGTAAAAATGGCTTTAACAGCCTGAAAAAGATGTAAAATATACTGAACATTTACTAGGACTTTTAGCCTTTAATTTTAAAATCCTACATCAGATTGGTCCGATATTACTTGTGTGACACCATGGATATGTGATGTCTCACCCAGACTTGGAATAAAGCTGTCATAACAGTAGGATTTTGATCTACAGTTGCCTGAAAAAGAGTAAAATATGGCTTTAACAGCCTGAAAAAGAGTAAAATATACTGAACATTTACTAGGACTTTTAGCCTTTAATTTAAAAATCCTACATCATATTGGTCCGATATTAACTATGTGACACCAGGGATATGTGGTGTCACACCCAGACTTGGAATAAAGCTGGCTTACCAGGAGGATTCTTTTTTACAGTATCCTGAAAAAGAGTAAAAATGGCTTTTAAAAGCCTGAAAAATATGACAAATATACTTTAGATTTACTAAGACTTTTAGCCTTTAATTTTAAATTCCTACATCAAATTGGTCCGATATTAACTGTGTCATACCAGGGATATGTGGTGTCACACCAAGACTTGGAATGAAGCTGGCTTACTAGGAGGATTCTTGTTTACAGTATCCTGCAAAATAGTAAAAATGGTTTTAACAGCCTGAAAAAGATGTCAAATATACTTTAGATTTACTTGGACATTTTAGCCTTTAATTTAAATATCCTACATCAGATGGGTCCGTTATTACCTGTGTGACACCATGGATATGTGATGTCTCACCCAGACTTGGAATGAAGCTGGCTAAACAGTAGGAATTTGATCTACAGTTGCCTGAAAAAGAGTAAAATATGGCTTTAACAGCCTGAAAAAGATGTCAAATATACTTTAGATTTACTTGGACATTTCAGCCTTTAATTTTAAAGTCCTACATCAGATTGGTCCGATATTAACTGTGTGACACCAGCGATATGTGATGTCTCACACAGACTTGGGATGAAGCTATCTTACCAGGAGGATTCTGTTTCACATTATCCTGAAAAAGAGTAAAAATGGCTTTAACAGCCTGAAAAAGATGTAAAATATACTGAACATTTACTAGGACTTTTAGCCTTTAATTTTAAAATCCTACATCAGATTGGTCCGATATTACTTGTGTGACACCATGGATATGTGATGTCTCACCCAGACTTGGAATAAAGCTGGCATAACAGTAGGATTTTGATCTACAGTTGCCTGAAAAAGAGTAAAATATGGCTTTAACAGCCTAAAAAAGAAGTCAATTATACTGAAGATTTACTAAGACTTTTAGCCTTTAATTTTAAAATCCTAAATCAGATTGGTCCGATATTACCTGTGTGACACCAGGGATATGTGATGTCTCACCCAGACTTTGGATGAAGCTAGCTTACCAGGAGGATTCTCTTTCACATTATCCTGAAAAAGAGTAAAAATGGCTTTAACAGCCTGAAAAAGATGTCAAATATATTTTAGATTTACTTGGACATTTTAGCCTTCAATTTTAAAATCCTACATCAGATTGGTCCGATATTACCTGTGTGACACCATGGATATGTCATGTCTCACCCAGACTTGGAATGAAGCTGGCTAAACAGTAGGAATTTGATCTAGAGTTGCCTGAAAAAGAGTAAAATATGGCTTTAACAGCCTGAAAAAGATGTCAAATATACTTTAGATTTACTTGGACATTTTAGCCTTTAATTTTAAAGTCCTACATCAGATTGGTCCGATATTAACTGTGTGACACCAGCGATATGTGATGTCTCAATCAGACTTGGAATGAAGCTGGCTTAACAGTATGATTTTGATCTAGAGTTGCCTTAAAAAGAGTAACATATGGCTTTAACAGCCTGAAAAAGATTTCAAATATACTGAACAAATAGTAGGACTTTTAGCCTTTAATTTTAAAATCCTACATCAGAAGGGTCCGATATTAACTGTGTGACACAATGGATATTTCGTATCTCACCCCGACTTGGAATGAAGCTGGCTTAACAGGAAGATTCTGTTTTACAGTATCCTGAAAGAGTAAAATATGGCTTTAACCGCCTGAAAAAGATGTCAAATATACTTTAGATTTACTATGACATTTTAGCCTTTAATTTTAAAATCCTACATCAGATTGGTCCGAAATTACCTGTGTGACACCATGGATATGTGATGTCTCACCCAGACTTGGAATGTACCTGGTTTAACAGGAGGATTCTTTTTAACAGTATCCTGAAAAAGAGTAAAATATGGCTTTAACAGCCTAAAAAATAAGTCAATTATACTGAAGATTTACTAAGACTTTTAGCCTTTAATTTTAAAATCCTAAATCAGATTGGTCCGATATTACCTGTGTGACACCATGGATATGTGATGTCTCAACCAGACTTGGGATGAAGCTAGCTTACCAGGAGGATTCTGTTTCACATTATCCTGAAAAAGAGTAAAAATGGCTTTAACAGCCTGAAAAAGATGTAAAATATACTGAACATTTACTAGGACTTTTAGCCTTTAATTTTAAAATCCTACATCAGATTGGTCCGATATTACTTGTGTGACACCATGGATATGTGATGTCTCACCCAGACTTGGAATAAAGCTGGCATAACAGTAGGATTTTGATCTACAGTTGCCTGAAAAAGAGTAAAATATGGCTTTAACAGCCTAAAAAAGAAGTCAATTATACTGAAGATTTACTAAGACTTTTAGCCTTTAATTTTAAAATCCTAAATCAGATTGGTCCGATATTACCTGTGTGACACCAGGGATATGTGATGTCTCACCCAGACTTGGGATGAAGCTAGCTTACCAGGAGGATTCTATTTCACATTATCCTGAAAAAGAGTAAAAATGGCTTTAACAGCCTGAAAAAGATGTCAAATATATTTTAGATTTACTTGGACATTTTAGCCTTCAATTTTAAAATCCTACATCAGATTGGTCCGATATTACCTGTGTGACACCATGGATATGTCATGTCTCACCCAGACTTGGAATGAAGCTGGCTAAAAAGTAGGAATTTGATCTAGAGTTGCCTGAAAAAGAGTAAAATATGGCTTTAACAGCCTGAAAAAGATGTCAAATATACTTTAGATTTACTTGGACATTTTAGCCTTTAATTTTAAAGTCCTACATCGGATTGGTCCGATATTAACTGTGTGACACCAGCGATATGTGATGTCTCAATCAGACTTGGAATGAAGCTGGCTTAACAGTAGGATTTTAATCTAGAGTTGCCTTAAAAAGAGTAACATATGGCTTTAACAGCCTGAAAAAGATTTCAAATATACTGAACAAATAGTAGGACTTTTAGCCTTTAATTTTAAAATCCTACATCAGAAGGGTCCGATATTAACTGTGTGACACAATGGATATTTCGTATCTCACCCCGACTTGGAATGAAGCTGGCTTAACAGGAAGATTCTGTTTTACAGTATCCTGAAAGAGTAAAATATGGCTTTAACAGCCTGAAAAAGATGTCAAATATACTTTAGATTTACTATGACATTTTAGCCTTTAATTTTAAAATCCTACATCAGATTGGTCCGAAATTACCTGTGTGACACCATGGATATGTGATGTCTCACCCAGACTTGGAATGTACCTGGTTTAACAGGAGGATTCTTTTTAACAGTATCCTGAAAAAGAGTAAAATATGGCTTTAACAGCCTAAAAAAGAAGTCAATTATACTGAAGATTTACTAAGACTTTTAGCCTTTAATTTTAAAATCCTAGATCAGATTGGTCCGATATTACCTGTGTGACACCATGGATATGTGATGTCTCAACCAGACTTGGGATGAAGCTAGCTTACCAGGAGGATTCTGTTTCACATTATCCTGAAAAAGAGTAAAAATGGCTTTAACAGCCTGAAAAAGATGTAAAATATACTGAACATTTACTAGGACTTTTAGCCTTTAATTTTAAAATCCTACTTCAGATTGGTCCGATATTACTTGTGTGACACCATGGATATGTGATGTCTCACCCAGACTTGGAATAAAGCTGGCATAACAGTAGGATTTTGATCTACAGTTGCCTGAAAAAGAGTAAAATATGGCTTTAACAGCCTGAAAAAGAGTAAAATATACTGAACATTTACTAGGACTTTTCGCCTTTAATTTTAAATTCCTACATCAGATTGGTCCGATATTAACTGTGTGACACCAGGGATATGTGGTGTCTCACCCAGACTTGGAATGAAGCTAGCGTAACAGGAGGATTCTGTTTCACAGTATCCTGAAAAAGAGTAAAAATGGCTTTAACAGCCTGAAATAGATATCAAACACACTTTGGATTTACTTGGACATTTTCGCCTTTAATTTTAAATTCCTACATCAGAATGGTCCGATATTACCTGTGTGACACCATGGATATGTGATTCTCACCCAGACTTGGAATGAAGCTGGCTTAACAGGAGGATTCGTTTTTAAAGCATCCTGAAAAAGAGTAAAATATGGCTTTAACAGCCTGAAAAATATGTCAAATATACTTTAGATTTACTAAGACTTTTAGCCTTTAATTTTAAATTCCTACATCAGATTGGTCCGATATTACCTGTGTGACACCAGGGATATGTGGTGTCACACCCAGACTTGGAATAAAGCTGGCTTACTAAGAGGATTCTTTTTTACAGCATCCTGCAAAAGAGTAAAAATGGTTTTAACAGCCTGAAAAAGATGTCAAATATACTTTAGATTTACTTGAACATTTTCTCCTTTAATTTAAAAATCCTACATCAGATTGGTCCAATATTACTTGTGTGACACCATGGATATGTGATGTATCACAAAGACATGGAATGAAGCTAGCTTAACAGGAGGATTCTGTTTCACAGTATCCTGAAAAAGAGTAAAAATGGCTTTAACGGCCTGAAAAAGATATCAAATACACTTCAGATTTACTTGGACATTTTCGCCTTTTATTTAAAAATCCTACATCAGATTGGTCCGATATTACCTGTGTGACACCATGGATATGTGATGTCTCACCCAGACTTGGAATGAAGCTGGCTAAACAGTAGGAATTTGATCTACAGTTGCCTGAAAAAGAGTCAAATATGGCTTTAACAGCCTGAAAAATATTTCAAATATACTTTAGATTTACTTGGACATTTTTGCCTTTAACCTCTCCGGGACTCATCACCTTATCGTGGTGGAGAGGTTTGTGTGTCCCTATGAACCTGTGGGCTGTGTTGTCTGGAGCTTTGTGCTCCTGGTAGGGTCTCCCATGGCAAAGAGGTCTCGGGGGAGGGGCCAGACAAAGAATGGTTCACAAACCCTAATGGAAGAACACGGAAGGGATAGAGAGACCCCGCCCGGAGGAAGCCCTGGGCCCCCGTCTGGAGCCAGGCCCAGACGGTGGGCTCGACAGCGAGCGCCTGGTGGCCACGGAGCCCGGTCGGGCACAGCCCGAATAAGCGACATGGCACCTCTCCCTCCTGTCTATGGGCCCACCACCTGTGGGAGGAACCAAAGGGGTCGGGTGCGCTGCGACATGGGTGGCAGCGAAGGTCAGGGGCTTCGACGGACCAGACCCGGGCGGCAGAGGCTGGCTCTGGGGACGTGGAATGTCACCTCTCTGTGGGGGAAGGAGCCGGAACTTGTGCGGGAGGTGGAGCGCTACCAGTTAGATCTGGTGGGGCTTGCCTCTACGCACAGTCTCGGTTCTGGAACTGTACTCCTGGATAGGGGTTGGACTCTGTCCTACTCTTGAGTTGCCCATGGTGTGAGGCGCCGGGCGGGTGTGGGGATACTCACAAGTCCCCGGCTGAGCGCCGCTGCGTTGGAGTTTACCCCGGTGGACGAGAGGGTCGCCTCCCTACGCCTGCGGGTGATGGGGGTGAAAACTCTGACAGTTGTTTGTGCATATGCACCAAACAAGAGTTCGGAGTATTCGGCCTTCATGGAGACCTTGAATGGAGTCCTGTATGGGGCTCCAGTAGGGGACTCCATAGTTCTGCTGGGGGACTTCAACGCACACGTGGGTGATGATGGAGATACTTGGAGAGGCGTGATTGGGAGGAACGGCCTCCCTGATCTAAACCAGAGTGGTTGTCTGTTGTTGGACTTCTGTGCTAGTCATGGATTGTCCATCACAAACACCATGTTCGAACATAGGGATGCTCATAAGTGTACGTGGTACCAGAGCACCCTAGGCCAAAGGTCAATGATCGATTTTATAATCATTTCATCTGATCTGAGGCCGTATGTTTTGGACACTCGGGTGAAGAGAGGGGCAGAGCTGTCAACTGATCACCATCTGGTGGTGAGTTGGGTCAGGGGGTGGGGGAAGACTCTGGACAGACCTGGTAAACCCAAACGGGTAGTGCGGGTGAATTGGGAACGTCTGGAGGAGGCCCCTGTCCGACGGACTTTCAACTCACAACTCCGGCGGAGCTTTTCGGGCATCCCTGTGGAGGCTGGGGGCATTGAACCTGAGTGGACAATGTTCAAAGTTTCCATTGCTGAAGCTGCGGCGGCGAGCTGTGGTCATAGGGTCTTAGGTGCCTCAAGGGCGGTAACCCACGAACACCCTGGTGGACACCGGTGGTCAGGAAGCCGTCCGACTGAAGAAGGAGTCTTTCCGGGATATGTTATCCCGGAGGACTCCGGAGGCAGTTGCAGGGTACCGACGGGCCCGAATGGCTGCAGCCTCTGCCGTGACAGAGGCAAAGCAGCGGGTGTGGGAGAAGTTCGGAGAAGACATGGAGAAGGACTTTCGGTCGGCACCAAGGTGCTTCTAGAAAACCGTTCGCCACCTTAGGAGGGGGAAGCGAGGAATCATCCAAGCTGTATACAGTAAGGATGGGACGTTGTTGACCTCAACTGGGGAGGTAATAGAGCGGTGGAAGGAGCACTTTGAGGAACTCCTAAATCCAGCCGACACGCCCTCTGTGGTAGAGGCAGAGCTGGAGGATGATGGGGGATTGTCGTCAATTTCCCTGGTGGAAGTCGCTGAGGTAGTCAAACAACTCCACAGCGGCAAAGACCCAGGGATTGATGAGATCCGTCCAGAAATGCTGAAAGCTCTGGGTGTGGAGGGGATGTCTTGGTTGACACGCCTCTTCAACATTGCGTGGAAGTCTGGGACGGTGCCTAAGGAGTGGCAGACCGGGGTGGTGGTTCCCCTATTCAAAAGGGGGACCAGAGGGTGTGTGCCAATTACAGGGTATCACACTTCTCAGCCTCCCTGGTAAAGTCTACTCCAAGGTGCTGGAAAGGAGGGTTCGGCCGATAGTCGAACCTCGGATTGAAGAGGAACAATGTGGATTCCGTCCTGGCCGTGGAACAACAGATCAGATCTTCACTCTCGCAGGGATCTTGGAGGGGGCCTGGGAGTTTTCCCAACCAGTCTACATGTGTTTTGTGGATCTGGAGAAGGCGTATGACCGGGTCCCCCGGGAGAAATTGTGGGAGGTGCTGCGGGAGTATGGGGTGAGGGGGTCCCTTCTCAGGGCCATCCAATCTCTGTATGACCAAAGCGAGAGCTGTGTCCGGGTTCTCGGCAGTAAGTCGGACTCGTTCCAGGTGAGGGTTGGCCTCCGCCAGGGCTGCGCTTTGTCACCAATCCTGTTTGTAATATTTATGTACAGGATATCGAGGCGTAGTCGGGGCGGGGAGGGCTTTCAGTTCGGTGGGCTCAGGATCTCATCGCTGCTTTTTGCAGATGATGTGGTCTTGATGGCGTCATCGGCCTGTGACCTCCAGCACTCACTGGATCGGTTCACAGCCGAGTGTGAAGCGGCTGGGATGAGGATCAGCACCTTTAAATCTGAGGCCATGGTTCTCAGGAGGAAACCGATGGAGTGTTTTCTTCGGGTAGGGAGTGAGTCCTTACCCTAAGTGAAGGAGTTCAAGTACCTTGGGGTCTTGTTCGCGAGTGAGGGGACCATGGAGCGTGAGATTGGTCGGAGAATCGGAGCAGCTGGTGCGGTATTACATTCAGTTTATCGCACCGTTGACGAAAAGAGCTGAGCCAGAAGGCAAAGCTCTCGATCTACCGGGCAATTTTCGTTCCTACCCTCACCTATGGTCATGAAGGCTGGGTCATGACCGAAAGAACGAGGTCCAGGGTACAAGCGGCCGAAATGGGTTTCCTCAGGAGGGTGACTGGCGTCTCCCTTAGAGATAGGGTGAGAAGCTCAGTCATCCGAGAGGAGCTCGGAGTAGAGCCGCTGCTCCTTCGCGTCGAAAGGAGCCAGTTGAGGTGGTTCGGGCATCTGGTAAGGATGACTCCAGGGCGCCTCCCTAGGGAGGTGTTCCAGACACGTCCAGCTGGGAGGAGGCCTCGGGGAAGACCCAGGACTAGGTGGAGAGATTATATCTCCAACCTGGCCTGGGAACGCCTCGGGATCCCCCAGTCGGAGCTGGTTGATGTGGCTCGGGAAAGGGAAGTTTGGGGTCCCCTACTGGAGCTGCTGCCCCCGCGACCCGATACCGGATAAGCGGATGAAGATGGATGGATGGATGGATTTTTGCCTTTAATTTTAAATTCCTACATAAGATTGGTCCGATATTAACTGTGTGCCACCACGGATATATGGTGTCACACCCAGACTTGGAATAAAGCTGGCTTACCAGGAGGATTCTTTTTATAGTATCTTGAAAAAGATTAAAAATGGCTTTAACAGACTGAAAAAGATGTCAAATATACTTTAGATTTACTTGAACATTTTAGCCTTTAATTTAAAAATCCTACATCAGATTGGTCCGATATTACTTGTGTGACACCATGGATATGTGATGTCTCACCCAGACTTGGAATAAAGCTGGCATAACAGTAGGATTTTGATCTACAGTTGCCTGAAAAAGAGTAAAATATGGCTTTAACAGCCTGAAAAATATGTCAAATATACTTTAGATTTACTTGGACATTTTAGCCTTTAATTTAAAAATCCTACATCAGATGGGTCAAATATTACTTGTGTGACACAAACGATATGTGATGTCTCACCCAGACTTGGAATGAAGCTAGCTTAACAGGAGGATTCTGTTTCACAGTATCCTGAAAAAGAGTAACATATGGCTTTAACAGCCTGAAAAAGATGTAAAATATACTGAAGATTTACTAGGACTTTTAGCCTTTAATTTTAAAATCCTACATAAGATTGGTCCGATATTAACTGTGTGACACCATGGATATGTGGTGTCACACCCAGACTTGGAATAAAGCTGGCTTACCAGGAGGATTCTTTTTTACAGTATCCTGAAAAAGAGTAAAAATGGCTTTTAACAGCCTGAAAAAGATGTGAAATATACTTTAGATTTACTTGGACATTTTAGCCTTTAATTTAAAAATCCTACATCAGATTGGTCCGATATTAACTGTGAGACACCATGGATATGTGATGTATCACACAGACATGGAATAAAGCTGGCTTAACAGGAGGATTTGGATCTACAGTTGCTTGAAAAAGAGTAAAATATGGCTTTGACAGCCTGAAAAAGATGTCAAATATACTTTAGATTTACTTGGACATTTTCACCTTTAATTTAAAATTCCTACATCAGATTGGTCCGATATTAACTGTGCGACACCATGGACCAGACTTGGAATAAAGCTGGCTTACTAGGAGGATTCTTTTTTACAGTATCCTGAAATAGAGTAAAAATGGCTTTAAAAGCATGAAAAAGATGTCAAATAAACTTTAGATTTACTTGGACATTTTAACCTTTAATTTAAAAATCCTACATCAGATTGGTCCGATATTTCCTGTGTGACACAAGAGATATGTGATGTATCACCCTGAATTGGAATAAAGCTGGCTTAACAGTAGGATTTTGATCTACAGTTGCCTGAAAAAGAGTAAAATATGGCTTTAACAGCCTGAAAAAGATGTCAAATATACTTTAGATTTACTATGACATTTTAGCCTTTAATTTTAAAATCCTACATCAGATTGGTTCGATATTACCTGTGTGACACCAGGGATATGTGATGTCTCACCCAGACTTGGAATGAAGCTGGCTTATCAGGAGGATTCTTTTTTACAGTATCCTGAAAAAGAGTAAAATATGGCTTTAACAGCCTAAAAAAGAAGTCAAATATACTGAAGATTTACTAAAACTTTTAGCCTTTAATTTTAAAATCCTACATCAGATTGGTCCGATATTACCTGTGTGACACCATGGATATGTGATGTCTCACCAAAGACTTGGAATGAAGCTGCCTAAACAGTAGGATTTGGATCTACAGTTGCCTAAAAAAAGAGTAAAATATGGCTTTAAAAGACTGAAAAATATGTCAAATATAATGAATATTTACTTGGACATTTTATCCTTTAATTTTAAAATCCTACATCAGAATGGTCTTATATTACCTGTGTGACATAAGGAAATGTGATGTCCCACCTACACTTGAAATTAAGCTGGCTTATGAAGAGGATTTGGTTCCACAGTTGCCTGAAAAAGACTTCAAATATACTGTAGATTTAATTGGACATGTTAGCTTGTAATTTTAAAATCCTACATCAGAATGATCCGATGTTACCTGAGTGACAAACTGGATATGTGTGGTCTCACGCAGACTTGGAATGAAACTAGCTTAACAGGAGAATTTGGTTCTACAGTTGCCTGAAAAAGAGAAAAATATGGCTTTAACAGCCTGAAAAAGATTTCAAATATACTTATAGATTTAATTGGACATGTTAGCCTGTAATTTTTAAATCCTACATCAGAATGGTCCGATGTTATCTGAGTGACACACTGGATATGTGTTGTATCACCCAGACTTAGAATGAAGCTGGCTTAACAGGAGGATTCTTTTGTACAGTATCCTGAAAAAGAGTAAAATATGGCTTTAACAGCCTAAAAAAGAAGTCAAATATACTGAAGATTTACTAAAACTTTTAGCCTTTAATTTTAAAATCCTACATCAGATTGGTCCGATATTACCTGTGTGACACCATGGATATGTGATGTCTCACCAAAGACTCGGAATGAAGCTGCCTAAACAGTAGGATTTGGATCTACAGTTGCCTAAAAAAGAGTAAAATATGGCTTTAAAAGACTGAAAAATATGTCAAATATAATGCATATTTACTTTGACATTTTATACTTTAATTTTAAAATCCTACATCAGAATGGTCTTATATTACCTGTGTGACATAAGGAAATGTGATGTCCCACCTACACTTGAAATTAAGCTGGCTTATGAAGAGGATTTGGTTCCACAGTTGCCTGAAAAAGACTTCAAATATACTGTAGATTTAATTGGACATGTTAGCTTGTAATTTTAAAATCCTACATCAGGATGATCCGATGTTACCTGAGTGACACACTGGATATGTGTGGTCTCACGCAGACTTGGAATCAAACTAGCTTAACAGGAGAATTTGGTTCTACAGTTGCCTGAAAAGAGTAAAATATGGCTTTAAAAGCCTGATAAAGACTTCAAATATACTGTAGATTTACTTGGACATGTTAGCCTGTAATTTTAAAATGCTATATCAGAATGATCCGATGTTACCTGAGTGACACACTGGATATGTGTTGTATCATCCAGAGTTAGAATGAAGCTGGCTAAACAGGAGGATTTGCTTCTAAAGTTGCTGAAAATGAGTAAAATACTGCTTCGACAGCCTGAAAAAGATGTCAAATATAATGAAGATTTACTTGGACATTTTAGCCTTTAATTTTAAAATCCTAAATCAGAATATTCCCATCCGTGTGACACCATGGATATATAATGTCTCACCCAGACTTGAAATTAAGCTGGCTTATCAAGAGGATTTGGTTCTACAGTTGCCTGAAAAAGAGTAAAATATGGCTTTAACAGCCTGAAAAATACTTCAAATAAACTCTAGATTTACTTGGACATTTTACCCTTACATCAAAATTGTCAGATATTAGCTGTGTGACACCATGGATATGTAATGTCTCACCCAGACTTGGAATAAAGCTGT
This sequence comes from Percina caprodes, assembly GCA_013375575.1. Taxonomy (NCBI): domain Eukaryota; kingdom Metazoa; phylum Chordata; class Actinopteri; order Perciformes; family Percidae; genus Percina; species Percina caprodes. The sequence goes on from JABXJD010000016.1 coordinate 5,109,281, forward strand.
CTTAAGAGGAGGATTCTGTTTTACAGTTGCCTGAAAAAGAGTAAAATATGGCTTTAACAGCCTGAAAAATATGTCAAATATAATGAAGATTTACTTGGACATGTTAGCCTTTAATTTTCAAATCCTACATCAGAATGGTCCGATATTATCTGTGTGACACCATGGATATGTGATGTCTCAACCAGACTTGGAATGGAGCTGGATTAACAGGAGTATTTTGTTCTAAAGTTGCCTGAGAAAGAGTAAAATATGGCTTTAACAGCCTGAAAAAGATGTCAAATATAATGAAGATTTACTTTGACATGTTAGCCTTTAATTTTAAAATCATACATCAGAATGGTCAAATGTTACCTGAGTGACACAATTGATACGTGTTTTCTCACAGAAAGTTGGAATTAAGCTGGGTTAACAGGAGGATTTTGTTCTACAGTTGCCTGAAAAAGAGTAAAATATGGCTTTAAGAGCAGGAAAAAGATTTCAAATATATTGTAGATTTACTCTGACATTTTAGCCTTTAATTTTAAAATCCAACCTCAGAATGGTCCAATGTTACCTGAGTGAAAAACTCGGAGTGATGTCTCACCAAGACTTGGAATGAAGCTGGCTTTACAGGAGGATTCCTTTTTACATTTGCCTGAAAAAGAGTACAATATGGCTTTAACAGCCTGAAAAACGATTTCAAATATTATGAAGATTTACTTGGGCATTTTAGCCTTTAATTTGAAAATCCTACATCAGATAGGTCCAATATTACCTGAGTGACACCAACGATATGTGATGTCTCACCAAGACTTTTAATCAAGCTGGCTTAACAGGAGAATTATGTTTTACACTAGAATTGGAATGAAGCTGGCTTAAAATTAGGATTACATTTTACACTAGCCTGAAAGAATAAAATATGGCTTTATCAGCCTCAAAGAGATTCCAAATATAGCTTTATTTGGACATTAAAGCCTTTAATTTTAAAATCCTACATCAGAATTGTCCAATATGAGTGCCACAATGGATATGGATAGTCTCACAAAGATTTTTAATAAAGCTGTCTTAACAGGAGGATTCCGTTATAGAGAAGCCTTAAATAGAATAATTCATGATTTAACAGCCTGAAAAAATTTCAATATAGTGTAGCCCATCTAAAATGCACAGGGCCAAAGTACTGTTAATTGCTGTGATCCTCCATTCCCCTAGATGGCACTGATTCATGCTTATAGGCTGAACCGCTTTATGTTGCGCGGCTGAAGATCAATGCTCTTTTTTTTCTCTTCTCGCCAAGCGGATCGCCAGGTAAAGGGAAAAGGTTGAAATAGACTACTCAACGCCCGAGAGAAATTGATTTCAGTATTGATATTGAGCTAGTAAAATTGGTAAAAAAAAAGACTTGGATATTGTGAACTGACGTTCACACTTCGTCTCCTTCAGAACAAAGTTTTAGAGTCTCCGGTGAGTGAGACAGAAGGTTAATTATATGCTAGCATGCTGCCATAAGTGATTAAAAGAGCAGAAAGATAAGCTACTTCTGATTGTGTACTACGTGCATGTTATGTTACTTTGCTGTTCCAGTTATTTCCTTGACAATTTAAGAAAAAAAAAAAAAACAGTTGGAAATGATTGATATGTTATCTTTGCAAATCCGCCATTACAATTTGTAGCGCCGTCCTGTACATGTGCGTTGTCGAAAATAAGACGGCGCAACGTGAGTCCATGTATGTTTATTGAGCCACAATGTTTCTTTAACGGGCTAATATTTTGAGGCTTAGAGCCAGCATAAAGGGTGTTTGTAATGTCTTTTGCCGTGCTATTCGTAGCTATACGGTTTAAACAAGTTCAATTGCCTTCTGGTTAGCTTAAACCTGTAAAATGTAGCACTTTGCACTGTTCACGTGTATTTTTATTGACTGTCTTAAGTCATATTTGAGGTGATATGTTACAAAGTGCTTTATGTTCATGTTTAAACTGAGTGATATAGAGCTGAAAACAACAAAAACTGATATGTGCCGGGCCTAGGCTCCAGGACTAGTGACACTCATGACTTTTTCAAAGACAAGCCCGGGCCCTGTGTTTTCAATTCTTCCTCAATTTATGTTGTGATAGGCAATAGAAAAATGATGGTGAATAAGCACTTAACTGCAAACTTAGCAAATTTAGCATCCATTCCTCGTCAGCCACAGCCTGTTACAAAAAATGAGAACACACTAACACTAGCTTTACTAAACATCAGGTCTTTGGCAGGAAAATCCTTTTTAATTAATGATTTTATTATTAATCACAATCTAGATTTTATGTTTTTAACTGAGACCTGGTTAGACCATAATAACAGCGCTGCTGTTCTCATCGAGTCAGCTCCCCCTAACTTCAGTTTTATGAGCGAGAATAGAGTGAATAAGAAAGGAGGTGGAGTTGCCATTTTGTTTAATGACTCATTCCACTGTACGCAAATATGTTATGGAAATTTTGCTTCTTTTGAATATGTGGTTCTACAGTTGAGATCGTCCCCTCAAGCAATATTTCTAAATATCTATAGGCCACCTAAATTGTGCAACCTTTATTGATGACTTCACTGAACTGCTGTCTATAATCTGCATTAACTTTGATTGTGTAATCATTGTGGGTGATTTTAACATTCATGTTGACAACCCCCAGGACAGGGGGACCAAAGAACTGTGTTGTGTTTTTGAGAACTATGGACTGACTCAGCATGTGACAGAGCCCACGCACAATAAGGGGCACACTCTGGACTTGATTGTCTCCAAGGGTCTGAATATTTCCAAGGTTGTGGTGACTGACGTTGCTCTGTCTGATCATTCCTGTGTTTTCTTTAACGGCTCTATCTCTGTGCCCAAAAGTGTCCAAACAAAGATAATCAGAAAACGGTATATCATTGAAAACACCAGTGAAAAATTTACTCAGCTTTTCTCCTCCACACCCGCCCCCCCTGGGCTCTCAGTCACTGAGCTTGTAGATCATTTCAACTGTAAAATTACAAATGTTATTGATGCCATTGCTCCCACTAAGGTCAAAGTTGTCTCTTGTAAGAAAAGGTCTCCATGGAGAAATGTCCCACTGGTGAGAACAGAAAAAAGAGAGTGTCGAAAAGCTGAACGAAGGTGGCGAAAAACAAATCTCCTGGTCCATTATAACACCTATAAAGAGAGACTTCGCATTTATAATTTGGAACTGAGGAATGCAAGGCGGTCCTTCTTCTCTGATATTATCTCTAGAAACAATAATAATTCACGTGCTTTATTTGCTACTGTCGATAGGTTAACAAACCCTCCAGTACCAGTAGCATCTGAACTTTTATCTTCCAAGGCCTGCAATGACTTTGCCTCCTTCTTCAAAGAAAAATTCAAAAGATTAGACAAACAGTTAGTGCCTCCATATCAAGTACAGGATGTGTGTTGTCACAGTGTTCAAGCAGAACTAGCTCCAATATGACTGAGTTTCATGCGATCAACCATAAAAACCTGGAGGACATTATACAACATCTGAAAACTTCCTCCTGTTGCCTTGATATTCTACCAACGGGTGTTTTCAAAAATGTCTTGAATTGTTTGTCTTCTGATCTTCTACAGATTGTGAACACATCTCTTCTTTCAGGAATCTTTCCACAGGCCTTGAAAACTGCAGTAATCAAGCCACTCTTAAAAAAGAACAATCTAGACACATCCCTAATGAGCAACTATAGGCCAATATCAAACCTTCCGTTCTTAAGTAAAATCATTGAAAAAGCAGTTTTTCAACAACTCAATTATTTCTTGTCACTAAACAACAGCTTTGATACCTTTCAGTCGGGCTTCCGACCACACCACAGCACTGAGACGGCTCTCGTTAAGGTCTTTAATGACATCCACCTTAACACAGATAATGGCAAAATTTCAGTCTTAGTATTACTTGATCTCAGTGCTGCATTTGATACGGTCGACCACGACATACAGGTAAAAGCCAGTAAATTAGAATATTTTGAAAAACTTGATTTATTTCAGTAATTGCATTCGAAAGGTGTAACTTGTACATTATATTTATTCATTGCACACAGACTGATGCATTCAAATGTTTATTTCATTTAATTTTGATGATTTGAAGTGGCAACAAATGAAAATCCAAAATTCCGTGTGTCACAAAATTAGAATATTGTGTAAGGGTTAAATTTTGAAGACACCTGGTGCCACAAAGTAATCAGCTGATTAACTCAAAACACCTGCAAAGGGCTTTAAATGGTCTCTCAGTCCAGTTCTGAAGCCTACACAAACATGGGGAAGACTTCAGATTTGACAGCTGTCCAAAAGGCGACCATCGACACATTGCACAAGGAGGGAAAGACACAAAAGGTTATTGCTGAAGAGGCTGGCTGTTCTCAGAGCTCTGTGTCCAAACACATTAATAGAGAGGCAAAGGGAAGGAAAAACTGTGGTCAGAAAAAGTGTACAAGCGATAGGGATCACCGCGCCTAGTCAAGATTGTGAAAAAACCCATTCAAAAATGTGGGGAGATTCACAAGGAGTGGACAGCTGCTGGAGTCAGTGCTTCAAGATCCACCACCAAGAGACGCTTGAAAGACATGGGTTTCAACTGCCGCATACCTCGTGTCAAGCCACTGTTGACCAAGAAACAGCGCGAAAAGCGTCTCACCTGGGCTAAGGAAAAAAGAGCTGGACTGCTGCTGAGTGGTCCAAAGTCATGTTTTCTGACGAAAGCAAATTTTGCATTTCCTTTGGAAATCGAGGTCCCAGAGTCTGGAGGAAGACAGGAGAGGCACAGGATCCATGTTGCCTGAAGTCTAGTGTAAAGTTTCCACCATCAGTGATGGTTTGGGGTGCCATGTCATCTGCTGGTGTCGGTCCACTCTGTTTCCTGAGATCCAGGGTCAACGCAGCCGTCTACCAGCAAGTTTTAGAGCACTTCATGCTTCCTGCTGCTGACCTGCTCTATGGAGATGGAGATTTCAGGTTCCAACAGGACTTGGCGCCTGCACACAGCGCAAAATCTACCCGTGCCTGGTTTACGGACCATGGTATTTCTGTTCTAAATTGGCCAGCCAACTCCCTGACCTTAGCCCCATAGAAAATCTGTGGGGTATTGTGAAAAGGAAGATGCAGAATGCCAGACCCAAAAACGCAGAAGAGTTGAAGGCCACTATCAGAGCAACCTGGGCTCTCATAACACCTGAGCAGTGCCAGAAACTCATCGACTCCATGCCACGCCGCATTAATGCAGTAATTGAGGCAAAAGGAGCTCCAACCAAGTATTGAGTATTGTACATGCTCATATTTTTCATTTTCTTACTTTTCAGTTGGCCAACATTTCTAAAAACTCCCTTTTTTGTATTAGCCTTAAGTAATATTCTAATTTTGTGACACACGGAATTTTGGATTTTCATTTGTTGCCACTTCAAATCATCAAAATTAAATGAAATAAACATTTGAATGCATCAGTCTGTGTGCAATGAATAAATATAATGTACAAGTTACACCTTTTGAATGCAATTACTGAAATAAATCAAGTTTTTCAAAATATTCTAATTTACTGGCTTTTACCTGTATTACTAGACCGATTGGAAAACTGGGTTGGTCTTTCTGGCTCAGTACTAAACTGGTTTGAATCTTACTTACAGAATAGGGATTACTTTGTGTCAATAGGTAATTATACATCTGAGCGTACAAATATGACGTGTGGAGTTCCCCAAGGCTCCATTCTGGGGCCTCTTCTGTTTAACATCTACATGCTTCCACTGGCTCAGATTATGGAAAACAACAAAATAATTTACCATAGTTATGCGGATGACACACAAATTTACATAACCTTATCGCCAGGGGACTATAGTCCAATACAAAAACTGACTAAGTGTATTGAACAAATTAACGGCTGGATGTGCCAAAACTTTCTGAAATTAAATGAGGGAAAACTGAGGTGGTTGTTTTTGGAGCAAAAGAGGAAAGATTAAAAGTTTGCGCTCAGCTTCAAACAACAATGTTAAAAACAACAGACAAAGCCAGAAATCTTGGTGTAATCATGGACTCTGACCTGAATTTTAACAGCCATATAAAGACAATTACAAAGTCAGCCTATTATCACCTTAAGAATATATCAAGGGTTAAAGGACTTATGTGTCAACAGGATTTGGAAAAACTTGTCCATGCTTTCATCTTCAGTAGACTTGACTACTGTAACGGGGTCTTTACAGGTCTCCCTAAAAAATCAATCAGACAGCTGCAGCTGATTCAGAACGCTGCTGCTCGAGTCCTCACTAAGACCAAGAAACTGGATCACATCACTCCAGTTCTGAAGTCCTTACACTGGCTTCCTGTGCCCCAAAGAATTGATTTCAAAGTTCTTTTGCTAGTTTATAAATCACTAAACGGTTTAGGGCCAAAATACATTTCTGATCTGCTAGTACACTATGACCCCCCCAGACCTCTAAGGTCATCTGGGACAGGTCTACTGTCTGTTCCTAGAGTCAGAACTAAACAGGGGGAAGCAGCGTTCAGTTTCTATGCTCCTCATATCTGGAATAAACTCCCAGAAACCTGCAGGTCTGCTGCTACTCTTAGTTCTTTTAAATCAATGCTGAAGACCTTTCTTTTCGATGTTGCCTTTCTTTAAATTATGTTCATTTCTTTCTTTTATACTGCACTGTAACTTTTATTCTTGTGTTTTATTTGTTTATATATATATATATATATATTTTTTTTTTTTTTTTTTAAACTGTTTCTTCTGTGTTTTATCGGTTTTACTTTCTTTTAACTGTTTTTGTGTAAAGCACTTTGAATTGCCCTGTTGCTGAAATGTGCTATATAAATAAAGCTGCCTTGCCTTGCCTTGCCTTGAATTTAAGTGACAGGGATTTCGAATGTGACACACTGGATATGTGTTGTTTTACCCAGAGTTGGAATGAACCTGGCTCAACAGGAGGATTCCTTTTTAGAGTAGCCTGAAATATAGTAAAAATATGGCTTTAATTAACAACCTGATAAAGATTTCAAATATAGGTTTAATTAGACATTTAATGCTTTAATTTTAAAAACCTACATCAAAATGCTCCAATATTACCTAAGTGACACACTGGATGTGTTGTCTCACCCAGTGTTGGGATGAACCTGGCTTAACAGGAGGATTCCTTTTTAGAGTAGCCTGAAAAAGAGTCAGAATTTTTACTTAGTCTGAATTCTGAGAAAAAATTACTTTAAAAATTGTCAGAATTCAAACTTTTTCCTACTAATTCTAACTTTAAACTCAGAACTCAAGTACTTTCTTTTCCACATTTGGCCCCTAATCCTTCTCCGTAGTGGACGGTTGGTTAGCAAGAACACAAAACCAATTAAATCTTCTCTATTATTTTTGTTACTCTTAAAATAAGTAGAGTCAGATTTTTTTATGCCGTTGCAGTCATATGGGATGGGTGGCAGAGATGGGAATGATTAATGCCTTCCGAGCGTTGGCGACATAAACATGGTTGCATTAGAGTTGGTTTTGTAAGGATACAAATTGTTTTAAGTTTTCAGGCAGAATTTAACAATATTGGCAACCAAGATGACATTGTTTACTGCCATTAGCGTGTAGATACTATAGTTAGCAGTAGACACGAATGTAGCAGCACACAAATAAAGGCTTTTACACCAAATTCTACGCAACCGAAAATGTTTCAGGAGTAATGTGACCCAGATATGGGGATAACTTTATGACATCTTTTACTGCTGTTAGCATGTAACTACATGCGACAATGTAAACACCGCAGTAGCTAAAAAAAAACCAAACAAAAAAAAAACACCCCAGTCCTTCCTACCTGGAGCAGAGGACCAATCATAGCAAGCCAGAGAAGTCAGAATTCAGAATCAGCTTTATTTTCCAGGTATGAGGACACATACAAGGAATGTTTCTTTGGAGCATCGTTACTCATACTGTGTTTACACATACAAAACATACACACACTAATATATACATACTATAAACAGAAACTATATAGAGGCATGAGTGCAATGAGTTCAATAAAATTTAAATGTGGAGCATAGTGCAAAGGATACTGGGATAAATAGTATTATGTTATTATATTACAATATGAACAGTATGAACATAGGAAAAGTTCTGAAAATAGGAAGTGAGAATGATGAATAAATAAAAAAAATAAGTGAGATGTGAGAATGGAATGATGAATAATACTACATAAGTGGAATAATAAGTGGAACCAGAAAACAGGTGCTGTAGAGACAGTGTTACTGGGTTATTGACCAGAATTGAATTGAACCTGAAAAGAAGTCAGCTGTTCCTGAATCTGTTGGTTTTGGCGAACAGTGCTCTGTAGCGCCTACCAGAGGGGAGAAGCTGGAACAGGTTGTGTCCGGGGTGAGATGGGTCTGCAGTGATGGTTCTTGCCCGTTTCCTGACTCTGGAGAGTATAAGTCATGGACGGAGGGCAGGTTGGCACCGATTACCTTTTCTGCTGTCCTAACTGTCCAGCTTGGAGTTGCATAACACACGAGAAGAAAAAAAAAAGTGTTGAAACTGGAGCGTTTATAACAGTTGGAAATCTGAACGTTTTTGTCAAGGGGGTAAGCGAGCATACAGAAAGCATACCTCCTATGGGGAGATTCAGAAGCTAGCTTTCCATTGACCGCCATTCATTTTGCCATCAGTTTGACAGTAAATAAATTTACATCTGAAGCGTTTAAAGACTCTATTGGTCCATTGTTTATTTCTAAAGAAACACGACAATGAATAAAAGGATTGCATCATGACCACGCGACTTACTGTCCCACAGTAGAGGAATCACTGTTTAGTATGAGAGAAGCTCACAGGCAATTGGTGGGACGCGGAGGCAAAAAGTCAAGGGAGAAGCCCATAGAGTGTCCATGAAAGCATCGGAACAAAATATTTAAGTAACATTTTGATACTGGAGGAGATAAGGATGCTGGAGGAGATGAACATGCTGAGGGAGATGAGGATACTAGAGGAGATGAGGATATTGTTGGAGATGAGGATGATGGAGGAGATGAGGATGGTGGGGGGAGATGAGGTTGTTGGGGGAGATGAGGATGTTGTTGGAGATGAGGATATTGTTGGAGATGAGGATACTGGAGGAGATGAGGATGCTGGGGGGAGATGAGGATGCTGGGGGGAGATGAGGATATGAGGATACTGGAGGAGATGAGGATGATGAGGGAGATGAGGATGCTGGAGGAGATGTGGATGATGAGGGTGATGAGGATGATGAGGGAGATGAGGATGCTGGGGGGTGTCTGAGGAGTTATGAGCAAGGTTCAACATTTTTGCACGATATTAGAATAGGTAATATGTGAACGCATTTGCTTAATACTAATTACATCATAGCATTATTTTAATTTTCACATAATATACAGGTAAAAGCCAGTAAATTAGAATATTTTGAAAAACTTGATTTATTTCAGTAATTGCATTCAAAAGGTGTAACTTGTACATTATATTTATTCATTGCACACAGACTGATGCATTCAAATGTTTATTTCATTTAATTTTGATGATTTGAAGTGGCAACAAATGAAAATCCAAAATTCCGTGTGTCACAAAATTAGAATATTGTGTAAGGGTTAAATTTTGAAGACACCTGGTGCCACAAAGTAATCAGCTGATTAACTCAAAACACCTGCAAAGGGCTTTAAATGGTCTCTCAGTCCAGTTCTGAAGCCTACACAAACATGGGGAAGACTTCAGATTTGACAGCTGTCCAAAAGGCGACCATCGACACATTGCACAAGGAGGGAAAGACACAAAAGGTTATTGCTGAAGAGGCTGGCTGTTCTCAGAGCTCTGTGTCCAAACACATTAATAGAGAGGCAAAGGGAAGGAAAAACTGTGGTCAGAAAAAGTGTACAAGCGATAGGGATCACCGCGCCTAGTCAAGATTGTGAAAAAAGGGTGTGGACAGCTGCTGGAGTCAGTGCTTCAAGATCCACCACCAAGAGACGCTTGAAAGACATGGGTTTCAACTGCCGCATACCTCGTGTCAAGCCACTGTTGACCAAGAAACAGCGAAAAGCGTCTCACCTGGGCTAAGGAAAAAGAGCTGGACTGCTGCTGAGTGGTCCAAAGTCATGTTTTCTGACGAAAGCAAATTTTGCATTTCCTTTGGAAATCGAGGTCCCAGAGTCTGGAGGAAGACAGGAGAGGCACAGGATCCACGTTGCCTGAAGTTTAGTGTAAAGTTTCCACCATCAGTGATGGTTTGGGGTGCCATGTCATCTGCTGGTGTCGGTCCACTCTGTTTCCTGAGATCCAGGGTCAACGCAGCCGTCTACCAGCAAGTTTTAGAGCACTTCATGCTTCCTGCTGCTGACCTGCTCTATGGAGATGGAGATTTCAGGTTCCAACAGGACTTGGCGCCTGCACACAGCGCAAAATCTACCCGTGCCTGGTTTACGGACCATGGTATTTCTGTTCTAAATTGGCCAGCCAACTCCCTGACCTTAGCCCCATAGAAAATCTGTGGGGTATTGTGAAAAGGAAGATGCAGAATGCCAGACCCAAAAAGCAGAAGAGTTGAAGGCCACTATCAGAGCAACCTGGGCTCTCATAACACCTGAGCAGTGCCAGAAACTCATCGACTCCATGCCACGCCGCATTAATGCAGTAATTGAGGCAAAAGGAGCTCCAACCAAGTATTGAGTATTGTACATGCTCATATTTTTCATTTTCATACTTTTCAGTTGGCCAACATTTCTAAAAACTCCCTTTTTTGTATTAGCCTTAAGTAATATTCTAATTTTGTGACACACGGAATTTTGGATTTTCATTTGTTGCCACTTCAAATCATCAAAATTAAATGAAATAAACATTTGAATGCATCAGTCTGTGTGCAATGAATAAATATAATGTACAAGTTACACCTTTTGAATGCAATTACTGAAATAAATCAAGTTTTTCAAAATATTCTAATTTACTGGCTTTTACCTGTATAGCATATCATTGGTTTGTTCAAAACATATTTCTTCAGAACTGCATGAAGTCCACCTGAGTGGACATTTGAAAAAGTCTGTTTAACAAATTAATATTCATGCATGGGCGTAAATCTGGGAGTGGAAGCACAATTATACTAGTAGAGGATATGTGTACACAGAGGGAAGTCTTAATACTATGAAGGTAAGTATGGTGCAAATGTGAGAGAGCGTAGATGCGATGTGAGCACTTGTAGAATATGATTTGAGAGCTTGTAGGAAAAAAAAAAAAAATCTGTACTCGTATTTATTTATTTTTTCCCACTTCAGTAACTTTTCCAGTACAATCACAACTCAGTGATTAGAACCTCTGGAATCTGTCGCTGCAGCGTGCTCTCTCGCATCACACAACGGCGAGTATGCGCTCTCGACTTTTGCAACACTTCTTGCGATACATTTCGTGCAAAACTAATTTGTACTTGTGGACTTAGTCTGTGAGGCTCTGAGTCAACAGGACAGCCGGGGACAGCAGGGTTTCTATCGCCAGATGAGGGACAACTCTGTCCGGCTTATTTATGTAGCATGAAAGCTAGCGTTAGCTAACTAACAGTCAGCCCGTATCTAAATAATTTAAATACCTTTTAATTATCTCAACACTTAAACAGTCAAACTGAAACACTGGCGGTGAGCTCCAGGTCCTGTAGCCGCGGACGGACCGCCGTCAGTGGGGCTCGGCCAACGCGGAAACATTGCTAGAAAGCTCCGCTGCCGTCCACGACCTGATCGCCATTGGGACACAGAGAGCTCCAGACCCGGTAGCAGCGGCACAACCCCCCCGGGGCTCACCGCCAGTGTTGGTGAAATAGCAAGCGAGCTTAAAAGGCATTACAGGTCATTACACAAATCTGGAGTAAAAACCTTGGCCTTTGAGCTGCCAGGCCAGTTTTGATTAGGCCGGTGCTATTTAACCCTTGTGTGGCGTTCATATTTCTGTTACACAGCCAATGTTTGTGGGTCTGGTGGAGCCACCACATCATTAGGCTTTTAAATCAATGCAAACAATTTATGTAAAAATATTTAATAGATGTTTACTGTAGTTCAATTATCAATGATATATACATTTATGATTTATTGTTGTATAGTATACAACTATAGTTGTATAGTACATTTACCGCTGGGAGATCACATTTATGATCATTTATTTTTGTGAGAAAACAAGGAAATTGAATGATAAAGGTTAAAAAAAATAGAAACAAGATTTTTGATCATTAATGGTGCTTATTTCTTACAGCTTAATCAGAACAGGTGAAAGTGCTTGACATGTAACAACGTAACTGTGTGTGAATAACAGGTGCAGAAAGGACATAGAACTTACACTTAAATACCCAACCCAAACACCTCATATGTGATAGTTGTTTGTGTTTGGGTAGATAAACACAAATGACGTAATTTTTCTTTTAGCAAATACTGAAACCACAAAAGGGTTAACTAACACCTTCAAACTGGGCTATTAACAAGCTGGGCAAGCCGATCCCTGTTTTGCATTGCATTCAGTTTAGTTAAATGAGTCCGGGCTAAGCACCAAACCTCAAGTCCTAGAAACGCCCCTGATGGCCAAATGAAGCTGCGTGAACGGTTTTCTTTTTTTCTGAGCCCACTACACTGTAACAAATTTAATGTAAAATTTACAGTAACCTACTATCAAGTTACTGTGAATTCTTTTTCCCCCAGTAAAAGGTTCCGCATTTCCATTTTCAGTATTTTATGTATTCATTGTAAAAATACAAATCAACTAAAAGATTTTAAAAAAATACAGTAGTTTACTATGTACAGTAGTATAGTGGCTATATTGTGATTTTTACAGTAATGCTTTGACTGATTTCAACTGTAATTGTGTCATGTTGACAAGGTTGTAATGTAAACTTTATAGCATTCAACTGTAAAAATCATACAGTAGTGTTAGTGTGAAATCTAAAGTAAAGAACTAGATTTCAAAGACATTATTTACAGTGTAGATGGTGCTCTCTTCAACAAAGGGTTGAAAACAGTGAATTGCCATTCCTTTAACATTTTCTTTGAACATGTCATCTAATGAGCTCAGAAAATAAAGAAAATTGTTAAAGCATCCTTTGGCTATCGCTAGTTGCGTTGCGATGGGATAATATGTTGATGTTCATATTATTTAAGAATGTGAGCATGCTCACATTAGCACTAAATGCAAAGGACAGCTGAGGCTAATGGGAGAGCAGTCAAGTTTGTAGATATTTGGTCTCAAATTGAAGGGCTGGACAAATGAAACCCTTGACCTGATTGAAAAGTCAGGATCACCAGAGTTCTCACATTACATTGTTAGAATTGATGTCATTTTAGACATATACGCACCTGAAAATATTAAAATGGTAATCCTTGCAGACTGATTCAAGTGGTTGCTGTAAAAATACACTGTAAAAAAAAAAACTGTAAAAAAACGGTAATATTCCAGCAGCTGGGGCGCCAAAAAATTACCATAAAATAACGGTAAAACCTAATCACGTAAAAATACAGTAATTTTCCATAATGAAATAACGGAATATATCTTTAATCTTACATTAACTTCTATGTAATTATTGGGCTTTTTAATGTTTAAAAAAGGACATATACCGCTTTAAAACAATTAAATTACCTATAAATACAGTCAAACACTGTTATAATACAAATAATCTGTCTTAAAATTGCGGAAAAGTGCCACTATTAGAGTTTTATAATATAATATAATGTAAAAATCATGTTATTTAATACATCTTCAATGTAATAACGCGTTACCTCACCCACAAAACATTTGATTTTACTTTTAAAAAATGTCAAAATACTGTTGTAAAACAGATAATAAGCTTTATATTTACAACAATCTACCCTTAATTTACGATCATATCAAGTCTATTACAAGTTTTTACATGTAAATTTACAAATAAATCCTGTGTATGTAATTGATTTTTAATGTGAAAAAAAGCATACTCTGCCATAAATACAATTAATTTACCGTAAAAAAAAAAAAACTCTCATTAAACAAATATGTATAAGTATAAATACAGCAATTTACCATTCATTTTAGAATCTATTAAGTATAATATGAGTCTTTATATGTAATTTTACATAAAGATCATGTATATTTATTTAATCTTCAATGTAAAATAAGCATACTTTGCCGTAAAAACAATGGATTTGCCTTTAAAAAGAGAATCAAATACTGTTGTTAAACAAGAATGTGTGAGTACAATTACAGCAATCTACCAAGTGTAATGTTTTTAAGTGCAATTTTACATGCAAATCATTTATATTTAATTTATCTTTATTGTTAAAAAAGTATCCTCAGCAACGAATTTACCTTTGTTTTAAATGTCCAAATACTGTCAAAGAAATATTGATTATAGCAACAACCTGCTGATAATTTTGTCAAATTTCATAACACTGCTATAATACTGCAAATGTAATGGACAATTTCTAAAATATTGAGCTATAACAGAGCAGTTAAATGACAAATTATAAAATGGAGATTTAGCTTAACAATAACCGCTCTTAGAAACAACCAGGACACACTTACTACTGTTCAACATGTATTTTATTCTGTTGACCAACAGATCAGAAAAGAAAACAGTTGTTGCTCTATCAACATACTTGTTTACAAAGCTTAACGTGGCATGGCTACATACTGCTAGCAGTCCAACAATTGCCTGCTTCAGTTCAAGAACAGTTAGGTAGGTTTAGCTAATGTTCACAGTGAAATAAAAACACAAAGAAAGCAATAAAATGTAAAAGTCAGTCTGGTACTTTAAAAACTGGCTAAAATTAATGCTTGCTTCCACTGTTATTGCAGTAACTTAACTGAAGGTACTGAAGAAGCCTATAATTTAAAAGTAGTAACTTTGTCCAGTACTGTGAACCAATTCTATATTTGAAAGATGGTTACAATGTGTACCTAGTATTCATCTGGGTCAAAGTGGTACTATTTGACAACAATTAAAGAACACTAGTGAGACCAACATGAACTGTGCAACTAGGGACATTGGATGGCAATGGTCTCCCTTCTGAAAAGTTTCTTTTTACTCCCTCCATTCATAGTTCGGGAGTTTTGTTATCAGGGAAAGAACCTTTGGACTGACCGGCAGCTGCTTTCTGGTAGCATTCTTCTCCACTTTCAATCCCTTGTCTGGGTTGATCTTGAAAAGGCATCTATCAAATGAAACACATCAAACAATTTCAGTAATGTGGACTCCTGTATTATCTATCAATCCACACACACACTGTATATACTGTACACACACACACACACACACACACACACACACACACACACACATATATATATAACATTTGGATGTATTATGTAAAAAAGAAAACAGTACAATGTGATAATTCACCTGTCAAATTCATACTAAAAAATAATTTGCCACCATCGGTGTGAGATATGTATTGTCTACAGTAATATCTTAACGATTGATTTATCAATGAGCAGACATTATCGAGTATGCTATTTCACTCACTTTTTTATTTTAGACCCGCCCTTTCCATATATTTCACACACCACAGCGTGGAGGCATATTGGCACAATACTGACCACTGTAACTTAAAGTAACATAATATAAAGTGGCTTATTGCAGACCAGCTGCTTGCTGTGCTGCTGAGGCCAACACACAGTTGTTACTTCACACATCTCAGCTGACACTTGAGGAGACATAAGCAGACTATCGTCTCTTAAGATCAAAAGTAGAATAACCAGACAAGATGGGCCGGGGTTAGCTTGTTAGCATGCTAAATTCAGTAAATATCTCTGCAATACAATACATAGATGTCTTGACATGGCATAAGAACTCTTAATCAGTCTTATTCTGTCAGTTCATTTTTCAGGTTTTCAGGTTTCAGTTCATTTTAGGAAAAAAGTACCTTTTAAGAAGTATATTAATACACACTCTACAGTTTCTTAACTGTAGAGTGTGTATTAATATACATGTACATATAAATGTAGTGAAAAAGACAAAGGCTGTGACAGCAAGGAAAAGTTGTGAAATCCTGTCCTGTGCAAGGCTCCTTTATTAAATTGCATTAGATTTTAAAGGGGTAACTAAATTTCTGGTCATTCAATATCAGTTTTGATATTATTCAATATCTGTTTTGATATTTAAAATAGACTTTTGCTTTCTTACCTCTTCAAGAACTCCCATGTTGCTCCTTGGGCTGCTGTGTAAGAGATGTTCAGGCAGTAGTACTTGGCAAACATCAACACAAGGGCATCAGTGAAGGCATTGATGTGGCCTTTCACAATGGTCTGGTCCACAGAAAGCATGAAGTACTCTGCTGCCAAAGGTGAACTTCCTGTTGTAAACATAAAAAGACAGGGGATCTGTATTTTTGTGACAAACTGTGCTCAAAGACCATAACGTCCAGTAATTATTCAATAAGTTTGTAAAGTTAAATTAGATTTAACTAAAGCACACGAAACACATGAAAAGACATCCTTCACACAACTGGTAGGAGTAGAATCACCAGAGGCCAAACAATACGATATTATCATTACTTATACATGGAGTAGGTAATGTTGGAGAAACTAGCAATAGATAGCTACAAACTCCAATGGGTTGGGATGTTTTCCAAAAAGCAATAAAAACAAAAATCTAGGATTTGTTCATTTATATCAACCTTTCGTTAACAAAAGTACAAGTACAAGCTTTAGAAAACTGAGGCTCACTAGGTGCTGAAGGAAGACAGTATGCACCAGAGACATGAAGAGCTTTGGAGTGTTTGTGCTTTCTGGATAGGTGGGATAGGTGGTCTTATCACAGTTTTTGAACGGGCATTGCACCTCCTCTCTTTTTGAAGCATGAGATTTCAGGTTACACAAAAGATCTTTCAGATCAATCAACTCTTTCTTACAATGAGTAAGTTCACATTTATATGGTCCCTGCAAAGTCTCACTCTGTGACACATAAGATGCCTGTCGATGATGACTGTAAACATGGCATTTAAATGAATTATAATTTCTAAAGTGAGACTTCCAACATGCATACTGGTAATGAGCCTCATTTCTGTGTAACCCTTGATGTTGTACATAGTAACCTTTTAGGGTTTTCACAGACACCTGACAAGTGTAATCTTTGAACATAGCAAAACACTCACCTCTTCTGATTACTTTGTCAGCAAATCTGTTGAGAGACAGAAAAAAAAAGTATTTGAGTGCATAGGCAATTTTAATTTAGAAATCTGCCAAAAAATTTAAAAATGCATTGTAAACTATTTTGTTTAAGTAACATTACCTAAATAGGTAAAACAGTTAACACTATCTCAACCTAACATTACATTATACTAGTGAGCCAACACTTACTGCTGTAACGTTGTTTCATTTATTTGACACCGTTAACCACGTTAACGTCGAGGTTCAGGCCCCAGGTTACAGAATTAGCACGTCTGCCAAGCTGCAGTCAAAGTTGGTAAATGATTAACAAGCTAACATTTATGCTAACTAAAGTTACCAAGTTTGAATGGGTAACGTTAACGTTAGTTCATACAGTTTATGTCGGGCTTACGTACCTTGTAGTTCTTGTTTACGTGCAGACTGTCAATGGCATCTTATCCAACCTGAATTTCGCACACGTTGCACTTAAAATTCTCTCTCTTCCAAACTGTCTCAAACGGTAAAACAGCCACGGCTCCTCTCTGGCTCCGGTCTCTCTCTCCTTCCCGCTGTATCCACCGCGCTTTCTAACGTAACCCCTCCCACTCAAACGTTGCCGTTGTTCTTTAAAATTATTGGAAGGTTCGCACACTTAGAGTCACGTGTCACAAAATCTCCCGCTCCTGACTTTGCAGAGATGAAAGTTGTCTTTGAAGTTGACCGCTGTCTGCACCTGGCAGATCTGTTAACGACGTCTACGTTCATGATTTAACCCTTTCAAGTCTTTCGCGCTGTTTCACATATTTCCAAGATACTACAATCCAAGAAGCTGTTTACAATTGCTCATATGGAAAAGCTTCTCCATGCCGTTGGATTTGAAAAAAAGCAGTCTTACTTTTTAATAAGAATTTTGTTTGTGCAAAATATCCCAATTTTACTGTCCAGATTGGAATTTATGAAGGCAGACAGACACATATGAAATACAAAATTCTGAATCACAGAACATTATATAATGCTTTAATGCTGTAACACACAGAGTGGTTATTTTGAAAGTATTACCAATGGTTTATCTTGTGTTGTGACCACAGACTGACCCAAATCAGATTTTTTTTGCAATTTAGACCAGATTTTATAACAATAAGTCACATAAAATTAAATGTTTTCTAGTTTGAATTTGGGCTGCATATGTAATCATAATGAGATACAGCTAGGCTTTTTTGAAATGTGACCTCAGTCTGACAGTCAAAACAGAATTCATGCGACTTTGATGTCACTCTAGATCAGGAGTCTCAAACTCAGGGGGCTGAAGTGAAACCTGAGCAAATGCTCCAGTTACTGTACTTTTTATTTAAGAAATTATCAGACAGCTTTAATTTACTATTTATTTTACAGAAACACATGAAAAGGTTCAAAATATATTGATAATGGTATTACAAAAGTAGAATATTGCACTTTCTTAGAGTGGTTTAATGCAGCTGGCCACAAAAGTCATATGTCATGTATTTGCATCCTCTTTCAGGCTGTAGCCAGTTTACACTACAATCTAATATGCGGCACATTTAAAAATAGGACAGTCAATCAAAAATCTGATCTGGGCAATAATTAAAGCCTGCAGTGTGAATGTAGTTTAACAGTTGTCTTTACTAATGACATATTTTTAACACCACAACATCCATGTCCACATGCCCAAACAACATACTATCAGGGATGCCTTCATATGAAGTCATATTGTCCCATCAGTACTACCTTTCAAGAGTTGATTATGTTTTTAATGAAAGTAATCATGGAATGTAGGAAAGCAGGAGATGCATATATGTGGAAATAATCTGGAAAATCAAGACCTGTAGACTTGTTTCTGTCAGGTAAAAGTATCACCATTTAATCAGAGCTACATATTTTACATTTTACTTATTTAGCTGAGACTTTTATCCAAAGTGACTTACAAATGTTGTATATGTCAGAGGTCACATCTCTGGAGAAGGTAACCCATTTGGTTCAGGGCACAGTGGTGGATGTATCGCAGTGGGATTTGAAACCAGGTTTCTCACACCAAAGGCATGTGTCTTTACTGAGTTTGTGCACCGTTAGTTGGAGTATACTAAATCACAGTAGCCAGAAATATTTTGTTATAACCAAATACTAGTAAACATATTTAATATTTACTGCAGTGCTTTTATGCTTTTTGTCAGTTTACACACACAATCTATTTTGATTAGCTTGAAAAGAGAATAGTAACATAGTGTGTGAAGTGCTTTATTGGATGGCATCTATAAGTCATCTATTTTAACAGAAACAGTGGATTTAGGGTTCGGGTTGCGGCAGACAGGCAGTTATTTGAAATGGAATGAAGCCCAGCCACGGCATTCATGACAGTGGTCGAACACGCCCCCTCCGGTCCAGTTGGTGACAGTAATGTGCGGATGCGCATGTGTATGACTGCGCGGTGCGTTTGTAGTTCACAAGTAGGTAGTTAGTTCTGTGGTCTTCCTGCGCGGCTTTCTGTGACGTTAACGTTACATTTGACTGTTTCAAATGAACAAAACAAATTAAACAATGTCATAAACAAAATATATTCAGAGATTTTACGACGGTAAAACAGCCGCAATCAAGTAAGAAACATTGCTGGAGGAAGAGTATTTTTCACAACGAGGACATTTGTAGCGACGTGAAGGAGGAGTGGGGCGCCATTGAAGGACTGGAGCAGCACTGAACACATTTCACGTAAGTGTTTTAATTAACAAAATGATTTCTATTCACTAACCAACATATTCGGTTCTTTAAAGAAAGGCTAGCCAAGATTTACAGAACGGTATACGGTAATAATGCTAAAAGATGCTAAACGAACTCCTTCCAAGTTAAGCTAACATTAGCTTATCAAAAGTGACATACACTTGTAACTTTAAGGTTTGTAAGTTCTGCAAAGCATCATTTTGTTGGTTTATTTTTCACGTTAAAATTCATATAATGCAACTTGCAAAACATTAGATTTCACTTTGGACATGTCGAAAGCTATGCTGCTTTTATGACAGTGGGAGCACTTCAATAGCACTAACAGGAATACAGTTAAACCAGTGCCACAAACACATGGACAGAAATCCTTAAGCTGCATGTTAGCTATCTCATTGTTATGTAAATATGTTTATTATATCTTAACAACTAATCTAATATGCATTTATATCAAATAATGACATAGCAAATTTATATCTTGTTACTGAGGTTTACTATACTTTTTGTTCTGTGCTTATATGCAGACTCAAGAAGACCCAGCCAGGCTTTGGCTACTGTAGCCCATTTTTTTTTAAGGTTGTGCGTTTAGAGATGGTATTCTGAATACCTTGATTACGGTTACGATTCAATTTCAATAATGGGCTCCAACAATTATTAAAACAAAATAATCAAGGTAAAACGATTGTTGTGCCACACTCAGGTTCGCAATATTCTTTCTTTTTCAGTTGAATTATATCCAAGGAAATCCATTGTTAAAAATACAAGTCTTTTAAAAAGGTTAAATAAATGGATTATGTTTCCAAAGTCGATAAGTAATCGTGATCTCAATATTGACCAAATTATAATTTTTGCCATAATTGAGCAGCCCTAACCTTGGTTGTAATGAGTGGTTATTTGAGTTAATGTTGCCTTTCTACCATCTCGAACCAGTCTGCCCATTCTTCTCTGAAATCAATATGATATTTTGTACAATATATGAACACACACTGAATATGTATTCCCTTTTCAGAATGTTGGAGACATACCAGGAGGAAGTGGCTCTGGTGGCAGTGGTCAATGAGAAGCAAGTGCCTTCAGGAATCGCCTTTTTCAAACTCACCACATGTCATTCATACTCAACCATCAGGTTTTTATGTGTTACAGACCTTGGATAGATATACTGAGGATTTTGTTTGCCGTTAATTATACTTTCCATTTTTGTGTTACTTAATGTCATTCAGAGGTTTTGTAGTATAAAGTCAGAAGAGTCCAAAAATTTACTTTGGGCTTGCATGCTGTAAACTGGCATATAAATGGATTTATTAAGACTGCCCTATATGTTCCATATATTGTACAGTGTGCTATGAATGGTACAAACCATTTAACAAGATATGTTAACATGTTCTGCTTGGGTTTTGTTTGTATCACATTCCTGTATTTTCCCTGCATTGATTTTCATTTATTTTGAATACCAACTTTATTGTGGACGTAACCAACTGTAAGTAACTCCAGCGCACACTGATATAAAAGCTGGCTTTAGAAAGTCATATAATATAAAATTGAATCAAGAAAGTGAGGAAGTCTTAGAATTATACATGGTAGTTCACTGTATGGTATACCACCATTTTGTATTAGCCTTTCATTGCTCTTACAGTCCTATCAAAGCAAAATGGCAACATGCATTGCTTTATGTTGAACCAGTTGGGTTTGAAAGAAAATATCTGAAAATGCTATAAATAATGTAAATAAAATGAGATGTTTTGGTTTTATGGAGGATGTTAGTTGGACTTTTTTAATGGCGGGTGGAAATGTTTAAGCTGACATTTTGACTTAAAAAGGGCTGTATGATGCTGCATTTCAAGCCCTATATTGTAGTCTTGTGATCCCTGTATGGTAGCTTCCGCTAGCTAGTTTTAGATGTAAACACCAACATTAGTACAGATGCTTTGTACGGTTAGTTCAAAGGCAGCTTATAACAGCTGCTGCTGCAAGCTATCGTTAGCTACAGCTCTGTCCATCAGGACACTTCATAAATCACGGAGTTAATGCAGAGCAGCCAGGGAACGTCAGAGTGAAAACCAGAAAATATGTATACATTTTCTTCATAACCGTAAAAGCACTTTCTGTGTGACACACTGAACATGCTCCAACTCAGTTCTGTCGTCCTGTGCTTTCTGGATGGACTGGGCCGACGGGGCAGCGCTGTCCCTGTGTTTTGTGGGTGGGACCTGTGTGCTCAGCCAGCAGCCATATATAGGAAACTGGCTCAGTGTGTCGTCATACAGAGCCCAGAGTAAAGAAAACTGCTGAAAACAATTCTGAACAGTGGGTAATGTGATTTTTTTTTGTCTCACAGGGATTTCTTTTAAATATGTTTAGCTCATTATTTGACACTTTGGCCATGTTTAACATGAACATCTGACATTGTAACATCATAGATATGACAGAAAAGCCTAAAAGGTCTCCTTTAACAAATAGTATCAATCAAAAGGGGTTTCTGGGCTCTATTCTAACATAACTTAACAGTATATACTACTATACTGTAATATAAAATGTCAATGTTGAAAACAAGCAAATCCATATAAAATGACTGAACAAATATCTTTTACTGTCAATTGTCATTAATTGCACCTACTTTTAGTAATGTTTTACCGTATCAAACCTTAATACTTAGATTTAGCTTTTAAATAACTAAAATATTTGTGAATATATGATACATTCTGATAGTGTTTTTACAGACTTATGTGAAAGCAATACATTTTCTTTTTGTATGTGTCATTACAGTGATTGTGGCTGTTTTAAATAACAAAAACTGTATTTTTACAGTTTAATACTGCTTATAGACATTTTTTACACTGACTAAAAAAGCTATTTTCCAAGGTTTTTGTTTTCAAATTAATGAATATTTCCATTATTTTACGAGGTATTTGTCAATTCACAAGTATTCTATGTAAAATGACAGAAAAAATACTTTTTGTTGCTGTTAATTGCCATTGATTGTATCTACTTTTAGCAGTGTTTTTACAGTATTAAACTTAAATTTAACAGTTTTATCTTATAAATAAAAAAATAATATTTGTGAAAATACAATACATTTTGAACATATTTTAAAAGTAATTTTATGTGAAAAAACATAAATTTTCTGTAAAATAATGATAATGCTATGCTTATTCACAGTTACAGTTTTTTTATGTTATTTTACATTAGACATTTAAATTCACAGTTTATTTTTGTAATTTATTGGCATTTTTCTGTATCTAAAAAAATACAGAAAAAATCTGTAAAGTTAACAAGAAAAGTATGTAAAATTACAGATTTTTTTTACAGTGTAGTAGTGAAGCCTGGTTGAGAGCCGCCTGGTCTGCAGCTTGAATTTACCTCCCACAGCTGTCTGTCATCAGGAGCGGGGTGACACGAGGATACGGTTTCAGGTGAAAGGGTCTCCCACTGCTCAGTGACCTAACAGAAAACTGACCCGTGAGTAGCAGTGGTAACAGTTCTGCTGCGTCAAATGGACTACATTTATATAGAGCTTTTCTATGTAATGTAATCCAATTTTATTTAAACAGGGACAATGCACAATTAAACATTAACCTTGTAAAATAACATGGCCAGATGCATTGCACCACGTTGTAGCACAATTGCTATTTTACACCTAGAGTCCCTGGGCAGGTAGGTATAACAATCACATCCCCCAACACACACACACAGCACTATTTATATTTTATTCCATGTCATATTCTTCTTACGCATCTTATTGACACTGAACAGTCTCGTTGCATAGGTATTGAACGTGTGTATAATAACAATCAAAAGGCATTCAATCTTAATGTTAAATGCAATTATTGTACAAAGCATCAGATCATACAATTTTACAAACCCTCACACCTAAATTACAAGAATACAAAACTGCTTTCTTTTGCTACTGAAAGGCATTGATTATTATGGCAAGATTATGTAAGAATCCCTACAGCAATTAAAAAAAAAAATCTTTAACCAGAAACAGTTTTGAGGTCACCAGAACTCGCTAAACCAACGCTAAACTCCATTTCTATTAAAAAAACAAACATATTTTCACATGTTAAATCAGTAAACTATGAGTTTGTTTTAACCAAAACTAGAATTGTGATGACAGAAAAGTGGAAAGACAACCTAAAACGGCTTTCATAGTTTGTTTCTGTTGACTTTGAATGAAGTGCATTTTACGATGCTAAAGTTTTTTAGTTACATGGAGTCTGGGGTTTTAGGAACCAATTTTGCAGATATTTAAATAAAAAAATAAAGTACTTTAACAGAAAGATCTGCCTCAGAAATCCTCTCAATGTTGTCAGACACATTAAAATCTGAGCCTAGGTAAATACAAGATGCACAATTGTCCTATTAACTTAGCCTGGATGTCAGCCGAACTTTGCCCCCCCCAACATTTGAGGTTGTGAAGTTGGGTCTGGACTTGATAGTATTAGAACAAAATCGTGAATCAGATAAAATGTGTTTTCACTGATTCATCACTAGAAAGGCAACTGTAGCAAGCATCTATTCCAACGTTTTCCACGTTCGTATTTACACAAGACAAATGACATATCCAGCTAAAACCTGTCAAAAAGTTGGAAGTTAGGACCGAAACAGTGGTTGTTATGGAGACAATAGACCGTCTCGTCTCATTGGTGTTAGGTTCTGTTGAACAGTTTAGTTCCATTGCGCTGGTTGTAGGTGTATCCAATTGAGTGCAGAGGCATTCTCTTTGCTTGTTCAGTTGAACCACGCCCCCATAATCCCAGCGCAATGGAGCAGACTCATATCCGGACTAGAATCTGTATGTGACAGGCTACTATTAACTTACATTGTAGCTTGTTTCTCCACTGCCGACTGCAGCGATTTTGCTTAATACTGGACCAATGTCAGATTGTCGTTCCCATGAGTTGCTTGGACGTAACATAGGAAACTAGGGTCCAGGTTTAAAAAGAAAAAAAAAAAAAGTACTCTTTTGATGACCACTTACAGCTTACACTATCAAGCACTGAACAAAAGGGCGGCGCAGGGGGGGGGAGGGGTGATGCATCCTAGTCATGTTCTTGGTTTTAATGGCGCTGCGCTAAGCTAAACACTAAAGAGAGAAAGTCAGATTTTTAACTTGACGCAAGTCATTCGGGGGAGATTTAATGGAAGGTAAACGTGGATCTCTGGGTACTGGTGCCATACATCTGCATGTACGGCAGTACACAGAGCGGGTTGAAAAATCTGACTTTTGGGTTACTAGCTATGGCTAGCTAACTAGCTTGGTTAGCACACAGCTGAACAAGACTTATTAGGCGACTAAATGTCCCAATTAACTTTGACGAAATGAACACAGTAAGAGGGTCAAAGCTTAAGATAAAATAAATTAAAAAAAAGACATTGCGCAATAACAAGTTCAGGTTTATTTTAATGTCCTTGGTAACATTATTAACCCTCTGTCATGATTGACAAGTCTGCGTGTAGCCACCCCTTAATGCATTTAAAATAAATGGGACCATCATTTACGAAATTATGCTGTATTGAATAAGACTTGTAACTAGCAATTGAGGCCATAAGCTCACATCCAACTACAACTGTCTCCAACACATTTGGTGTGTGCTACAGGGTGGGGTGGGACACTCCCAATGTGTCATACTTAAAATGGCATGAGTAGAGCTGTATTAAGTCCTGTTTGACAACTGAAGGACTTGAACTTATGAGTGAAGTCACACTGGGCCTCACATTTTGAAGGTAGGAACACATTCATCTCATGTAACAGAGGCAATTGGTTGGGGTTTAAAGCCAACACTAACTAAATATCGCCATAGGTACTCACAAATGATAAAATACAGACTTAATTTTGACTGGACAGGCAATTTATTTAATAGCATTGTGTGTGCCAGGGATGCTGAAAGAAACGACAAGGTAAAAATTGTATGCCAGCCTCTAATAAGCCAGACATACAAGAGGGTTACCTGGGTGTTCTAGATGCCCGGACACCAGACTCACTGCACTGCCCCCTACCCACACACACACAGCAAAAACACACAATGAGGCTCAGTTAGACGCATACAGTTTGCAGATACACACCACCGCGTGCAGTGAAGGGAAGCAAGACGCCCATTGTTCATCCCGCTTGTCGAGCAAACACTTGAAAAACAAGAAAAATGGGTCAGAAGGCTAAGGTAAAAAAAATAAAAACAACTCAATAACCTTAACACATAAGACAGTTTAGAAAGGCAGGCAAAACATCAGCTATAAAACCCTAAAATGACAATTTAAATTGGTTAATACAGTTGTTACAAACTAAAACCTTACCGTTTATAATGTTTACCTCAAACAATGCAGCATGTGGCCAACCCAGATCTGGCTTTACCTCATGCAATAGAATTGCATAGATGAAGTAAATAGAAGCTTTTACCTCAGGATATCACTTCAATTGTCATCTCTGTTGGGAGCTCTAGTGAACCAATGTAATCATGCAGTCTGGCTTAAAATGCCTGCAAACTAGTGTTTCCAAAGCCTTGACTGCTCCCGAGCCACACTGGACCACAATGCATAAAGCAATCATGAGTGCTCCCTTTATATAACCTATTAATTAAGGCAATGGTTTCCAGGTGTGCACCTGTTAATGGAGAGGCAGAGGATGAAGCTACCCTAAGGGTCATGAGCTAGAAAGTGGTCTTTCTAGGCCACAAGCCTACCTATCACTCGCATTGCCAGACCCATCTCGACAGCCCTGCGGAGTATGGTCTGACCACAGATAGACTTTAGGGTTGTTTGCATTTCTTTAAATCAATCACAATTGTCTTGAGCAAAGCAGCAACGGTGGCTCTGTGAAATAGTCTCAAGAAGGAACTTGTTTTGGTAGAACATTTGCAACTCCGCAGAAGAAAACAGCACATACATCAAATTATGTTAACTTTTGACACCATATAGTAGCATGATATTTAAATTATCTGGATACATTGTTAAACAAAATCTGTTATGGTTGGGGTCCAGCTGGCCGTAAGTTTTTGTATTGTTTATTTGATTTTTTTCTGTATTTTCTGTGGTCCTACCCTGTCCCTTGTCTTGGTTGGTTTCTCCCTCTTTCCTGTCAAAGCCAGCTTACTGCACACACCTGCTTGCCATCATTCATCAACTGCTCCCGCTGCTCACACCTGCCTGTCATCAACTATCTCCCACAGTACATCTAACCCGGCTCTTCATCCACTCTTCACCTGATCGTTGCTCTAGTCAGCCTGGTAAACCTCGTTAGCATGTATATTACAAGGGTTGTCTCCATGTGTTCTATGTACTTACCTCTCTGTTTTCCTCTTTGCAGTTGCCTCTTGTCTTATTACCTCCAGTCAGCTGGCTTCAAACCCCGGTCCTCCTCCCACGGCGCCCCCCTTCCATCAGTCTCCTTCTCTGCTCCTCGTGTCCGTGTCTCGTCCTTGGCTCATGCTCCCAGCTCTCCCACGGTCTATCTCCCGTCTCTCCTCCTCAGTTCCTGATTTCCAGTTATTCTCACATCCCAAGCTTCCCCCAACCCTCCGGTCCTCTGCCTCCCTGTTCCTGGCGTCCATCTTCCCACTCCCTAATTTCTGTTTTCCAAATAAATATTATTTGAGCCATGCACTTGAGTCCGTCTGTGCAAAAACAACAAAATTGTCTCTTACCAGTGTATCTCTGTGTGTACTTCATCTACAGCAATCCCACCAATTGGTCCCAAAATGTCCCTGTTAAAGAGGAATTATATTTTTAGATCTTTACAACTATTTACTAAAAGAACCAAGCATGCTGGCGTAATTGAGTGGTCTAAATTTTCTTAAACTCATAATTTTTCAGCATGTGCCTTGCTAGCTGGAAATTTGTTTCCCATAGCAAAGGGATTTTGACAATGTCAACACACAGAGTAGAATGTGAGGGGCAAAGCCTAGCATTGCACTGGATGTCAGGCTTTGTCTTCAAAATGTACTTCATTGATTCAGAGCAAGACTAAATGCATATACAGCTCCTGACTTTGCGACACGCTACATGTGTGGCATGCACGTGTCCGTTTCTATTTCAGCTCCGTTGTCTCTTGCGCACAAACACATGCCTGCTAGAAATAGCACCGAAACATATTTTTCACGCAAGCATGTTGGAAGCAGGGAAAGATGTCATTTTGACACAAATCCATATTAAATGACATTTTGATGTTTGAAAGTCTCTAGGTTTTGACAAATGCAGACAGAAATGTAAATTTAAAAATGTCACACCTGTAATCAGATCAGTAGGCTATAAATTAGACTGGTGTGTTGGTGCCCCCCTTCCTGTAGCCTACGTCACCTAGCAACAGCAGCGCCACGTCAGACACGTTTCTGGTGTGCAAAGACATAGAAAAATCAATAACGGCACGCTCACGCCACACTTCCAGTCTGTCGTAGGCCTAAATGTTTCTTACTGAAATGTACCTTGGTAACCGCTGACTTCCCTCCTTCAGTTTTTATGTCCATGTTTGTACCTTTAAACCTTTGTCTAAGAATCATAAATGTATGCTCTAACAGGTGGTTTATCTTTTGTATTGATGATTCAGCTAAGTTTTCATGTCCGCCCAAACCCTAAAATGCTGTCAGTCACCTAGAACTGTCTATGAGAATAAGGAATTTTACTGCAGGAGCCCGAGATGCCTGCAACCCTATATCAAGAAGTGCCACACAATCTTCACATTGATTGGCTGGATGCCAAGGGGAGTGTTGGCTGGAGGTTGAGCTTCTACTTGGATCTTTGCCAAAGTAATGCATGTCACTGCTGTGTTTTAGCATGCAGAATGACTCTAGTTAGCACACTGCACTGGTTTCTGATTCAGCTGCCCCGTTTGCTGTTGTTGTTGTTGTTGTTGCTGTGGCACCTGTTGAATAAAGATTGATTTCACTTGAGTATTTTCATCCAAATCAAGTCACTTCTCTGCATTTCCAGGCTGCTGGCCACGCCGTTTGCCTCACCCTGACACTAAATTTAGCAGTGCAGCTCTGGATCTTTTAACGTATGATATAAAAATAGAATGGAGGGGAAGTCTGCTCACCACGCAGCAGATATACAAGACAGACGCTGAGTGGAAGCAGATAAAAGTTAACTGCTTAAACAGACTGAAGAGAGACAGATAAAGGCAGACAGAGAGAGAGAGAGATAGTCAGATAGACAGGCAAAGAGACAGACAGGTACCTTTGTGCTACTGTAAAGATTAGAGACAGACAGTTGAGAGATAGAGGCAGAAAGACAGTGGACACATACTGTAGTTCATCTTAATGTAGACTGTTATTGGTCACAGCAGGGGATGTAAACAGACAGACGGGCAGACTGTGAGAGTGAGACAGAAATACATTAGATCAGGTAAGTGCGGATTTATCAAAGCTGAAATACATCATATATATATATATATATATATATATATATATATATATATATATATATATATATATATATATAGGTTTAAATGTTAATTTCAAAACAATGCTAGAGTTGTTGGAAGGAGGTCAATCCAGCAATCTTTGCGCTAAGCTAGGGCTAGGTTAAACTGGTAGTATGTGGAGGCTGAGGGTCATATGGGTGGCAAAGGCAGCCACAAGTGTTTGTGCAGGACGACTGCATAGATGATAAAGTGGTATACAGCCTTTTATCCAAGTCCCCAGAGGGAGCTGTGTGAATTCTTAAAAAATGTGTGCTGTCACTTGAGTCAGTAACATTTGGGAAGATTAAGTTTGAAAATGAAAGAAATGTGTGTGTGGAGTTTCTAAACCTCTGTAGCCCGCCCCTCGTCCTTGATGCAGGGTAGAGGCTCGAGGCTACATTAGTCATTGCTAACATAATATACCCGAGCTGTACTGGAAACCCAATTTGTTGAGGGTCTATCCCCCGACCAATGGGTTACCGTGACCCTAACCATTCAAGGTCAATACCTAAGCTACCTACACAAATGCTTACAACAAATTGCGTTTTGGCTACAGATTGGGACACATCCTAATCATCGTCGGAGCTGTAGCTGTAGGCAGTCGATGTGAATTATGGGTAATGTGGGAGCCATGTATTGACAAGAAGGGAGAATGTTTGGAATCTGTCATTTATGAATTTCTCAGTCTTTCTGCTAAAATAACACATTGGATTTCTGTGCTGGTCACGGAAATCTCGACATTAACACCACTGCTTATATGAAGTCTCCAATATTTTGGAATAAATAAGCTTCTACTTTGAAATTTACAGAGTCAGATAAGAAGATGGATATTAATTTGGTATATGTGCGTCCAGTACAGAGAAGCCGTTTTCACATAACTATGTCCGGTGAATAAGGTCCTAACACAGTCTGGACTTTTCCATTCACACATGTAGTACACAACAGGAGATTGTCCGTCAGTTGCGTTCAATTCAGTTTATTTATTGTGTCAAATAATAACAGACGTCTCGGGACACTTTACAATTTCTATGATTTAAAGAAATCCAACAATTTTTCCACAAGAGCAAGAAAAAAAGTCTTTTAATCAAGCAGAAAACTAAGACGGAACCTGATTCTTGGTGGGCATAACTGCAATAAATACATAAATATGACTCATAACAATCATAACGATTCCAATTAGGAATGACATGATGAACATTGGCAATTATAGTATCAGCAAAGACAATAGAACTATGACTAATAATACTAGTAGCAGTGCAGAGTGTTAGCAGGACTACGGCAGCAGCTGCAACCACAATCCAGGTGCAACCACATTCCAAGGAAATCTGCGAAGCGAGAAAGCACATGGACTCTGGGGAAGGAGCTAATACAAGTCAATAACTGTGATCAGATTTAATTCAAATCCTAATTGGGTGGCGGACTGTGTCTGCGTTCTGTGATAGGCTAGTTGTCACAGTGCCCCCCCCCCCACACACACACACACACACACACACACACACACACATGCTCTGCTCACTCACATGCAGAACACTGAGAAGAGAACAGCTCTCTCTCCCTCAGTCACTCAGGTCCGCGGGTCTTTTCCGTTAACGTTTAGGGTTTCTTGAGCTTCAGGTTTGTTTCTTACTTCGGTTTGTAGTACTTACTTAACCAGTAGATTTCAAGCTCAATGCTGATGCTGTCATGGAAATAGTTTTCTAATCAGCAAAAAAAATAACAATTTCTGATCAACCGATATCAACTGCATGCTTAAAATAACATACTGGTTAAAGCCCCGCCCATTTCAAGACAACCCGACCCACTTCCGGGTTCAATTATGTCCACTTCCGGGTTAGACCCCGCCCAGTCCGAGTACAGATACAGATACAGATAATTAATGTGGTAAACAGATACAGATAATGCTGTACTCGCTTATCCCTGGAAATACTCGGTTTGATTTAGACGAGGGGTTGCGCCTGGGTAGAGCGTGCAGCAGACAGACAGGACGTGATGTTGATCACAACGCATTATGGAGCCCTTTGGACATAAACAACCGAGTCCCTTGTGGTTCCTTGAATTTGTCAGACAATTTCGGCATCTGCCCTTACCAAGAGAAGTTCCAGCATCTCTAGAGATTCTCTCCTAATAGACTTTTTTTTGTTGCTGTTGTCATGTAAATCACCCTCCTTTGCCCTTAAATGTTTTCTTCCTGTTTTTTGCAAGTGACATTAAATGGCATCAACACACCCACTGGCTCGCTGTGAATTGTCCCACTTTGGGCTCAATCAGAGATTACTCACACATGGGAGCTGGCAGGGTAAACACCGGTTGACATCAGAACGGACTGGTTCAGACATTTGCGCTCTCACATAGGGCCCTGCTGGGTAATGTGTAAATAATTTCAGGTTGGCAGTACAGTGAAAGGTGTGAAAGGGACAAGAGAAGTCCAAGACGTGTTGGTCCTAGCTTAGCATAGTTTAAGGAAGAGCTGCTAACTATAACTAATCAAAAGAGAAAAATCCACCATCCAGAACTCTGATTATGTTTTAAAGATTGTGTATCCCAGGAGCAGAGATTCCACTTGTATCCACAGTTGAAAGACACACTTACGATGTTGTCACAGTTATTTGATTCTCAGCCGTTTGCATCATCATGTGCAGGGGCCTGACGCCTGGGCACATTTCCTAATTTTGAGTCATGGTTGTTGTGGATGAATCAGCCTCCTTATCAACACAGTCATTGCTAAATCCATCCTCCAGACAGACTGGGATTAAAGTCTGTGAACCCCATTTAACACAGAGTTCTCCATGACACATTTGAGTCTATGACTTGTCAATGCAAAAGCAATTAAAGTACCATCCAGATTTTTTTCTCTCTCATATATATATATACACACACACACACACACACACACACACACACACAGTGGCTAGAATAAGTTGACACACCCATGCTAAAGTTGATTAAAAAGAGAAATAAAACATATTTTGGAAATTGATCTTAATGCCTTGACTCAAAAAAATTGGAAAATCCAACCTTCTAAGGACACCAATTTTCTATGTGAAATGTATTGTAAATAAATAAATGTTCTTCCTTATATACACACAAATACACACACACACACACACACATATATATATATATATATATATATATATATATATATATATATATATATATATATATATATACATATATTTCAGTTAGCTTAATAGCTGGTTTGATTTGCATTGAGATATGGTGGTTGGTTAGGTTGTATTTTCCCAAAAAAAATGTATTCCTCTTTTCAACTTTAGCATGGGTGTGTAAACTTATTCAAGCATTTACACACACACACACACATATATATATATATATATATATATATATATATATATATATATATATATATATATATATACACTGTATATAGCTCTTTAGCTATAGATAATTTCCCAAATCCCAAAGATTGATTTCCATTGGTTTCACTTCATTTCTATAAATCAATCAGCTGACAGAGACTGGACGTATAATCCATCACAGTAGTGATGGGTGAATGAAGCTTAATGCGCGATTTATGGTTCTGGGGAGGCTCCACTCAGAGCTTTCGCCGTAGCCTACGTAAGTGGCCTGAAGTGTAAACTTGTGTTGGTGTGTGCGCGTCAATCTCGTAGCAGGGCCTACGTGTGTGTGTGTGTGTGTGTGGGGGGGGACAAACTGAGGTGCACGCCAGGCTACATCAGATTGTAGGTCCGTGTCTCCACGTACTTACATACGTAGCTACGTCGTAGATTTTACTCAGAAGCACAAATCACGCTGTACAAAGCTTTGGTGCTTCAAACACAGTGACATCTGGTGGCTGGCAAAAGGAATAGCAGCCCTTCACGGTTGCTGAAGCACCTCTTTGATTTGAAGTTATGTTGTTGTTGCTCCTTGAAGCACATTGCTGACCTGGGTTTAATTATAGAGTGATGCCTGTCGGGTTGTGTCACAGTTTAACCAGTAAGTCTTCAACAAGACACTGCTCTAAGGACTGAAACAAAACTGGCCTATAATATTTCCCTGTCTTATATTGTCGGTATGTAAGAATACCTGAGCTAATGAATTCTGCATTTGTATACTTAATGTTTCATACATCTGTAAAAGGCACAGCAAGAGCACTATCACAACATTTATTGAGATATATATATATATATATATATATATATATATATATATATATATATATATATATATATATATATATATATATATATATATATATATATATATATTTATATATATGTATATATAAATAGTTTTCTACATTCTAGCTTGGTGTACATTTTGAAAAATTCTTTTAAACCAATGGAAGAAAAATAAAAAGGAAATACCATTTTTTTCTCATATTATACCAAATATGAAAAACAGCTCCTGCTTCTGTTATCTAAATCAAAAACCCAAAGTTTTGGTTAATCTCAAATACATTTGGCATTTCAAGATGTCCAACTGACGCTTTTACGAGTCAAAGCTTGTAATGCAGTAACATTTTACAACTAACCATCAAGTATCGGATGTGTCTGGATATTCTTCCCAAGCACTTGAACACACCACCAACAACCACAGAGAAACAGTATACGTTACACTGTAGAAATGCAACACAACCCCATGGGTGACACATTTGATGCCGTTTCTGATGGGGTTTTTTTGTTGGTTGTGTCTCCTAGGCAACAGGATGTTGTCAAAAAAAGAGGAGCGGAGGTCGTTCGGCAATGGGCAGCTGAGAGACCAATGGGAGAAGAAAGCTCAGAGCATCTCAGAGCAGAACAAACAGGAGGCCGAATGGAGGAAGAAAAGTTTCAACAAAATGTGAGAATATGGGATGGTTTGAGCTGCTCTTGTATCACGAAGAAAATTTTAGCATCTTACTAAATTAATCTTACTGTGGTAAGAGTCACCAATAGGAAAATTTAATGAAAAACCCCCTAGAGTCACCTACAGTATGGTACCCTAGGAAATGATATATGAGCATTGATTATGAGGGAAAAGGCACACAGATTTGTTACTGATGAGGAAAGACGTGTTCCAAAGTATTTCAAATGTTTTTATTTCTAATAAAAATATCAAAAAAGGCAGGGGCTTGAACTGCTGTAAGAAAAGGGTAAACAAAAATGGCAACCACAGGACTTTCACCAAGGAGAGCGGAGTTTGTGTCCCGTGTGTGTCTTTAACCATCCCGTTATTGCCGCGTGTCACGCGAACCGTAAGCCCACCCACAAGCTTTTCCTTAACCCAACAAAAGGGACGTCAATAGTCCTAACCAAGCGCGTGTTATATGTCGCTAAAAGGAGATCTTTAGCATCAATAACAATGACAAAGGTACCTGACCAAGCGTCAAAGATGGGAGTGAGAATGTGTTGGTGTTGTCAAATTAATAATGAGGATTTCTGACTTTGCTGGCGTTTTGTCTATTTGCATGTGTTTTCTTAAAAGGGAACTATGCGGGTTTTGAAGCTTAATTTATCTTAACTGAACAGCTTCTGAGTCATCAGAATGGTTATTACTTTTTTCGAGTGGAATGGTGGGCGTCTCGCGCCTGTGAGTGGAAAAAAACACCCTTGCAACTTATGGCCGGCAAGTTGCCGGACTCAGCGTCAGGAAGTATTGCATGATATTAGGTCTTGCAAATTGTCCAAAAGGCACAGCTGCCAAATATCTTTTCTGAAGACACAGGTGGGGAAGGCTCTATATAGAACGCACCAACCGACTTCCGAATGATCCTGGAAATGTACTTCCATTGATCCAGAGCAGTAACCACGATGTGAAACACAAATTCAAGTAATAACTAAATCACCTGCAACTGGATCCAACGTGATAACTCAAACTTGGATGGATCTAGTTGAGGGGAAGCAATACCTGAACAATCCCTAAAGCATGTAAATCTACCTGGCTATCTAACACCCCAGGCCAGCTATGAACCATTCAGATTCAGAAAAATGTTGTCCATCATTATTTTATGTAAATGCCCTTAGGTATGGGCCATACATGAATAAAAATACACTTGCGATTTTAAAAAAGGGCAAATGCGGTTGTGCTACAGAAGCACATTGCATTCAACATTGGGATGTTAACTGTGTACATGATCACTGTCTTGTTTGCTCATTCACTACTCTATATTTATATTACACACAGGTGGAACTAACACAGTTAATGATGGCTTTGTAGCAATGGTGGGGGCACTACGTTTCTCAGTGTTCACTCATTCTGATAATATAATAATTTGTTTCGTATGTTTATTTGAATGTTTTCTGAATCTGCAGATCTTTCTCGAAGTGGAATTATCACTGGTCACTAGTCTCCAATGGAGACTTCCATCAGCTCACCGGCAGTGCAGATGATGCAGAAAAAAACAAGCCAAAAATCAAATTCAAAGTTGTACCCCTCCTCCCAAACCCAAACATGAGCCTGCCCCTGCTCCGCCTACTCCCAGGAAAACAGCTTTGCCCAAACCTTGCAGGCAAAAGCGTAAAGTTGAAGTGGATGTGTTCGGGCTGTGCTGGAAAGACTCCTGGAAGAGCCTGAAGCCTCCAAAGTATCTTTACCTGAAGGCCAAAGAGACGAAAACTACAATCCCAGGATTCACAACCATAGAGCTGACTAACAACAGGGAGTACAAACCACCGGGGTACGGATCAGAGGCCAATTGGGAGTTTCCTGCTGAAAAATGGAGTAACTCCTGGAAACAGGTACTGAGACAGTCACAAACTGGTGGCTTCACATTAAGGACCCTAAAACCCAGAGGGCAAGGGAAGGGGGGTACGTTTTGGCTAGTGTCAGGTAAGTTTAAGTGTTGTATTGCTTTGATATACCCAGGTTCAGACCTCAAAATATATGGGACTATTTCGAGGTTTCAAGGACTTAATGCACACTTTTTAGAGAAGGGAACACTAACAGAATGGGTAGGTAGGGTAGGTAGGGGAGGGAAGTAAAGAAATAGGCTTCATTATCCTCATTAAGCTGTAGGCTACATAAAACTGACAACTAATTAAATCAAGAAGTGTTTCAAGGAACTGAATTGTGTTGATATTGCATGTGTATCATAATATTTCAAAAAACTTTTCTGTGTATTCTCGGATATTTACATGAGGTATCTTTGTCTCCGTCTTGCCGACCTCTCAGTCATGACTTAGGCTTACAGTAGCAATGCTAACCATGGCACTGTGT
Organism: Percina caprodes; assembly: GCA_013375575.1. Taxonomy (NCBI): domain Eukaryota; kingdom Metazoa; phylum Chordata; class Actinopteri; order Perciformes; family Percidae; genus Percina; species Percina caprodes. The sequence continues at coordinate 5,145,606 of JABXJD010000016.1, forward strand.
ACATGAAAATATTCAGCTACTGCTAGCGTTAGCTGGGAACTTAAGGGATGGATTTTTGATTTGATGTTCTGCTGTGCATGCTGATGAATGGCAGCAGTCCCCAGAAATCTCCACTGGATGACTTGCTCCACATGGGGTAAAAAAAATTCAACTTTCTCTCCCAACCCTGGCTTAACCACATCATTCCACCCTCTGATCAAAATTCGCCACATTTGGTTTAAAAAAAACAAGATGGCGACGGCCAAATTGCCAAACTCAAGGCCTCACAACAGCAGTCCACAAACCAATAGGTGATGACGCTGCTGCTATGTTTTCAATTCAATTCAATATTTATATAGCGCCAAATCACAACAGTTATTTCATAAGAAGAAGCAGCTGTCACTCATCCATTCATCCACAGCCAGGTGCAAAGCAACACCGTTAAAACTGTTTAACCATCTTTTGTCTCCATTCTTCTATTGTCCAGGTGAAGAGCCCTGCCCAGTTGGAGCGCACTGAGGAGAAACAATTCCAATGGGAGATTTTGTTTGAACGGAAACCAGTTGGCAAAGCTGAGATAGAAATCTTTTCTCTTCCTGTCTGGGCCGGTACGTGGAAGTTCATAAACTTTGCCTTCCGGCAGCAGCAGAAGTACTGGGATAGTATCTGGCCTGATTTCCAACAAAACCCCAGCAACAAGATTGACAAAGTACACCAACTAGAGGAGCAGGTGGGGATCAACTTAAATACAATTATTGTTTTATTGTTGTCCATTGCACGTTCAACTTTGTTGGCCATGTGGAAGCAAATTGAGACAGAAAATACTGCCACGTTATGCTACATGATCACTGAGAAAACAGGACACCCATTTGTATTATTGTTATTAAAATGTATGTTGTGATGATTCAAACAGGACGAGCCCTCAGACTGGGAGGATTCATGGAAACTGTCTGCGGCAGAACTTGAACCAAAAGACACCACAGAGTACGAGACCCCAACTGCAGGCTCCTCCAGCACTGACACTACAGTGATGATAAGGCGGAACGAAGTGTTCCTGCCTGGCTGGAGTGACTCCTGGCTGCTCTCTGCGGCCCCCCTGGAGGAAGAAGAAGAACGTCACAAGAACTGGAACTCCTGCTGGGGATACAGACAGCAGATCAGGTGGGTTGGTGCTGAATGCCCCTCACCTAATGTTAAGCACCTTTACTGTATGAACTGTTTAACATGTCTGAATATGCATCAGGTTCCCAATTAGGCGTGGGCTGGTATGAGTTACTGACGGTATGATAACTTTCAGCAGAAATATCATGGTTTCACGGTATTCCAGTAATGAAATAACAGCTTTAAAATGTATTTTAAAAACACACTTCCCACTGGCAGCGAGATGAATTTCTGAACTGCACTTTCTGTTCTTGAAAACTCAGACGAGAGAAAGAGACAGGAATGTGCGTGATTACATCAACATAAATGTTAGAATGACACTAATCCACTTTAACAGATGGATAAAGCCATATTCCATGTCTGAAAAGGGCCTCATGCACAAAAGGCATTTTTTTAAATCATAAAATGTATGATACAGTTTGTTCCTGAAATGATTCATGGAGAGTTACGTTTTGTTCACACACACAGACTCAAATGGCGTTTTTCCACTGCGTGGTATCTACTCGCCTCAACTCTACTCGCCTTTTTGGTTTTCCATTACGAAAAAAAGTCCCTGGGACCTGCTACCAGGTACTTTTTTTAGTACTACCTCAGTCGAGGTTCCAAGCGAGCTGAGGTGATACCAAAAGGTGACGCGGAAACCTGCAGACTACTGGTTGGTCGGAGGACTGTCACTTATGACTGCGTTTTTAGCAAACAAGAGTGCGGAGTGTGTGTCCGGAACAACCGTGCCATTTAAAAAAATAAATCTAGCCAGACAACGACAGATTATCTACTCTCTGCACTATTCTCACTTTTCTATTCTCACTATTCAATATTAAGGGCTATTATTTTGCATGTTGTTTCCAATATTGCACACTGTTACTTTTAAAAAACAAGACAATATATCAAAGAAAAGATTTTTAGTTATTCAAGTATAGCGCATCAAACCCTCCCGTACATCCCGGTCTTCTTCCTCTGCACCCTGTGACAGTGTCCCCCCCGGCTCTGCTGGCCCAGATGCATCCCAGTCATCATCATAAGCGCCTCGCCGTGACTCTCATAAACATTTTACAAAGCACAGCAGGTCAGAACCAGAGATTTCACCAGGTGTACATAGAGCGCCCAAACAGACGTCTGTGGCGGCGATTTTGCAAAGCGTGAAGGATCTGAAACACACACAGTACACAGCAGACATATTTTGGTGTGTAATCATGGTTGCTAAAGTTAATGTACTTTTATATAGCGTATAGTAAATACTGACTGTGACCCTGAACACATGCAAATGTTAGCTAACGTTACCAGGAAACTTAACTTATCCTTTTGTGTCACGTCGACGTCTGAACTCCGTCGGAATTCCCAAACTCCTGTTTTTTTCCAGCAGTGATTTTTGTTGCTTCCTTCAGCTTCTTTTGAAACAAATTTTCTTCTGGCAGAGAATCAAAACAAACACCTCCAACGTGCTGTTGTGAGTCGCGTTGAAGATTACATCATGGCAGTTACCGTCTGCGTAGCTATGGTGACCAGCCACGCTGAGCCGTTACTCAATCTGCAATGGAAAACGGACGCAGAGTGCGTCAAGTCGAGTAAAGGCGAGGCGAGGCGAGTCGAGCTGTAACCAGCAGTGGAAAATCACCAAAAGTAGCAGGCTCACTTATGCCTCTCATGAGCCTGAAGCGTGTGTGTGTGTGTTATGTGTTAAGTTGAAAATTGGCAACTTTCCATCTTTAGCATTTAGCTTAGCACAGCGCCATTGCAGCCATTAAAAACACTCTACCGCCTCGTCAAAAATGTTCATGTTCATCATGTTCATGTTGATGCAAAAAACCAAGATGGAAACGCTCAATGCTTTAGAACCACACACACACACACATGGGTGATGTCATGGATGTTACCTCCACTATTTTCTTTACAGCCTATGGATGTATCAGGAGATACACACACATATTTCATTGTTGGTTTGGGTTTACACATTTTTTGACAATAAGATATATAAGACAAAGAATATGACTCTTCTTGTTTTGGAATTATATATAGTATATATATATAATCTATCTATCTATCTATCTATATCTATATATATATATATATATATATATATATATATATATATATATATATATATATATATATATATATATATATATATATATCTTAACCACATCTGCACATTAACAATGCTACAGTGATTACCAGTGTCAAATATATTATAAATATAATACATTATTGATTACTAGTTACTGTCATTTGAGAGTAAATAGTTATATTACAATATTACAGTCTCAGAATTGTAATGCGTTACACTACTTTTGCGTTACGTTCACCAAAATCACAGCGAAAGTATGTCTTAGCAGGTAGTTTGTGAATTTCACCACCGGATCAATGAAGTTTCATCTTTATCCACTATATAGGCCTACATCAGAATGCATTCATATTATTTTGTATTATTTATGTAAATCTAGTAGCCTAATAAGTAGGAGGAAATGAAAATGATCAAATTAAAAGCACCTTACAATTGAATTAGCAGCCTACGGTTTAGTTACTTTCCACCGCTGATAAAATTTAATGATATTACATGTAGCAAGACAAAATCAATAAAAATGAATTGCTGACATGGTATCTCTCAGTTGCTCTGTCACATTTCTGTCGGCACTGACAGGTCACAGATGTCCCTGGCCTACTGTCTCTGGTTCTGGCTCTGACCACGGGAACAGAGACGGGACAGCTCGCTTCAACACAGCGTAAACAACTCCTGAAAGCCGTGAATGTCCACGTCGCAAATGTATCCGTCTCTGCAGTCATTTCAAACACCAAATCAGCAACAGGAAATGACACTCAGACTTTCTCGTGGTATTGGTGGATTCTTAAAAAAAAAAAAGAAAAGAAAAATACACTAAATTTGCATTAAAATGCGTTGTAACTCGCGTTACTGAGATTGTAACGGATATAATATTAGACATTAGACAGCAAAAACGAAAACATTTTCTGACTTGCGTTACTTTTGTAACACGTTACTTCCATCACTGGTGATTACAAAGATTACATTAGGCTAATGGTTTTTGCTTTCCAATCCCTAAGTTAGTACATGCGTAAATGTTTTTTTTAAAGAGCCCCTGTTAGGGTTTTGTTTTTTTCCTGTCTTTTCGTGTGTTATATAGTTATGTATGTAATAATTGTATAAAGTAAAAAAAAAAAAACATTTCACTCCAAATTGAGCTTTCCTGCCACAGACAGCACTTTTTCCTTAATTGTCTGAAACGTGGTTGAAATCCCTTGTTTTATGATGTCATTAATTGAAAAAGCCAGCCTAGTTCTTTTGTTGTTTTTAATATATGCAGCCTATAGGTGCTGTCTGAGCAAACACAGCCCGTCCACCTGAATTTAGTTGACCAATCAGGACAGACTGGGCTTTTTGGGAAGGCATGCCAGAACTCAGACAGAGTGTTTTAGGTGGCGGCACTGCAGCAATGGGCAGTATGAGAAACATTATTGAAGATCAAAGCATATACGCCCATTCTAGTAGACGCCAAGCGTACAAATATGACGCTGAGTAGGAATTTAATAAGGGCTCTTTACTCAAACTGATCTGAACAAAAATATATTTAAATCAAACCAAAACTATGTCTATATCCGCAGGTGGTGCATGGCTTCACTGGAGTCCCATCAGCGACACAGCGCCATGCTGACTAGGAGACGTGAAGCCACAAACCTTGTCCTCACATCACGACTGGACGAGGAGACGGCAGATAACACGGAGTGGAAAGAGGCCTGGAGAACTCCTAAAAGATGGATTGATGCAAACGAGGACAAAGTAACCGAGACGCAGGAGGACGAAGTGGAGGAGATGATGGATGACACAGAGGAGGAGGAGGAGGAGGAGGAGGAGGAGGAGGAGGAGGAGGAGGAGGAGGAGGAGGATGACGACGGAGTGGACAACAAGAAGGATGTAGAGGTAGATGAGGAGGAGGAGGAGGAGGAGGAGGAGGAGGAGGAGGAGGAGGAGGAGGAGGAGGAGGAGGAGGAGGAGGATGACGACGGAGTAGACAACAAGAAGGATGTAGAGGTGGAGGAGGAGGAGGAGGAGGAGGAGGAGGAGGAAGAGGAGGAGGAAGAGGGAGTAGATGAGGAGGTGGAGAAGGAGGAAGACAAGGAGGACAGGAGCGAAGAAATACACAATAAGGAAGAAAAAGAATGAGCAAGGAGGAGGATGAAGGCGTAGATGAGGAGGATGGTGATGAGGAGAAGGAGGAGGAAGAAGAAGTTGACAACAAGGAAGATGATGTGATAAACAAGAAATACAAGGACAAAGATCTGGATATAGAGGATGAAAATGAGGAAGAAGATGAAGAGGAAGAAGAAAAAGATCTGGATCAGGAGAATGAAAGAAAAGAAGGAGATGGCAAAGAGGAGGAGGACGAAGAAACACACAAGGGGAGGAAGAGGGAGAAAGAAGTAAAAGAGAAGTGTGATGACCATGACGTTCATGAGGAGGAAGATGCAAAAGAAGACGAGGATGAGGAGGAGGAAGAAGAAGAACAGGAGGAGAGGGACAAACACAAGGACAAAAATGTAAACCAAAGGGGTGAGGGGAATGAAGCTAAAGAAGAGGAGGAGGAGGAGGAGGAAGAGGATGATGAAGAATTAGATGAGGAGGAGAGTGAAGAAGTAGATAAGGAGGAGGACAAAATAGCAAATAAAGATGAAGATAAAAGTGTAGAGGAGGAGGAAGAGGAAGAATTAGACAAAGAGTGGTTAGAGAAAGAATCAGACAAAGGTGACAAGCAGGAGGGCAGAGAAGTAGCCGAGAAGGAGAGAGTAGACAGAGAGGGGGGAAATGAAGAGGTAGATGAGGGTAGCGTAGATACAGGGTTGGAGGATAAAGAGGTAGACAAAGAGGAGGAAGGAGAGGACACGAATGGCAAAGCAGACAAAGGCCGGGAGAAAGACGTAGACGAGGAGGAGGAGGAGGAGGAGGAGGAGGAGGAGGAGGAGGAGGAGGAGGAGGAGGAGGAGGAGGAGGAAGTGAATCAGAGGGACAATGAGGATGAAGAGGACAAAGAAGAAGAAGATGCAGTAAATGAGGAAGAGGATGAAGAAGTAGACGAGGGAAAAGATGAAGTAGGTGAAGGAGAGGATGTAGAAGTAGACGAGGGAGAGGATGAAGGAGATGAGGGAGAGGATGTAGAAGTAGACAAGGGAGAGGATGTAGAAGTAGACGAGGGAGAGGACGTAGACGAGGAAGAGGATGTAGACGAGGAAGAGGATGTAGAAGTAGACAAGGAAGATGATGTAGAAGTAGATGAAGAGGAGACTAACAAATTTGATGCTGGAGTAGAGGAGAAGACGGTGGAAGCAGAGGAGGGCGACAACGGTGACAAAGAGAAAGAAGAGGAATACAACGTACACAAAGAAAAGAAACGAATTAAACGCAAACCTGATGTCCCACTCCATCTGCAGTTCCATAAACTGCACGCGTCCTTCTCCTCCTGGAAGAAGTCGTGGATGGTGGCGGTAGCACGCAGAGGAGGGGACGAAGAGGAGGACGAGGAAGAGGACGAGGAGTTGGTAGAGGAGTGTCGGGCTTGGAAAGAGTCGTGGAGGATTTGCCGCTGGAGGAAGCCGGACGATAACGAGGTGGTGTGCTTCTCCACCACGAACCGGAGTCAGAGATACATTGGGCTGATGCATGCTGGGATGCCAAAGAGGGACTGGACTCTCAGCTGGAAGACAAAACAAGACTGTAGCAAAGGATGTAAACACTGAAGTGGAGGAGGAGGAGGAAGAAAATGAAGAAGAGGAAAGCTCTTTTGCTCATTTAAGATTGTATTAAGTAAGGGTTAATGGGAAGGAAGGAACTCTCTTTCCTTTTTTTCTCTGAAAAAAAACCCTGAATCATTTACCATATTTAAAAAAAAAACAGTTCTGTTGTCAGTTGCTTTGTGTTCTTACATCCTAACATTTTGTGTACTCATATTCCTGTGTTGAAAACACAGCTTTGTGAGTTCAGATGTTAAGTAAAAGTATGTAGAAAGTAGAGCCCGACCGATATATTGGCGGGCTGATGTTATCGGCCGATATTAGGCATTTCCCGATCTACCGGTAGCGGTATTTATAATGGCTGATTAAATATTCATTCATCAGAATCAGTTATAATGACAAATAAAGGATTCTGATAAATGAATATTTAAAAAATAAAATTAAAAGGGACGGTCAATCATGTTATGAGTGTTGGCGTTGCATAGTCTGTCCACCAGAGGACGCTCTACAACGTCCCTGTTAGTGTTGGCGTTGCATAGTCTGTCCACCAGAGGACGCTCTACAACGTCCATGTTAGTGTTGGCGTTGCATAGTCTGTCCACCAGAGGACACTCTACAACGTCCATGTTAGTGTTGGCGTTGTATAGTTTGTCCACCAGCAGGTGGTCTACAACGTCCCTGTTGGCAACACAGATTATTTTATTTTTTTGTTATTGTGTTTTTGTTGAAAGGACTTTAAGTTTCATATCTTCAGTTCGTATTTTTATACATTTTATTTATCAGAACATTAATGTATTTTGATGTTCCTCTGTTCTGTTGTGACATTAAAATAAATTATATCATATAATATTTTAGTAAGGGAAATCTGTTTTGAAATGCGTTTCTTTTTAAAAAAAAATATATCGGCCGATATATTGGCATACCGGATTTTTAAACAACCAAATATTTGTATCGTATTGGCCTTAATCGGTCGGGCTGTAGTAGAAAGACTGTTTAATAAAACTGAACTGTATGAGTGTAAATTTATAAACAGGGGTGAGGTAGAATAAGAAAAATAGTAACGCACACGGAGCTGTCCTGACACAAGAAAATAATATCAATTCTGTGTCTTATAAAATTATAGCAGATTCCCCTGTCCTGTCACAAAATGCTAATGTTGGCTAACTATCTTCATTGCTATAAAGCTAATGTTTTACCAAAGAAACATGTTTCCCAAGGTTCAACACATTTTCACAATTTACATGATCACAGGTAGGAAATAATACTGTCCAAGTGAAGCTAAAATTAAGAAAATGTTCCAAAAATCAACTGAGGACAGATTGTGAGATTGATGAGACAACTGAAAAAAAACTGTAACATTTAGCCAACAACTTTCTAATTTCTATTTTTATTAAAAAAAATCATTTGTACTCTTTGTGTAGTCAGATATCTTTAGGTCAAAGTCAGAAACACGTCTCCTGACCTCGGAGTAAACCGAGTTCAAAATCCAACATGGCTGCCCCGTGCATCAACAGTTGAGAAAGCTATAGTAATATACAGTTATTAACACTTCTGTCTTATTTGTATCTTACCAACTTCTATTTGTGGACATGTTACGCTGTTTGTCTGCACAAAAAACAGCGTAATGTGTTATTATCAACTGGTATTGTTAACAGCGGCTAATCCGGCTAGAGCTAATAAAACAATGAAAAATCTGACTTGTAAATGGGACGCATTCAACTCGCATTCCCAGCTCCGGCTTCCAAGTTCCTGGGTAAATGGAAGGCACTATGAGCATGTTAAGAAATAGATATACTAAATGCTAAAATGAGGCAATGACAGTCTGGGAATATGAAGCACTTTAATAGAGATGAGACGTTGATGAAGAATTCACCAAATGTAGGAAATATAATGTGCAATAATGTCATTGGTAGATGTGAATGACGCAGATCAGTCTTAACAGTTTGTGTATCTTCACAGCATTATGTATAAATATGTAACTGCATTCATTAAAGTAATGAATCATATATTTATCAAACAAAGGTCAGGGAGCCAAATTATTAAATTATGTAATAATGAAAACAGTTCAACAATTTTGGATAATACATTATTTCATTTTCTTTGTGATGGTAAGACCACAATCTCCTGTATTAGTAGGGAGCTCGAGTCAGGCTGGGGTTAGCCTAGCTTAGCATAAAGACTAGAAACATGGGAAAACAGCTAGCCTGGCTCTGTCCCAAGTTGAAAAATACACCTACTAAAACCTGTACTCACTAACTGGCAATGCTGCACAGAAGCAGAGGGGGGATGGATACACGGTCGTTGTTCAAGAAATAGTTCCAGCATGTAACCCCGCCCACCCCCCCATTTGTGTGTGGATTAAACGAACAAGATACAGCATGTTGTTTTATATTGTTATAATATGTTCACTAGAAATGATAGTTGGTGCTTAATTTTTGTTACTGTAATAAAACACTGGAGCCTGTAGGGCAGTGATTCTTAAAGTTTTGTATTGTGTGTATTTATTTAAATAATTGATATGTAGTGTGTACTGTATATATATATATATATATATATATATATATATATATATATATATATATATATATACACACAGTACATACAAGAGCTCCTACTTCATTCATTGCTCAAAACACATCACTATAAATACACGTCCAATATCTTTAATGTATGTTGTTCTTTCACATAAGTGTACCAAAAAAAGTCAACTTATTTAATGGCACATACATGAAGGGTCCCCGGTGTATTCTGTCTTTTAAGGGGACCTTGGCTGGCTGAAAAAAATGAGAACATCAGCTTTAGGGAATGCCAGCAAGCTAAGCAGGGCAACTTATTTCTCCAAACTAAAGCTAAATTGTTGTCAGTTTGGGTGGCCACTGCTGAATAATGTTGGGAAGCTATGGGTTAATAAAATCCAGTAAACTGACCTTTCAACTTTTCCACACTCCCAGTTGCACGTTGAAATGTGTGTTGTAAATCAGCCACCAGATGGAGACACAGAGTCGCTGAGTCTCTGTGGTCCATGTCAGCCTACAGAGCAAAACAGATTCCCCCTGCAATGAATGATGTAATGGAGTTTAAGTTTAAAGCATGAAAACATATAGCTGGATCAGACTTTTGGGTTACACAGGCAAAATTTGTAGTTTGGTTTTAGTCTCTTTGGTGGAATAGTTGATTCCACCAAATTCTTTATTTAGAATCCAGTACAATGTTTAATCTAATGGGAAAATGTAAAAGTTTGATTCAAAAAATTAAACCTTACCTTGACATTAACATAAAAACTGTCAAAACATTGAAAAAGGGTTGTAATAAATAAAAATATATATTTCCTTTACTGCAATGTCCCATTCATTTCTTTTCTATAAATAAAGCCATTGTCATGGTTTGTGCAATAGCAAGCTTGGACCCAAAATGGAGTTTGGAGATGACGAGGCAGGAGGAAGATTCTAAATGTTTAACAAATGAAAACACCTTACGGACAAACGGTGTCCTGGAGGAGGCAGCAAAAAACTGCAAACTCGAGATCCAAACAAAAGCTATACACTGAAAACACTGAAACTAAGAGCAAAAACCACAAAGAATAGACCACGCATGGAATGACAACAATCTGACAACAGACTTACGGAGCCCAGAGGCCATGAGGTAACAAGGCAGCTTTTTGGCCAGGCAGCTTTGTTTGTATAGCACATTTCAGCAACAGGGCAATTCAAAGTGCTTTACACAAAAACAGTTAAAAAATAAAAACAGATAAAACACAAGGGTAGTAAGAAAGGTATTCAAATATACAGTAAGAAAAGAAGAAAATGAAATATCTTATATATAAATAAAATATTGAATTGAAAGCTAGGCTATATATTCACATTTCTTTGAGAAAAAAACTTGTATGTAGTATGTCAGCTGTACGAATACTTTTTTTATTATTAATTTGGATAGACTCAAAAGGGGGAGGGAATTAAAAGTTGTCTGAGATTTTGAAAATTTGGCTTCATGCATGTGAGATGGTCCTTGAAGTACTAAAATGTTGATATTCCGCAAAGGCGGAAGAATACATAAGGCAGGAAGTAAATCAAGACATGACACACGAGAGACAGACAACAAAATAAAACGGGAAACTAAATGACATGACTGTGGAAACGAGGACTGAGAACCCGAAGACAGGCTGACAAGGGTAGACAAGCAGGGCAAGGCTCCAGCTACACCTCAACGACGATTCATTTACGGCATAGTTCATTTTCGGCCAGATGTCCATCCCCTTCCTCTTTTGGCGTTTTTCCACTGCATAGTATCTACTTGATTCACCTCAACTTTGGCTTTCCATTACGAAAAAACGTCCCTGGTAGCTGCTAACAGGTACTTTTTGTCAGGCGAGGTTCCAAGCGAGCTGAGCCGATACCAAAAAATGATGTGAAAACCTGCAGACTACTGATTGGTCAGAGAGTCGTCACTAATCCCTGAACCGTGTTAACCAGTAAATAGTTTAGCCAGCTTTTCTTTTTTTTTTCTTTTTTTGGGGCCTCCAGGTTCATTAGAAACTAATTTGCCTTCTGGCTGTGGCAACACACCAAGAATCAAAAACAATACACCTTTGACGTTCTGTGTGTGTGTTGCGTTAGGTCACGGCAGCTTGCTGCTATGACGACCAGCCACGGCTCGCCTCACAGGTCTTAATTTCTATCATTTTACATGGGCTCGGCCTTGCGTTCCAGGTTGCGCGGTAAACAAGAGGTCAGGTAATGCGTTCCGATTAGCGCGGAAATGGATGGTAAGGAGATGAAACGGAAGCTGGCCTCTGGCCATTACGTCTGGGCTGCACTGGCAAAGAATGTCAGTCACAAATAAATGTTGGAGATAAGATGTTCAAATTTCAAAAATGTATTCAGATTTGAATAATGTCGGGCTGGAAACGGGTTTGGGCTTTTAAAAAGCTGTCAATCAAAATGTACTTGTCGGGCTCGGGATGAATTCTGTTGGGCTCTGGTCTTGTCGGGCCTAACTTTTAAGGCTCGATTACAGCTCTAAGCTAGACTATCTGTGCTATCTGAGTTTTCTGTTGCATGACTAAAACTACTTTTGAACGTACACATGTTCCACCAAACTCACAAGACACAAATACAGTCACATATCTACATTACAGTCACATAAATAGGAAGTCTGAAGGCCCCTGGCCCCAGAACACAACTGTGACAGTCATGACAAAGTCAATCAGTGGCGCTTAGACGTTTGCTTACGAACAATTTTGGGGTGTATTACATGAAATATGGCCCTAATGTTGCAGTTCAGATAAAAATAAACGTGATGTGAAAGTCAGTCCTCTGTGTGCTATCATGGCCATGACTTTCACTGTGTTTCTTTGCATCATAAAGATATAGTTGTGCTTTCTTTTTATATATGTGTGTTTTCCTGTCCCCCTCTGTGTCTTGCAGCAGTCTGACAGCTTTCACATGCAGATTGCCTGTTGTGCTCAGACCAGGTTCTCCCCTCCTGCTGCCGTGTATTAGCATGAGATCAGACTGCATTGTGATGCTCCACAGATTACAAAATACCCATTTCCACCTCTGATTGTGCTTCTGTTGTCAAAGAAGAGACAGATTAACCAGAGGTGAATGAAGGGGGAAGGCTATTCTTCTGGTTTTACTCTACAAAAAAAGTTAAATGATCCAGATAAACTAAAAAAAGAAGAAATTAAAGACACAAAATTGTCTGAGAGATGGTCATATTTGCTCACTCAATCAGAAACTCTTTATTTTTACTGACTTTTTCTGTGACTGGTTAATTAAATTTTAGCAAAAACAAAATGGTAACAAACCATTTTAAGTAAAGAAGAAGAGACAGGGGGGATACACATCACAAGGGCATGAGGGTAGTAATTCATCATTAACAGGCAGAAAAGATTGACCAAAAAATGAAAAATTCCGTCCCAGATTATGGATAAAAATATAACCTTGCTTCTGTCCAGAAAAATGACCATTTCTAGGCAATACCAGTCTGTCTTTCATCCCCAGAGGGTTAATCGACAGATCTGTAAAACTAAGTTTTTCCACACAAAAAAAAAAAAAGTCACACAAGAGCACCACTTTAAATCTTGTGTTTACCGAAGATTTACTCATAGGTTTCTCGGAATTAAGTAACTAAGCATGAAAAAAGCATCAACATGATTGATTGACTAAAGAAATCCTACTCGACGCAATTAGTCGACTCATCAATTAGGTCGGATCTAGTCTCATGTCTAATGCCGGAAGTAGCCTATAAATCACCCACCATGTTTTAACTGTATTGTTTATAACGGGGGAAAGGTAAGGGAGGTAACGCCTTTGTCCCATTATACTATATTATTATACTCAACCCTATTTTCCAAGTGACTGATGGGAACAAAAATATTTTTTTTTCTTTTTTAAAGATTCTTTATTTGGGGCTTTTCCCTTTATTTGATAGTGACAGCGGATAGACAGGAAAGAGGTGGGAGAGAGATGGGAGATGACATGTAGCAAAGGGCCTCAAACCCGGGCCGCTGCAAAGGCCTCAGCCTACATGGGGTGCAGGCTCTTACGGGGTTAGATAGAACAACAATCTTTGACACTGGTCCAGTATTAACCCTCATGTTGTCCTCGGGTCAAATTGATCCGTTTTCAGTTACAAAAAGTTTTTCGTCACAATGACCGTCGAAATAAGCAGAAACAAATTTCAAAAAAATTAAAATATCAAAAACATAGCACCCACCCAAAAAAAAAGCACCCACAACATTGAAAAAAAAAGACAAAAATGTCATAAAAACGATAATAATGTTAAAAAAAAGTGACCATGGTTGATGGGAAGACAACACAAGGGTTAAGCAAGATCGCGGCAGTCGGCAGCAGCGAAACAAGCTACAATGTAAGTTAATAAGGCAGTTAATGGTCCAGCTTGTATTTACCTTCACAAAAGTGCTCGTTTTGCCACTGAGAGGCTCAGATTAATATTCTAACAACGTTGTTGAAAGAGTTTCTAAGGAGGTCGACCTTTCTGTTGAAGAGTAAGATCCTTTATTTAAAACAAAAAAACATCTGTGAAATTGCGATTGCTGAAGCCACCAGACTCCATGTAAATAAACAGTAATTTTAGCATCTTAAAATACACTTCATTCAAAGTTGACAGAAACTAAATGAAACAATGAAAAAACGTTTTGGGTTGACTTTTCACTTTTCCAACGATCCTTTCCTTAATGTTGTCAAACACTTAGAATATTAATCTGAGCCTGTCAGCGACCAAACAAGAACTTTTTTAAGCTGCACAATTGCCTTAGCTTGTTTGGTCAAAACATAGGAAAATAGGGTCCAGGTTGAAAAAAATAGTAGTTACCCTTTAAGTCTATTAGAAAATCCATGTTGGGAAAGTATTTTACGAAAATACTACTATTGAAGAGAAAGATATGTGGTCAAGGATGGCATGTATGTAAAATGGAAATAAAACAAAGTTTCTTGTTGTTGTCACCGGAGAAGAAATGGAGAAGAAGGCATATGCACTTTCAGCAGCAGGGTCATTAACATGTGAAGGCAGGACTGTATAGACCTAAGGTTACTATACATGTGTATGGGGGGGCAACTAGAGACACAGAGAGGCAGAGAGAGGGGGAGGTGCAAGGTGAAAAAGAGGGACAGAACAAGAGGAAGGTGTGCCAAATATGGTCAAAAGCAACAATTAAAAAAAACAAAAAACAATCCTTTTTATAATTTGCCCTTGAGAGATCATTGTAAACGTTATTACTTCAGGGAGGGCCATTCAGAGCAAGCTGTCTTTCACAATGACACTCTGAATACAGCACACATTAACAGAAACCAAAACAATTTCAATAACAGATACAAATAAAAATCTGATCATGAAAATAATCTGCTCATTAAACAACACCCAAATTACACATGTAACAATCACAAAATAAGAGTTCACATAAAACAATGAAAACAAATGAGAATCACTGAGACGGTGCCTAGGGAGTGGCAGACCAGGGTGGTGGTTCCCCTCTTGAAAAAAGGGGGACCAGAGAGTGTGTGCCAATTCCAGGGGTATCACACTGCCTGAGGGAGCCTGTGAGTATGCCTGTATACATGTGTTTTGTGGATCTGGAGAAGGCGTATGGCCGAGTCCCCTGGGAGATACTGTGGGAGGTGCTGCGGGAGTATGGGGTGAGGGGGTCTCTTCTCAGGGCCATCCAATCTCTGTATGACCAAAGCGAGAGTTGTGTCCAGGTTCTCGGCTGTTAGTCGGACTCGTTCCAGGTGAGGGTTGGCCTCCGCCAAGGCTACGCTTTGTCATCAATCCTGTTAGTAGTATTTATGGACAGGATATCAAGGCGTAGTCGGGGTGGGGAGGGGTTGCAGGCAGGTTATCTCATCGCTGCTTTTTGCATTTTGTCAGATTTAGTTCCTATAGGCATCAAGGCTGGGTCATGACCAAAAGAACAAGATCCTGGGTACAAGCGGCCAAAATGGGTTTCCTCAGGAGGGTGGCTGGTGTCTCCCTTGGAGATAGGGTGAGAAGCTCAGTCATCAAGAGGAGCTCGGAGTAGAGCCGCTGCTCCTTCGAGTCAAAAGGAGCCAGTTGAGGTGGTTCGGGCATCTGGTAAGGATGCCTCCTGGGGGCATCCCTAGGGAAGTGTTCCAGGAACGTCCAGCTGGGAGGAGGCCTTGGGGAAGACCCAGGACTAGGTGGAGGCATTATAGCTCCAACCTGGCCTGGGAACGCCTCGGGGTCCCCCAGTCGGAGCTGGTTAATGTGGCTCTGGAAAGGAAAGTTTGGGTCCCCTGCTGGAGCTGCTGCCCCCGCGACCCGACACCAGATAAGCGGACAAAGATGGATTTTGTAAATCACTGTGCCTAGATTGCCAAGATAATTCACCCTCCATTCCAGTTGGTAACATAATGCCTGTTTGTTGCAAAGCCGTGGTGATGACAGTGGTGATGAAGATAATGTTACACAACATTGGCCATGAAGTTCATAATCATAATCTTTTTTTTACTTTTGCTTTTATTTTGAATACTTAAGTAAATTTAATATTAGAAAATTACTTTTGATACAGTAAACATCAGATATTTTTGTCTTCTAAAAGGTAACTTTAACATCTACCACAGTCATTTTCTGGTAAGATACTTGAGTAAAAACTCAAGTATTGCTTCCAAGTACTTTATACACGACTGTCAGTTACAATAAATCAACACAAATGTCTCAAACATACATACATACATACATACATACATACATACATACATACATACATACATACCTA
Source organism: Percina caprodes (assembly GCA_013375575.1). Taxonomy (NCBI): domain Eukaryota; kingdom Metazoa; phylum Chordata; class Actinopteri; order Perciformes; family Percidae; genus Percina; species Percina caprodes. Next base: position 5,161,738 of record JABXJD010000016.1, read on the forward strand.
CATACATACATACCTACATACATACATACATACATACACACATACACACACAGATGCTTGAACCAGAATCCTTCATCTTGATACCACGTATTTTGCATTCAGCGCTTGTTTTGTTCAGGCCTTGTTGTCTGAAGTTTTTAAAACTTAAAAGCTTATTACATGGCAGAAACAACATTCATACAACAGTCCTGAATATGGAGATACGGGTAAATCCAGACAGCCAGCTAGACTATCTGTCCAATCGGAGTTTTCCGTTGCACGACTTAAACAACTTTTGTATGTACACACTGGCTATTTTGCAGAGGCACCGTGGCTCTTCACAATTGTGATTGGTTTAAAAAAATGCCAATAAACCAGGAAGGTGGAGGAAGGTCTGGAAATGCAAGACTAATGTAAGTGCGAGTTGAGTCCTGGTCCCAAACTTTAGTCCCCATCTCTGCAACAGGCACACAAATACTGTCTGCTATTAGGCTCTTTTCTCATTTATTTTTAAAAATGAATGTCACTTCACTTTCAGTCTCTAAACTGAATAGTTTAGAAATACTTTTCAGCCAAAACAATCACACTGAATTACAAGCAGTGAGTTCTTACAAACGTGTGAAAACTCGGTTTTTAGACAAACCAAAGTATAACATCTTCCTTGATAGTTGGGGAAATGTTCTCATTAGGAACACAATTAACCATTACCTGAAACTGTCATCATCAGCCTACAAGCTGCAATATATTTTGCATTTTCATAGGCTTTGCAATTTTAACATTTGCTAGTTTCTTTTATAGGGTTTAGGTCAGTTAACTTTCTTTTGTCTTTACAATATTTGAACTCACTAAGCATTACAGATGTATGAATAAACAGCAAGACATTACTTGTGTTTTCACTAGACAGACACTACACATAAAAGCATACAAGAGAGGAAAAACTAAAATAAAACTAAATAAAGTAACTTTCTTTTTTAGTCAGGAACTGTCTTAATAGCCTATGTAGCTCCATGTCTTTCTTGAAAACATTAAAGTGAAGTTTCACTTTGGAATTTTACATTTAGGAATGCTAAACCTTTCAAAGAACGCTATGAGATTGATGAGAAAAATGGTATTTGTCACATGTGGTTTCGTACGTGACAAAAGAAGTTTTAGGTGAGTTTATTATTGTGGATTCCACGTGAACACATCAGACAGACGGAAACAGAGAGCAATCGGGAGTGGGCGGGTCTTCCGGAGCTCCCTGTATGAGAGTCACCTGAAGAGCAGAGAGAAGCCTTCAGAGGAAAGTAAGGAGCCGCCGCCAGAGGAGGAGGGGAGTCCGCATCTTATAACCGTGAAGTCAGAGGAAAGTTACCGCCGCCGGAGGAAGAGAGTCCGCATCTTATAACCGTGAAGTCAGAGGAAAGTAACCGCCGCCGGAGGAAGAGAGTCCGCATGTTATAACCGTGAAGTCAGAGGAAAGTTACCGCCGCCGGAGGAAGGAGTCTGTCTAACGAAGCCGAGTCCGCATCTTCCAACCGTGAAGTCGGAGGAAAGTATCCGCCGCCGCCGCCAGAGGAGGAGGAGGGGAGTCCGCATCCCACACAGAAATATATGGACACTTTTTACTTTCTTCTGACTTTTGGAAACCGCAAAACATAGAGCTGCATAGCCCCCGAATCACCCTATGCTAGTTTTGGAAGTCTGGAGGAAAGTGGTTTTAGTTTTATTTATTCACAACTGAGTTGAGACTGTATCTTGGGTTCATTCTCTCCGGGAACACAAAATGAGTTGGATACAGCTTCTCAGGTGAGTCTGGAGACAGAATAAGACTTTTTGTTTTTACAAACACTATTTTGCTTTAAGTTTTTCAAATTTAGAGTAGCTTGCTGCTAACGTTGTTGTATGTCTGTTTTCAGGATTGTGCTGTGCGCAGCGACCTGTCTCCGCGGTGCTGCCGCTCTGCCCGCTGCAGGTCTGTAACACTTTCCCCTTACACACATACACACATACACACATCGGCTCGGTGGCTGCTAATTTATGAAATCATTAAGTTTTTATGTAGGCTATTTAAAAAAAAAAATACTGACATGAATAAAGACGACCGGTAAATCCATTGTAACAGAAACACTGCCTCTAAATTAAACACTAATGCTGGAAATATTTGATTCGATATTCTAAATCGATTATTTTGACCGGTATTGCCATTACGATACGATTGACACATTTGAGGGACTGGTCACTTTTGTTTCATTCGTTTTCATAAATTTAAAAATGGTGTGATTTTTTTATTTTTATTATTATATTTGACTGTAGGCTACCAAACAAAGATTTTCTTAAGTCGATATGGGATATTGTTAGCCTCTGACAAATATTGTGATTTTTTTTTTTAATAAAATTGTGCAACCCTAACTTAGAATCTATATTACAACATTTGAATTTGGGGCCGTGTGTTTGATTTGCAATGCAAAAACCCTTGAGTGTAAAAAAAGAAAAAGAGCCTAAAGGAATGTACTTACTGTATCCGATATCCTATAACATGTTTTCATTCATCATTTCAAAGCTGTGTGCAGTTTTATGTTTCTGGAGACATTGTTCCTCCCATTCCAACGTTGACAAAAACTAATGCAGACTTGATGCACACTGGTCATTCATGTACACAATGCACAGAAATTGTGCATTTAAATTACCCACCAGGCCTAAGCCACTGGGAATTATTTGTTAATGTATGTTAATTTATAATTTTTTTTATTTTTTTTATTTTTTAAAGGGCTTGGTTGGAAACTTAGTGGTCATATTTTCAAATCTCCAAGTTAGCTTTTAGCACTGACTTGATGAAAAGCCATATGGAATCTGTCTTTTTTTTTTTAATTCTCAAGAAGAAATTCCATCCATGATTCTGTTATCACAGAAACTATTGGGCTTTACTTTAATGTTTTAATTCAATGTGTGACTGACCCTAGATGGGCCTCCGTAAAAAGATCAAATACAAAAAATATAAAAGCTATTGCCACCGGGCTAAACAACTTTGCTGGAGGGAAACCCTGTAACCACGTAACATTTTTTCAAAACAGTTAGCCATGATTTAAAGTTTGTGTGATCGAGGATTTGACCAATTCTGAGTTTGTTGCTTTGTTGTTGTTTTTTTCAGGCTGTGAGGGAGACGAGTGTGCCAGAGGTCAGACCTCCTCTTTATCACCTGCTCTGTCTTCTTCGTCTTCCGTGGTGGTGAAACCCCAGCAGCCCTCCCAGGACTTCCTGGGCCAGTTTACCCAGGTGAGCTCACCAAACAGTGGGGACCGTAAACACCGCGACGCCAGCGCCGTCCTGCCCTTCATCGGCCTCACAGGCAGTAAGTTCACACTCAGCCTCTGTATGCACAGACAGAGGCGGCAAGCCACAAAAGTGTCATGTTGTAAAAAAGGTGGAAAACAATATTTGTTGGACTGAAGCTTTTAAATTTGACTTGCAAAAGTTAAGAAAATAAGATTTTAGCAATCCCCAACTTTTTTTGCGTCATGGACCAGTTTGTGATATTGCGCATTGCACTAGTGTGCATTCACACACTACCATTGGCCAGGCTTCCATGCCTACATGTCCAGGTCCTATCCCTTGCCCAATCAGCTATCTTCACCTTAACCGCTCAAGCTGTCGATGCCTGACCCCAACCAATTGAGTTGCTATTGAAGGGTGGGTCTTGGTGTGGCCATATTAGGGGAAAAAAATTACCGGTTTCATGCAAGACATGCTTTCACAGACCGGTCTTCCAAGTGTGGCGGATGAATACAATAAAATGATATGACCAGCATGAAAACAATCAGCGGGAACCCTGCGCTTATTCCTGTGCAACCAAAAAAATTCCAAAGGTTACATTTTACGTTTTGAAGGCTTCATTTCCTCATTTGCTAGCTTTTTGCAAAATATACTGCAGAGCGGGCTTGGCACAGGGGAATCACCGGTTGTGATACATCTGTATTTTAATTTAAACACCTGGTATTGTCTGTTACATTTCTTTGAAGGTGTAGGCTTCTCTTCTGTCACCTCCTCCCCCGCAAGCCTTTTCCTCTGAGCAAAAAAACGCTCTGCAAGGACGTTTGGTTTACTCTTTTTTTTTTTTTTTTCAAGTTTGTGGGCTACGTTGGGTGGTAAATATCACGTGAAGTGTGTCAGGAGGAAGAGACGGGAGAGAATCCACTCATTTTCCAGACTGATGATCAAATCAAATGGAAAATGTTACGTTGTTTTTTTGTTTTTTTTTGCAGTAACCTATCTATGTCAAAGGCAGGACATTATTTTTAGTTCCTTATTGCAATAGTGCCCAAGTTAAATGTCTAAATTCATTTTTGCACATTTAAATTTATTTCAAGGAAAATGAAAAACAAAATTTGTTTTTTTTTTCTCCAAAACTGCAACATAAAGCTTCAGATAAAATAATGAAATAGAGAAAAGAACAGTTAAAAATAGGTAGGCTGCACACGCCACATTCACTTTTTTTTACAGTACAGTCTTTAAAGTGAGGTTGGGAAAATACTGTATATAATATAGTTTGATTGTATTATCATTCTTGTACATTGCTTTGTAAAAGCCAAAAGAGCCACATATGTGTCTCTTAGAATAAAAAGTCTCCTAAAAGCAAACGCTCCGATGAGAAATAGGGCCATGCCGAGCGCTGTTGGCTGATTTTAGTGTTTTTCTGTTATTTTCGGCTGTTTGTTCTGACTCTTGGTGTTTGTCTGTTGATGTGGAGCAGGGGACAGGAATGTCCTGCCAGATGGAGACTCTGGTTTATCTCACAGATACGGGCCATGCAGCGGCCTTCAGCTGCTCTCATTGGTCTCTGGAAGTAGCAGACACGTTAAGAGTCTCTGGTCAACATGTGTAGCCCAGACAGAGTGTAGCAGGACAATTAAAAAGCAGCTACCAAATCAAAGCTAAAAGTTGCTGGAAAGAGTCCTACATTAGATACATGGAGAAAATAACAAGGACAATAAGTAATACTAATAACAATGAAGTGAAATACCAAAAACAGAGGTATCATAAACTATAAAATACATAAGAAAATAAAAAAACATACATATAGAAATTTTTTTGGTGTCTTTTTGCTTGTATGAACACAATCTTTGTTTTGAGTGATTCAAAGACAATAATAGAATTCTTTTGTCGTTATTATTATTATTATTATTATTATTATTATTATTATTATGTGCAGTACCTCTGCAACAAGATTGAAGGAATGAAATGTATAAACGAATATAAAAGGAAATTCCATAACAAAACAAACTGGACGTTATTATTATTATTATTATTATTATTATTTACACTTTGTTTGATTGATTCAGTCAGATTATTTCCACAAAAGTACCCCCACCAAATTGAAATGCACATACTTTTGAGCTTTGTCCGAGCATACTGTTGTCTCATATTGAAACCGCCTCTTAAATTATTAATCCCCCCCCCCCGGCTTGTAGGTGCTGAGCAGAGTCGTAGCTGCTGTAAGAACGGAGGAACCTGTATCCTGGGCAGCTTCTGTGCCTGCCCTCCATTCTTCACCGGGAGGAGCTGCGAGTACGACCAGCGCATCAGGTACGCCACAGGAAAAACCACACTCTTCAATCGCTGCTTTAATCAGTAGCTCCCTCAAACGGGTAGTCAAAGTTCCACTGCAAGCAGGGCTGAAACTAACCATTACTTACAATTAGATTCATCTTTTTTTATTTTTTCTTTCATTAATGGATTAGTTGTTTGGTCTGTAGAAAGTCAGAAAATGTCACTCAAATGTCTCGTTTTGTCCATAACTTAAAGTTATTCAGGTAACTGTCACAGAAGGAGTGGTCTTGCATAGCCAGACCTTCCACACAGCATTCCCAGGATGGGAAACGTGCTCTGGTTTATTGGCATTTCATTAAACCAATCAGAATCGGCATGGGCGGTGCTTCCATGTTTTTTTCTGTCTGTCCTTAGAAGCTGCGGTTCGATTCCTCACGGCGAGTGGGTTCAGAAAGGATGCTCCTACTGTCGCTGTGGTTATGGCGTCCTGCACTGCTTCCCCCACGTCTTCAACAACGACTGTGGTAAGACACACGCTCGCACACTTGACACTTTTTTGTCCTTTCAGGCAGACATGGGTTTTCAGTAGGGGTGGGTATCACCAGACGCCCCCCGATACGATATCATCACGATACGATATTATTGCAATACTCTGCGATATATTGCAATTTTATAACCTTTTTTCCAACTTCTAATTTTTCCCAATTTCAAATGATGTCCTCAAAAGGAAACTTCTGTTTTATCTCAAAAGAAACATTTCTCAGTTGGTTCATCTCACTTCAATTTTATTGCCGCTAAATGGGATTGTCAAGCAGACAAATTGACCAATACATATATAATAAAATATCAATACCTGGCGACTGTGTATCGATACAGTATTGTCACTGAAAATATTGCGATACTATGCTGTATTGATTTTTTCCCCCCTCCACCCCTAGTTTTTTTGTTTCTATGAAAAATCAAAACGGCAGAGACTTCACAGAGTGTTAGAGATTGTTTTTTACATTCTCTGTGTCATGCAATGATGGAGAGCAGATTCGGCTTTAGCTCCCCCGTCTGTGAGTCTGTGCTCATTCATTCCCGAGACTGAGTTTGTAGTTTTCCGTACTGTACGTTCCCCAGCTGCTGCGTTTTCCACATGAATGAAGAGGCAAAGGTGTGGCCGACGCCCCAACGGCCAGGCCCGTCCGTTAGAAAACGCTGTCGTTCACACTTCCCATTCCAAACAAATCAACGACCCGGGTGTTCACAGTGAAATCCCACTGAGTGTAAACAAACCTATGGACGACCACTAGCCCTGCCTGCTCATTTGCAGTTCAAGGCTTTTATTCCACAATGTAAAACACTCTCCTACACAAACATCCCACAATAAGCACGCATGACTTCCACAATAAGCTTGGTTGTCTGATTTATTTTTTTTTCTGGGTCAAACTACTACTTATTTGAATGTTTTTGTCAGTTTTTCAAGTTTTTTGTTACTTTTTTGTTGACATTTTGTGTGTGTCCCACATTTTTGTAGCGTTTGCAACGGTTATTATCTTTTTTTTCTTCAAATGCTTCAAAATTGAAATAAAACACCCACATTCAGTGAAAGTAGTGACCTGATAATGTATTTTACCCGTACAGAGTAACTGTTGTATGCAACCATCCACTTTTTTTTTGGTTTAGAATTTGGTTGAAAGAAAACCCAAATTTGTGATATAGTCACTTTTGAATATGGGTCAGATTTGACCTGACAGTTAAGGACTTACAGTATGTCTAACCTGGCTTTGCCTCGAACCCTCTGATTGGCTGAGCTGGTAAGGGCAGCTAGACAGGAAGACCGTATTTGGGGATGCAAAAACTTCCTGCATCATTTTTGGACACACATCGATTTACATTTGACAATGTATAATTTGAATACCCTCCTACAATGGAAGAATATTTATGAAATGCTGATTTACAAAGTGCTGACATTGGGAAATATTTGTCTCTCAACAAGGCCTACAGACTAGATCAGTCTTGAGCCCGATGTGAACTAGGGCTGCACAATATTGCAATTATTTTGACTGCGATATGATTCACGATATTAGAGGGAATGATCATTTTCATTTCAGTATCATTCATTTTCATTGAAAAATATTAAAATCTAAAACATGAAAATGATTATAGTGTGATTTTTGCGAGGATCTGTACCAAACTTTTTTCCTTTAGTCTGTAGGATATGATTTGTAGGCCGTCTCCGCAGCAACACACTACTTCATTCAGAATGGTTTGACACATATTTTGCATTTAACCACTAATGGGGCGCCAACTGCGATATTGTGCCCCCCCCCCGCAATTTGGATATTGCAGTACTTCATGTTGCAATTTCAATCAAATTTGCGATTAATTGTGCAGTTCTAATGTGAACGTGACCTAAAGACAGGAATGAGTTGTTATTTTTACTTTTGAAGTGTGGTCATTAGTCATAAATAACAAATTACAAAGCATTTACGGGTTTTACTCTGACAACCATATTGATCAGAATGACTTCTAGATTGTAGTAGATAACTTTCACGTTGTTTTTCCACTTTTTTGATGGCATGTATGCTCATGCCTAAATAGTATACACTTTCCAGTGGAAACCATGGATTTACTAAAGAAGTGCAAGTCAACATGAAGTGAAGTATTGTTACAGCAAATGGAAGTCCAAGAAAAAAAGTAATATAGATAAGGAACCTTGAATACTGTACACGTGGATCTACTATAAACATAACAAAAGGTACTAAATAGGCCTGCACAGTTAATCGTTATAAAATAGCTTTCACCCTGTTCACGATTTAATTGTTAAATAACGTTGATTTTTTTTTTTTCATCATTTAATTTTAGACTATAAAATAGGTGTGTGGTGATGCGCAATGTGCTATAGATGCCAAAAAAAAATCTGTTTGGTACTGCCAATTAGATTTTTCCCCCGAATCGTGCAGCCCTAGTCCTAAATACTAATACAAAACCCTTAAAATGGTAACCAGAGTGTTGTGTGTTGAGACAGAATGTCAGTGAAAGGTGATGAAATGAAAAAGTTCCAACACTAACGTTTTCTGTCTTTCTTCCCAGATGACTCGGAGGAGGTGCGTTGGTATCGTTCGTCCGCCGTCAGGACAGTTTGGCCCGGCTGCTTCCTGTTTCTGACGCTGCTTCTTTCCCTGCTTCCCCTTCTCTGATTGGGTTTAAAAAAAAAAAAATCTGTTTTACAAGCTTCAAACTAATATTTATTGTATAATTTTTCTTCCAAATGCTACAGACGCGGAGGAGTAAAATATAGTCTGAAAACTAGAATTTAGGCAATGTTCCATTATGAGGGAAGGCATCCTACTGTCACGGGTTGTTAAATACAGATAATCTGGACTTTAACCGCTGCCGTTAGACTGTGTTTTGGTGCGGTGATGATGGTGTGGTTCATGTTTAGGCCCCGACACCTCCGAATTATGGGTATATTAAATGTGTTTCTAGTTTATATTTTTTTTTTTCCGGCCTGACTTTAACATTTTCAAGGCCCACCAAACCGACATCAAAAGAACATCGGGCCGCCAAGGCCGACTGTCGCGTCGCCTGGGTCTCCGACCAAGAAGTTGCACTTGAACACACCGCAAGGTAGTCCAACAAAGCCTGCACGGTCTGCGGTGGAGGCGGTCAGTGTGATATTTGTCCCGACCGATTTAACATTTGAGGATTCGGTACTGTGTGCAAGGATGAAGAGCAGGCTGAGAATTTCACACGTGAATTCACTCCCCGTCTCTTTTTAAAACCTCTAAAAGTAGGGCTACACGATTAGAAATGAGGAAAAATATCCCATTGCGATTATTTTGACTAATGCTGTGATTGACATACCCTTCAATGACATTGAAGGGAATTATGTTCGTATCATTCACATTTTAACTGACTAATATTAAATCTAAAAAAATTGAAAGGATTATAGTGTGATTTTTGTGAGCATCTGCACCAAACAAAGATTTTTTTCTATAGTCTGTTTTCATCTGGACAGGATTTGTAGGCCGGGATGTCTCTGCAGAACCACAATACTTCATTCAAAATGGTTTGACACAGATTTTGCCTTTAACAAATATTGCGCTCCTCTGTGATGTGGATATTGCACCAGGCCACATTGCGATTTCAATAAAGTTGCAATTAATTTTGCAGCCTTATCTAAAAGGGACCCAGCAGTTGGAACAGTGAATGCGGCTGCAACAGAAGTTCAGACGTTTGTGTCTCTGCTTCTTCAAACCTTTTCCTTCCAGTGGAAGGCTGTCTGTATCTACAGTGGTTGGGAAAGAAGCTGTACATAAGATTTTTTTTGGGTGTAATTTCATGCTCTGTATAGAATAATGTGATTTTATTTTTCTTCTTTGTAAAAAGATACCGTTTTTAAGCTTTGTGTCTTCTGTCTGTATGAGCTGGTTGTGACATTTTGTCCTTTCTAAATATAAACGTGTGTTGACCATGGGTTTATGAAATTGAGTTGCACATGTTATGTGTTTGTGTCGTAATATGTTCAGGAAAAAAAAAGTATACATCATGAAAAATGAATGTTACACTGGGAGAAAAATACATTAAAGTTGATACTTTTCAAATGAAAAGGGTGCTTTCATTAGCAAATGTTTCCAAGTAATTATTAAAAACATGTACTTTTTGGATTTACAAACAGTCTTCCCTTACAGCTCTCTCTTTTTCTTTTGCTTTATTGGCATGAACAAAGAAAGCATGTTGTTGCCAAAGCAGTTTACATAGATTCTATATACAACATACTACATAACAAAATATAATACTTAACAGTTTTGTACAATATAATTACTGACCAATCCTAAACCAATGTGTAATGTTGGGATGTTCTAGTGGGGAGTCCCTCAGACCCAGTTCTCCTAGGAGAACTACCAGCCTCTCTTCTGGTGTCAACGTTGGGACATTTTCTATTTTTTGGGCTATTTTTCCAAAGTGTAAATCTCTTAGTGAAGAGAATTGTTCTAATCTCTCTCGCTCTCCCCCTCTCCGTTATCTGGAGGTATTTTCAGTGGGATATCTGCCTACCTCTTATCTCCAAAGTTTATTGATGAGGTTGCGATTGATTATCAGCTGCTCGCTTATCTTACACAAACACGTCAGCTGTTGCTCTGCAGTCCGTTTCCCTGCCAGCTGCTACAGCTCGCATCTCTACACTTAACTGTCAGAATAAAAGTAATTAGCTGTAGGGAAATTGGGCTTAACCCTGGCATTGCCCCCCCACACACACTTGACACTTTTCAGGGTTTCTCTCACTTATTTTGCAGGCTTTGATGCTTTAGTTTTTAACCACTGCCAGTACAGTATATACACCAGCTACTAGTTCTACACTCATTTTTGGAATTTATGGTCCATTTATGTGAAATTACATCTAATTGTTGTGTCAAAAAAGCGGAAATTATGGAAGTCCTCTCAGGGGAGACAAGGCTACGGTGGTGGCAGCCTTCATAATGTTATTGGCATGAAGACTGGTTCTCCTTAACTGGAAAAGCCACAGTTACGTTGTCTGGTTGAGAGATGTAATGCAGCACTTGAAACTGGAGAAATGAATATTAATACTGCGAGGCTCTGTCTTTAAATTTGAGGAAAATATGGCGTCCCTTCATATCTAAGTTTTAAATCTACTCTCATGCAACTATTAGATTCATCAATTAATCCTTTCATGTTGAACTGGTAAGCAACTGTTAATTTTATTATTATTATTATTATTATTATTATTATTATTGATACATATATTTGTATATTATATTTACTTAATGTATGCACATGTATATATATATACACAACATATGTGTTTATATACACTGTATACACGCACACATATATACAGTATATATACACACACACATATCAGTACAATGCAAATAGCCATTGTCCACCTTTTTTGGAGGTGGAGAAACGAGACAAAATTATAATAATGAAAATCAAAAAAAAAAAAGATTGATTTTTTTCAGTTTTTCTAGAAAGAGCAGTACAGCAGAGTAAGTACGGTGGCACATAGAGCCAGGGGTGGGGTGTGGAGAGTGTCAGGGTGGGTTCGGGGCCTTGTTGATAAGGCTAGTGGCGGATGGGAAGAACATCTTGTCCGATCGATAAATGCCTAGTCGCGGTTCTCTGTTCCAGATTTTAAAATGAACGTGCTGTTGATAACAGACGCGATGGCGGAATCTAAACATCTCAATTCTCCAGCAGCAGCCGTCTTGTGAACAAATTTAACCCTAGTGCTCTTTGGTGACGCTTGATTACGTTACTGTTAATCATCTGTCCATCGTATAAAGCCCGCCCTGACAATCTGATTGTCCAAACAGCTCTGGTTCGAGTATAGTTAATCCACAACAGATCAAGTCCAGACCCAACTTCCCGTCCTCAAATGTTGTGGGCGAGGCTAAATTAGACTGGTATCCAAGCTAGGTACCTTGTAAAGTTAGGCCTTTTCCCAGTGATTCCCAACCTAGGGTTTGGCCCCCTGTAAAGGGTCACCTGATAAAGGCCATGAGAAGATTATCAAGAAAAAAGAAACAACCAAGTTCTGCTCCACATTTTCCATTCAATTATTTTAATTTATAGAGTCACATCACAAAAGAAGTTCTCAGGACACTTTCCATATCAAGCAGGTCTAGACCACCTTATAATTGACAGATACCCAGCTTTTTTCCAATTGGTTCCTTTTATTTTTGTTAATTGTCATATAAATGAAGCCATGTGAGAAGTTTAGAGGGGAGATGTCTATTTATTGGAATGCTCTCAGATATCTGAAACATGGCCCAACTAGGCACTGGTTTTTGTAAAGAGACACAAGCCATGTGGTTGGAAACCTCTGGTTTAATCCTAACAATCAGTTAAAGCAAAATGTAGACTTTATATGCTTTAAAAAATGTTAACTCTAACATAACCACATAACTATATCTGTCAATTACATTTTACTTCCCAACTCGGCAGCAATGAATGCCCACGTTTGTGATGTTGAAGTGACACACTAGAAAAAACACTCAATTTGCATTCAACCAAGCCTGTTGTGGCCTTAGGTTTATGTATAGGGTGAGACAAAGCAGTAACAATGTTACTGAAAGAAAGAGCACAAGGAATGAGATAGAGGAAGAGGAAAACAAGAGGAGGGAAAGTGGATGCATAGCAGAGCTTTTGTGGAGAAAGCCACAGTTTAATCCCACAATAATCTGACTGTAATCTCTCCTTTGTTATACACCAATCCCATATAACAATTTGCTAAAGCCAGTTTCAGGATTGGATGGATAACATCTGTAAAGAATAACTGGAAAATGGGATTTAAATGTCTGCGGGCTCCTGGGTGTTCTGTTAGTCGATCTCAAAGTGAGGTTAACAGGATTGGATGAGGTTTTTTTTATAAGCTGCAGGTGGAGATGGAGAAGCCTCTGGAGGCTGAGGAGGAGCAGCAGGAGATCAGCGCAGATTTCAAGGGATTGAAGAGAATGTGAATAAGAAGAGAAAAGATGAATGACTTAATCCCATGTTTTCCATGTCCTCTTGTTACTTTAGTGACACCCCATCTTCTCATGCTTCAATGCTTGACTATCCTGGCAATGAAGAACCCAGAGGGAGAGAAAAGCACAGCATTCCATTGCCAGACTACAACTGCAGCTAAGGTGAAACACATGGTCGTTGCAGCGGTCAGCAAAGCAATGGAAGAGAAAGGGAAGAGATAAATATGAGGAGGAGGAAACTGTGCAAGTGTGTGTCTCTCCTCTCTTCAGGTTCATCAAACATTTGCTGATAGTTAGCCTGGAAACCCAGACCCAAATCCAGAAAGATTAAGGGTCTGGCATCGAGTAATGAAAGTCGGCCATCTCGAGGGGCGGGACCGAGCGTGCATTTGGAAATCTCACTGCACGTTATTGGATAACACTACGACCAATCACAACAACACACGGGGTAATGTATCCAGAGCCCCATACGCTTAGATACCTGCCCGCCTATATCAGAGATTGTTGCAGCTTGCCTCTGGCCTGCCATTATCAGATACACCGCTGTGAGTGGTGCAGCTTGGCTACAAGGGTTGGTTAATGAGCAGCATTACTGAATGCCAGAGTGAGTCGCTGAGCAAATTCAAATTGTGCTCTTGCGAGAACTCTGGATTTCCAGGGTAGAATCAAACCTGAAATTATTTATCACATAAATGGTTTCTGTCATTTTAGGGGGGTTCTGATCACGCTGATGTCTGCTCAAGTGTTCATTTTTCTGATATAAGATAGTTTATTATTCATTTGACACAAGAAAAACAAGGCTACACGTCATGAATTAACTGCCGTGACCCGCAATTGGTGGGGCATTCTGAGCAAAAACAACATTTTAGGAGAATTACGACAAAGTATAAGAACATGAACGTCAACTGTGTGCATTCAAATCAACATTAAAGTAAACTTAGAGGACACACACATCTTGCTTGAGGTGGAGAAGAATGAAGCGATCAAAGGGAGGAACTCTGTACATGTAGCCTCTGATTGAGGTGATTGGTTGCACCTAAGGGGGCGGTTCCTGTTTGATTTAACGTCCCTACCTCAGGTGTGGTGAGAGCGCATCTGTTTGGGGACTTTTTAACAAATCCCATTCAATCCTGTGACAACATTAAAAGCAGTTTTGGCATATTAACCCTTATGTTGTTGAAAAAAAGTGGTTTTGAAATAGTATTGAGTAAAAGTTGACCAGTCTGTGATTATCCATCAACATCCATTCCTTTAATTTTAGTCTAAATAATTCCTAATTTCTGCTTTTATAACTCAAACATTAGGTATGATTTCCTATAAATGAGGTTTATTGACCATAACTTCCAAAAATAACTGTAAACTAAAGTTAATAAATTAGTGTCACGTAGTGTTGAAAACGTCAAAAAAGCATTGGAAAAAAAAAAGGACAAAAACGTAAGAAAAGTAAAAAACATTGATAAAGCGTCAACAAAATTCTTGATTTTCCATTTTGACGGGAAGACAACACAAGGGTTAAAGTACTTGCACTTTACGTGAGTATTTCCATTTCTGCTACTTCAGAATTTTACTCTATTACAGCTCATTGTACTCCAATGGCTTATACTCACTTCTTAGATGACATTCAGATGAATGTTTTTCATTAAATGAGGGATGAAGTGTTCCAGAGAATGTCTAACAAGGGGAGACCTTCCACTCTCGGGAAAACTTCCGACTTCTGAACTGGTTGCAGGTCCATTCTGGTTCCATATGAGGGCGCTCATGGGGGAGGGCAGAATGAATGAGTCGGGGGCAGCTGCAGCCTGGAGACCTCCCGTCTCGTGTCCTCTCAGCTGGTGCTGTCCCTGAGTTTGACTTTTCAAAATAACATCCTGCGTCTGGTCCGTTATGTCTTTATACTTTGGTGTTTTGGATGTTTATGAACTACACAGTACGTCAATCATGCTAATGAATACAATATTTTTTCAGCAGATGTCTTGGTTACAACATGGTGGAACTGGCAAAGCAGTGTGGGAGTTTTATTCAGTTTGATAAGTCCCACGGTCTCTACAAAGCTATAGCTCAAATTGTCTGGCAGACTGAACAGGTAGGGACTAGACATACTGTCTGCTGTTTTTTGTGTATTTTAAGAGTGAATAGCTCCACACTATGAATACAGATTGACTATTACTTATTTTGTTGGCAACCGTTGTTGTATAATCACAATATTCATCTTGAGGAGTCCTACACTTCTGTGATACGCGTTCGGACCTCAAAACGAATCCCTCTCATGTAATATGGCTTAAACATACGTCAACGTTAAACGCTGATCCAGTTTTAAAAGTTTTATGATTTCAGAAAAGAGGAGGTTGGCCAATATTTTATATTAATCCTAATTTTGTTGTCAAATTTCATTTCCATAAATTCAACTTTCAAAATTATAGAAGATTAAAAAGATTTAGCCTATAATAAAATACTGGTTAATCTCATCTAAGTTTTACATATCTGACCCTAATGGGAGGCATGATTACCTTTGTATTGGAGCGTATGGTTCGTGGTCTCATGTGTTATAATTGTAAAAGTATACTCATTTTAGTATTATGTGGGTGGATTCATTGTTTGCATTTGTCATACATTTTTGTGTTATGCTTGTCCTTTTCTTTATTGTGAATTTGCAAATAAAGCAAAAAAATCTAAAGTCATCGATTCATTCCACACGTGGAATGAATAGAGGTCTATGGAGCTATACACCTCAAAATCCACTTTTGTTACGATATAGTTTTTTGTCTAGTAATTTGAATGAAAGAAACATTTTTGAAAGGGGACTCTAACCCCCAACCAACTGTGGAATGGCTGCAGATCTGCTGCAGAATGGCGGGGGAGTCATTAGGTTTCCATTAAAGTATTTCCACTGCGTGCGGAATGGCTGCGTCCCGACTCCGTCCCAGCAACTCAGCACAATTCTGCTTGTGCGGGAAACAAAATAAAACTTAAAACTCATTTTCAAAATACGGCGGATCATATCTCCCTGCACTACACCGTGAAAACCCAGCACAGAGAAGTTTCCCCTCTACTCCTCTGGATGGAAACAAACTGTTGTTGGTTTTGTGGTTCTATTCTACGTGATCTCACGAGATCTCGTTGGTCCTCGAGATTTCAGCTGTCAGTCATGGCTGCAGCCGTTCCGCAACAAATCCGGACCTGGTGGGTGTTGACGGACGGCGGAGCACGGAGCCGATGGTGTTAGATTTCTTTAACTCCTGTTGTCCTCGGGGAAATTTGACCCCTTTAAAAAATTCCAATAACTAAAATATGGGTTTCTTTTTAACCAAATTTCAACAAAAAATTGATTGGATTCCTTAAAACGCTCTTTGCAAATACAATTGATCACTTTCATTCCTGACTAAACTCATCTGTACGTTCCTCTGATCTTAACTATCAGTCAAAATAATTCATAATTTCTGCTTTTTTAACTCAAATATTAGGTATAATTCTATATAAATGACTGTTATGGACCATGAATTCCAAAAAGGACTGTAAAACTACTGGTAGTAAGGTGGTGTTATTGAAAACTTTAAAAAAGTCTGAAAAAGGGACAAAAATGTCAAATTGTTGTCCGTTTTAGGACAACACAAGGCGCTTCGAATGCCATCAAGCAGGATCTCTGCCTGTAATCAGTCCTCCACTGACGAATCAGCATTCATTAGCAGAATGTTACGTTGTTATGGGCAACCTGTAAGAAATCTAGAGGACGTAAGTACTTGTTAATTCTAGCTCCATAGACGACGCCCACGATCACCCCCGGTGGAACTCTGGTGGAACTGAAACCAAATTCAGGACAATGGATCTAAATAGGGAGTGACCAGGCTCTGAATGTATCTTTATGGCTGTTTCTCTCACACCATGAAGAGTTAAATTTGTAGATATGCGTGGCTCTCTCAGGACATCAACACTACAAACATCTGATGATCTACACAATACGATGGGTTGCTTTAAATTAAACTACCCAACATAAAGTAGTTAAACCTAGTACAGCAATACACATCTACAGCAGTAAAATACAATACACACATTAATGCAGCCGTGATATTTATCCAGAAACATCACGTATGTGGGAATATTTATTGGATATATGGGAATTGATAAAAGGGTTGAGACCAGGAGATGATGATGAAGACTTTAAAGATGACGAGTCCAAGGATTTTAAATCATTTGCAGCTTTATTCAAGCAGTGAACAAACTTTCATGACACAGTGAGCCGACTCTGTATAGACACGGATGTCAATACAAGAGTGACCAGTGACCATCAGAATAACTTTGTAACTTATGGTCCTCTTGTTCTGCAGTGGTCTGCATCTATTTCTGTGAAACAGAGTTACCTTTGACACAACTCCTTATTTGTGAGACACTCCTAATAGCGTACACATTCTGATCTATTCCTGCAACCTAGTGTCCACTTCACGTTGACTCTGCTTTAAAAGCTCCCTCTGAATGGTTTACTGCGCTTTTACATGCATAAATATCAGCCTATCAGGAATATTTCACTGCACAATCAAAGCCTCCCCTATTACAAAAGAAGAGGAAAAATATACAACTAAAACAATACAACAAACATATGCAAAATGTGTAGATATATCAGGAAATTATACCCAAATAAAGCAAGAAAAAAGACAAGGCAAACAAAAATACAAGCCTTTGATGTAGCTCTCCAGGCTTGATTACTTTAACGCACTTCTCATTGGGATCCCTAACAAGCGTCTGTTCAGAACCGTGCTGCAAGGATCCTGATGAGAGTGTGAAAGTACGACCACATCACACCCATTCGCCACTCACTTCACTGGCTTCCCGTTTTGGCTAGGATTGAATACATGGTCTCAATTCTCACCCACCAGTGCATCTATGGAAATGCCCCCACCTAAAAGAGCTACTCACCCCTCTCACTACAACACGATCCCTCCGCTCCAAAAACTCCAACCGCCTCTTACTCCCCAGAACTAAGCTCAGCACCATGGGTGATCGAGCCTTCTGCTCTGTCGCTCCTCGGACTTGGAATGCCCCCCCTGACCATCTGAGGGCACCACAGACTATTGAGACCTTTAAAAAAGCACTAAAAACATTTCTTTTTAGCAGAACCTATGAGTTTTAGCTTTGCACAATAATGTCGTTGCACTAATTATATGTATTATTTAAAACTGATGTTTTTATCTACTTTTTATGATCTTACCTGTAGCACTTTGAGGTCTTAAATGTAAAGTGAATTACAAATAAAATGTATTATTATTATTAATGTTATTCTCTCAGTCTCGGCCCCCCATCGCTAGCAACCCAAATCTCAACGTCCCCCAGATTCACAAAATGGATCACAAAACCAGTTGAGGATGAAAATACGGATCACTAGCTGTTGGGTGAGGAGAGATTAAAGAAAATAGATTTTTACGAGGAGTCCAGAGAGTGTTGGAGGAGTTGCTGGTACCCTATGAATACAAGCCATGTGGATATGGATTTTGCCTTCAAAATGTTTGTGTCATTTTTCGAGGGAAAAACAAGCAATAAAGATTGTTTCCAGGACTACATCCTAAATTCCGGATATGGGATACTAGTTTTAATATATATACAAACAAGCAAGCAGTGGATTATATTGGGTTGTGGATAATATTCAGCTTCGGCAGCTTTACTTATACGCTAAAGTATACAATGACTGAGGAAGCCTAGTGACGAGTCCATAGCAACCACTTCACGCGTTGAATTTGTAATTAGCATTATCTGGAGAGGCACTGAGAGGCTCAGCAGGAGCTTCTACCCTCCTGAATGAGTACACTGCACCCCCCCCCCCCCCGCCCCCCATCATGCACATATACTGTATATTTTTAATATATAATTTATTAAATTCAAATTTGTATAATAATAAATATATGTATGTAATATGTAATAAATGCATGGTGTAGGAATTCACAGGATTAGATTTCACCAGATTTGTATTTTTTGGGGGATTTCATGTGACAAATACATTGAATTGATTATATCAAATATGTAAACAGATATGTAATAATAACATCCTGTTTTATTAACCCACACCCACAGACATGCTACTGTCAGCTGTTCTAATCTCTGTCGTGCTGATCAGATGGATGGATGGTTGGAGGATTTGAATAAAAGTCATTGGTGTGTGTGTGTGTGTGACATGATATCAAAGTTTTGTCATGCCTTCCCTCTGACTCGCCTGTTGAGGGATTTTGTTAGAGTCACATTAAAAAGTGTCATATTAAAATGTAAACACACGCACGCGCGCATACACACACACACACACACACGCACACACACACACACACACACACACACAAAGTCATTGCTATGACATTAGATGATACTGCTATTAGGGTGTATTAGTGGCCCTGGGAACACACTTGGTGTGTGCCATCACTGTGACATTAACAGACAGCTTAACTCCAACAGCTGTGGTGTTAATGAGAGAGAGAGAGAGAGAGAGAGAGAGAGTAAAAAAAAGAAAAGTAAAAGAAAATCCTATCGCCTAGAAATGATGTTATATACCGGTACTACTTAATTGTTTTGCCAATTTCCTTTAATGTTAGGGAGAATTGTGTTTTTTAATTATATTTATTGGCAAAGTTTATACCAATAAAGGTAGTGCAATGTTTTTGCTGAAGAGAATAGGTGGATGGTGGGAATACAAAGTGCAGAACTTTCAAACCAAAGACCACGTGTGGTTGGGGTTAGGTACAAATATACTTTAGATAAGGTTAGGGGAAAATTGTGTACCTCCCAAACATATTTGCTGTATCAAATGAGTAATCTTAGTTATAACTCCCCTATTCTGTCCCCACTTATGATACGTTTATAGAATACAGCTTTGTTTGGTCCAGTGACTTTTTCAAACACACACACACACACACACACAAATCTTTGGTCTGAACTGGGCTTAACACTCTGAGGAGAAAAGATGCAAGGGCAAGTCACTCCTACTCAAAAAGTGATACCACCAAATTTCATTTTAGGCATTTATTTACAATTTTATTCATATATTACGCTACTTTTGTGAACCCAAGACTTTTTGTAAACTCATTTCAAGCACAACTGTGTCTAGGTTTTGTGTTCACAAGCGATTTAAGAAATGGTTCCACTTTAGGGCCAAATGATCTCTTTACACATCGCTCTGGAACAACTTTGGGTGTCACTGTATAGAAAGCTGAGATTGTTCTGAACATTTTGATATTAAACACACGGGGATCAGGCTGTATGCAAATCCCCTAAAAGGAGAATTCAAGACGTTATCTATTGATCCCCTTACACCTCTGAGGGTTAATACACATTTTCCGGCAATGTCACTTCATGAATTTGGGAGAATTGTGAGTGACATTTTTAAAAAAACTACAGCTGATAACTTTCAGTCCTGTGAGGCTCTTCTGTCAAAAACCACACCTTTAGCTTTTTTTTTACATGCTTTTTGCTACAACTGTGTAATCTCCAAGCCCAGCTAACATCACTGTGACAACATCAGGATTCTTTTGTAAGACTTTGGAAAGTTCTTTGTTTATTGTTCTTCATGAACAATAACTATTACAGCACAGATCAGAAACATCTCCTAAAAGACCGGTCGGACAACTGCATAAAAGAGGAGAAGAAGGGAGGTCAGAGAAGAAGAATAAAATGAAGGGAGAGGAGAGAATATAACTAGAGAGGGGAGGAGTCAAAAGAGCAGATAAAAGAGAAAGGGAAAGAGAGAAAAGAGTACAGTAAGAGACGAGTAACATAAAGAGATGTGAAAAAAGGGGGAGAAGAGATGAGGAATTACTGATAAGTGAAAAAGAAGAGGAGAGAAAAGACAAAAAGGATAACTGAGAGAAAAGGATTTCACACACAGTAGTAAGTAACCAAGGCAGATTCATTTCATCAGTGTTTATGGGACAACTCAAACATCCGATTTCAACAACATCATGTTGTCCTCGGGTCAAATTGACCCATTTTCCTATATCAGTGTTCTCTTTAATTACCCAAAATAACATGATTGATTCCACGCTTTTTGGCAAGTACAATTCATTTTGGGGTGTCTTATTCAATTTTATAGCATTTGGAGAAAAAAGTTGAAGTGGTGTTGAAATAGTATTGAGTAAAAGTTGACATATTCCAGTCTGTGATTATCCATCAACATCCATTCCTTTAATTTTAGTCTAAATAATTCCTAATTTCTGCTTTTCTAACTCAAACATTAGGTATACTTTCCTATAAATAAGGTTTATTGAACACAAATTCCAAAAGTGTAAAACTGAAGTTAATAAGTTAGTGTTACATAGTGTTGAAAACATCAAAGAAAGGGAAAAACGTCAAGTGTTAAAAAATTGGACAAAAATGTAAGAAAAAGTTATTAACATTGATAAAAAAGCCTCAACAAAAGGGTTGAGTTTTCAATTTCGACCCTTTTGTTTTTGCCACTTTTTCAATATTTGTCGACCTTTTCTGAGCCTTTTGAAATTTTTGTTTTTCCCCAAATTTTTTTACATTTCTCACTTTGTTTGACATCTTTCTCTCTTTTTTTAAAGTTCTTTTACCAATTGTTTTTTTCAAATACTATAAAATTGACAAACAACAGGAGGGTTAAGGATGAAGAATGTAACATTCTTCAAACATGCAAAGCTTTTTTTGCTGCAGAGGAGAAATCTGCCCAATTGTGACCGCAGTTTGTCCCCCCCCCCTGCCCGTTGTCAGGCGATGAACACAGCTCGGATTCACGACCAACAGAAGCTGAAGTCGTTCTGGGAGCAGAAGATCGTGCAGCACAGCGAGCAGATGGACGAGGAGGAGGACCGCAGGAGGAGCAGCGCTTTGGCACGGTCCGCAGAAACAGATTTGAGACAGATATGATTGCCCCATATCTGTCATCTTACATGCACAAATACTGTATGTAGTTCTGTCTGGTCAGCTAATTGGTAACAAACCCAGATAAAGTAAGGCTAACACTTGTGTTGTCCTCCCCGGTCAAAAACGGACAAAAATGACATTTTTGTCCCTTTTTAAACTTTTTTTTTTATAGTTTTCACTAACTCCACCTTACTACCACTAGTTGTACACTACTTTTTGGAATTCATGGTCAATAACCCTCATTTATATAGAATTATACCTAATATTTGAGTTGCTTGATGGCATTTGAAGCGCCATGTGTTGTCCTCCGGGGTCTAAAACTGACAAAAAATTGACATTTTTGTTCCTTTTTCAGACTTTTTTAAAGTTTTCAATAACACCTCCTTACTACCACTAGTTTTACAGTACTTTTTGGAATTCGTGGTCCATAACAGTCATTTATATAGAATTATACCTAATATTTGAGTTAAAAAAGCAGAAATTATGAATTATTTTGACTGATAGTTAAGATCAGAGGAACGTACAGATGAGTTTAGTCAGGAATGAAAGTGATCAATTGTATTTGCAAAGAGCGTTGTATGGAGTCCAATCCATTTTTTTTTGGTAATTTGGATAAAAATAAACCCATGTTTCAGATATAGACATTTTTTAAAGGGGTCAAATTTGACCCGAGGACAACAGGAGGGTTAAAAATTTCATTTTTTAGACTTAGTGGTCAGCAGGCCCGTAATAAGACAATGTGGTGCCATTGGGCACTATTCCTTTAAAGGACCCCTGGCCCATCTGTCTAAAAAAAAATGATACGCATAATTGTGGACCAACTGAACTCTGACAGATTGGGGAGTGGATTGATAGTGGTCATGTAATCTTGATTTATTCATAATTTATTATCTTTATTATTATTGTGAAATTCGTGTTGACCAGCTAATGTATGGTCTTTCAATGCTTTCAAGTGAATAATGTAACAATTTATGAAAAATATTATATATTATGTTATGAGGTGAATCTTATTAAATGGGCACTGGCCCACTTGCCCTTATGAATAATCTGGGCATGGTGGTCAGCTGATTGGTTAGAAAACCAATAAAGTTAGGTTAACCCTCAGAGGTCTAAGGGGATTTTTAGATAACGTCTTGAATTCTCCTTTTAAGGGTATTTGCATACAGCCTGATCCCCCGTGTGTTTCATATTGCAATGTTCAGAACAAACTCAGGGTGAAAAATGTTGACGACGTCCTCAAATATCTTGTTTTGTCCACAATTCAACTCAGCTAACCAGTTTACTGCCACCGAGGAGAGAAGAACCTAGAACCTATTCACATTCAAGAAGTTGGAATCAATCTTTGTTTCATCCACCAAAAAGACTCTCAGACCAAATGTTGGCTTTTAATTTAATAGTTGATACTACCTATTTATGTATTGATTAATCTTTGCAGCCCTACACAAAAAATTGGATGTTATTTGTTATTTCTCCCTGGAAACTCCCGTAATTTGCATGGCCCAAACTCCTTTACAAATGACCGGACAAATGTGTTTGTCTAATGTTGACCAGCTGCCAGATCTTATATGATAATGCATGTCACCTCAACCTGGCAACATATAACCCATTTGTGCAGTTGATCTCTATACAAGCTTTGTGGAAAGTTCAGACCCAAAAAACATAAAAGTTCCCGCAAAGAAATCCAAATATAGCTGTAAATTTCATCAGGGTTGGGCTACTAAACTACTATAGGCCCTGACACACCAACCCGATAATCGGCCGTTGGACAGTCTGGCGAGGTCGCTGACTCAAGTCTGT
This sequence comes from Percina caprodes, assembly GCA_013375575.1. Classification (NCBI taxonomy): domain Eukaryota; kingdom Metazoa; phylum Chordata; class Actinopteri; order Perciformes; family Percidae; genus Percina; species Percina caprodes. The sequence goes on from JABXJD010000016.1 coordinate 5,185,368, forward strand.
TTGGTGCGTTCCATGCCGGCGGCCTTCATTTTGGCCGACCTGACAATGCTCTGCAGGCAGACAGACTCAAATGGCCAATCTGATTGGTGGAGAGCTAACCCGGAATTGACGAGGGGATGAGCGGGACTAGAGTCTCTCAAAATCGGACAAAAATCTGTTAAACTGACCTTTGTCTAAATCTAATCCCAATGAACAAGCGCGTTACATTTGATGCTAACGGAGACTTTCATCATCAATAACAACGGCGAAGGCACTTGACCGATTGGGTTGTCTGTTCCGGCAACTTTTTAAGTTCAGAGGAGCACAGCGGTAGAGTTTACTAGCAGCTTCTTTCTGTCAGCATCATACATATTCTGTATCGTGATGTACCAGCTCTTCACTGGATCTGTGTGAAATATGCAAACACTCAAACATCCGTGTTTTTCTGACTGCATCAGTTGATCAAAGGGAAATATTCAACATGTCTAGTTCGTCCTTTCCCTCTGACATTTAGCCGGACACATTTGGTATCTTTGAAAACTTTCGGATCTCTGCTTAAAGTGAAATTCTGTGAGAAAGGGGGTTTAAATAAAGTCTACACAACATTATGAGTTTATTAAGATGGATGAACGGCAGGGTCAGAGATGAAGAGATCTTCATCCTTTTCCCCCTGTCCCTCCATCGTAACTCGATTAGTTTGGAAAATGCCTCGGTTATGTTTGCAGCTCTTTGGTCTGTCATCACATAGTAGCCTGAGAATGTTGATTGGAGGCATCTCGGCTATACATTTGAATCCTGGAGATCAGCGCGGATGTCTGAGGACAGACTGCAGATTAACCAGCACATGGCGGAGCGTGCTGACAGACGAGCGCTCGCTGACACAGACGCAACAAGCACAGTGTCACACGCATACTGTTCCTCCTTTTTTCCGTAACACAATTAGCCCCGACAGCGATGCCTGCAGATCACCTTTCACTGGATGTCTGCACGATTAGTTTAAGCCCGGGAATTAAATACTGGGTAAATACTGGCCTCCGCTCATCTCAGCCTCCCAATCACTGAATTCAGCCTACACCAAGCAAAAAGTAACCATAGTCTCATTCTTTGTATTTCTTCCAACAGAAAATAACAATGAAATGAAATGTAATCACACAATAAGTGCGCGCAACACCAAAAGCAAAAACAATGTCAGAATATGTGACTTTAACCCTCATGTTGTCTTCCTGTCAAAATTGAAAATCACCACTTTCGTTGATGCTCTTTAATCAATGTTTTTAACTTTTCTTACTTTTTTGTCCCTTTTTTCAACACATTTTTCATTGTTTGTCACTTTTTTTGATGTTTAACACTACGAAACAGTAACAGTTATTTTTGGAATTTATGGTCAATAAACCTAATTTTTAAGAAATTATACTTAAGGTTTGAGTTAGAAAAGCAGAAATTAGGAATTATTTTGACTAAAATTAAAGGAAAGTATGTTGATGGATGATCACAGACTGGAGTATGTCAACTTTTACTCAATATTTCAAATCCACTTCAAATTTTTTCTTCAAATGCTATAAAATTTAATAAGACATCCCAAAATTAATGAAAGTAGAGATTTGTACTTGCCAAAGACCGTTATGTGGAATCAATCATGTTATTTTGGGTAATTAATAAGAACACTGATATATGAAACGGGTCAATTTGACCAGAGGACAACATGAGGGTTTAGAAAAATGGATCTGTCTGTTCCAGATATCCAACGATCTATCGACGATGACTGTGATTGCTCTCTTTTGTAATGTGCGCAAAGACCGTAGGTTGGTTTTGTATGTGTTACCCCAGACTTTCCACACAATACACTCAGTGTATTGTACAGAGTGTGCAGTTCTTTATTGTCCAGATCTTGATTTATTCAATATTGCTATGGTATGGTTATGGTTTATGTGTGTGTCTCCTTTAAAGTACTAAAAGTAGATACCATCTATTTTTCCAAACATTCTTGCTTGTGGGAAATTAGTGGGTCATTGTAAATTATACAATAGAGTGTGGTCTAGACCTACTCTATCTGTAAAATGTCCTGAGGTAACTGCTGTTGTGATTTGACACTATAAATATCATTGAAATGGAATAGAACAGTTAAGATCAGGATTTTATTATTAGAGGCGCAGAACGGCACACAGCAACTTTTCAGCATTGTACCAAGCAAAAAAACAATGAAGCTCAACCGCTAACAAGGGGTACGCCCATTCATTCGAGGTTGTGTTTTTAGTGGGCGTTCCCAGTAATGCCCGCCAAGTCCATGCTGACCCCAGTCTGAATACCTCCTTATTCCTTTCTCCCCCTTTGAACCCTCCATCTCTCTCTCTCTCTCTCTCTCTCTCTCTCTCTCTCTCTCTCTCTCTCTCTCTCTCTCTCTCTCTGTGTCCAGGCTGAGGGAGCAGTGGTTAGTCAGGTTGGATCAGCGGAATCAGCAACAGCAGAGTTTCTTCGAGGAGAGAATCAGACGAGCTCAGAAAGCTCAGCAGAGCCTCAGGAAGTTGGATTCCCCTTGAAACCAGCAGATCAAGCCTTAGAGGTCTGCAGCAACTCCTCTGCCAATCAGCTTGCAGGAGAAGAGCAGCTGTCCGGTGTTTTGCAGAGTCGGGCATTTGTAATATCGACATCTTTTTATACACCTTCACATGAATAGAGATATTTTGAATTGAAAGGAGAAAAAACACTTTATTCACTATAAAACCAAAAAATCTACTAAAAAAAGCCTAACCAAAATGAAAAGCCTTTGTCATGAATAGCAAGTCAAGCAAAAATCAAACATCCGTTTTTGTTGTCGTTGTTGAATATGTGGAATTTTTTACCTTATGTGATCCTGCCTTCTGACATTGTTTACTGTTTTGTCTAAAAGTATTTTTATTTTCCCCTATGGGTTAGAATAGCATATGATGGTAAAACCTTATATGTTGTTGTTGTTGTTACTACATACCATCTAACCGAGGGTGTTGAAATAAAATATCAATGTAGATCTGAAAAAGTTGTATCTTCAGTTTTATGGATTTTCATGCTTGGGAAGATAAAGTGGAAACGTTCAAATCTAAAGCCCTGTTGAAGCTGGAAAATGTCAGAAATGAGCTGTCATCTAACTTGAACAAAGATATTTGAAGATGACATTTTTATGCCACAAGGGTGACTCTTTTTCTGTGTGTTGATCTGATTTATGATGAATAATGCACACATGGAATGGTACCTCGTAAGTTTGTTTTGTGAAAATTGAAATGGATTGATTGACCAACTGATGTTGTAGCAATGTCTCATGATATTTTGTCTCTAGAAGTGTATTATTCAACGTGTGTGTGTGTGTGTGTGTGTGTGTGTGTGTGTGTGTGTGTGAGACTGTTTGTGTATTTGGAGGAACAACGCGTGCTGAAGGGATGTGACGGTCTGATCCTGACGTAAATTGCCCACACACCAAAATATCTCCTTGGCAACGACACAAACCTGGAAACATGTCCTAGCAGCCAGTGAGACACACACACACACACACACAAAAACACACACACACACACACACACACACACACACACACACACACGTTGAATAATACACTTCTAGAGACAAAATATCATGAGAAATTTCTAATTTCTATTGTTTTCTCTGAAGAATGCACATAACATGTCATTCAGCCAGTCGGAGCTGGTCAATCATTGGTTAAAAATGCAAAAACAAACTGACTTTAAAAATCGTTGCACACAGTATGCTGATATATGATTTTCAAATTATTTCCCCCACCCCTAGTCATTTTTATGTAAAGACACATTGATATGCAGCCTGCAAGAAGATGCTGCAGTTCCTCTTCTGACCACCTGAGGGCAGCAGCACACAGTAAAACATGCAGCCAGCAGAAACTTGAACAACAGAAGAAATATTCTTTACTTTCTACTTTTGGTCTTATTTCATGGTTTGTGCTGAGCTCCTTAGTTTCAAGGGCAAGTCCATAAAGAAATCATTTAGCCAGTTTGTTATTTCAGGTTCATTTATTGTTCATTCATCAAAGACAATAGCTACAGTGTCACAACCAGATGTGAAAAATGCAAGGGGTGGGTATACATTTTGTCCCCACTGGGATAAAAGTAATTAAGCAGAAGCAGAGATATGTAGACCAGAAAGGGGGAAATCCCACGCATCTTCCCCAGCAAATCGCACCCTGGATGTATGTAATCCAGTTTGTTATATTCTTATGAAATGATGAAGACCACAGGAAGAGTAGCTTCTGTTTCAGAGAGACAGAAGCTAATGGGGAGCTTAAAAAATTAAATAACTAAAGTGACTAACAGTCAGGGAATGATGTGTAAAAGCGGACGGTTTTTAAAAGACTCGGTGAATAGATGAGACTGGACGAGACTAGCTGAATATAAAATACTGACCAGAGAACAACGTGAGTCACAGCTGCTGCTCCTAAAACACAGAGAAATGTTCTTGTGCTTGGCGGTAATGATAATGACAGCGGCGATGGCGGTAATTATGTTTTTCTTTTGGCGGTGAAGGCTTCGAGCCTGTTCCAGAAGCCTTTTTATACTGTGCCATAGAGTTTTCAGGCTCAAGAGCAGCCGGTCAGTTAGTTCAATCAACTCTAATTTGCATTGCTACATGCACTCACACTGCTCTGGCGTTTCAGAGCAATTAACCCTTGTGTTGTCCTCCCGGGTCAAAAAAGGACAAACATTTTTTCCAGACCTTTAAGATTTCACTTACACCCCCTTACTACCACTAGTTTTACAGTACTTTTTGGAATCCATGGTCAATAACCCTCATTTATATAGAATTATACCTAATATTTGAGTTAAAAAAGCAGAAATTATGATTTTGACTAATAGTTAAGATCAGAGGAACGTACAGATGAGTTTCGTCAGGAATGAAAGTGATCAATTGTATTGTATGTCATTTGGTTAAAAAGAAACCCGTATTTCAAATTTGACCCGAGGACAACAGGAGGATTGAACCAGCGCCATTTGAAAACAGTTCGGACCCCGTTTTGGTTGTGTTTCAGTCTCAACGGCAGCAAACGGAGACCTTTGGCAACGCCGGCACTCAAGGTCCTCAGCTTGGTTTGAAATGTGCCGGGGACAGAGGCGCATTCGGATGGAGACATTTTCAGAAATGTTGGGGACGGACACGCCTTCATTGTTTTTTCTCTGTCTTTCGCACAGGTCATGGTTTGAAAGGGACATTTTTGTGGATTTGTTGGCATCTGTCGCTCAAGAATTAGATGTGATGAACTGAATTTTTTTTAAACTAAATTGAGCTCAAGGTTTTCAATAAGAGTGGTGGCTACAAAATGACTCGTGACGAAACCTGATAGGTGCGCGTACCCACCGTCCACACCAAAATCAACACCTATGCCGACACTGACACCAATGTTTCTCGGCTTGATTGGGTCTTATGGGTCATGGCGTCTTGGTCTTAGACCAGGGGTGCTTTTACAACTGCCTGGATCACTTTTGTTGAATCGCACTAGAGTTTGTTTGTCCCACTGGTGCGGTTCGTTTCGGTTCAATTACACTCAGATGTGTACCAAAAAGGTATAAACAGTTGTATTTCATATTCCCTCTGCACTCAATAGCACAACGCTACAACCAACCAGAGCAACGCTGGTTGATAGATTCAACTTTAAACTCCGAACACATCTTCCTTTTTTAAGAAGGACTTCAGCTGATTGAAAAGACAATTTTCTTTGTTTTCAGGTAGCAGGGAATTCCATTGACAGTTAAAGGAATTCACGCAGAACCATTGCAACTCCGCCATCAACGACTCTATACACGCTGCGATTGGCCTGACCAGAATTTGGTTTTTCCAGCTCCCAAGCCAACGGAGAGTTGCTAGACCGACCCTGGCTGCAGATTACATCTGCTGCTGCTAGGGTGTCTAGATCTCTAAGCTAACCTAACATAATGATAATAACTTCCCGGACCAGGGCCACACCAAGTCACTTCTGGTATTCTTATAAATACCAATGATCCTCTGTACTAAAGATAGGGCATTTCAAGCAGCACCACTGGTACAACACAACACAGATGACAATAGAGAGAAAGACAATGGGGCGTGGCCTCATTTGAACGTGTCGTCAACGTTGCGTGGATAGATGACAAGTTACATTTGTATAATTTCTTGTTATCTTTTTGCTAAGGTTAGCTATTTACATAGCTAACAGACACATTTAGCATCACAAAGATAAATTTTGTTAGGTTGTACACAAGCGTTAGCTGACGTTAGGTTCTCTGTGTCGCCAGATCTCGCGAGAGTTCGGTCCTGAGACAGAAACAGGTCTCAAACTAAGTTCATTTTCTCCTGATGTGTCTGTCTGAAACATGCCATGTTGGTGTCAGAATGTTCTGGAGATATGCGGCTTGTGAAAAATAGCTTTTTAATATTTTCTTTTGTGACTATTGGAGGAAAGGATCGCTCCTAATCTGCGTTCAGGTTCACTTCTCCCATTGGAATCAAGCCACTCAGGACCTGCTAGTCTCAGAGGCGTGGCCGTGGCTGAGCCCACGGGACACACAGACAGGAAACTACTGAGTCGGGGCGTCTCGGTTCTAAACTGTCTCTGTAAATACCCACCTGACCCTCTCCTCTCATTCACTTGGCATTCTGTGCCCTTCCTTCCCTCCCACCCTACTTCAGTTTCTCCCCTCCACGTCAAGTCAACTAATGATTACAAGCGTATTCACATCTCACCTACCAGCGACTTCATGCCTCACATTCCAATCATCTTTCATCATTAAATTGTTCAAACGTATCAGATTGATGCTGTTGTCCTTGCTAGTGACAGGGGTCTATTTATGTTAATGTGTGCAAATGCATACATGTTCATTTATCCTTTAATTAAGACAAAGGCCTGCAGCCATGCTAGTGGGATATGCATGAACCAGCTTTGCAAACTTCCTTTTCACATTCATAAGACAGTGAACCAAAAAAGCATTTCTGTGAAAATCCAAATATAAATAAAATGCAAAAAGCTTAGTTACGATGTAACACCTGTCTAAACTTTGTTACCGTATAATGTTGTGTGACTGACTGACTGAGAACTAAGGACTTTACTTACTCAGATGAGTAAGGAACCTACCCCACTTCCTCCAGGTTACATTCAAATGCAAGTTTTGTCTTGAAGTAGAGAAAGACAACAATAAATATTAAAGTGGCTATATGTAACTTTCAGTTTTTGTTGATTCTAGCGGCCGCTTTGAACAAAAAGTAGTGTTTTTACCTCACCTGCAGTCGTAAAGCTCTTTTCTTTACGGTGCTTACCCACTGTAGGTTACTGAGTCAGCGTTGTCGGGAGGTCATGTTTTGGTCAATGAATGTTTTGCTCAGACAGAAAATCATTCATATACATTAAGAGAATAAGTAACAGATGTATCATTGCATGTCAAGTGTTGCATACAGTAACTTAGCCTCCTCGGGATGTATCGTGATCTAAACCAGGTAATGTGATCTCTGTCACTGTGTCATGAGCCAAAGCATTAAGTGATTGTTGTAGCAACCAACGTAATGACTAAGATTAATAAAGAGCATTTCATGAAACCAAAGGACGCTTTTCGCAAGTACAGGGGAAAGAAAACAGTAGGCCAACTCAAACACGGACTTAAGGAATAAAACGTCCATGTTAAATGTTGGCTACTGATCAGATCGCACACAGTCTATCTACATCTGGCTGGACACGGCTTCACCTTCTCATCCTGGCTATCTACACCTGGCTGGACACGGCTTCACCTTCTCATCCTGGCTATCTACACCTGGCTGGACACAGCTTCACCTTCTCATCCTGGCTATCTACACCTGGGTGGACACAGCTTCACCTTCTCATCCTGGCTATCTACACCTGGGTGGACACAGCTTCACCTTCTCATCCTGGCTATCTACACCTGGCTGAACACAGCTTCACCTTCTCATCCTGGCTATCTACACCTGGGTGGACACAGCTTCACCTTCTCATCCTGGCTCGGCAAACATGCAACCGATTAAGCCGCGATGAGCGGATCGCACTAAGTCAAGCTGTGTTTTTTCAGTTATCCTGGATATCTTCATTCTACTTTCGTGCAACAGGCCCCTGGTCCGTTCTTGTTTCAATTGTGAAATCAGACCCGCCAAACGCATGAATTAAAACATTTATTACAATAGCGTTCTTTACAGTGTTAGTCTCATTTGTTTTTACAGGCCACTTATGATTGCTGGATAAAAAAAAATGACAGTTTCAGAAACTATTTGTTCCTATATGTAAAAGGTTACATATGGGAACTTTAGGCACTGGCATCACTGTGCTGGACAGCAGGGGGCAGCAGTGAGCCATAGAGACATGAGTGGTACAGCTGGAATCTGTGGTGGTGGCTCTTGTTTGCTCTGTGATTTTTAGGACTGAAGCTCTCAGCAGCTCATTATGGAGCCTGTTCACACACTAAAGCTCTCACTCAGCCGAGCTCATTTGGTCAAAGTGCTCGGCAGTGACCCTAAATCCCCCGAATTTACCCTGCAGCACACAGTCGGTACTTAAAAAAAAACCTTGACGAAGCTCACCACCGAGCTACAAAGCATCGGCAGTTGGACAGTTTCTGGGATCATTACTCTATACAACATCCGTACAATGGCAACAGCAGCGGCAGCAACAATGAAGAAAATCCACAAGCACAACACAGATGACAATAGAGAGAAAGACAACAACAAAGACAAAAACGATGAAGGCTACTTCAAGGAAAAAAGATGACATCAGCAGATGCTAAAACTAAGGCTAAGACAACTAAAACAAACCCAAAAACACTGACATAAGTAAACACACTGCATGTAGCTATGATGCTTTCAGCTTCCTGATGCAATTCAGTATTTTACAATTGTCAGCAAATCTAATGAAAATATGAAAATCAACATGGTGTTAGTCTACCTTCCAATACTTTCTGACTTTCCAAAAACAGCTTAACACTTTTTGTTGTTGTTAAAAAAGTCATTTTATCAGAATACAGCAAAGAAAATCTGCTTAGAAATATTAGGAAATATTGGATAGGACAGAAAACCACAATGTGATAAAACATCACATTTCACTATAAATTTCAATTATTTATTGTCAAGAAATTGTGTATCCAAATACAATGCACATTTTCTATGGGCTCTTAAGGCTAAAAATGTGGATAGTCATCATGGAAACATTTATTGGTCATGTGACAAAGACTGGGAAGATTTTATTTTCACAGAACCGTATCAAAATAAAGTGCAGTACACTTGCCTCAGACCTCAACAAATAAAAACCTCCTTGTACACAGTTTTTAGATAGGTATAGGTACAGATACAGAATAGTACACAATTTATTTCTTACAGCAACAAGCGCCCTACAATGAGTTCACTATGTTTCTACTTCTAAACTGGCCTCAACATTTCAACAAAGTACACAGGTGCTGTAGAAGCAGCAAAGTGACAGTACTCTGATCCAATGGAAATCAAATTTTTCAGATTGACGGCACTCTAGCCCAATGGATTGGGGGGTGTCTAGCTGTGCAAAGTGTGAAGAATGAGAAAAAAGAGCTGGACATGAAACTGAGGTATGCCAGCCAATCAAAAGCAGTCTTGCTTGCAAGCTCTATCTTGGCAGCATTGCGGAGTACTCTCTGACTACACCACACATACACTACTGGATAAGAGGAAAACACTCTGGGTTATTTGCATTTCTTTAGTCCAATCACAAACGTTACAATCGTGGCACCAAGTGGCGGTGGCTCTGAAAAAAGAAACAGAAAACGCCACCAACCCGTTCTCACTCCCCACTGGTGAAATACTGATGCTTGGTCAGTGGCTCTCATCGCCGAATTCAGACGCAAAAAAAATCCCCCTTAAGCACCTGTATGGAACGCACCAGGCAGAGCAGCAGCTCGACCATGGCGCTGTAAGATGACACAGGCTGGATAAACTGATCAGGCGGGCCGGCTCTCGCATTAAGCTGGACTCATTGGTGATGGTGGCAGAGAGGAGGACACTGGACAAACTGCTGGACATTACTGAAAATGCCAGCCACCCCCTGCACACCGTCAGTGGAAGGCTGCTCCTTCCCAAGTGTCGGACCAACAGACTCAAGGACTCCTTTGTCCCTCATGCCATCAGACAATACAACTCCTCACTCAGGGGGAGGAGGAAATAGGGCAGAGAGGACAATACATATCATCATACATATATACATACATACATACAAACAATACATATACATATACATACATACATACATACATACATACATACATACATACATACATACATACATACATACATACATACATACATACATACATACATAACACTGGACTCAACACTGACACTTTGATAATAATTTATGGTATTTTCTGTCTTTATTTGACGAATGTTCTTATTGTTATTATTATTATTATTATTATTATTATTATTATTATTATTATTATTAGTTATTTTGTTGTCTTTATACTTTCTTTTTTATCTTTTTGTTTTTTTTTCTTGCTAAAACTGCTGCTGGAATTTTCAGTCATCCCAAAAGGATTAATAAAGAGAAGTCTAAGTCTAAGTGTTAAAAATGGTAGCGAGTAGTATGAAAGACCAAAAATCTGTGTATGGAGGTTGGTTGCGGGAGTGGAGACCGGGACCCAGGAGACCGGGGTTCATGTCCTGTTCTTGTCCCGTGTGTCAGTGAAACCTAACCCTACCCTTGATCTTTTCCTAAAGATAACTGTCCCATTCTTGTGCCACGGGTAAGTTAAATGTACTTAGCGCATGTAAAATATGATGGCAAGAGTCCCGACCAAGCATGTCTAAATAAGACGCCAAATGGCTAAACATGATTCCAGAGAGCGTCCAACAGTGACGCCAAGAGTCCTGACCAAGCACGTGTAAATATAACGCTACAAACAATCAACTCATAGAGCAAGTTCCACAGGTCAAATACCTCGGCATAATGATGGACCCTCTCCTGAAATTTGACAAACAGGTCAAAGCCAACTTATAGGGAATGTCTAATCTTTGATGCTGCCAAAATATTTATGCACACAATGATATTTTCACACCTCAGTTACTGGTCATGGTCCAAGGCAAATCTATGTGACTAAACCATTAGAGAGATTATACAATCATGCATTGAAATGAGTGGGCAAAAAGGCTAACGAGATCACATCATTTTCACATCCTCAAGCAATCAGAATGTATTCATATAGGACTTTACAGCAACCAGCAGGTATCCAAAGTGCTTAACATCAGAAACCAAGAGTAAAAACACCTATACAATAGAAAGAGTGAACATAAAAAGGAAAGTCAGAAAAGGTTACAAAGAAACAAAAGAATGAAATTGTCACACCACTGCTACGTATTAAAAACCAGACTTAACATACGTTTTGAGTTTGAAACAATTGCAAGTTACTGCAAAATATCCTTCAGAAAAACCTCTTTTAGCCAGACAGCATTCTCTATTAAGGGAGTTAAGGCATAGACTGAGCTATCCATTGAGCTAAAAGATGTAGGTGTCTTGTATGTATTTTAATTGTGGCAATGTCTAAAAGCCCTTCTAGGAACGGGCATTGGAAATTTGCTATAAATGCTGTACATTGGAGATTCGTAGCACAAATGGCTATGTCTAAGCATCTGTCCCTATTCAATTAAACATCAAATGAAACAAAACGAAACAGAAACCTCTTAAGGAGACTTTTTGTGTCATTCACAAATGCCAAAGCTCCTGACCAAGTGTTGCGACGTTTGAAGTTGATGAAGTTTTTGACGTGATGGCGGAGTGTTGACACCACATACACACGATACAGCAACATCAGCTATATAGATTCGCTGGATACATGGTTAAAATGTCTCCGCTCTTACCAGTGTCTTGGGTGTATTTTGCCCATAGCGAATCCCCGGCAATCTGTCCCGAAACATCACAGAACTATAGTAAATCTTTACAATCATTCCCGAAAGAACCAAGGCAGGCTTGCCTTGTTGCATGATCCAACATTCCTTAATTTTCCCAAAACCAACAGTTTTGCAAAGCAAGGGACATCCGGCGGAAGACCCAGCGGTGACGAATGTTCCAGCAAATCCAGTCGATCCCAGACTGAATTAACAGTAAAACACATCAGGATGACAGTGATAAAAAGAAAATAAACAGCAACAAACCATCAGGGTGAACAGATAACGACATAGAACCTGATAGATGCACAGTTGGCACAAATGGAAGCTCATGAATTTAACTTCTGACAGTAGAGTTATCAATCAGCATCTGCTGGACCTGCTCCCAGCACACAGTCAGAGGCCTTTATCACCTGCTGTCTGGCTGAGGGCTGAAACCACCTCGGCCTGCCACCTGCCCTTTCACAGATGCATCTTTAAAGGCCTAAAGTATAAGAGAGATTCCAGGTTTTTTCAAGTGGGGTACCTCCATTGTGCTAGACCTGCCCCTGCCAAAGTATGAAAACGCCAGCTCACAAATAAAAGACGTGACTTGGAAATTCTTTAATAATCTGCGGCTGTGTTCCTGTTACACAGGAAGGACTCTGCTGTCTGACAGCTCATTAGCATTTTTCCTTTTATCAAGCAGGAAATTAATCCAGCGCTCTGTCCAGATCTCACATCACTGCTGACACACTTTCATTGGTGGATTTTTATTCAGTCCTTTTTTAATGAACGGTGAACACTGAAACAGAACAGAGCAGCTGTTCACTTTCTGTTCACACAGCCAAAAAAACTCATGAATAAACCTTCAAAATTAATTTTCAAAACCCAAGTTTAGTTCCTGACTGCTGGCAGCTGACAGGAATATGGGCTGGTGTAATTTGTTATCGTGACATGAAGTCTATATATTGGTTTTATGTATATTATTGTGTATCCCCTCACTGCCTTCCTTTAAGATACCAATGGGTCAAGGTTTCCAGCATCCTTTTAAAAGATCCTGTTTTTGAAGATTACACACTGAATTCTTTGTTTTCTGCCAAACCACCAACATTTCTTTTGTGCTGCATTCTGTCTTTTATCTATCTACATACATACATACATACATACATACATACATACATTTAAAGATGCATCAGCAACATTCTGACCCACGTTACCATTAATTGTGAAAAGAGTGGGTCCTAAAACAGACCCTTGGGGCACACCTTTGGTAATTTTTAAATAACTGGATGAGAAACTGTTAAGCTGCATACACTGCCTATGACCTGAAAGGTAGTTAACAGCCTGGTCTGAGGAGCTTATATCTGAAAGCTTCTGACGTAAGAGGCCATGATGTACAGTATTGGATGTTTTGGAAAGATTTATGAAAAGTACAGTATTCTTCGAAATCCGAGGCATATCCAACATTATGTAACTGTTCCTGTGCTGCGTTGCAAGTTTTAAATGTTAACGAGAATCAACCATGTTTCTTGCTGTTCAGAGACGAAGAAACATTATGTGAATATCCTGGAAGACGTCCACAGCATAAACAGTTGAATAGTCCTGTGAGATAAGGGTTTGCTACGTCAGATCTTATTCAACAAAGTTGGTTTCATATCTTATTTAGCGCTTCAACTCTTTCTTGACAAAGGCATGAAAAAACAAAAACGGTTTTGCGCAATTGAGGAAGTTTTGCCGTTTCCATTAAGATTGTCTATTGTGATACTTTGAAATGCACATAAATACACATTTCTATTTAATTTAAGGGGCCTTGTAGAAAAATCAGACTTCAGCTTTAAAAAGGAACAATTGGAGTCAACTGGTGACTGAAAGACTTTTGAAAACAGACCTATGGCCTTCCCATTTGCATTAGTATTGCCTTTAAAACCTTGGGTATGACCCTCAAAGTTCTCCGCGCCAACTGTAACTGACAGGTAAGAAGTTCAGTCTCTCTTACTACTCTCCTTTCTATCATTTAAAAATCTAATTTTCCACAGCATTTTGCTGACTCACTGCAGGTCATTCAGGATTAGAGCATCAGCTCTAGTGTGTTTCCCTCCCCTGCTGTAGTGTGTGCATGCTGTTTGCTAATCTTTCTCAAATGAGCAGGCAGTGGATCTGACAGCTCTCGGTTTGCTAACTGACAGCCAATTAGCCCAGTTTCAACATGGAAATTAAACAGACTCTATTCTTGGATTGTGAATTGACGCGCCATGTTTCACTGTCGCACTGCTTAGAAAAGCTTTGTTTAATTTGAACTGTAGTACAACAAGATGCAGATTTCTAATTACAGTCTAAGTGGGGATAGGGAGAGTTTCTGATCTAACATCCCTGAACATGAACAGGGTTTTAAAGAAAGTAGCAGGGAGAGTGCTGTAGTTATGTTTTGGACCTGTGTGCTGTCAGACATATTATTACTTCTTCAGAAGTAACTTTTTGCATTAAAACAACTCCAAAACCCACACTACACAACAGTTTATAAAACTGAAACAGAATTTTATCACCTCTGGAACATTACCACTGTGATCTATCTATCTATCTATCTATCTATCTATCTATCTATCTATCTATCTATCTATCTATCTATCTATCTATCTATCTATCTATCTATCTATCTATCTATCTATCTATCTATCTATCTATCTATCTATCTACAAACTACTTTTTTAACGTACGCGTTACACCAAAACAAGTTCCTTCCCTTAGGTTATTTCACATTACTACATAATATTGTATGCACTGTATATATATATATATATATATATATATATATATATATATATATATATATATATATTTATTTATTTATTTATATGAGGTGAGGATTGCAAGGTAAGCAATGAAACTATCCTGTTCATGTTACAGTATCCACCAGGAATGTGTGCTTGCAAATGTATCTTATCTGCATTCAGTACCTTCAATGACGTTGTGAAAAAGGTTTAGGAAAGTGTTTTTGCCGGACGACCCTTGTTGTCAAGGTTTGCAAATTCAAAAGGAGGACCCTAATGCAAGAAAGGTGACACATATCAGGGACTAATCAGACTCAACAGTAAACAAAGCCAGACAGAAAATGTGTGATCCAAGCCATTCTCTATCACCGAAATAGTGCACCATATAGACAACATTTAATCCACTCACCGTTAACTCAACTTGAATAAACATTGCTTTAAAGTTCTCAGTTTCATGTTCAACTTTTGGACCGATTTGGATACAGGGACCGAACGGTAGTTTCATGCAGTAAAGGATGTTTTTTTTAACAATTTTGTTGCTTTTTTCCTACATCTTTGACATTTTTTGTCATTTCCTTGGGACATTTTGGTCTCTTGACATTTTCTTCTTTTTTCCAATGTTTTTTTTTTAATTAAAATTGATTTCAAAGAAGAAAAGGTAACGCTTCATAAAACATATTGTACTCATAATGGGTTAGGTCCAGATTAGTCTATTTTCTTGACGTTTCCTTGTGTTCCTTTCTTTGTGTTGGTGTTCTAACCTCTGGTGGATTTCTGAGGACTATGGTTACCTGCTCCTCAGATCTCTGCAGGGTAAATCCAGACAGCTAGCTAGACTATCTGTCCAATCTGAGTTTTATCTCGCATGACTATTTTTTCAGCGACTCCGTGCGGAGCTTAGCTCATGCCCATGACGATTGTGATTGGTTAAAAGACATGCCAATAAACAAGAGCACCAGATCTTCCTCCACTCAGCAACGTGTGGATGGTCTGGCAAAGCAAAACAAGGTCCAGATCAACTTGTCGTTTGGTCCAATGCGGACTTTGGTCCGGACACTGTTTTAAACAAACATTCTAAGTGGACCCAAGTTGATTTCCTGTTGCAGTATATGGGAATGGACAGGAAGTTAACAAGGGGCCAGGAGGTTGCCTAGCAGTGGAATTCCACTGAAAAAGTCACAGTGTCAATTCAAAATTTTTTTAATTTTATCCACTATCTGTGTTTGAAACCCAATACCATCATTATGTTTTGTTATTAGGTTACGAATGTCTTGACATAGCTCTTTGCTTTTGCCCATTATGAGATGTGTCTTGTGTGACGCCTTGGCACCTTTTGGTAGGCCATCAGTTGGGACTGAACCAGCTGATATTAATTTGCACTGACATGGGGTTGGATGGCTTTTTAATTACTGATAGTTTCCAGCTGTTGTCTTGGCTTTCCATGCCTTTTTGCACCTTCCTTTCTTCATGTGTTCAATACTTTTTCCCGGTGTCATTTCACATTATTACACATATCTTAATTTATGAGCTTATGTTTTCTTTGTATGTATGTGTTATTTGGGTGGTTACCAACATCTGGTGAAAATTTCATGTCAATCGCACCTTTGGAAATATATTTACTGAGAAAAATGGTGACGTGTTCAATACTTATTTCACCCGCTGTATGTAGGGAACAACCAAACAAGATTTCAGACCCTTCGTTGAAAATGTCAGCATCATGGAAACGAAACAAAAATACTTCTAATACATCCCCGAAACAAAGCCAGCACTCGGGAGAATAAGAGTGTTACTGTAGGTTGCATGCTACATTTTCACTGTACCCTGCTCCATTTTGCCTTTTCAGTTTTCACAAGTGCTTCTGCTTCTTCTCCTCCAGAAGAAGACCGCCGCGTTGCATTGTGGTATACGGGAGTCATACATGGAAGGGACACACATTTTACAGTGGACTATATAGTGTATGAAATTAACTGTGGAGAATTCGAACACCACTACAGAATGCCAAACACTATTTCTGTGATAGGGAACGGTTTGAAACACAGCCACTATATAGCTCCCAACTCCCTAGTTAAGACACACAAGTCTAGAGCCAAGTCCCTAATCAAAGCTGGAGTGCATAACTTTTTTTTTATATTAATGAACTTCCGTTACATTTAAGTCATTCCCAAATTAGTTTTTACACAGCTAATTAAGACTATCAGCTCCACACAACTCTTTAGGCTTTAAATATATCTTTGTCCCATTGTTATTACATAGGCCGCAAACTGGCAATCACATCATAAACACGGCCTTAAACACCCCCTGCTTTATCAAGTTTAATCAATTTCTCCCCCGGCTGGAGATCAGATAGAATGCAGGTTTAAGGAGTCTCCCCCTGCTGGAGATCAGATAGAATGCAGGTTTAAGGAGTCTCCCCCTGCTGGAGATCAGATAGGATGCAGGTTTAAGGAGTCTCCCCCTGCTGGAGATCAGATAGAATGCAGGTTTAAGGAGTCTCCCCCTGCTGGAACTCAGATAGAATGCTCTGCTGTGGAACTCTGCAGCTCCTCCAGGGTTACCTTAGGTCCCTGTGCTGCCTCTCTGATTTATGCCCTCTGTGCCCGGTCCGTAAGTTTTGGTGGGCGGCCGTCTCTCGGCAGGTTTGCTGTTGTGCCACGCTCTTTATTTGGTTATGACAGATTTGATCGTGCTCCTGGGGATCATCAAAGACTTGGATATTTTTTATAACCTAACCCTGACTTGTAGTTCTCAACAACATTGTCCGTTACTTGTTTGGAGAGTTCCTTGGTCTTCATGGCATGTAATGTAACCAAATAGGTAAAAGGCTAAGGGGGGGTGAATGCAAAACACTGTATTTCAGTTCATTTCTGTGGTGTGTTCAGGTGTGCCTGGGACAAACTTACGGCATCCAGAAAGACAGACTCCACATCAACCACATGTGTCGATGTTGTAAGGTGGGGAAGGAGATTGTTTAATTCATCCTTGTTGTGTTGTATTATTTTCAGTTGTTACTGCTATTTGCATGTTGGTGTGACACAAAAATGACATAAATCAGAAAACATAATTTCACAGCTCAATACACTGATCTAACGGGAGGCGATGCCGTGTGTGTGTGTGTGTGTGTGTGTGTGTATCACATAGCTGATAACACAGGGCATAAGGCTGAGGAGCTGCTTATGTCTTATAATAAACTGAAGGTACAGTATCTGTGATGAGGTCCTGCTCCTGTCTCCATCAAATAAACCTTAAATGTAACATTGACAGCAAATAAAATCAAATGAATGAATGTTTCAGGCCTTACATACAGTGGGTTTGTCATGAAAATGCAAATAATAGAGAAAGACAAAGATACAGGAAGGAAAGACGGAAAGGAGAAGAGAAGAAAGCTTGGAGAAAAGACAGAGGGGTGATACAGCAGAGAAATGATGATGAGGAGGAAGCTGATATAATTTGCCTGTCAGAATTCATTAAACTGGAGACACACACACACACACACACACACACACACACACTCGATGGTTTTAATTCCAGAATCTCATTTCAGATCTGATTAATTACTCTCTCACGCTTGACGAAGGAAATCAGCAGCAAAACTGAAGGGATTAACACACACGCACGCACGCACGCACGCACGCACGCACACACACACATACACACACACACACACACACAAGGTAAATGAATTATTCATCCAGTTTGCCTGTTTTTGTTTTAAATTGAAACTGCAACACAATTATATCAGCAAAACAATGGGACATAAACTGTGCGTGTGTATGTGTGTGTGTGTTTGTCGGTGTTTCACTGATCTAAGCACATTTCAAATTTCAATTTCAAATTGGTGACACTAACAACAACAACTACGGGACTATAGTCTTTACCTTAACTGCAGTTTAACATTCAACAGCTTAAAGATTTTTATTTTGGGCATTTGAGGCCTCTGTACAAGCTACAGATAAGTTTCCTCCCCGCTCTATTGTCAACAGCTCTCCCTTGTAGGGGGAGGGGCTTTGGAGAAAGTTTGGGGCTTTAGCAGAAAGGGGGGGAAGGACTGAGAAGTTTACGATGTTCAAATGTTTTGGCTAAGTCCTGGATCTTTGCAATCCTACCTACTGCACCTTTAAGTTAATTGCATCACACCACTGTCAACTTTAATCAAATAAAATGAATTTCCCACTAAATAGTTGCTGGTGAAAATGATGCGTGGCTAACTGTGGAAAACCAAACTTAAAGTTAATGGCAAATCCTGAATGTATGTATATAATGCAATGCATTTAAAAAATACATTTGAAGTGAAATATTACCAAGATATGCATTTAAATATATGCATATATACACATGCTGAATTAGAGTACTCGCACCTTTTTTGTAATCTAATTCAGGCAGCACCATGGTGGTCTCTGCCTGACTGTCTCTTTATACACTCCGCTACGGTCTTAAATTTCACATGTCAGCCTGAGAGCAACAACGGGACCAATCCCAATCCATTACCATGGTGGCTGTCACTTAACAACTGAGGAAAATGAATTTGAACTAGTTTCATGCCTCATTAAGAACCCCTGACCTCCAACAGAGAAACTTTCTTTTGAGAAAATTGTTGTTCTGCTTGGTCCTAGAATTCTTTTGTTGTTGATATTATTCAACTTGTATTCTAATGAATTTCACTACTTGGTAATTAGAGTGGCTAGAGAAAGTTAAGACACCCATTCTAAAGTTGATTAAAAAGAAGAATAAAAAAAACATCTTTTGGAAATTGATCTTAATGCCTTAATTAAAAAAATAAAAATTAGGAAAATCCAATCTCTTAAGGAAACCAATTTTCTTTGTGAATGAATAATGTATTGTAAATAAATAAATGTTCTTCCTTACAATACAGGGAGCATAAGTATACACACACCCCTATGTTGAATTCCCATAGAGGCAGGCAGATTTTAATTTTAAAGGTCAGTTATTTCACTGATAAATGGCCTTTGGAATCAAGGAACCCCCCCCCCCATATCATACCCTTCACCATACCTGGAGATTGGCATGGTGTTATTTCAGTTAGCTTAACAGTTAATTTGATTTGCATTGAGAGATGATTTTATGGAAAGTTCCCCATGCCTATCTCTATATATTGTGAATGATATGTGATATACATATCTGTGCTATTTTATTTCCAAAGGCCAAGGGAACTTTATCAGGATGCATAGTATCCTGATCCATGAAATAACTGGCCTTCAATAATAAGCATCTGCCATAGGGTTGCATATACTTATACCCCCTGTATTTTAAGGATTTATTTATTTACATTATTCATTCACAAAGAAAATTAGTGTCCTTAAAAGGTTGGATTTTCCTTTTTTTTTATTAAGACATTGAGATCAATTTCCAAAAGAGGTTTTTTAGTCCTCTTTTTAATCAGCTTTAGCATGGGTGTGTCAACTTTCTCAAGCCACTGCACTTTGTTAACCCTAAAGTAAACGCAATGTCAAAGCATAAGATGACAAAAACTTTGACTAGTTACTGTGTGCCATTACTAAAAGTATTGAAGTAGTGATCCCAGATCTTGAGGTTGTTGGTTTGATTTTTTGCAGGTAATGTTGAAGGCAGATTAGAACCAAGTTACACAAACTTTGGTAACTTCTGTTCAAATTAGCATCAAACATTCAAACCCCTAAACTTCTAACTCATTATAATCACTGTAAAAGAGGCTCTGGGATTCCAGCTGCACTGTGTCCCTGGTGGTAGATAGAAATAGAAAGTTTAGGGCTTCATGTTTACTTCATTTACACGAAAAGATGTGGGTCGAAGAAAAGAAACTAACACTTACAGGGAAGAAAAACAAAACCTGTAGAGAGAGTGGGTGGCACAAAAAAAGGCCTGCTGGGTTTAATAAAAAGAAAAACTGTTTTTGTAAGGAGAAACTAAAGAAAACCATAATATGACAGACAGACAGAAGGAAGGAAGGAAGACAGGAAAATAGCCTGAAAAAGGGGGGACAGTGCCAGCAAACACAAGGCCAACACTCGGCGGCCTCTCCTGGAACGACTGAGGGTGAAGTTAATGCTTCTCACTTTGCTCATGTAGACTGGATCGGGATCAACTCACCGCTTGTCAGTCTAAATTGCAAAATATCCAACACACAGTTACTCCCATTGTGTCACAAAGCAACACTTGGTCAGGTGCTTCTGTCATTTGTTATTGATGCAAAAAGTCTCCTTTAGCATCATATTTGGACACGTTTGGTTGGCGTCACTTTTAACATTTTGGGTTGGGCCCAATCCCAAAGGACTAAAGACAGCATCTTAGATCAATTGAGTCTAATGGCGTTTTTCCACTGCGTGGTATCTACTCGACTCAACTCTACTCGCCTTTTTTGGTTTTCCATTACAAAAACAAGTCCCTGGGACCTGCTACCAGGTACTTTTTTTAGTACTACCTCAGTCGAGGTTCCAAGCGAGCTGAGGCGATACCAAAAGGTCACGTGAAAACCTGCAGACTACTGGTTGGTCGGAGGACTGTCACTTATGACTGCGTTTTTAGCAAACAAGAGTGCGGAGTGTGTGTCCGGAACAACCGTGCCATTTAAAAAACAAATCTAGCCAGACACAGACAGATTATCTACTCTCTGCACTATTCTCACTTTTCTATTCTCACTATTCAATATTAAGGGCTATTATTTTGCATGTTGTTTCCAATATTGCACACTGTTACTTTAAAAAAAAAAACAAGACAATATATCAAAGAAAATACTTTATTTAGCTATTCAAGTATAGCGCATCAAACCCTCCCGTACATCCCGGTCTTCTTCCTCTGCACCCTGTGACAGTGTCCCCCCTGGCTCTGCTGGCCCAGATGCATCCCAGTCATCATCATAAGCCTCTCCGTGACTCTCATAAACATTTTACACAGCAGGTCAGAACCAGAGATTTCACCAGGTGTACATAGAACGCCCAAACAGACGTCTGCGGCGGCAAAGCGTGCAAAGCGTGAAGGATCTGAAACACACACAGTACACAGCAGACATATTTTGGTGTGTAATCATGGTTGCTAAAGTTAATGTACTTTTATATAGCGTATAGTAAATACTGACTGTGACCCTGAACACATGCAGATGTTAGCTAACGTTACCAGGAAACTTAACTTATCCTTTTGTGTCGGCAAACAATGGTCATGAAGACGTCTGAACTCCGTCGGAATTCCCAAACTCCTGTTTTTTTTTTTCAGCAGTGATTTTTGTTGCTTCCTTCAGCTTCTTTTGAAACAAATTTTCTTCTGGCCGAGAATCAAAACAAACACCTCCAACGTGCTGTTGTGAGTCGCGTTGAAAATTACATCATGGCAGTTACCGGCTGCGTAGCTATGGTGACCAGCCACGCTGAGGCGTTACTCAATCTGCAATGGAAAACGGACGCAGAGTGCGTCGAGTCGAGTAGAGGCGAGTCGAGCTGTTACCATCAGTGGAAAAACGCCATAAGAGAGTGTGTGAGGCCACATGGGCTCAGATAGGTACTGTATAAATGGGATTGGGATAGCACTTCACGAGATAACATGTTACGATAGATAGATAGATATATTGATCCCAATAAAATGGAAAATTACAGTGTTGCAGCAGCAAAATCAGTCACACAGCACAGAATATAAAAATAAATGAAATACTAGGATACAATATACATACTGTAAATACATACAATATACATAAAATAATAGGAATAAAATACAAGAATAAACATTTGAATATATAAGTTGAGAATACAAAAATGTGCAACTGCTTAATAACAAAGATGCAACATTTAATAACAAAGATGTTGCTGACACTTGCCAGTTTGGGGATTTTGGGGTGTTAGTTAGTTGCTTTCCACACGGCTGCCTGATTCCAAATTTTTTTAAATTCTTGTTGTACAAGCTTGACAACAGGTCCGCTCCGCTCTGTGGTCATATCGAGCTGTTGTTTACCTTTGTAATTTCCTGATTTCGACATTGGGACAACCCTAAGCCCTTACAAATTTCGCGAGCACACGCACCAAAGTCTGAGAGTCCGGACTTTGGGATTGGGCCTTGGTGTCACTATAAAGCCTCTCTCGGGACTCATGTCTAGCCCTTTGGCTTTCCATATTTAGAGTCGGGACTCTTTGTCAAACCATCAGAAAGGAAACTTTTTAAGTGCAAAAACTGGTGCCTTCATTGACAAAACAACCAGAAACATAGTCAAACACAGGGCACAAACTGTACCCAGATAGATACAAAAACTAAATTAGACTGAGGCAAACAAACATCAACACAAACACACCAGGAACCTCACAGCAAGCTGCCAGTCTGTTCTATCTTCCCCTTCCACTGAAGGTCTTTTAACAGCCTCGCCTAATTGGACCCTACCACCCGCACAGGGGATCATAGGATTAAGCTAACCTGAGAAAGCAACTTTGTTCCTGAAAATATCATTACAACTAGATAGATCAGTTACTTCCGACATTACTATTTATACGTACAGTATATGTGCACCCTCACCAATAGGCCCTCCAGATATGATGAAAATGTCAGTCACTGCTATCTTATCTATTGTTCTACACCTTTGGAGTGCCCAGCCCGTCAGGACCTAATCAGGTACCCTTCATGCACTCTCCTTAATTAAGCTGGTGAACAGCTGATCTACCCCCCACATCACAGGCAGAACCATAGCAAAATACTATGAACCTACAGGCCTACGTCCAATAAGAATTTATCAAATACACTAAAACCTTACACAGAAATTGAAGATTAAGCAAAGACAAAACATTGATCATTTTGGCAACTTAAGCCAGTGAAAAGGGAGAAAGGCACACACTCTCGGCTTCGATTTTTGACGCTCTCGTTCGGGACAAACGTTTATCTGGCATGCAGCACAAGAATGGGACACTTAGCTTTAGGAAAAGATGCTTGTTGGGGTTACAAAATGTACATTTTAGTGAGATGCGGGACAAGAACGGGACACTAGCTCCGGTTTCCTGGGTGTAATGCTGCGTTCCAGACACAGTTTTTAGCCCATAAGTTACAACTTCAAGTCACGACTCAGTAGCGTTCAAGGCAAAGTCACCACGAACCCTTTTAGCTAGCCAGTGGCTACGTACTGTTGACATTAGCTAGTGCTAGCTAATACTAACAATTTCTTGTCTGCAACATATTTTGGGCTTCATAAACATAACCTGTAGTAGTACACAATTGTATGTGTATTGTTTTGATTAAAGTGTGCAGAATAAGGCTGAATCTATTTTCTTCCCCTTCCCCCTTCCCCTTGGCCCTACCCCTCGTTTTTGCGCGTTCACGCGGGACCTAGTGGTGTCCCAAACCTTTAAGTGACCGAGGGCTAGGGGAACGATCGAGGGCTGTATACCCCTAGAAACCAAGTCAGATCTATAGCTCACTTGAAAACGCTGAAGCAACAATGGCTGCCGCATCTACAAGAGAGACACATAAATGTAAGTATTTTCGGCTTAAATAATTGATTTAAAAGTTACGACAGTCTTGTTTTGTGGTCTATGCATTCCTGTACATGTATACTTGCAACAACGTTCTTAATTAAAACTTTTTAAAAATCGCTAGCTTGCGCTAACCGCTAACGCTAACCGCTAACGCTAACCGCTAACGTTGATTTGAACAACAGTCCCGCATTTCTCTGCCTTGAATGAACTGTATTCATCGCATAGACTGTATATATTAATATTAACGGTCTATGATACATCGCTACGTGCTTTACATATACCGTCCTGTATCACACAGGGACCAGGAGGACACAGCAGCTGGTCCACTTTGGGGATGAAAACAAGCAGAAGTTTCTTAAATCATGTGTTCATGTTGTACCCATTCATTATTGCATTGGTACTGTATTATTGTAATCATTTGTAATTAATTACTGTTCATGCACTTGTATATTGTTGTTGGTTATGATAGGGACACTGATGATTTGTGGGGGGGTTACTGGCCAACAGGCATCAGACTGGTCTGGAATAGAATAACAGCTGTAGTTAATTTGTTTGTTTGTGGTCTTGTCTTTTTTTAGTTTTATACATTTGAAGCCTTTTTATGTGTGTGACATGTAAGTTATGTTCTAATAGTTGATAATGGTTCTGTAATATAATATATTTAATGTAATGTTTTTGCCTGTTATGTTTAATTTATCAGGTAATAAAGACAGAATTTTGTTAAAATGTTTTTTGAACATCAATGACATTCAAAATGGTGATAACTGAAACAGATATACAACACACCGTGTGTGTGTGTGTGTGTGTGTGTGTGTGTGTGTGTGTGTGTGTGTGTGTACACATATGTATTGCAAACAGACCTAAGTATTACACAGATAACATCTGCCTCTGCACCACCAAAGGGAACATAACATAACTAAAACATATATAAATGCATATGACACTGTTGTCAAAACCCACACAATCAACAGAGACGCCATCTTGGAAGTTTGTGATCAATACTGTATGGTGATGTCACCAAGTGGTGTCCCGTTTCATAGGGGTATGTTTTCACCCCTAGCCCTTACCCCTTGGTTTTGAGGGCCAAGGGGTAGGGGTAAGGGCCAAGGGGAAGGGGTAAGGGGAAGAAATGGGATTCAGCCTAACTTTACGTTGCCTATTTATTTCTATTTCTCTCTGTTAATCAATGGCGTCTGTACAGAATCATCAGGGGTCAACATTGTTGTTTGTGTATGGGACGTCAAAAATTCAATTAAATTCAATTTTATTTATATAGCTTAAAATCACAACAGTTATCTCTTTGCGCTTTTCATAAAAGAGCAGATCCAGACCGTACTCTGTGATGTTAATTACTGGGAGGGGTGGATTCATTTAGACTAACATATTCTCCATCACCCAGCCAGGTTTCAGTAAGACAAAATAAATCAATATTAGAATCTGATATTAATTCATTTACTAGTACACCTTTAGTAGAGACAGATCTGATGTTTAAGAGTCCACATATTTTTCTCCTATTCTTTTGCACTATTGCACTTGTGGTTTTAATTGTTATGAGGTTTTCATGCACAGCTCCTCTTCTGTTTACCTTTGATTTAAATAATTTTGATGGTTGGGGGGCAGACACCGTTACTATGAGGTTTTTACTAGGTAACTCCTGGAATGGAGGAGCAGAGAAGTGTGTTAGACTGCAACTCTGCGTAGGGTTTTGGGTGGGTAACTGCTGAAATAGAAGGGCAGAGAAGTGTGTTAGACTGCAATTCTGCCTCCTGGTCCCAACTCTGGATTGTCAAGGATTAGGTCCACTAAAAACTTGTCAAGATTTCTAGAAATGAGAGCTGCTCCATCCCAAGTGGGATGAATGCCGTAACTCTGAATCAGACCAGGTCTTCCCCAGAAAGACTGCCAGTGATCTACAAAGCCCACATCATTATCTGGACACCACCTCGACAGCCAGCGGCGAAATGACGACATGCCATCGCTGGTTAGATTTGGGAGGGGTCCAGAGAAAACTACGGTGTCCGATATTGACTTTGAATATGTACACACCGATTAAAAATGGAGTTAATTTGTTAACTAAGGTTCGGGAGCAGGGCCACGCCTAAACCACACCTCTAATCACCAGACAAAACTACATATACCGTGCACATGCACAGCCAGGCTTGTGTCTCTGATTGCTTGACGCAAGCCGGTCGGCGTTTCACGCTCTCGGTCATGGATCCGGAGCTACGGCTACGCTCACCTGATGTCCATGACTATCTGTACGACGATTTATTCGAAACAGGGCATGTTTCAGTCACGCCGCGGCAGTCGGATCCCGTCATATGTCTCAACGGCGCCGATTGCGGTTCGCGGTCACCGCGCCTCGGCTTCGCTCGGATCTCCACTCTCCTGCCGAACGTTCCCCGGCTGCCTGCGGCTTCAGCCTCGGCTTCAGCTTCCAGCGGCTCCCTGCGGCTCCCAGCTGCCTCGGCTTCAGCTTCCAGCGGCTCCCTGCGGCTCCCAGCTGCCTCGGCTTCAGCTTCCAGCGGCTCCCAGCAGCCTCAGCTTCGGCTTCCGGCGGCTCTCAGGCTTCTTCCCCTCAGTCCGTAAGGTTGTGAAATCGTCGTCTGCACTCTCCTTGTCATCGGCTTTCCTCCCGTGGATGCGCCTGCTACTCTCCTCGGCGCTGCGCGCCCTCCCGCATGGCACGGCCGTCTCTACCTCCGCAGATGACGCCCGATGTCTGGGACTGGACCGTGGCCCGCTTTCTACTGTGCCTCATTGACACCAGTTCTGCATTGTATCGGCTCTTCCTAGCCTCCGTCGCTGCCTTGGGGGCGGCTACCGCCGGGCCTCCGGCCCTTCCGGGTCCCCCACCAGCGTCGGCCTCGGCCGGCGTCGTCATGCATGACGTCACGGGCCTCATCGGCCACTGCTTGCATCGCCAGCTCCCTCTGGCGGGGGTCTGGTCGCATTTCCCCATGCGCCTCTCCTCTGTATGCGGAGCTCATACGGCGCAGTTTTTTCCGCTTTTGAGCCGTCGCCCGCCGTTAGTGTATCATTGACTGCCATTAATTTTGGCGCACTTTTGCCAGCAAATAACTTTGCGTCTATGATCTTCTACTGTGACTGTTATTGCCTCTAATAATTCGAATGATCACATGTTGTCAACTTCTCTCTGGCCTCTGCGACTTCGGTCGCTCAGCCCATCGCTGTCCCCTGCAGCAACAACCTCCGGGCCTCCTGCACTTCTGGGTCCCCCGCCAGCGTCGGCCGCGGCCAGTGGCGTCTCGTCTGACATCTCGAGGCCTCGTCAGCCACAGCGCGCTTCACCTGCTCCCTCTGGCGGGGGTCAGGTCGTGTTTCCCTATGTGCCTGCTCCCTCTGTCTGTCATGTCTCAGGCGATTTCTGCCTTTTCATCCCTGTGTTGCAGGCTTCACACGTCCCCGTGCACATGCATCCCTTCATCCCTTCAGCTCTTCCTCTACCCTTCCTTCGGCTGTTCCTGGCCAATCTGCTCCTGCTCTCTCCCTTTCCATGCTGGCCGCACTGCTATCCCAGTGCCACATCCGGCTGCTCCAAGGGACCTGTCTACTATCGTGCTCAACGATTCTTAGCCTTCTTCTTTCCGACTGGTCTGTCCTTACCCCCTCCCCTTCCCCCACATCCCCCACATCCCCTCCCCCCCTCCTTTCCCCAACACCCAAATGTATTTTGCTCTTTGTGTTAGACACGGAGGACTTAAGTGAATGACGGGGACTGTGAGGCTGCTTCGTCTGCTTCTATTGCTACCCACGGCGGCAACAACCACTGGGCCTCCTGATCCTCTGGGTCCCCCGCCAGCGTCGGCTACGGCCAGTGGCGTCACAAGCCCTCGACGGCCACAGCGCTCATCACCAGCTTCCACTGGCGATGGTCAGGTTGTATTTCCCCATGTGCCTGCTCCCTCTGTCTGTCATGTCTCGGGCGTTCTCATCCCTGTGTTCGCAGGCTTCACCAGACCCTGTGCACATGCATCCCTTCATCCCTTCCTCCCTTCCTCTACCCTTCCTTCTGCTGTTCCTGGCCATTCAGCTTCTGCTCTCTCCCTTTCAAAGCTGGCCGCACTGCTATCCCAGTGCCTCATCCGGCTACCCAAGGGGACCTGTCTACTATCGTGCTCAACGATTCTTAGCCTTCTTCTTTCCAACTGGTCTATCCTTACCCCCCTCCCCATCAACCCTCATCCCCTCATCCCCTCCCCCCTCCCTTCCCCAACACCCGAATGTGTCTTGCTCTTGTGTTCACAGCTTTTCTCCAGCCATAGCAGCTCCAGTCATTTGGCCGGCTTTGTCGGTGCGCTGGCCTTCTCCGGTCTCCCATGCTCTGCACCAGCTTATTCTCTCTGGCAATTTAGGTCGTGTGCTATTGTTGATGATTTCCGCAATCTCGCCATCATTCTCTCCAATGAGGTAACCTCTGGGCCTGGCACCTGCATTGGGTTCTCGGGCATTGACCTGATTCATTGTCATTTCTGGCGTTGCTGCCCTCGGAGACGGGGTTGTGCTTCATTCTGCTCTTCTCTGCCGCCGTTATTCCTTCGGCATCTCGATTCTGCCATTTTGATTAGTTCTGTAAGCGACTTCCTTCTTGTCTGTCCTTTCGTGTCTTTCTTGTCTTTCTTTGCGTTGTCTCGGACGGGGCCCCCTCCGTGGATTTGGCGGTTTCGGCGGGGGTCATGGTTCGTTTTAGCTTAGCCCTCGGATTTCTGTGATCCGGCACGGTGTCCAGTCTCCTTCGGCATTCCATGTCCTTACTCCATTGTCATGGCTAACTTACTTTTGGGGGCATGACTGGTCACAAGTCCATACTCATTTACTCAAACACAGCAGTAGAAGACATCTTACATAAAGAAATTCAGACACTCGGCTCCAGAATCAGACATTCACCCCACACCAGTTCCACCTTTTTAGCCACAACGTTCAACTAACACACCAGCCTAGAAACTTCTTACGCATCACAAGACGCCATCATCAGCAGTCTTGCCCAGCACTCTCTCAGCCTACTTAACCCTCCTAACCCGAGACTCGGCACCTCTGATTCATAGTTCAATCATTAACCATCCATAACACATAG
This sequence comes from Percina caprodes, assembly GCA_013375575.1. Lineage (NCBI taxonomy): Eukaryota > Metazoa > Chordata > Actinopteri > Perciformes > Percidae > Percina > Percina caprodes. The sequence continues at coordinate 5,214,497 of JABXJD010000016.1, forward strand.
AAACTCTTGTGGCTAAAACCTAACGAGTTAGTGGTTACGGAGGTCTTTCCGGTCCTTCTAGCCTCTACAGGTGATTTTCTATCCAGCCTGGAACTTCTGCCTTTTTGGGGTTCGTTGAGCATTAAATCCATACCTTTACATCCAAGATTTATCCACTTTTGTCCATAATTCATCAATTCTGCCAGCGCCGTCCGTCCTTTGTGTACGGAAGTCAAGGACTCCATATATGGGGTGCATGCCCATATATGGGAGACAAAGTTACCCAAAATGTATGGAAGGCCAAAAGGCTGTATGGAAGGCCAAACGGTTGTATGGAAGGCCAATAGGCGAACTGTTTTAGACACACAATTGCTTGTGTAGCATTGCTGTGGGTGTAATATCAATAAATATGACATTATTATGTTGATTATTGGCATAAGTAAATGTCATGAGGGCAATTGACTTTATTTGAAAAATGCATGTATTTTGTCAACTGTATAAGTTATAATGATTATTTCTTCACAATGTAACTCCCAAGACATATGAGAAGTGTTTTAGAGAGTAAAATGGCTTAGGTTTTATTGATCTGTGTGTGATATCAATACATATCTGGAAGATTCATGTTCCGTTTTGTTTATTTATTTGTCTTTAAGGTCCTACAACCATTTTTAACATGCAGGTGAGCTCACTGCAGCCCAAATATTCTAATAACCCAGTTTGTCCTGAAAAAAATGATGTTCATATCTTGACTGTAGACAACAGGGTTGGTGTTTTACAAGCTTTTTTATAAAATAAATCCAGACGGACAATGAACTGTAAAAATGGCCTTAGGGCTCAGAGGGTTAACTGGCTGGAATTGCTTTAAGGCACATCAAGCCACATATCGGCTTCCGTTCCCCTCTCTGGACGTTACATCCATCTGCAATTTCATCACCCATGCTCATTTCATTCAACGCTTGTACAGCTTTTCACTTCATCTGTCTATAATCCTTCTCATCATCCCCGGTTTATCAGACATCACCATCCACACCTCAAACTCTCTCATATTCACACTTAGTGTCCTTCCCATTGTCTTCCACCTCCGCTCCTACTTCAACCTACGAGCTACTAATCAGAATCAGCTTTATTGCCAGGTATAATATCAATCAAACATATCGGCTCCAGGTACGCCGCCAAGGCATCTCTACGACGCCCACTTTTCACTAATTCAAAATGGCCACTTGACTCGGTTTTCAGAATCCGCTGAACAGCATTCTTTGCATTTCAGCCACATCACCCAAACATTATTCCAGCCAATCTTTCCGCATCGGCGCAGCATCAACAGTTGCCAGAAACCATTCAGGTCCTAGGCCGCTGGTCATCCCAGGCATGCTGATATTCAGTCAAGCCCACGCACAACTCAGTTCTACACAATCTGACACTTTTGGGGGTCTGTAGACTATTCGGGCGAAAACTGCTTATGAGACGGATCCCCACCCTGAGTCTCTTCCACCCGGTCATCATACATCCTCCCAGACCAGCCATCGGACGACATCCACATCAATTTTCACATTCATAATGTTCATCTGCACATTCATATTGTTCATTAAATCTTTAACTAACACATGGTTGTGGCGTGGTCCATGCTAGTGAAATGGAGTTAATTTGTTAACTAAGGTTCGGGAGCAGGGCCACGCCTAAACCACACCTCTAATCACCAGACAAAACTACATATACCGTGCACATGCACAGCCAGGCTTGTGTCTCTGATTGCTTGACCCACCCTCCCTTTCCCTCTCCATCCATCTTACCCCTCTTCCCTTCCTGCTGCTCATCTCTCTCATGTCTCTTCTAGGTACCGTCTGGGGGTCTGTAGACTATTCGGGCGAAAACTGCTTATGAGACGGATCCCCCACCCTGAGTCTCTTCCACCCGGTCATCATACATCCTCCCAGACCAGCCATCGGACGACATCCACATCAATTTTCACATTCATAATGTTCATCTGCACATTCATATTGTTCATTAAATCTTTAACTAACACATGGTTGTGGCGTGGTCCATGCTAGTGAAATGGAGTTAATTTGTTAACTAAGGTTCGGGAGCAGGGCCACGCCTAAACCACACCTCTAATCACCAGACAAAACTACATATACCGTGCACATGCACAGCCAGGCTTGTGTCTCTGATTGCTTGACCCACCCTCCCTTTCCCTCTCCATCCATCTTACCCCTCTTCCCTTCCTGCTGCTCATCTCTCTCATGTCTCTTCTAGGTACCGTCTGGGGTCTGTAGACTATTCGGGCGAAAACTGCTTATGAGACGGATCCCCCACCCTGAGTCTCTTCCACCCGGTCATCATACATCCTCCCAGACCAGCCATCGGACGACATCCACATCAATTTTCACATTCATAATGTTCATCTGCACATTCATATTGTTCATTAAATCTTTAACTAACACATGGTTGTGGCGTGGTCCATGCTAGTGAAATTACTGTTAGTGACTTCCGTTTGGTGTAACCGAGAGTCATTAACGCCAACGTGAATACAAACTTAATATATTTACGTTTATCCTTAGCCAGCAGTTTCAAATAAGACTCAATGTCGCCCGCTCTGGCCCCCGGGATGCACTTAACTATGGCTGCCGGCTTCGCTAACTTCACGTTTCTCAAAATAGAGATGCCGATAATCAGAGTTGGTTTCTCAGCGGGTGTGTTGCTGAGTGGGGAAAATCTGGACAGTGACCCAGCCACCCTTTCCTGGCTGCTCAGGAGTTGCAGGGGTACGGCTACCAGGGGCTAACTCAGGCTCAGGCCGCCCGCACGACTACCGGGGGGGGGGGTTAGCTACAGTAACTAACGACTGATCTATCATGGTGCGGATCCGGACTTCTAGCTCACTAAGCCTCGCCTCCATGTCTATAAATAAACTACACTTGTTACACATACCATTACCGCTAAAGGAGGCAGAGGAGTAACTAAACATCTCACACATCGAGCAAGAGAAAGTAGGAGAGGGAGCGAGAGACAACATGGCTAACTGCTAAGCTAAAGTCGCTAACAGCTAAGCTAACATACGGTAGCGTTAGGTACCAAGTTTTCAAAAACAATTGTGTTATTTAACGAAAGTCGCTGAAAGATGTAAAGAACTTAGGCAGAACTACTAAAATAATAAGTGTTTAGCGGACAGTTAGCCGCTGTAATGACAAATCTAACAAATTGAACTGGTATTTAGTGAGCAGCAACACGTTACCAACACACAAGCACCGGAAACGGAAATGAGTCAGATACGCTGTACGCTACGTTGAAGCACAATTGACTCAGTCCGATTGGAGGTTAGGAGGGGGAAAGCCTGTAAAACTGTAACTGGTAGTACAACGATCTGGTACGAGTTCACGGGTAGTAAGTTACAGGTTTGACTGACGTTCCAGGGCACGTTCATACATAGAAAGTTGTGAAAACACAGCTAACGGGTTGCCTGGAACGCACCATTAGTCCTGTGTTGTTTGACCCATCCACCACCCCAACCAACCAACTTACACAGATTTCCGGTTGCTACCCTTGTCGCTCTTAACACTAAGTCATCTTACAGCGGCGTGGTCGAGCTGCCCGGTGCGTCCCATAGAGACGACAAAGGTTTTTTTTTTTATGCTGCTATCCAACACTGAGAGCCACTGATCAAGCGACAGTTGGGAGTGAGAATGGGTTGATGATGTAGGTTAGAGAAAACACATACACTTACATTTATCCACAAAAAATATATGAATGTTTCCTAAGTACTACTATTTCAAGCAGCTCCGTTAGGCCAAATAAAATATAAATATGTATTTACTTAGAATTCTGTGTTGTCCTTGGCAAAGTTTTTCTCAAATACTCACTGCATCACTTTAACTGCTTTCACCTGTTTCAGCATAAAAGTCCTAAAGCCAGACAGAATCAATCGATCGACCATTGTTTCATCCCGAAGTGGCCCAAATTCTCTCTCTAAAATCTAACATGACGGAGGAGACAGAAGGAAACAGTGGTGCTGTCATATTGTTTAGCTGTAGAAGAAGCTCCACTGACAAACACATATGGATTTGTTTTGGTTATTAAATGAACTGAATGAATCATCCAACAGCCAGCTTGATGGCTAAAATGTGATGTTAATGTTGTTCCTGTTGACAGCGTTCCAGGAAATGAGGCCCATTCTGAGGATGCAAGCCATTGTGATTGATCAAAATATTATGTAAGATAACGCCGCAAAATAACCATTAGTGAGGTCCAAGCCAGAGTAAAAGGCAGTTGAGACTGAATTTCTCAGTTTGGATGAATTAAAATGTGAAGGTGAAGTCTGTCTGCTGGTTAGCACTTTGAGTTATCTCTGCAACTATGGTCAGATTGTAATGAAATGCACTGACCTTAGTCCTGCTCCCCAGAGGTTGAACTCTGGCCCCAGGACCAACTTAACTAGGATGACAAATGCAAAGGTCTACTGATGACAATTTACATACACTGAGTTGTATCACTGGCAATAGGCCCAATCACACTGTGTGCAATAACGTCCGAGTAGAAAGCTCCTACGTTGCTAATGCAAAGATGACTTGGACACAACACTACATGTAAAATGCACTGGAAACACAATGAAGGCTGCCAACAGGTTACAGCTCCCCGTTTAGATGTACGGATCGCTCTATTTCATGGAACCAAGGCGGAATCCCAGGTCCTTCAATTGCATCCCCGGCTCCTCCGCTTGCCTCCCTTCCTCGCTTCTTCGTCCGTTCCATAAGGAAATCATGCAAGGAGAGGGAAACGAGGAAATTTCTTGTGAATTTTTCCGCTGTATGGGAGGAGTTAGCAACCTTTCAGCTGCACGGCTTCAGGGAAGGCTGCTCTCCTATATCCTCACTCATAGCGCCTTCTTCTTGAAATAACAATATGTTATGTAATAGCAACCATAACTATATTTGTCAAATACATTTTACTTCCCAACTCGACAGCAATGGATGGCCACTTTTATACATATATTTTGGCCCCTTCGCCCGCACAATGCTATGACAACTGTCGCTTTGGTTTAGGCTCTTGAAGTCTTGCTTGGCCGGACCTTCCTCTACAGCGCTGTGGAGGGGGGGTCTGGCTAGTCCACAAAGAATTCCAGCATGGGGGGGAAAAACATGCTCTGGTTTATTGGCAGTTCTTTAAACCAATTGTAATCGTCTTGGGCAGCGCAAAGTGCCGGACAGAGTCACGGCTCCGCTGCTAAATAGCAGCTTGGAAGGAACTTGTTTTGGTGGAACTTGTGTACGTTCAAAGGTTGTCGTAGTCGTGCAAGAGAAAATCTCGATTGGACAGATAGTCTAGCAAGCTGTCTGGATTTACCCTGCAGAGATCTGAGGAGCAGTTAACCAGAGTTTATATGCCTACTCAAAGAAATCAGACGGTAGCGGGCATCCAGCTGAAAACACGGACAGACGGTGGAATTTCCCGGCGGCACCGGAGCAAGAAGCGCAACATTATTAATATAGACTAACTGCGATTCTCCACTGGGCACTTCTGTGCTGCATTCTGGCTGTGCCATACCACACCGGGAGCGTCTCAGAAGCGAAGCATCCAACAACAGTTTCCATCCAGAGGAGTAGAGGGGAAACAACTCTATGCTGCGTTTTCAGGGAAATATGATCCGCCATGAGGACATTCTATTTTCTTTTGAAAATTAACCAGATACTTTATTTTGTTTCTGTGCTCGACTTCCTGTCCTGTACTACCTGCCGTGTGCTGAATTACTGCGGAGCTCTCCAGCGTTCGGCAGAAATAGTAGCTCTGTGTATCTGCTCCGGAGGGCTGGGGATCACCAGAGCTGGGACGGAGTCGGAACACAGCCGTCCCACAGTCAGTGGAAGTACACACATTGACTTTAATGGAAACCTAATGACTCTGCCGCCGTTCTGGAGCGGATCCACAGACGTGGAAATTAGGAGTAGGAGTACTTTACAGAGCAATGGCGTGGCGCTCCTGGTGGATTATCAAACATTGACTTGAATGGCCACGACTGTTTGCAGGGCACGAAACGCAGCACAGGCGTACCTGGTGGATATTAGTGGTAAGGACACTGAGTCCAGCGCAAGAGTGATTTGCCATTATTGAGTTGCAATCATGGTTTGTACCGCTGTTGAGGCTCAGAAACTAACAACATCATCAGTTTGTTGTTTGCTCTGTCCAACACTTTTATATTGTTATATATATATATATATATATATATATATATATATATATATATATATATATATATATATATATATATATATATATATATATATTGTTGTGGCTGTAATGACGCTAGCAAATCTTTACACCGACTTCTCGCCATCTTTCATTGTTAGTTTTTTGGAGGTTGGATGAAGGATCAGAAAGGAAGGAGGTGTCAAAAACTCTGGAGGAAAGACAGTCAAGAAAGAAGCTATAAGGTGGCCCTTCAATATTTGATTCTTGTTTTTCTCAAACTTTTTCAAAGGTTTTTTGTGACCTTTCCTTTCTGACGTGAGCTACACTTTCATGAGAAAACATACAAGTCTACACACACACACACACACACAAAAATTGCTTAAAAGTGTGATGTTAAAATGATTCACTTATTGATCAGGGTTCTGCACTTCTGACTTGGATAAATCATCCATTTAGTCAGTGGAAGAGTCACACAAGGACACACACTGTACAATAACACAAATACAGAAACAGTAGACACACAAACTCACACACAGAAACCAGTAGACTAGTACTGATAAAAGGATGTGTATTATGTGTAGGCCTGCTAGTCTATGGCTAAAACTCATTCATCATTTCATTAATTTAATGTTCGTGTCTGACAATTAAAAAAAAGAAACTTACAAAAGAGTCTTAAGTTCCTTTAAACCAGCATTAATTGATTTTTTTGTTACATTTGGGAGCAAGGCAAAAAGCTCTATTCATAGAACTAGACAACCAAGACCTTGATCATCCTACATTCTGAGTCACGTTTGTAGGAATCCAATATTTGCTCCCTCTTTTTCTTAGCTCTTTTATTATTTCTACCAACTCCTGAGGAAAATCTCTAGCTCTTTAGCTGCTAAATGATTCACTTTGTCCACCAGCTGGTCTCTAACTCTCTAGTCTCGCATTGCCAGACCTTCTTCCACAGTCCAGCAGAGGAAGGTCTGGCTAGTCAACATAGCTGGGATGGGAGAAGAAACATGCTCTGGGTTATTGGCATTTCTTTAAACCAATCAATCGTCTTGAAACATGGCCCAACTAGGCACTGGTTTTCATAAGGAGGCACAAGCCATGTGGTTTGAAACTTCTGGTTTAATCCTAACAATATGTCAACAAAAGAAATAAACGTACATTTCAGGAGAGACTTTGTTGCAGATATGCAAAGATTTATTGTACATGTGCATAATAAGAAATTTACAGAGTCTTTGGGGATTAGATTCCAGTGTTAAGGGGTAGATTAGCCCGCCCCCCTCAAACAGGGCTCTGTGTCTGTCAAGAGGTCTGAGATCTACCGTATCAGCCGAGCAATCACAGCCGACTATGGTGCAGGTGGATTATTTAGTTACTTTGTTCTGGTATTAAATCTGTTTTTTTCAAATTATCACAACTCTATTTTTTCAGAATTTTTTTAGTTTTTACTAACATCACCTTACTACCACTAGTTTTACACTGTATACTTTATGGAATTCATGGTCAATAACCCTTATTTACATAGAATTATACTTAATATTTGAGTTAAAAAAGCAGAAATTATAAAATTATTTACATAAAATTATTTTGACTAATAGTTATGATCAGGGGAATGGAAGTGATCAATTGTAATTGCAAAGACTGTTGTATGGAATCCAATCAATTTTTTGTGGTAATTTGGTTAAAAAGAAACCCGTATGTCAGATATAAACATTTTTTAAAGGGGTCAAATTTGATCCGAGGACAACAGGAGGGTTAAGGGAAGTGAGAAGGACTACATTTACATTGCTACGTTTTGGTTTTTAGGGTGGAGTTTTGAGCCAAAAGTGATCTCCGTGCATGCAAGTTGTTTTTTAGCTCCAGTAGAAGAACTAATCTCCATTTAAAGTGACACGCCTAAACAGCTTATCTCATCAACATTCTGGTATATTGGACATAAACAGGAGGCAGCCTGTAGACTCCGCCCTCTGCCTGTAGTTGCCAGGGCATTGTAAGTAGCTTAGTCTCAGAAAACAAGCCTGATAGTCATGCCTAATAAGACCCAATCAGGCGGAAAAATGTTGGCGTCCATGCCGGTGTTACCATAGGTGTCCATTCGTGGCCATTGAGACTGCAACACAACCCCGCAGATTCCAAACCAAAACGGGTCAGAAGGGCTCATAAGTTCAAGTTGCTCTGAAACGCCAGAACAGAGGGAATGCAAGGTGTAAACGTAGCAAAAGATATTTGTTTGAACCAAAACATAGCAATTTAAATGTAGCCTGAGATTTTATAGGGGCCTGTGAGAACACTATTGCAATAATCCATGTTACTAAAGATCAATGCATGCGTACTTTTGTCGAGGTCCTGCGTAGAGAGGAGATCCTTACATTTGGATATATTTTTCTGGTGATAGTAAGCTGATTTTATAATGGGTTTTGATGTGTGGTTATCAGTCGTTTGAGCCGTTGTTGATAGGAAAAAAAAATAAATTTGTTCCCTTACTATGAAACTGTTAGGACTGATAAGATCATGCTGGTAAAAAGAAGACGAGTGCGACATGCGGATGTTGCAGGAGATCAATCTCATTAAGCGTTGGATCATGTTTCCAAAAACTTGACAAATCTGCTGGCTGGATGTTTCCTCAGTCGAGCGGTGAGCTCATTTTATAAAACACAGAAGTCAGAATTTTCCATTACAGGCCTGGCTCACAGCAGCAAAGAACCACAGTCACACATGAAACATGCATGACACTTCCAGTTTCGGCGAGTTTAGATGTGGAAAGGAAAAAAATGAAAGCGCGCTGTGAGTGAACTTCTCAACTCTCATCAGCTCAAAGCCCATTTAAGGAATAATATGTGTGAACAGCTTTTAAACTCCAACCTTAGATTACTACTCATGCTCAAGGAGTCTTTGTGTGAGAGTGCTCGGCATGCCATTCAGCTATTTAATCAGAAGGTCAAAAAGCTTCAGTCTCCTTGCGTTGAGTTTTCATTGAAATGCACACAATGCTCCGATGGATATGGATATGTGCACACATCGCTGCGCCGACCTTTTCAAGAAGCCGGTTGAAGGAATGAAAGAGGGACGCTGGGTTTGCGTGGTCCCACAAGTCCGCCACCGCTGGAGCCCTTTGAAAAGACTGTATTTTTCACGGCTGCATGTAAACGGGAATATTAATGGAATATTCACTTTTATTAGCCATGTAAACTGCTTGGTTGGTAAATCGCCTTTTTCGGAATAAAAAAAAAAAAAGCAGGATATTATACGCATTTAACACTTATGTTGTCCTTGGGTCAAATTGACCCGTTTTCCTATATCAACGTTCTTTAACTACCCATTCGCTCTTTGGCAAGTACAAATCTTTACTTTCATTAATTTTGGGGCGTCTTATTCAATTTTATAGCATTTGGACTTGGACAGATACCGGTCTGTGATCCACTCAACATCCTTTGATCTCAACTATTAGTCATAATAATTCATAATTTCCGTGGGAAAAACGTTGAAAAAAAAGCTCAAAATTTCTCTTCAATTTTGCCCCGGAAGGACAACAATAACATGGTCAACAGGGAGACAACACAAAGGTTGAACTGTTTCACCAATGTTTCCTATTCTTTCTATGTCTTTTCTGGTCCGTGGTCATGAGACTCTTAGGCAAGCTGTCTTTCTGCCTACGTGACGTTCTGATTGTGACTCTGTCCCGGAGTCAAGCCAACAACTCTTTGTCTAATTGAATGAGAGAGCATGAGGGGTTTGAGTGACCTGAGATGTTTGGGGCCTGTTTCGTGGGTCTTTTAAATGAATAAAGATCTTATTGCACCATCCGGTCTCCCTGAACATTCTCTGATTTGACAAATTAGCCTAAGAAAATCCACAACACCCCACCTCCCTTTCCCTACAGGTTTGAAGTGCAAAGAATTATGGTATTTATTAAAAACAAGACTTTTTTTGTGGTTGTTTCCTTGTCATAGATAGATAGATAGATAGATAGATAGATAGATAGATAGATAGATAGATAGATAGATAGATAGATAGATAGATAGATAGATAGATAGATAGATAGATAGAGGTCCCCAAAATTGGGAAATTATAGTGTTACAGCAGCAAAATCAGTCACACAGCACAGAATATAAATGGAATACTAGGATAGACCATGCATACATACAATACTGTATACATGAAATATACATGAAATAATAATATATGAATGAAATAAGAACAAATATTTGAATATATACAGGATGGGAATACAAATATGTGCTTAAATAGTATGATAAAATGTAAATGAACCAAATGTGCAGGTTGCACTTAGTGCAGCATTGGGGTGTCTCGGAGTGTTATCAGCACCCAGTGATGACGTGTTAGTTGTATTGCCTGTGGTAGGAAGGATTTCCTGTAGCAATATTGTTGATCTTGTTTATTTTCATTTTCCTGTATGCGTCATGAAATGTTTTAATATTATATGTTGTTTAGGAGCCCAGGAAGAGTAGCTGGCCGTGTAGACTTCAGCTAATGGGGATCCTTAGAATGAACTAAACTCAAACAAAGGGCATACAATGAAACCCAAGAATTCAATTAAATTCAACACAAACTAACGTCCAGCTAAAAAGTTGGCAAGCTCACAGCAAGCTGCAACTCCTTCCTCTTTCTCCCTTCTCCTGAAGGCACTTTTAACATTTAAGACTCACCTTACTGGAACTTACCACCTGCACAGGTAATTATAGGGTGAGCTAAACTACAAATAAGCAACATTAACACTCTGGATCGAGAAAATACCATTAGATTCACATAGATCACTTTCTGCTGACGTTACATATCGGCAGCAATAACAAAAAGCAACCCAAATATTGTAAAAATGTCATTTAGTGCAGAACTATTTGACATATTCTCTACATCCTCATAGTGGCCCGTCCCTCCCTGCTCAGAGGACCTAATCAGGCATACCTGTACGCATGCTCCTTGATTGAGAATGTGAACAGCCGACAGCTGAAGGTCAGAATTCAGACTTTTTTTAAATGAAAGACCTGTTTTTCACATTTCTGACTTTTTTCTTCCAATTCTGACATTAATGTCAGAGGTTTGAAGAAAATGTTTTGTACATTTTTAAAAGAAATTCAGATTTCTGAGAATAAAGTCAGAATTCTTACCTAATCCCCTTCAGTATCAAAGTAAGTTATACTTGTGATTAATATGCCTGGGTGGTTGGTGCATACATAGACAAACAAACATTCTGGACAGAAATATGAATTAAACAATAAATACAGAAGCAAATGTAAACCAAATAGGTTTACCAAAAAAGTTTTAGAATTGTGATATTTATTAATAACAAAAAAACAAACAAAGGGCACAAGATGAAACACAAGAATTCCAAAAAAAAAACTAAGTTAGATTGAGGCACAATAACATCAAACTAAAAATCTGGTAACATATGAAATGATAATGTATCAGTATAAACTGAAAAATGTACTAAAATTAGCAGACACAAAACACAATCAGCATTGGGAACCTTTTCACACACTTGCTAGTGTGAGTTTCTTTTCGTGATTTAGTCTTTCCCAAATAGCTGCAGGGAGATGTTTTGCTGGCCAAATGCCAAGGTTACCAAGGTTACTAACCATTCTATCGTCTCTACAATATTCAATAAGTATAGTTTATGTTATTACGGTTCTGTTTAGGCAACTCAAAGCCCTTAGTTAATGTTTGGGACAGATGGTGGTCAGCTATGGAAGACCTTCTGCCCAAGAAGGGACACCTCCGTGTTAGGGCTTTGGTCCCGATTCTGTTAAATGGTTTGATAAATGGGTGCCGATTAGATTTGTATTGTAATTTTCGTGTACTGGGATTCTAGAAGTATTGTAATTTTCGTTGCCTTCTTTAACAAAACACAAAGGTTGAATAATACACTTCTAGAGACAATATATGATGAGACATTTCTACAAACTGAGTGTTTTCTAAAAAGAATGCGTATCAGTCAGTTTGAAATTTATTTTAATTCAATTTAATTTACAAGAGTTATCTTGGGACATTTTAGAGATGGAGTTGGGAGCCAAATACACTGATACAGATATACTAATATATGATCATAATGGCATGATGAACAGTGGCAATTATAGTAATAAAGATAATAGAACTATGACTAGAAATAATAATCATAGCGCGGCAGGGCGTAGCAGGGCATTGAGCAGGACCACAGCGGCAGCTACCAACAAGGATTTAGATTCCACCCCAATCCAAGGAAAACTGCAACTAATAAGTCCTCAATAAGTCCTCAAATGCCCCAATAAAAGCTTAAGAAAAAAAAGACCAAAAACAGTGACATTTGTCCTCCCCGTTTGATCTCAGCTCTAACATAAAGAAGTGATTGGACCAACGCTCCACTGCACTTCCTGTGTGTGTCTGAGGATATAAAACTGATAAAAGCTCTTCATTAGTTTGACCCATTGTTTTGTCGTCCCGTCGACCATGCTTTTTTGTTTTTCTGGGTCAACATTTTTAATTCAAACTTTTTTTTTTAACAACACTTGTGTGTTTTTGTCAATTTTTATGTTTTTATGTCACTTTTTCCTATGTTTTTGTCTTTTTTTTGGGGGGGGGGATTGTTGTTTCTTCCCTATGTTTTTGAAGCTTTTTCCAACATTTCTGTCACTTATTTCAACATTCTTCTGTTTTTACAAATGGTATAAAATTGAATAAAACCCAAATTCATGTTACTTGTGTACATCCATGTTGTTGTTTTTTTGGAAAATTTGGTTGGAAAAAAACCCCCAAATTTCTAAAATAGAAATGTTTTGACTGAAGGACAACAAAAGGGTTTACAAGATGATAGGCTTATATTGTCGTATGACCAAGTTAGCTAACTGTTAGCTAACGTTAGCTGGCTACACTGCGGAGATCATGCAATAAACAAAAAACAGGATTTCTCAGAAACAAAGTTGAACACGTATTGTTAAATTAGTAAAGAGACTCTGGTTTGTATGTTAGAGGTTATTATTAGTGTGGATATCATTAAAGAAAATCTTTGAAAGTGGAATTTACAGTGGTGAAATGTACTTCTGGACAGCGAGTCCTCCCAGGATCAGAAATTAGAACGAGTCCAACATTACTGCAGGTGGGGTAACATTGGAGTCAATTGAACACCTGGTGCTTCACTATACAGACGCCAAAGCTTTTGCGTGACTATGAAGACGCTGGCACCTACCGCAAACAGAATAAAAAACAAAACAAAAAAAACTGCAAAAAAAGTGATCAAATGAAAAATAAAACATTTGAAGAAATGATTAAAACCCCCTGGTTGTTTGATTGTTACATTGTTTCTGGATATATCCTCTATTTGCAACTTCCTTCAACAAATAAGAAAAAAAATGATCACATTTTGGAAATTCTTTAGCTGAATTAGATGGAAAGATGAAAAACATCATATATATCCCATGCAAAAAAAAAAAATAAGACAGGGAATGAGAGAGGGAAAAAGGGGAAGGACGTAATGAAGGGAGGAACCTTAGCTGGATTGTGATTGTTTGATTGTTTCAATATGAAGGCAAAGAAGGCAGCTTACTTCCTGTGTTTATCTCACTGTGTCAACTAAGATAACTGACGGCATGAAACAGGACAGGAGGGAATAAGAAAATGATACAAAATAGATGAATTTGAACATGTCTCAAAATATTCTTTAAAGGGCAAGGTTGTATATCAAAGCTGAAATCAATTAGTGCCTCATTAATATACAGTGTGACTGTGTTTACATAAGTCACCGTCTCCAGGCAACCAACGAGACGAGCCGCCGTCGAGCTGCAGCGAAGCAGCTGCACACGGTGGAGAGCCTCTTCAGATTAACACAGTGCGTGTGCGTGTGTGTGTGTGTGTGTGTGTGTGTGTGTGTGTGTGTGTGTGTGTGTGTGTGTGTAGGGATTTGTGAATGTTTTGAGTTCATGGAGATGGAATTGAAATCATGTATGTCTACCTTTGTGAGGACTTTATACATTTTTGAAAGCTTGAGTGAGGCTATTTTTGAAAAAAAAATTTTAGAATAATATTATTGCTTTTTGAAATATAACCGTATTTCTGTGCAGAGTCTCCGTGGTGACAATTCTCAAAAACAGCAAAAGCTGTGGGCAGTGACACGAAGCCACTTGTCAAGAAACAGTTGCAGCACAGAACTCCCCCTGAAACCAGTTTTGACATTTGTGCTGAGGTTGATATTGATTTCCCAAAATCTCACCCTCTGTGATTGTAATGTGATCTTTTAAAGCCAGGTGTGCACACAATCTTCAGACCTACCTCCACAGCGCTGGGGAGGAAGGTCTGGCTACACCACAGAACCAATCACAATCGTCTTGAGCAGCGCTGGCTCTGCAAAATGTCTCTGGACATCTCATTGAATACAACATTCAATGTAACTGATACAGTAATGCAGGGGTGTCAAACTCAACTTCCCTAAGGGCCGTACTAGAGATGAATGAGGATCACATCAAGGGCCACACATAGTTTATTGCTTTTATGTCATGGGAAAAGTCAAATATCTTTGACTGTGTCATTGCATGTCTCATATAGTCTTCTCACTTATAGTTTGGTCAAGAAAAATGTTGAAAAAAAAACATGAAAAGGTTGGTGGGCCACCATTTTGGCTTTTTGTCTCATGTAGTCTCAGATAGTCTTCTCACTTACAGTTTGCTTGAGAAAAATATTGGAAAAAAAAGCAATTGAAATACGTTTGGAAAAAGCATCAAATATTTGGAAAAAATGTGGAAAGTGACAAAAAGTTCACAATACATTTTGGCCCACCAATGTTTTGTCACTTTTCACATTTAATACACACATTATATATATATATATATATATATATATATATATATATATATATATATATATATATATATATATATATATATATATAGGGGTGAATCAAAATGAGCAAGAGTGTATCCAGTGTAACGCCGTAATCAGTGTGTCGCTGTGTGTACTTCGTCCACAGCAATCCCAGCAATCCCTCCCAAAACGTTCCCAGTTCGAGATGGCATGCTACATGTAGCTGTAGTGGCGGTTCCAAGTGGCTTATTTCTGTGTTTCCACAAGAAAATGTTTTTAGTCAGACTCAAAGACAAATGTTTGAAATGATTTATGTGTGTTTGTTGGGGAAGCTGTTGGAAGCGGATGCAGCCTGCCCTGGTATACTTTGTTTTGCATGAGTCATTTCTGTGTGTGTGTGTGTGTGTGTGTGTGTGTGTGTGTGTGTGTGTGTGTGTGTGTGTGTGTGTGTGCCTGTGACATCTGAACATGTACTGATGCTGGTTCAGCCACTTTCACCAACTATTTTTCTTCGTCTGCTTTCCTATTTTCCCTTTTGCTCAATCAAAGCTTTTCTTGTGTGTGAGAAAGGTTGACGATACAATCAGCTCAGGAGTCTAAATATAGTCTTTCCACCAGTTAACACAGAGTCACTCAAATGTTCCTTTTTTAGAAGGAAATGTGACACATATTGTTGTGACTCGACTGGGGTCTCATTTATAAAACAATGCGGAGGAAGTGTACGTACGCCCAGAAGCCCCAAAAATACATTTTGATTCATAAAACCGTGTCTGTAAGCAATCTTCTATTCATAAATCACAGATACCAACAAGTGTGGGTACATGAATCAGCCTCTTATCCCGCCCTAGGATGCCTATTTTTAACCATAAATAGTCAATGCAAAGCACCTTGTGAATGCTGATCAGTATGTTAATGACCTTGGCAGAAAGCAAAAAACCTCTCAGACACTTGGGAATTGCTGCAAATCGAATTATAATGTCAGCCTGTTCTCGCACAGAGTAGGGAACCCTGACTGCACCGGCATTACAGCGCTCGGGGACAGCTTGGCTAGCTACCAGACCTACAGGTATATGATAAGATTTAACATGAACTATACTATATCCAAACAAGTCTTAGTGATAAAGTTGAAGATTATAATATTTATATAAAACACTTGAGTGGGGAGGAGGGGAGATGGCACGGTTCTGGGGCGTTGCCCTCTCTACTGGACCCGGTTCAGTCCATAGATCCAAGTGCATAGCTTTAGGGAAATTAAATGGTCACATTAGCCAGTCGTTGTCATGGTCCCTGAAGTCTCTTTCTCTCCTGATTCTTCCATCGGGGGTTAGTGCTCCTGCAGAGCCAGCAGTGCCGTCATGCAGCATTACGCACGGGGGGGGGGCACCGCAGTATTATATGTTTACAACAATTTGCCCAAAGCACAGCATCAATTCCCCCATCCAGAGATACAATTTGAAGACAAAAGTGTAAAAGGCAAACACACTTTTCTTCATGCAGGTTTTGTCAGACTTTGACATTTGATCATATATGCACAGGGTTTTAGTTCATTACACTGTGTTCTGCAGTTATCTAATGGTAGGATAGTTGATGATTCCATGTGTCCCATGCAGTTGGTGAGACGGCGCCGATTAAACATTAGGAACAAATTTTGATTTAGGATTTGAGTTGGATTTTACATGATAACCTGGATCGTTTTTATTATTATACTTTATTAATCCCACAAGGGGAAACTACTACTACTTTACACTCTGTTGTTATTACACACAGGCCTGAATTACACACACATGCTCAGGTCCTGTACATGTGCTAATGGAGAGATGTCTGAGTGAGGGGGCTGCCCGTGGAAAGGCGCCCTGAGCAGTTGGGGGCTCGGTGCCTTGCTCAACCTCGGCAGTGCCCAGGAGGTGAACTGGCACTTCTCCAGCTACCAGTCCACCACCACCATACTTTGGTAAACTGAAAAAAGTAACGCCGTTATTTTAAAACCCATCACTGATATTTATGTGTATGAGAGAGCTCCTACTGTACTTGTATCATATCTTAATGACCAGATCATGAAAATGTTACTTAAGCGTTTTGTGAGAGCGAGAGAGCGAGACAGAGAGACAGAGAGAGAGAGAGAGAGAGAGAGAGAGAGAGAGTGGTGGATGCGCTCAGAGCAGACAGCTGTCGGCGAGCCTGTACGGGGATATGAATAACCTGATTTCTCTGTGTGCAATGTAAACCTATCCTGAATATGATCATAACCGCAATATTCATGTCCATGTTAACACACATGATACAAACAACATGCTATAGCTCCATCTGTGGGTTGAGCAATACTACTTAGCATCCATAGCAACCAGTTTATCTATAAAAATGAACCTTGTGATTAATAGTGGGTGGGTTGTGGGTGAAATAATGTATAATTACTGAGAAAATGATTACCATGAACAGAGCAGAACAGAGCTGGTGTCGGCTGCTGCTCCTGTGAACATTTACACATTGTTATTAGATGCCTTGCACGTCTCACAGAAAACAAAATTACGCACAGCGCGTCCAGGTTTACGGCTGCCGGTGCCACTTTTTATTTGATCCCTCTTGTCCTGAAGCGGCCTTTCCAAATTTGTGTTTTTTTATTTTTTATTATTATCTAATCACTTTGTCTGGTTGACGGCGTCCGTCAGGCTGGCAGGCGGCAGATGGAGACTGACGTCTCCGTGCGGAGAAAGCAGACGAGCTGTCACTTGGTTTATCCTGCAGTCTCGCCCTGCGCTAACAACCAACTCACCACAGGCCTCATTCATCCGCTTTGTCAGCCAGCAGACAGAGGCTGGCAGCTCATCGCTCTCTAAACAGAGGAGACAGTAAAACAGAACCGAGTGCAGTGCCCTCTCTAACTCTCTCTCTCTCTCTCTCTCTCTCTCTCTCTCTCTCTCTCTGCAGAGAGAAAGTTCACAAAGAGACAAAACCTTTTCAACTCAACAATTTAAACAAAAAACCCATAGCCAGAAGCTGTAGTCGAGTACTGTACTCTAGTAGAAGTACTAATCAACTACTTTAGTTAGGGAACAAAAGCATCTACTTAAAAAAAACGAGTAGTAGTACATCAATCAGGAGTAGTTTATAGGTCCTGACACACTAACTCCATTACTGGACAGTCTGGCGAGGCCGGTGACTCGAGTCTGTTTGGTGTGTTCCGTGCCGTCGTCCGTTGGGGGCGCCGGAGGCCTTTATTTTGGCCAACCTGTCATGCTCGCCCGGCAGAAAACATTACATTGAAATTAAAGAGTAAGCAGACACAAAACATTGTTAGTTTTAAGAACAGAGGCCAGTGAAAACGTGTTGGAGCCACATGTTTCTCCTGAATGTTTATGGTCTCATTCATATTATTCACTGATTATTGTATTATGCACTGATATAGTAATTGGTGGGCGTGTTCCCCAGGATGTAGGCAGAAGTGATAACAGTATATATTTTTTGCTTCATCTGTGTTTTTGTGCTTTGTCAGAGAGGGGGTGAACCTGTTGTCCACACTCACGCACTTCTCGCTACACAAAGTAACTTTACATTTGGTAACTGCAGTACTAGTTGTATTTTACATGAAGGAATACATGAATGAAATTGCATTTTCAACACAGTGTTTTCACCTCTGCTTAGTCCCTCATGGCAGCACTTTTGTGGACTGCATACAGCCGCGACTACATGTACTGTACACGTAATAACTGTGGGTTTGGTGTTGGAGGCGAAGCTCCGTACAAGGTAACTCGATGGTAAACGATAGCTGCCCAGTGGTCGGTGCTGATCTAAGACTTACCACTCCAGCAGAAACATCGCTGAATGAACAGTCTGGTGTAGATTCTAGATATTGATTTTTATAACACCTTAGTTCTGTTCTGTGTGTTTAAATTGCTTTAATTTCGGCATAGGAAAACCCAATCGGCCATTATTCCTTCAATCATCGATGTACAATCATAAGAGTCAATGTAGACTTATTAGAGGCTGGTCTATGTAGATACTGTTCTATGTAAAATCTTTCGGTGTGTATAATCATACTCCTTCTCTTCAGAGGATGATACCTTGAGATTTGAATGACCCCTCACCTTTCCTCTATGTCACCCTCAGAACAAACTACATTTTAGCTCTACTTTTGGTAAGACACTAAGAAAAGCTAAATCATTAGTACAATATGTTGTTTGTTCTCTCCAACACCTTATTATTATGACTGTTATGAACACAGCAGCCTCTGGAGGGCACAACTAGTACTGGTTTCCACTATAATTCAAGCTATAGTCTCTAGAAGGCATTGCAGTAAAAATAAGGTGAGGACCTGCCTAAATGTCCTCACTCCTAGGGTTAAAATGTCATGCCAGTCCTCACAATGACAGCAATACACACACGCACACACACACATTATTGACCACAGCAGCACATTTTGTGCATTAATACTATTCAAAGTGTTTGCTTTTGTATCAAAACTTTATTTATCAAACAAAAAGAATGCACCATTGAAATAACATTTCTATAAAAAAGGACCATGGGACTGTTCTACAGTGCATTACAAAACCAGCAATTGTATACAACATTGTGGATAGAAACTTCTTTACTTCATCATCATCATCATCATCATCATCATCATCATCATCTTTTCTCCCCCCCACTCAAATGAACAAAATGTACACTCTTAAGTTTTGCAGTCACTGAACTAATTTGGTTGTAATGACTCTAGGATTGGACATTTTCTTAAATGGCCGAAGTCAAACTGTATTTACTCAGAGAAGTCCATCTGTCGGCCCCCCTGTCGAACAATGACATTCTGGAAATAGTAATTGTCTGTGTGAGAGGAGATAAGGGCTGCTTTAATTTGGCCCCTTTCACCCAGATGAGATGAGGTCCAAATCATTTTTTACTTTTTTTTTTTCTTCCCATTATCTTTTTTCTTTTTGTAAGCCGTCGGCCTGAAACCGTCCATGCTGGAGCTGACTAAGTCGATTTCACACCAACATCAGGACACTTTCAAAGTCAGCATATCCCGGACCAACTTCACTTGGTCTTTTTTGACCGTGTAATTTGTCCCTTTTTGATCCTCAGTGGTTCGCACACAGGAGGGAAACACCCAAAGAAAGAAGTTAATGAAGTCGAGTTTCCCTTTGAAATCCAGAAGCCAAACCTCCCCAGTCTCCACCTTATCAGGTCTGGTTAGCGTTTCAGAGTTCCACACAGTCACCACAGGACACACAAGTTCACAAGCCTTCACAGATAGAGGGCAAGATTTTTATTTATTATAAAGGAACATCCTGGTGTGTTTCTGCATGTTGTAGTCCATTTACTGCTAATTAAGTTTTACTAACTTGTAGACTAAAAGTTGTCTGTGATGGATATCTATTTTAAACAAGATTCTACCAAATAGAATTACAACTCCGCCGCCACCTTTGCCCAAATTAGGATTTCCTGGCTCCAGATAGCAGGTGAGGTGTAAAACCTATACCGCTGGCTTTAAGACATCACAGATCCTAGTGACAAGTGCCATTATATACACGTTATAGTTATAATTAGAAAGGGTATCTGCATAGATGCCACCAATCTACATATTTCAGAGTGAAAATAAACAAGAGTGGGGGTGACTGAGTGTCCTTAGTGACCTAGTTTGGTGACAACCCATTTCAATGTTTCATTAAAGGCAGAATGAGTAGATTGCAGTTTGTAAACACTCAACATTCAAAGCTGGACCCTCAGAGTCACTCTCGTTTGTCCGCTCGGTGTTTCGCCTTGCTATATTTGGTTTTCTCTGCATTGTGTCCGCCATTATCATCATTAACTTGTTTTTGGATGCGTGGTTACAATTTGGCACCTGGTCACTACATTGTCCATCAATTTTTAGGGAAATCCTACTCATTGTGCCTTTGAGAAATAATCTTTCAACAACATTATCTTGAAAAGTACTGAAACCTCTTAAGGCAACGAACGAGAAGAAAAGAAAAAAACTGTGAACAGCGCTTCAGTCCTCTTTTTCATTTTGTCCTTTGCTAAACTAAATTTACATTTGCAGAAATAGCACATGGTTATAAATAATAGTTTTAAAGAGCACTCAAAATAAAGTAATAATAATAATATATTAAATTTGATTATAAAAAAGTTACTACTACTCTAGTGGAACTGTACACTGTAAAAAAGCAGCGTTCTATAGTTCTGCTTCAGCGATGCTTTTTTCCACAGTAAAATATGTATGTAGAGCCTACAAGAAAAAACAAGGAAAAACCCTAACATCTGGCTGTTAGGGGCCGGGGTCAGACTGTGCCCTAACATCTGGCTGTTAGGGGCCGGGGTCAGACTGTTCCCTTAACATCTGGCTGTTAGGGGCCGGGGTCAGACTGTTCCCTTAACATCTGGCTGTTAGGGGCCGGGGTCAAACTGTGCCCCTAACATCTGGCTGTTAGGGGCCGGGGTCAGACTGTGCCCTAACATCTGGCTGTTAGGGGCCGGGTCAGACTGTGCCCCTAACATCTGGCTGTTAGGGGCCGGGGTCAGACTGTGCCCTAACATCTGGCTGTTAGGGGCCGGGTCAGACTGTTCCCTTAACATCTGGCTGTTAGGGGCCGGGGTCAGACTGTGCCCCTAACATCTGGCTGTTAGGGGCCGGGGTCAGACTGTGCCCCTAACATCTGGCTGTTAGGGGCCGGGGTCAGACTGTGCCCCTAACAGCCAGATGTTAGGGGCCAGGGTCAGACTGTGCCCTAACATCTGGCTGTTAGGGGACTGTGCCCCTAACATCTGGCTGTTAGGGGCCGGGGTCAGACTGTGCCCCTAACATCTGGCTGTTAGGGGCCGGGGTCAGACTGTGCCCCTAACATCTGGCTGTTAGGGGCCAGGGTCAGACTGTTCCCTTAACATCTGGCTGTTAGGGGCCGGGGTCAGACTGTGCCCTAACATCTGGCTGTTAGGGGCCGGGGTCAGACTGTTCCCTTAACATCTGGCTGTTAGGGGCCGGGGTCAGACTGTGCCCCTAACAGCCAGATGTTAGGGGCCAGGGTCAGACTGTGCCCCTAACATCTGGCTGTTAGGGGCCAGGGTCAGACTGTGCCCTAACACCTGGCTGTTAGGGGCCGGGGTCAGACTGTGCCCTAACATCTGGCTGTTAGGGGCCGGGGTCAGACTGTGCCCCTAACATCTGGCTGTTAGGGGCCGGGGTCAGACTGTGCCCTAACATCTGGCTGTTAGGGGCCGGGGTCAGACTGTGCCCTTAACATCTGGCTGTTAGGGGCCGGGGTCAGACTGTGCCCTAACATCTGGCTGTTAGGGGCCAGGGTCAGACTGTTCCCTTAACATCTGGCTGTTAGGGGCCGGGGTCAGACTGTGCCCTAACATCTGGCTGTTAGGGGCCGGGGTCAGACTGTTCCCTTAACATCTGGCTGTTAGGGGCCAGTGGCCAGATCCAGGGTCAGACTGTGCCCCTAACATCTGGCTGTTAGGGGCCAGGGTCAGACTGTGCCCTAACACCTGGCTGTTAGGGGCCGGGGTCAGACTGTGCCCTAACATCTGGCTGTTAGGGGCCGGGGTCAGACTGTGCCCCTAACATCTGGCTGTTAGGGGCCGGGGTCAGACTGTGCCCCTAACATCTGGCCGGGGAAGCCTTAGTATCGAGACGGAGACGAGAAGTTCGGTTTGAGATTCACTGTGTACATTTATCGGGAGAAAATACATCCGGTGTTGATCTAAATGAAACAAAAGTCTACTTGCACTGGATACTGAAGTTGACTGTTTAATAACATTGTGTTTTGAGGGGGAGTATTTCCTTTTGGGAGTATGGCCATTCTGCTTTTGTTCTGGGATCAGAATACCAGTATTTTTTGGGATGTTTCACTTCAAATCACATACTTGTACTTCACAATTTCCAAATCACCACATTAGTTTTCAGATGAATTCACTCCCTTCAGTCATTTCTATCAAAATGAACTGAGCTCATCCGTCAGGCAGCATATCTGCATTACTCCTGTCAAGATTATGTTCCACACTAAAAACACTTCAGTCTAGATGGGTTTGACATGTAGTGATGGAAAGCAGGTACAGATTTGTAGAGTCTGTATGGACTGGTCTTTGGTGTCGGGGGATCGACTAGTGTTTATGCAAAATGGTCCCTGTAAGATCTGCTCTGGAATCTGATCAGTGGCACAGACACAACCTGCCGCATGTCTGCACAGAACCAAGGATCCAAATTCCTGCTGTTTTGCTACCGCTGGCTTTGAAGGTGCTGTACTCTAAATATTAAATAAAAAGAGGACTGGGATTGCCTCCACACGGCTCTCACAAATAGAGCTGTTCCGGAAGGAAAACAGGACTTTGATTAGCAGTCATGATGTAAATTTAAACCATCCAACTTAATTTTAAGAAAAATATGTTTTATTTGCAATCGTATGGAGGAATACTACACTACCCCCAATCCTAAGTGTAACGGCAACGCCTATGATTGGTCCAACTCGCTGTTACCATGGAACCATACCAGCAAAACAGCTAGATTGAGCTTCTACCATTGAAGTCTATGATAGTTTCTGTACTGAGTCTTGTGCAATAACAACAATGCGCGCCGCATTAAATGTTTAATGATCATGATTCATCTCGTAGCTGGTTGGCTTGGTTTCCAGACATAATTCTCTTAATATAAGCTTTTTTTTATTTATTTTTTTTGATAGAAGAAAAATCTGTCTTGAATTTTAAATCAGAGACTAAATGACTCATGTAGCTCAGCGTAAATTCTTTCAGCTGTTATCCTAATAAATGTATATTTTATCATGCTGTGTATAACTGTCACATATCTGCATGTAGTCTCTCCTGATTGAAATGTAGATTTTCAGTTAGACCTCACTCTTAACCAATGCGCTAACTCGAATCAGCTGGTGGAGGCGTTCACCTTCCTGCTAAACCAATCAGAATCGTACACAAATTGCAAGGGCCAATCACAGAGCCACTTTAAATATTTCTCCCTTTGAAATGTCAATGGATGGTTTTACAGTGCGAGTCTGGATAAATGTTTTGTGGATGCAATCTGTAATATTTCAGGTACAGGACGATCCTTGTCATCAGTACATTTAGCATGTCTGATGTGTCTGTTTCCAGACAGCTGTGGAGAGGCTGCATCTGTGCCATTGAAGTAAAAGAACCAGTTGTCTCTGAGTTCTCTCTGTTTTAAAAAAGGATATGGGGCCTTTGGGAAAAACCCTCGGCAGCGTAGAGCGTCTCATCTGTTCCTTGTGTGTCGGCGGCGCGGGAACAAATTAACATAACACAGAGCACATTTTAAAATTTCACAAAGACTTCAAATAAAGCAACTAAATACAGACAAAGACTAAATACAGAGAAAGATTTTTTTTTAAATTAACGCTTCGGTGAAAAAAGGCAAAGAACGCAGGATGTCTTGTTTATCTCAGCGGCTGCAAAAACAAGGCAACTGATGAATTCAATATTTGACACGTTGCGGAATCGAGAGACGCTTGGCTGGTGTTTATGACCAGGCAGTAACAGAAAGGCCTGCGCTTGGATCAGACGTTTTGGCGAATGACATAATTAAGGTGAACGGTCAATTAAAATCTCTATTGAAATAATCAGAATCTTTGAAAGTTGGTGGGAAATGGCGTCTAACAACAGGCGTAATCGAGGTGTGTGCTGGGTTTCAAAGGTCTGGCGCAGGGCCAAGTTTGAAGCCTTTGTAAGTGCATTTTCATATAAATGAAATAAAAAAAACTGTCTGCCCGCAAGGAAGAAATCAATCTAAGAAGCAATGGGTGATTTAGAAAGTAATCAGTAGTATGCTTATTTATGGGCTGAAATGTGTTTGACCATTTAACCCTCATTATTTCCTCTGCTTTCATCTTTCCCTCCCCTTCTGACACTAAAAAGAAGAAATCTCTTGTGTCAACAGGCCATTTAATTTAGAAAGGACTGTCAAAGACAGACTTTCTTTCCTTAAATCAAATTTCAGTCGCGGCCCGCAGCGTCGGATCATCCCATCTGTCTGCAGCGCTGCTCTGCTTTCAGAAAGGAGGAAAATAAGAGCGAACTGGAGAGAAGTGTGAAAGCACTCGGCTCAGACTGGATGAATCTCGCAGAACAAGCTGATGAGTTTGATCCCCACACCGCCTGCTTGCTCTCTCGCACTGTTGAGACGTTACCTTTCCATCCCCTGCCATCCGCGGGACCCCCACACACACACACCTAACACACAGCCGTAACAGCCCAGCGAGCGTGAGCTTGAATCATAATATTTGAAACAGCGTTATAATGAATTCCCGGCCTCATTCCTCCGTGCCCTAGCTCGCACATACAAACCACCTCTGAATATCAATTCTCCTTCTGTCTCCCTCAGGCTTTTTGCCTTCATCACAGAAAGATAAAGGTCTGAAAATTACAATATGGTGACTGGGTTGACACATTCAAATATGGAGCATACTGATGGGCCATCACCCCCCCGCCCCAGCAGATTAATGAATCATGTGTCATTTTTAAGCTCCTGCCTTCCCCAATCCATTCATTCTCACACTAATTGTCCACAATCTCATTTTTCTTTGCCGCTGTCAATACAAATCTAGTTGTTTTAAAGAACTAGGAAAGCGGAGGCTCGCTGCTCCTCCGTTCCGATTGAACTCGTGTTTCTGAATCCATAACGCTAAGCGTCAGTCCCTCATTGCAAGCGTTTTCCTCATTCCACTTTTGAACGTGAGTCAAACACAAATTGGTACAAAACCTTCCCTCTGTACTAGTTAACAATTTCATTTTGAATAAAGCGTAACTTGTTTTGACGGTATTAAAAGGCTGTATTTTATCAGTTGTCATGGTGGCTCGTGCCCTTAAAAGTAGCTCTCTGTTGAAATGTGTTTAATAAAACCTGCTTTGAAAAAACACAGTACTGACAGGACAGCAAATGTAAAAATATACTTTGTGGAATATGCATTGTTTCTGTGTATGTCTTTGTTCATTTTTTTTTCTCATTATTTTTGTATAAAAACGGAACGCCCTGAAGTTAACTCAAAGTGAAGCTGGCGGTTTTGCAATTGTCCCATGTCGGCGATCATGTCGACAGAGGTACAGACGTGTGTTTATCTAATTAAAAATAAATATGGGTCCTTCAACAGCACATGCTGACGATCAGTCGAACACAAGCTGAAACTGCACTAAGTGAAAAAATAAACACGGGTGGAGATCACTCTCATTATCATCTGCTGCCCACAACCATCTCTAATCTCAATAATAATATTAATAAAAATAACAGTTCCAAAAATAACTTGATTCCTTATCCTGTTGCTGTAACACCTCCTTCACAATTATTATTATTATTTTTTTTTTTTTTATCACCGTTACGACAAATTTCAAACTGGAAAAGTAGATGATAGTTTTGTGTCATTTTTTTAAGAGAATAAACTGCCACTGCTCCAAATCATTTTTTACCATAACTTTGCTTCAGTGCCTGTGCCTGTAACTGTAGTCTTTTGTGAACACGTGAACATGCGCCCCAAAAGCCAACAACATAAGCTAAGTTTCCATCCACACGTTTTTATCTGAATTAGGTGATATGGAATGAAAAATGCCGTATGGAAACAGTCAAATTTGATGGAATTTGATGAATATCGACTCAAAGGAAATACGTTCGGTCTCATTAGATTTTCCTTTATCGATGTACGGCTTATGCGATAAACGCTGATGGAAACGTTATTTGCCGAATAAATAATGAATTGCGATTAAGTTTTAGGTCATTTTATGGTTGCAACCCGCCACAAAATTTAGAAGAAGAAGTTTTTGTTCATTTCTGCCCCGTATTTCCACTCTGTCTGCACACATGGGGGGTGTCAACAAAGACAGATGGAAGTGGACGGACGAGGAGACGAGAGACTTTCTGAATTTAATTTATCAGGAACTCGCGAAGGAAATGACCGACAAAGGTTAGGACAAGCTGTGCGACGTCCTCCGGAGTAAATGGAAGGCGCTCAAACAGCCGAAGGGAAAATAAAAGGCAAGTTGCATCTGCATCGTCATAGCGATGTGTTGATAGCGTTGTTGTTTTCTTATTATAACTTCATGTGTTGCTATCAGCTGGCACACAAGCACTATTACAAATTGTGCAATAGTTATCATTTCTTGGTAGACGGCGCGATCCATTTTGTCTAAAAAAAAACGTTGTTCGCAAATG
Organism: Percina caprodes; assembly: GCA_013375575.1. Classification (NCBI taxonomy): domain Eukaryota; kingdom Metazoa; phylum Chordata; class Actinopteri; order Perciformes; family Percidae; genus Percina; species Percina caprodes. The sequence goes on from JABXJD010000016.1 coordinate 5,241,588, forward strand.
TTTGCTTGAATGTTGTGTGAAGAATGGAAACACCTTAAAATGTCTAAAATTAATTCGATATGCCACTTTGATCGCAAAACAGCATGTGATGTCATTACCACAGGTCTTTATTCGCTTTAAAGCCGTTGGATGGCAACACACTTTCACCAGAGTTTTTTTATCGAACTTCAGATAATTCGATTGACAAGTGGATGGAAACCTAGCTACTGTCTTCATCTGGCAGACTGATCTGTCTTCAACACTCCCACTAGCGGGGGGCGACGCAATGCACTGAATGTGACATACATACAGTGCAACGTGACAAATTGTGAACGAGGGGTTAAGACTGAATTTGAATTAACACCAGGACCAATCACCATACACCATATAAAGTCAATCTTCATTTGTCCAGGATGGGATGGGGCATACCAATCCGAATCCAGATTTCTTATAACATTTGTTATTAGAAATGTTTGTTCGACACAGGTCATCCTACTGCTTTTCATTGACTTCCAGTCCATGGTTGAGACTGAGATAGACTTGAACAAGGAGCAAAAGCAAGCTTGTAGGTAAAGATTGGAGTATGCCTGGGTTAGGGAGCGTAAAGGCTTGATAAAGAGCAGCAACAGACTGTGGGTGTCTATAGAGGCTTCTATACAGTCCTGTAAGAGTAGTCAGCTGGATCAGATCCAAGCGATTCAGACCGGTCTAGTAGGTTCTTACACTGTTTCGAACCGGCTAAATCCCTTTTGTTTTTTGAAACCTCGGAATCCAGAGGTGAAATGTTGCATGGGTTCTGAGTGAAAGTTGTTTTGTTCGGAAAAGTAGGCATGACATGCCAGAGAGGATCACCTTGCGTCACCGCGACAGGCCACCACCGATCCAGGTTAGAAAAAGAAAGTTTTGTTGAAACTTTGGTGGTTGAGGATGCGTTTTCTATTTCTTACTGTAGGTACTGTTGGCATTTTAAACCACATACACATCCTTGGAACTGCACAAAGTTGGAATATCCAAACAAAAACCAAAAGATAAATAAGCTACAGTCACAGTAACTGAGTTGTGCATAACTCAGCGAGGACGCTAATAAATACCACAAAGAAGAGAAACAGGAGGGATCTTATAACTTTGTCTTCTTTTTTGCGATTATCCCATCATCCTGTGTCATTAAGTGGAGGCGCTAGGCATTGGGTTTTTTCTAGTTTTGTGTTTAAGGTTGAAGAGTCTAGAGGGGTTTCAGTTTAAACTCCTAAAGAAGCCCCTCCACCGTTGTCCTGTTCTTAGAGTTGATGCTTATCCACTGTTCTGATTCCCTTCTATCCTATCCCGGTCCCAAATAGTGGACACTACCTGAGACCAGTAGAAACCAAAGAAACTCAACCCAGCACAGATGTAGGTCTGATTCCAAAGACGCGTCTTCAAACTCTGATTGACCAGTTGCCGCCCCTAGCATATGGACAGCAGGCTTGAAGGTTTCCAGACTGGACCAAGGCTGAGGGCTGGGCTGGGCCGGTGCCCGGGGTTAGAAGGCAGAGCCGGTAATGGCGTTGAGCTGCTTCATCAGGCCTTCTAGACTGGCCATCTGCTCCGAAAGGTCGTCCTGCTCATAAACCTGAAAGACAAAATAAATAAAAAATAAAAAACAACTGAATATCTCTGTGGTAACTCTACAAATCAAGGACCTTCCCGCCATTTGCCAGGGGAACCCGTTAAGCTTAACTAAGTGAAATACTTCACACTAGAACAGCCATGACGGTCATTTTGACCATTTTGAAATGTATACTGTATGTGTAATAACTTTGCTGGTTAAAAAAATATACATAGACAATAATACAAGACACTGAACCCCGAGTTGTCCCCGATGCTGTGTCATCGGAGTGTAAATGTGTGTGAGTGTTTATCTGATGAGCAGGTGGCACCTTGTATGTGGATGTATCCTGTATGATGTAAAAGCGCTTTGAGTAGTTGTTAAGACTAGAAAAGCGCTATATAAATACAGCACATTTACATTACACAAAAGGCAAAGAAAATAAAAACACTTTTACCTATTTTTTGCGGTATTGTTTTAATCTTTTGCATGGTTAAAGATGCATATTAGTTGCTTAGTAACTTCTCTGTCAGAGAAAAGTGTAATCATATGCTTATTTCTTTTAAAGTAAAGACTGTAGTACAAGTAGCAGGAGACAGGTTATAACTGAGGTAAGTTTGGAGACACTACCATATTTAATCATTAAATTGATAGCCTAGTATTTTAGTTTTATCTCTTTTCTGTGTTGTAGTTTGTAGAGAGGTCCCTAAGCTCTCTAACTGGTCTGACCTCAGGAACTAAACACAGCTGAATTAACACAACTTTCATGCATTTCTTTCACATCTCCTGTTCACTCAGAAGAAATCACTGCACATGGGGAGGCACCTTTAATGACAAATTGAACATGTTTAGAGGCTAAAAACATGTTTAAACTTGCCCTGTTTAAGCCTGTTGGGTGCTAACTCTAGCAGGAGGGTATATGGTGTAGGCAGCACCCATTGGTTTAGTTTGTCTCTCTACTGACAGACCTTATGACCATATGAGATATGTGTGTCTTGTTACATTTGTAAATTAAACTCGCAAGACTTTCTAGTAGCCGGACCAGGTACAGTGCAGAGCAGAGCCTCAGCAACTACCTAGGCAGCAGCACAGAAATAACAGAACAAAACGTCTGCATGTTCTTTTTGTGTGTATACCACAGCACTCTGCACACATGAGGGGATAGGTTGCACTGATGGAATAGAACTCTTATAATATTGGAGAGTGTATGTTAATATTTCTGAGGGAGCAGGGTCATGGTGCAGCTGCTGTAGTTTTAAGTGAGTTCTTTTAACTAATGTGCGTAACATGAATAAGCTTTCTGTTGAGTGTGTTTAAAATCAGTTTGTTAAACCTGTTTACTATAACAAACGAGAGAGAGAAGGTGCGATTACTGCCATTGCCAGGCGGGCGGCACTACGGTGGCATGCCTGTGGCAGGTGTCAGGCGAGCGGCCCTCGTTTATTACCTCTTTAGAAGCTGCCAATCTGAGTGGCACCACAGGCAAACCCGTCGGCAGGAGCGGAGTGTGCATGGTTTGTTGGTAATTACGTCGACCCATACTCACACTCAACTTGTGACATACTGACATTTGTTGCCAGGTTGGTTCAGTGGTAGACCAGGTGCACATGTACTGAGGTTTTTGCCTTGACGCAGAGGTACTGGGTTCGAATCTGACCTGTGATGATTTCCTGCATGTCTTACATGTCCTGTTCTTGTCCCGTGTGTCACGGAACTATAATTTTATAACCCCATCTACCTGCTTTTCCTAAACCCAACTGTCCTGTTCTTGTTGCCTTTTAAAAGCCCACTCACCATCTTTTCTTAAACCATGAAAAAAGCTTCCGATACTGCTTAAAATGTTCATCAGTATCGGCAAGTACTGGAGTTTATGCAACAATTACATACCACGCCATTTAGCCCAAAAGAAAGTAATTCATTTTTACAGAGATGGTAGTATACAAGCTGTTTAAATTTAAAATTTAATAAATGATATGTATGTTTTAACTCATTTGTATCGGATCGGTACTCTGTATCAGCTGATACAGTTCAGGTATCGGAAACAGGATGAAAAAAAATAATATCAGAGCGTCTCTAACATATACTGACAGAAGTTCCCGGATCTGGTCGTCTCTCTAGCTATACATTTTAGTCATTTTTGAACACAGCCCTGGCATGGAAGAATGGTGCGCCACTGCATGGAGACTCCTTTACAGAGAAAATGAATGACTGGCGGGATGACAGCGGATGATGGGAGATAGCCAGCTAGGTTGTCCGCTGTTGTCCCGGCGGGTAGCGAGGCAGAGGGACCATAGCAACGGTTTGTATATCCGGTTTTCCTTTTTGAATGACGAATACATTTGGAGAGTTGTTTAATCTCACACTGGTACAGAACGTATGTGCCAGTTGGCCCTGGGCAGTGGTCTTTGACATGTAAGTGCAACTATTTTGCCAAGACACAGGACTAGAGGCATTGTGAGGCAACATCACAGTTGGCCTTTGTTGCCACTAGTTCCTATACAGGTAAAAGCCAGTAAATTAGAATATTTTGAAAAACTTGATTTATTTCAGTAATTGCATTCAAAAGGTGTAACTTGTACATTATATTTATTCATTGCACACAGACTGATGCATTCAAATGTTTATTTCATTTAATTTTGATGATTTGAAGTGGCAACAAATGAAAATCCAAAATTCCGTGTGTCACAAAATTAGAATATTGTGTAAGGGTTACATTTTGAAGACACCTGGTGCCACAAAGTAATCAGCTGATTAACTCAAAACACCTGCAAAGGGCTTTAAATGGTCTCTCAGTCCAGTTCTGAAGCCTACACAAACATGGGGAAGACTTCAGATTTGACAGCTGTCCAAAAGGCGACCATCACACATTGCACAAGGAGGGAAAGACACAACAGGTTATTGCTGAAGAGGCTGGCTGTTCTCAGAGCTCTGTGTCCAAACACATTAATAGAGAGGCAAAGGGAAGGAAAACTGTGGTCAGAAAAAGTGTACAAGCGATAGGGATCACCGCGCCTAGTCAAGATTGTGAAAAAGGGTGTGGACAGCTGCTGGAGTCAGTGCTTCAAGATCCACCACCAAGAGACGCTTGAAAGACATGGGTTTCAACTGCCGCATACCTCGTGTCAAGCCACTGTTGACCAAGAAACAGCGCGCGTCTCACCTGGGCTAAGGAAAAAAGAGCTGGACTGCTGCTGAGTGGTCCAAAGTCATGTTTTCTGACGAAAGCAAATTTTGCATTTCCTTTGGAAATCGAGGTCCCAGAGTCTGGAGGAAGACAGGAGAGGCACAGGATCCACGTTGCCTGAAGTCTAGTGTAAAGTTTCCACCATCAGTGATGGTTTGGGGTGCCATGTCATCTGCTGGTGTCGGTCCACTCTGTTTCCTGAGATCCAGGGTCAACGCAGCCGTCTACCAGCAAGTTTTAGAGCACTTCATGCTTCCTGCTGCTGACCTGCTCTATGGAGATGGAGATTTCAGGTTCCAACAGGACTTGGCGCCTGCACACAGCGCAAAATCTACCCGTGCCTGGTTTACGGACCATGGTATTTCTGTTCTAAATTGGCCAGCCAACTCCCTGACCTTAGCCCCATAGAAAATCTGTGGGGTATTGTGAAAAGGAAGATGCAGAATGCCAGACCCAAAACGCAGAAGAGTTGAAGGCCACTATCAGAGCAACCTGGGCTCTCATAACACCTGAGCAGTGCCAGAAACTCATCGACTCCATGCCACGCCGCATTAATGCAGTAATTGAGGCAAAAGGAGCTCCAACCAAGTATTGAGTATTGTACATGCTCATATTTTTCATTTTCTTACTTTTCAGTTGGCCAACATTTCTAAAAACTCCCTTTTTTGTATTAGCCTTAAGTAATATTCTAATTTTGTGACACACGGAATTTTGGATTTTCATTTGTTGCCACTTCAAATCATCAAAATTAAATGAAATAAACATTTGAATGCATCAGTCTGTGTGCAATGAATAAATATAATGTACAAGTTACACCTTTTGAATGCAATTACTGAAATAAATCAAGTTTTTCAAAATATTCTAATTTACTGGCTTTTACCTGTATATTTGCCTAGTGTGTCTGCACCGTTAGGAGTAGTTGCTGTCATTGGTCTGCATGCGTCTCAAAGGACCGGACACACCGACAGGAACGGCTTCACATTAATCCTGCAGAGAATCTGTGAGCACTGTGTAATGGAATGTTCGCTCCGGCTTTACAAACCTCTGAGTGGGCTTGCCTTAAGTGCCTCTATCTCGGCGTTTGTGTGTGTGACAGTCAAATGCACATCTCTTACACACTCCCTCAGTGTGTTTTATTGAGCGTGGCCTTCATGCAGAGTTTGTCTCTGCAGTTGGAAAAAAATATATTCAATATCCTCCTCAGCACGCCATGGAAAACCAATGAAGGCTCAGCGGAAATATTTCTCACACTTAAATTAAAAGGTTTATGTCAATGCCCCAAACCTTCTCTGTACTTGTACTGTATTAGCACTGTAGAGAGACACGAGTCCTTCATTATACTGCACTGCCCTGCATTCATATCACTGCAGAACTTCATTGAAAATTCACTTATTTATGTATTTTCATTGATTATTCAATTGATGTGTATAATTTCAATAGTAAAAAAATGCCCATTACAGTTACCTAAAGCCAAAGGAGACAACGCCAAACTGCTTGTTGTCCAACCACAACTATAAATTACTTTCACATACAACAGAAATAAGCAGAAAATCCTACAATTTGAACTAGAAAATATGAATTCAATGTTGATCAAGTATCCAAATAGCTGCCAATTTCTTTTTCGCTCATTTGACAAATTGATTGATTGACTAATCGTTTTTTAAAGAGTAGAAGTTATTATTAGAGCTGAAATGCGTGATTTTATTACTATTAGTCGGTTTACAGTGTATTTATAGCTACATTTATTTATAATTGAACAATTGTTACTGGAATTTTATCAAATATTCTCTAGTTCCAGTTTCTCTATTGTACCAATGTGCTGCTTTTTTCTTCTTTTATATAAAATTGTAAATGGAATATCTTTGGGTTTCTGACAGGACATGTTTTCAGTTACTTGTGAATGTAATCAAAATGTTAAATGCTAATAAAAATAATCATCAGTTGCAGCCCTAGCTGAAAGAGTGCGGTTTCACTCAGAAAAATTAAAATGTACCCATTTAGAATCAAATATTGTAACTTGTAAAAAAAAAAAAAAGAAATTGAAAGTGTCTCCCATGACTAAGTGGTATTAAATTATACTTCATGAAATTATTAATATATGTACAGTATATTGGAGAAGCTGTGTGTATTTGTTTTGATAAACTTGGTTTGTACTTTACTGTCTATTTGTTCTCAAGATTAGAAAATGTCAATTATTTATCATAAAATGTATAATAATCTGACAACAGATGATAATAAGATGACAACAGCTGACCAATATTTGTCACATTTGCATTTATGTTTGAAACAGTTTTATTTTATTTTAAAATTCTGACAACTCTCTCAGATGTTCAGTTTTCCACGGTACCCTTTTATTTTGAAATTAAGCATATGTATGTCTCCCTCCAGAGAGGCCTGAACCTGCTGACCTAGATTTGAAAACATAGATACCAGTCTGGTCCAGTGAAAGCTTTTAACCTGACCAGAGAGCCATGTTGGATCCGCTTTCGACCGATTTCTCCCTCAGGACAACTTAACCTCCAGTCATTTATAGATTTTTATATCGCGCCCATTGAACACATCAGTGGGGCCCAATCAGGACACAGTAACTTCCTGAATCCACCAGCAGCAGCCAGTTTACCAATTAACAAAGACAGTAAGGTGATAATTTTACAGTCAAAACATATTTCATTGATCATCCATTAAGAGCTTGCTTAATATATCACACATTGATGCTTTACAACGACCAAATTGATGACAACATATTGTATTGACCCTTTATTACGCCAACACTTCTTCCAAATGACACTGAATATGGCACAAGTACACTGAATGTGCAGTGAATGGAAGTTTGGTAAGTGGAACATTTGACTCTTAGTGGCTTATCAATACGTTGATCAATTTTTCAAATTCCACTATACGCTGTATACGTTGTCTATTTTATATCATACTATTTCATCCTCTATCAACTTTGGCAATGCCAGTGTAATTTATTCGTACAGTAGCGACGTTTTTTTCTAGTGGTTGTTGTATCTTTCTTTAAATGCAATTCACAATCTTGCTTATTCCAGATTGTTGTTCTTATTAACAGGTGGAGTGTATAAAGTCTTTTCCTCGTCCTTTTCTGTGTATTTGGTTTGAAACTCCAGTGTGGCTTTTCAGTGATATAAATCTCAGACTGTGGAGATTCACATCATAGGAAGAAAGGGGACTTAACAGAAGCTGTACGGTTGTCCTTTATCTGTGTAATAAACAGAGTGTGACCTTCCTCTTTCACTCTGAATGAGGCCATACAATCTCATCTAGAAGCCGCACACTGCCAGGTACTTTCCATCTTCAGAGGACAAGAAGGTTTCTGTAAAAATCATAGGAAAACCCAGTGACCTCCTGATCTCATTTGTTGACCCGTAATAGCAGAGTTTAACCAAGTCTGAAAACTCTTCATCAATGAGATAACCCCCACCCCCCCTCGTCGATGCAATGTGTTTCCCTCTGATATCCTGTCATCTCTGTCGGCCTGCCGACCTGGACTCATGCCGATGCGAGCTAATGCGAGAAGAGCACATGGGAACTCACTCACTTTTATACTGACAGCTTTTCTGTCCACATATTTCAAATGCTTTCTAAAATTGGACCACCACTGAAACACCTGCGTAGCCGGTGCAACCCCGTGCAGAATTTTCAGTTCAGGAATAAGCAACAGTGTTAAAACTGAAGTCTGGTGATAGTCCATAATTTTCTTACTGCCATTAAATTCCATGAAAAACGTTTGGTAACATTCCATATCTTTTTATATTATTAACAAATTCCGTGTGTGAACTCAAACCAACAGTGCCCATATTCTGTTCATTTTCAGGTTCATAATTGTCTTTTGAGGTTGTACCAGAATAGGTTTACATGGTTTCATTTTCAAAAAACATACACACACACACACAATAGTTTGTTTTGACTCAATCCCAAACACACCATCCTGCTGCCACAAATAGAGCGCCAAATAAATCCGCCAATGAAAATAGTTCCAAACAAATACGCTATATACTCGCATTTGAATTGCATATATTTTATCCATATCACTCTTTAAATAACTCACTGATAATATAATAAAAGCACCTTTGCGCTGTACTTACATGTTTCACTCGTTTGTCACAGTCCATTAACTAGCTGTCTGTGTGTGTGTGTGTGTGTGTGTGTGTGTGTGTGTGTGTGTGTGTGTGTGTGTGTGCAGGGAGTTGATGGGAAAAGACTAGATCAATTACAGAGATAGAAGAGCAGATGAAGAGGAAGACCTGTTGACCTTTAACACCTCCCTACCCTCTCCCTCTCTTCCACCTTTCCATCTCGTTTGATCCACTCCTCCCCTGATTTTCATCATCTCACTGCTTCATCTTCTCTCTTTCTCCCATCCCCCTTTCTTCCTTCTCCCCTCCCATCGATAGTTCTCTTCCTCCTCCTCCTTGTCTCTCCTTCCAGAAACATCCCTCTCATCCAGTTGTCACGGTGGCCCCCTCCTCCTGCCCTCCTCCCCTTTTCTTCTCCCATCTCTTTCCTTCCATCTTTCTTCCTCCAGAATCATTCCTCCCTCCCTGTTGCTACAACGACAACTTGCTCCTCTACTCTCTTTCTTTGTTCTTTATTTACACCTCTCCTGTCCTCTGTTTTGTCTCCTTTCCTTGGGCCTGAATTCCATAGTTTTTACTTATACTAGTAAGTATCTCATCAGTGTCAGTGAGCCAATCAGCACGCAGCATGCTTCTACCAAGATCTAATAATGTCTGTGATTGGCTCTCTAGTGTAGGGACACGCAAGAAAAACTCTACGTTACAGAGACGGCTCACGAAGTCGGAGCAGAAAGGTAAATAAAAAGATTCATGCCGTAATGTGGTATTGTGTACCGTCTTCTTGTTTTATAAAATTGGTATCAGAAAAAAGTTGAAAATCATTTAAGAACCGGTATCAAAGTAACGGTATTAATATTGAAAATCTTTGAATGATACCCAGCCCTACATTTCCTTTTCTCTTGTCTCTCTCTTTGTCCCCTCCTCTCTTCTCGTTGCCGTGGCGACGGCTTCTCTTGCCCTATTGTCATTGAGTCACGTATGAATATTTAACAAGTGCCAACATCCGGCGTCCCTCCACATCATCAACTTCTGTCATTTATCTCGCTGCTTGTCATCCTCTGGCTCCCCTCCCTCCTTCCTCTCCTCTCTCCAACGCATCTCTCAGACTTATTTTTATTTTCCAATTTTCCAGTCTGCACCTCTCTTTGCTCACCCTTTGGTGTTTTCATTTTTTCCCTTTTTCTCCTCCTGTTTCCCTTCCTCCTGCCTCCTGTTTGTGTCTCCAGCTCCATTGCTCCCCCTCCTCTTCCTGTCCTTATCTCATGTTCCTTCCCTATTTTCCTGGAGATTTTCTTCTTAACCCTCTTTTTCCTTTCCCCTCCCTCCTCTTCCACCTCCTTCCCCCTCCTTCTCCAATCGTAAGCGGTGTGGATGAGCACATAAGAAGCTGGGTCCAGACTAGTTTAATGATAGCCAGACATATTATTTTAAGAGGATGGAAGAATGAAGGGGTGCCGTCTATCCAGGATTGGGCTAGTGACATGGCTAGGGTGGCGACGTTTGAATTTTTTTTATATAACTGGTTTGCCAGATTGACAATGGGTAAAGTAGCTGAGCTACCTGGATGACTCCTGAGTCTATCCAAATTATTAATAATAAGAAAACTATTTATATAGTGAATCTACTGCAAGATTTTTTTTAAAGACATGTGATTACTTAGCCTTTATTCCATTTCATCTTGTATTTGTATAGTATTTTATGTATTTTTTAATTGTTTTCTACCTTCTTTTTATTTATTTTTTCATCAAGGAAGGTTGTAATGTTCCCTGGATGGAAACAAATTTCTTTGTGTATGATGTATGATGCCGAATTGTTTAGATGTGCACATGTGTACAACATGTTTGTAAAATGTAAAATTAAAGGGGAAAAAAATGACGTGTACGATGGGCTCATGGTGTTGTTTTTTTAACATGTTTATGGTTTATTGTGCCTTTTGTCATTATTTTGTAAGGAAAGTTCTTTGTGGGACTGGCTCTAGTGGCTGAAATTCTGCACCAAGGCTGAATTTAGGGAAAGAGACTTCAGATACAGTATTAGGGGACCACTAAGGTCTATGTAAGAGAGACTTCAGATACAGTATTAGGGGACCACTAAGGTCTATGTAAGAGAGACTTCAGATACAGTATTAGGGGACCACTAAGGTCTATGTAAGAGAGACTTCAGATACAGTATTAGGGGATCACTAAGGTCTATATAAAAAGAGACTTCAGATACAGTATTAGGGGACCACTAAGGTCTATATAAAAGAGACTTCAGATACAGTATTAGGGGACCACTAAGGCCTATATAAAAGAGACTTCAGATACAGTATTAGGGGACCACTAAGGCCTATATAAAAGAGACTTCAGATACAGTATTAGGGGACCACTAAGGCCTATATAAAAGAGACTTCAGATACAGTATTAGGGGACCACTAAGGCCTATATAAAAGAGACTTCACATACAGTATTAGGGGACCACTAAGGCCTATGTAAAAGCATCCAAAAAGCACCATGTCATGGGACCTCAGATTTTGAAATTTTAGACTTTAAGACCCGCGGAAACCCTGGTCTGCCAATGCGAGACTAGGCATCCTTAAACCCAAGCTTTGGGAAGTTATAGACCTTTTCAATGGAATTCCATTGCTAGGCAACAGTCTACGTCCTTGTTAACTTCCTGTGTGGTTGATTCCATTTACATACACTGCAACAGGAATCAACTTGGATCCATTTAGAATGCTTATGTTTTCAACTGTAAAAAGGTCTATATTTTGTTTGCCTTAAGGTGCTACAAACTGGAATGTACATTAAGACATGTAAGACTGAATCCAACAATGATCATGTTTGACATGGACACTCCTGGGCCCAGCGATGTACCTGTTGTGTAAAATGACTTACGTTGGCAGCTGTATCCTCTGCAGGTTTTGTTCCTCCCTCCTCCAGTAGGTCCGGCGCTGTAGGGACTGAGACGGGCAGCAGAGGGGAGCGAGCCTTACCGGCCTGACCCAGAGACGCCGTCTTCACCTGGGGCTTGGGAAGGCTCGCACCTGGGTAACAAAGAAAGAGTTCTGGTTTCTAACATGACACACACAGTTTGGACCAGAAAATAATCTGGAGCTCACTGCTTTGTTTTTGACTTTTGGTGTTCTCGTGAACCACAGAACGTCTTCTGAGCAAACACAAAACAGTCTTGGATTGTAACTAAGCTGCAAATCAAGACTTGAAAGAAAGTTAGCTCAGCATAAATTCAGTCAGCCAGGACATAACTGTGACTGACACTGTATTTTAGAGACATAGTGACTGTAACTGATCATTTCATAGACCAAAAGTGTAGTGGATGATTTTTCTTTTGAGCACTATCTTCATTTTTGTTTGAAACCCTCAATTTCAAATCTGGTTGCCTGGTGCAACCGCTCTCCAGACACTGTCTGCTAACAACGGCAACGAAAAGACTCGTTTCCTGAAAGCTGCCATTTAATATTGACGTCCATGAACACATACTGATGGATATAAATGACTAGGTCACATGCAACTAACATGCAACAGATCTGGGGCCTGAGCCAGCCAGCAAGCCAGCCATCATTTCCAATTCACATTGTTAATTTAGCATCCATTCAACTATTCTATCATCTAGTAATTTTGCCGCCCATTTGTCTCTCCATCATTCTCTTCATCATTTCACTAAATTACTAGTATCAATACGCAAACAAAGGAGAAGATGGCTAGACCAAGGAGGAAACAAATTGACCAGACGCAGAGAACACACATCCATGCAACAAAACACTCAAATGAATGGAAACAAACAAAACAAATCAATACACACATTCAGTTACGTTGTCTCAACGATACAAACACATTCAGGGAGTATAATTTAAGGATGCATTTTTACAAAGCGAGAAAGAAAGTGAAAGTCAAACAACTTGGAAGAGGAAAAATTGGAGACAAAAGAGCAATGTATTTTTTTTTCCCTTCCTCCCTGATTCCCTGAACAGCCTTGTGTTGTCTGAAAACATCCTCAGGCGTCTGCTACCCACAATCCCCTCCCTCTTTTTCTGCACTTCACTCCTTCACTTCATGATCAATACACACCCAATCTCCTCCCCGTGAAACAAAACACCTGCAACAGCCTCGATAGCAGTGGATTACACCAGAGAACGTGAAACAGTTGGATTAAACATCAAAAGTCTTCACGGCACGAAAAAATGACTTCCAAACTGTCAAAGAAAACACAACTTCGCCATTCCATTGTCCACAGACACTACACAAAAGGGAACGTTGCTCACAATGCTAGACCAATCTCCACAGCGCTGTGGAGGAGGGTCTGGCTAGTCCACACAGCATTCCGGGATGGGAGAAAAACGTGCTCTGGTTTACTGGCATTTCTTTAAACCAATCACAATCGTCTTGGGCGGTGCTAAGCTCCGGACAGAGCCACAGTGCCTCTGCAAAATAGCCTCTGGAAGGAACTTGTTTTGGTGGAACATGTGTACGTTCAGATGTAGTTTTAGTCCTCAACAGAAAACTCAGATTGGACAGATAGTCTAGCTAGCTGTCTGGATTTACCCTGCAGAGATCTGAGGAGCAGTTAACCATAGTCCTCAGATCACACCAGAGGTTAGAACGCCAATACTAAGGAAGAAGAATGGGACGGATATCTGTCACTGGAACAATCCTGGAAATGAAACGTCGTCAATATCGACTACCGCACTAGAGACTTCCGCTGAATGACAATTAATCGTGCAGCTTTTCTAGACTTTCCAAATGTTATCGTACCTAATGGATTAAATTCTGATGTGATAATTGTGATGCTCAAATAAAACTATTTCTCTTTTGCTATATAAGTGTGTGGGGAAAAGTGATTTAGAAAAATTGGCTTTAGAGCTTAGCAAACTTCTTGGGGACCTAGGCTGGATTTGGACTACATTTCTCTTTCTTACTCTCAAACACTGAGCACACTGAGTGTGCTTCGTGGTCATGCTGCGAATACAGATGTATTTCAAACTGCTAAATCGTACTTGAGCTTTGCAAAACAGCATGAGAAAAAAAGAAATCCATTTCAGGATTCCAGCTGAGAACAATGAAGACACACTATAAATACTTTCATTACAGCAATGCTTCCCCTACAGAGATAAAGCCTCTCCTGTGCTTTACTTGTACACTGGCATAATTATGTAGTATGTAATATAGTCTGATTACTGGTCTCTATGACAATGATATGATTTCATCTGGTGATACCTGAAAGAATAAGAAATGTTTTAGTTCATGAACTACATATCCTGTCTACTACTTCTCCCACTGTTGATTTCAGTGCATCCACTAGCAGTAAGTTGAAAGTAACAAACTGTGTTCGGTGAGTGGGCGAGTCAACCAATCTTCAGACACAAATGCAAATGGGAAGCAAATGTGGATAGCTAAAAAAAAAAAAACAATCATTGTTTGTCTGGGGAACTTCTGTTTTTATTTGAATTTAACTAAATACACACTTTAGAAAAGTGAGTTCCTCTATCTGATCCTGCATAACAATTCAGTTCTACATTCTGTACAGCCTACACAAAAAGTTTTAGAAAGAAGACTTAGACATACAGTAAGCTGTATTGATGAGATAATAGAACTAGCTAGAGTCAGTTAAGTTTATCTCAGCAGGCATCTTGGCCTTGTGTGCTCTTAGTATTTTAGCACCCGGACATAATTTGGTTTGAATAAAAACTTTATGTCAGGATTGTGCAGACTTTGACCCAACTTGCAGAGAGTGAGCAGAACATGAGGCAGCAGGACGATTTTGAAGATTTATGAAAGGAAAAAAAACAAAATGTGTCCAGAGGGAGGGGGCAATCTTAAAAACAGGAAAACAAAACCAAAATCCAGAACACCAGGAACACTAGAAAAGCCAAAAGCAAGGGACAACGGGAGCACACAGACTTAATACCCAAGACAACGAGGGTAGTAATGAGAGACAGGGGACATGAGGGTTGACGGACAGGTGAAACACATCACACACAATCACAGAAATGACACTTCAAAATAAAACAGGAAATTAAATAAAAGCCAGGATCATGACACTTACAGTAAGTCCTGGCTGTTTTGGAAGAAGGAAATAATTAGTGAAAAAGTGAGTTTTCTTTAAGTGCTGTATAGTGTAGGTCCCCTAGGGGGTCCTCAGAGTTACTGCAGGTAAAAGTCAAAGTTCAAATTATTATAATTTTTTTTTCTGAAAATTAAAACATCTTAACCGTTAACCGTGAAAACGTTTTCCCCCTTATCTCAACGTTGTTGTTGCTCTTTACAAAGTTTTACATTAAGTTTTTTGTCATTTTCCATAACATTTTTTCAATGTCTTTGTCCCTTTTTTTGATGTTTTCTCAACATTTATGGCGCTCTTTTTGTCGTTTTAGACACTTTTTTCCACTACATTTTGTCACTTTTTCCAACAAGGGGTCCTTGACATAAACAACGTTGATGACAAAGTGTAGAGACTTTATTCAGGCAGCGTTGCTAGTCTAGTGATAACCCTTGTGTTGTCTTCCCGTTAACCATGAACTTGTCCTCGCAGGTCAAACTTCGGATGTTTTTGTCGCTTTCTCTGATTTGTCACTTTTCCCAGCTTTTGGTGCTTTTAAAAAAAAAAACTGGGCTGGTTTAATAATAGGTTTTACACTTATTCTTGGAATTCATGGTCAACAAACCTCATTTATATCAAATTTTACATACGTTTTTAGTTAAAAACGGAGCAATTATGAATTATTTTGACTAATAGTTGAGTGGATCTCAGATGGGTACATGTCAAAGTTTAGTCCGGATACTGTTTTGAAACCATTAAAAAATAATTAAAATGTTAAAAGATTAAATAAAACTAATTATAAATGTAAAATGAATGAAGTATTCATTCATTTTACCTGGAGAATGTTTTATGGAATCATCCATGTTATAAGAAATTCAGACATAATACACTTTGGAACGGGCCAATTTGACCCGAGGACGACACATGGGTTGAAGTCAAATTTGACATTAGAATTTTGGTGTGGTGTTAACACCCCCCTTCCCCCTGGATTGTGATGTCACCCCACCTGCCACATCCCACTTTAAAGCTACAGTCTGTAGTTTCTGTCGCCCTCATGAGGAATTCTATGTAATGACAATGAAACTGCCGTCCACATGATGCAAGCCTTCCCTGATCGGCACCACCCCCACGCCACCGCAGTTGCTAGTAGCCAAGGAGGACACGGAGGATTAAAAAAACATGGTGGACTCTTCAGAAGAGGTCATTTTCTTCACTTGAGTTTCTGTACGGGGAAAGTTGCCGGACGCCACAATCTTCTGAACATAGTCATACTGAGAAGTACAGAGAGAGCTGTGTGGAGCTGATTGTCTTATCTCGTTTTGAAGCCCCGCAATTGGCAATGGCTTGAATGTAATGGACGTTCATTAATATCAAAAAGTCACGTACTAAACAATTTTGGTATGGTTTTAACACCCCCCTTCCCCCTTCCCCACTTGCCAGATTCCACTCTAACCCCTACTAACAAGGGGGCGGTTCAAGACTTTGAGTCTGCGTCTTTAAGTGCCAGTACTTTACTCTCGCAGTTATACTGACCTTATGTGACTTTGAATGTCTGTATATGCGTTGCAGAAATTGCTGCCAGCTTCATTTCAAATTGAAGCCGAAACCAAATGTGTTTGTATGACTTCCCGGCACGCTGCTGTCAGACTGCATCCAAAGCAAGTCGAGCTCCAGGAGAAGAAAAAAACATTTGGCAGAAAAATAACCACAATGAGCTGCGGCAGAACAGTGCCGAAGCAAAGGTTACACTTCCACAGTGGAGAAAGCCATAAAAGAGAGTTTCGGGGGAATGGAGGTGTGAAACTCCCGTCAGGGGGGTCACATCAGCGGTGTCTGTCTCCGTTTCTGGTGGTTTTGAAGGCAAAGAAGGAGAGATTTACACCGATAGGAGGGTGGAGGGTAGAGGGGGCGGGGTTATTGATCCTGAGGACGGTTTGAAGTAAACACAGTTTAAGATGAAAAGTGTCATGGAGGAGACATCGTGTCTCTGGAGGGAGAGAGCCGACACCTCCTCCACTTCACACGGATGTTTGGTGTTTCTTTGTCTGGCGGTTTCAGCTTCTCTTTATTTTCTGTCTGTGTGTTTGTTGTCTGTGCACCTGACTCCCTCATCGGTCAGGAAGACAGGTGCACACACAGGGTGGTTAGGGTTTCCAAAAAAGTATGTCTTTATCTTATTTGTGCAAAAGCTGTAAGAAATACAGTACCAGTCAAAAGTTTGGACACACTTTCCCATTCAAAGGTTCGACTGGTACAAATGTTCTTAGATGAATCCATGACTAAGATGAGACAATGACGAGACGCCACCTCCATCATTTAATGCTGACCACGATGATATCAACATGCAATATGGCTGACGGAAACAAATTCAAAGTCTCGTTTTTCCATCACCTTTCACCTTTCCTTCCCCTGTCTTGTCTCTTTCTCTCTTCAGCACACATTAACTGTCCATGTCTGTCTTTGGTGTCTTCCAACCTCTTGGATAACACTATCCCGTCAGCGGGACCGTTTTCTCCATTTTAGGAGAAAACGTTTTCTTAACTCAAATTGCAAGCATTATATCTTCATGAACACGGTCATGCAGCACATCATTTGAAAGCTTAAAGTCTCATGATTCCATTGAGCCCACACACATATAAGCATATAGCGTTATATGTGTGACTTATAGCGGTTATAATCATGTTTTAAAGTAAAGAAACACAGAAGGATTCTGCGCCGATAATGAAGTCAACGTGCGTCTTTACCTTTCTCTCTATTCACAGCGGTGAAAGATCGCCAGAAACTTTTTTTTCCTGCTTTGCCAACAGTTCAAAGAATAAGTACATCCAAGCCTTTTAATCCAAAACGAGCTGGTCCCCTCACAATCTTGTAGATTCTGGCCATGTTTCCTTGTAAACAAAGCTGAAAAGTCCATCATTTATGGACTTTAATCGCTCCTACTGCTGGCTCTGCTAACGGTCCAGTGTATCCTTCTATTCAGCAAGTTTGGTTGACTCAACAGCTTTTGATTGACAGGTCGTTTCAGCCAATCCGTCTACTATAACCTGAGTTATCCCGTATGGAAGCCAATCAAGTCGCACGATTTACAGAGGGCAAAAGTGGGAAAGACTGGCATCTATTCCAACCAGTCAAAAGCAATAGTTATAAAACCTCCCTGTGTAGCCAATAAGAAGACGAGTTGATTGATACCAAACATGACCAGAAAATTTTAACCTTGTGATGGCTCCAGCTGTGTCAAAGCAAAAATAAGGCCTTAGTTATTGCATTTCACCATTTCATCAAATTATAATGACTTATTTCTATAAAATTATGCGTGTAGTTATTTTAGATATGTGTATGAGTGATGTGGATGTGTTTTTTAGTTTGAGAAGTTTTTTATTTTGCACTTTTTGGGCTTTTTTTCTGAGAGGAAATAAGAAAAACGCACAGACATATCTGTAGAAATAACTTCATAAAATAGCCATTTTCTGAGTCATTTTCTTCTGGATTTTTTCTGTATTAAGTTCAGACATGTGGCTGGGGTACTATTTTTGTATGTAGATCATGTAATATGCTTACAGTAGTGTTTTTTAATAATTTTACATATGATTTACTTGGACGGAAATAGAAATTCTCTATTCTAACCTCTTCAGCTCTGTGTCAGTAAGACCTAGACTCACACTGACACTAGAAACAAAAAATTGAGAGTGTTAGCTTCCTAATGACCTCGGGACCCTCCCAGAGGGCCAAAGGATGGGGGAACTGTAGCAATTTTTTTGGGGGAAAAATTTACGCGAGAAAAACATATATTTTGAAGTGATTTGTGAAGAGGCAACAAAAAACATGCGAGAATGAATCTTCCTTCCAATACCACTGATATAGTGCCAATATTATATAGTGTCAATATTCATTGGAAAATACAGGGCTTTCAACTACATTCACCCAGGAAACGCTCGTTCGTTCCTCGGGAATGTCTTCATCCAAACCACGACCGTTTTCTTAAATTTAACGAGTCGTTTTGGTGCCTACGCTTAACAGTCATCGCATGACGCTCACTTTTTCTTTCTAAACTCCACTACCATGACACACGCCTGTCCTGGAGCAGCTAAATACAACCAGCAACTGTTCAACCGCACTATACTGTAGACTGCTGTAGAATGACGTCACAGCACTTTACTTAGTTTAACATCTATTTAGGTATTTAATGATTTATTGGTGAAGTAGCATTGATCACTTTGAGGGGGGGTGGGAGTGGGTGTACATTTTGTCCCCATCGGAGATAAGCAGTAGCAGGGATATGTAGACCAGAAGAGGGGAAATCCCAAGCATCCCCTCCGGCAAATCGCATCCCGACTACAGTCCTTGGTCGGGTCAGGGTGGTTAATTAAAGGGGCGAAAGTGGGCCAAAACGATCTATAACTTCTCTCTGGCCCCTTTGATTAATAAATAAATTAATATATTAATATTTTATTCTGCAGCAGTGCACCGTCGAGAATCCATGAACGAGGCAAATGTCTGTGTCTGTTCACGTGCCTGTTATAACAGCAGGAGAGTTGAGTGTTTGGCACAATAGATTAACTCAAATGTCCATTAAATGACATTTAACACAGGAATAGGACTACCTTTAAAAAAAAAGTAGCTGACAAAATTCAAAGAGAAAACATTTTGAGTGAAAGTTATGACATTTTTCAGCAAGTAATGCTAACTTTACACCAAACGACTTTTCAAGCGATTCCACTGTCGCAGAAAATTTTCCAATATCAGAATGAATCTTGAGTCTTGCTGGAGTCGGGGTGCTCCCGTCGTCCAATCGTTTGGTGTGAGGTCATAAAACTCAGTCCCAGTCAGTCTTTTTCTGTCTTGACGTTGCGTAAATGTATTATCCTAAGTATTAAGTCTTGGTAGTGAAGTGAAATCACGTGAACATTGTCAATAACCAATGGGTGCAATCCCTCCAAGACCAAGACGAAGCAGCAAACGGCTAGAGCCAGTGTTGTTTATCGTTGCTATGGTGCAGTGCTAAGCTAAACGCCAAAAAGGGAAAGTTGCAGATTTCAACTCTTCTGAAATGCGTCATCCAACAGGAGTTTTACAGGCGGGTAAACACGGACGTCCGGGTACTGGAGACATTCATCTGCATGTACGTCAAAACTGAAAACCTTCCCCTAAGCTACTAGCTAACGCTAGCTAGCTAGCTTGGTTACATTACATAAAGAATTTAGTTGCAGTGATCCTATGTGTGACCCTTTACATCTTATGACAGGCTTTAACGTGAGATGTGAGATGGTGTCAGACTTTAGTCTGCTGTCTTCTAGTGTATGGTAGGCATAACACATTTTGAAATGCCTTTGACTAAAACTTTAAAACTATGATATATCTGGTGAGATGCCAGTTCAACTCCTGGGCACTACCAGGTACTCTTGAGCAAGGCACCGTACCCCCACCACGCTGACATCTCTCCATTTGTGCATGAATAGGCCCTGAGTGTGTGTGTGTGTGTTTTCAGGCCTATGTATTGTGGGGATTTCTACCAAAAACAAAATGTAAATTGTAATTTCTTCACTGGGGCTCAATAAACAGCATACATTATTATAACTAACACTAATAAGCATCTTTGTCTAAAGACCAAGACACTGCTCCCTACCTCACAATTTTCTCTGTCTCATAATTTTATTATTTGACGTGTTTTTCCTCGTTCTGGTAGAAATGGGCCTCCGCGACCTTTTACACAGAAATGGATCATAAAGTGAAATATATGTCTTGAATTAAACTACCTATATACAGAAAACAACTTAAAGACTGTGAATGAGCGTACTGGCAGTTTGGTTTTGAGAGTTTCAGATTTTATTTCTTCTTTCCCTCCCCCGCGTCCTCTGATAACAGCTGACAGTAGATTGGCGTTTTCCCAGCGCCGTGCCGGATCCAAAAAACTGAAGAAACAACAACAATCCCAAAAGCAAAAGGTCTCCGTCTCTCCTGTGACTCACACAATCCTACGCCGTGTGTAATCTTAAAGCTTTTCATTTGTAATAACGTGAGCTCTCCGCGGCGAGATGAAGGCGTGCACTTAAAAGCATCCATCACCGCTGGCCATGTGTCTACATCCAGCTGTGGCTGAAATGTCCTTTCTCAGTATCACGCATTGAGTCAGACAGTTCCATTACAGCTTCCAGCATTAGGCCGCACATTCAGGCCAATTTAGGTGAGTAAGTGCCCGCCATCATACTTTACTCTGCAGATGGGCTTCGGAGGCTCAATTTAAAAAGAGAAGAAGGTCTTAGCTTTCAAATTTATATTAAATGAGGGAGTTGGTGACAGTAGTTGGTAAAAAAGAAAAAAGTAGATTTCTTTGCTCAAGCTCAAAACAAGTTGTTGACAGTATTATTTATGTCTATTGTTAACTGTTTTCATAGAAGCAACATAATTGTGGTCAATTTGTTCCACTTCCGATTCTTTCATTCACTGTAATTTAAATCCAAAAGGGTTTCTGGCACATGATTGGATTACAACTAAAGATGTTCCGTTACCGATACCAGTATCGGTATTGCCTTCGATACTGCCTAAAACGACAACAAAGAAATGAAACTAAGAAATCATATCCCATCCATGCAGGGATAGTAGTATACAGCTGTTAAAATATGATAAAATATGACACACTGGTATCGGATCAGCACTCAGTATCGGCCGATATGCAAGTTTAGGTATCAGGATTGGTATCTGGCAGCAAGTATCGGACCATCTCTAATTACATCAGGATGTCAGCCGTGGCTCCTACAACATAGGTTTACATTCTACTAACACGTGTTGGATAGACTTAATAGCGTAGATTATTTTCATTGGCAATGCTTTTTTCAATTCAGGAATTGTGACGCCCTAATATCACATGGTTGGATATACACAACTTGACACTGGGTACAGGGGTTTAGGTCCCGTTGTTTGTTTTTAGGCTAGGGATGTGCTCGTATCACAATTTCATAGCGTGAAAATTGTGGCCAAAATATTTGTGACTACATTTTTTTTTTTCCAACCCTATTCATATGTTTTTGTGTCTAAGGGACTGATGGGAACAACAATCGTTGACATTGGTCCAGCATTAAGTGAGATGTCTGCAGACACACAGCGGAGAAACAAGCTACAATGTAAGTTAATGGGGCAATTGTCCAGCTTGTATTTCGCTTCACAAAAGTGCTCGTTTTGCAATTGACAGGCTTAGATTAATATTCTAAGTGTCTGACCACAATATGGAAAGGATCCCTTTAGAGATAGATCTTTAAAACCTCTTTGAGACCTTTTTGTTTGACAAGAAACAGCTCTGACGTCGCTGGCGCTAAACCCACCAGACTCCATTTAAAAAAACAATACTTTTAGCGTGCATGGACAACTCGTTCTCACTCCGAACGTGTAAAATATAGACGTTTGGACAATGGCTGTCCGCATGTGCATGCAACGTTAAAGGCGCCCTTTGGCGTGTGTGTAGAACATACTGGGGAGAGCAGCATCTAGACGGGGTAGTATGTAAGGGGGACATTTTGTGTAGGGAGGTTGGCCGGGAGGGTGGATGGGTCAAACACAAGACTTTCAACCATGAGAGCGGGGTTCGTGTCCGCAACCATCCCATTACTGCCACGTGTTATGAAACCGAAAGCCCACCCGCAAGCTTTTCCTTTCCGGCAAGAGTCCCAACCAAGCGCGTTTAGGTAAAGCATGTTATACGAAGCTAAAGGAGACCTTTCACGTCAGTAACGACGACAAAGGCATTTGACCAAGGGTCCGTATTTTACAAGATGAGAGAGAGAATGTGTTATTATGGAGCAAAGATATTGGTGTTTTTTTCCAGGCAGTTTATGTTTAGGGATAAGGTTGACTGACTGGAAGGCGACGTTGGAGGCAAAAACACCATGGAGCCCACATATTTTCACATGTAAATTGGTAAACTATGTGTTTATTTCCACCAAAACTAGAGTTGCGATGGCTGGAAAGGTGGAAAGACAGCCCAAAACAGCTTTTCATAGTTGTATTCAGTTTCTGTAAACTTTGACTTAAGTGTATTCTACTATGCTAAAATTACTGGTTATTTACATGGAGTCTGGTGGCTGTAGCGAACGCAATTTCTCAGATGTTCTTATGTTAAAAAAAGGATCTTACTCAGAAAGGTCAACCTCCTTAGAGATCCTTCCCATAATGTTGTCAGACACTTCCACACATTAATCTGAGCCTGTCAGTGGCAAAACAAGCACTTTTGTGAACGTAAATATAAGCTGCACAATTGTCCCATTAACATACATTGTAGCTTGTTTCACCAATGCTGCAGTAATTACATTTTTTAATCATCTAATTTTGAAACAAACAAGCCATTCTTGTTGCGACTGTTGTTTTGTGCTCTTCGTTTTTTAAGTATCGGGTTAAATATCAGTTTCAAAGTATGGTTTTAGCACTGGTATCGGAAAAAAAAACAAGCAATACCCAACCCTAGGTATATTAGAGAAATAACTAGTGTCAGGTAAACCTCTTGCCTGTGCAGCTTTCTATTCATCTCACAAACGGGAGGATGAATCTCCAGGTCTGTTCAGGTCTCTCTCTGTCTCTACCGCTCCTGCCTCTCTCCCTCTCGCCACAACAATCCAATTAAACGCTGAAAACATCTGATTCCATTCGCAGAGGGAGTCATTCAGGCTCAGATAAACACACAAACAAGGCCAACAATGAACATCAAACGCCATCGCTCACAAGTATGTTTTTTCCCCCCTCCTCCAAAGAGAGATGGATGGGAGGGGGGGAGGGGGAGGCTGTTGGTGGAGGTACAGTAGCAATGCCCGGCTCTGAGGTTCTGCGTTGGGGAAGGGGGTTGGAGGGTCACAGGGAGGCGAGACATGTGACGCCGCAGGCTCGCTGTTTCTGAGCAAAAGGTTTCCATGAGCTGAAAATCAATGTTAATCTGAGGCCACCTGGGCGTGTAAACAGAGCCATAATGGAAGTATACGTGCACCCACCCCACCTACACACACACACACACACACACACATACACACACACACAGAAAAACAACAAATACATCTCCACCTCCAAATACTATCCAGGCATCATATGTGCTGTTCACAAGCCTGCAGGCCATCTGAGAGAGAATGACAGGATGAGCCACGGAAGGAGAGGAAAGAGAGATACAACTGTCTAAAAAACAGAGGAATATAAATGAAAAGAAAGACTACAGTAAAGAAAACTGAGAGGGAATAAGGGAATCTCTTTTGAACTAATTGTGTTCATCCCTCCAGTAGAGTTCCTCTCTGGAGCCTCTTCCCCCGGTGGAACAAAACCTTACTAAGGCACACACTTGTAAGTCGACCCAGAGCGTCAAATAGTGACGCCAACAGTACCGACCAAGCGCCTCTCAATATGACGCTAACGTTTTGGGTCAATAACAAACGCCAAAGGCACCTGACCAAGCTTCGCTGCTGGAGATCGCGAGAAAGGCCAACCAACCTCCAACTGGACGCGCCACTGTGACGAACATACAGACGTAGGCCGTGTTCACACGTGGCGTCTTATTTGAAGCTGTCAGCGTCTGACATCATAATCGTAGTGTGGAGTAAACCGTTGTTTTCAAAAAAAGTCCTGAGTGCTTTTCTTGAAAGACCGCCGCCGACTTCTTTTCTGAGTGTCTATTTGAATTTGATAAAACTTTGACTTTTCTGATGAATAAAACACGCCCTAGGTAGAGTGTTTTTTTTGACAGCCAACCAATGGCAAGCGGAGTAGCCAGACCTGTCGTTTCCATAATGACAAGAAAAAATGGAGTCGGAGCACAGCGAGTTGTACGCTTACGCGGTATGACCGGGTGCTCCCTGTACAGGGAAGTCACTTTGTTTTATCTTTAACACTACAGTAGGCTATATGCCAATGTTGTTTTCAATAAAAAAAAATTAAAAATAAATATGCACAAAGCAAGCTGATCCACTTTTCCATGTTGATAAAAGCATTACAATGAGAAAAAGATAATGGGACAAAAAAAAAGTAAGGGACATTTAGAATAGATAAAAATGTGTGATTAATTGTGAGTTAACTATAACTTTAATGTGATTAATCGCAATAAAATATTTTAATGGTTTGACAGCACTAGCTTAAAGAAATGCCAATAAACCAGAGCACGTTTCTCTCCCATCTCAGAATGCTGTGTGGACTAGCCAGAAGGTCTGGCAATGCGAGACGACAGACAACTGTGGAGAATCGGATTTTCACGAGGTAGAGGGATGTTTTGGCAAATACAATGGCTCATTGTGAGAAAGAGAGAGAGAGAGAGAGAGAGAGAGAGAAAGAGACATTCTGTTTGTTTGCTTTTATCTTTGTTTTCTTTCTTACATTTGACACTAGCGATTTCACTGTACATTGATATATTGTTGTGTTCATGTTTCTTTTTGTTTTTAAAGTGCCCATATTTTGATTGTTGTGTCTCTTGTGCTTCCAGATGCATACAAAGTTGGAAAAAAACATCCATGGTGTTTTGAGTGAGACAATTTCTGAACGTCCTTTGACTTCAGTCTCCGGGTGTGAAAGTGTTATCTAGCTGATGGGATCTTACCGAGCTACTGAGCATGTGCGACTCCAAACAAAGATAGTATAGCAGTGAGACGTCTCACTCTGTAGCTAAAACAGAGTCCTAAACACACAGGGTGAAAACAG
Source organism: Percina caprodes (assembly GCA_013375575.1). Taxonomy (NCBI): domain Eukaryota; kingdom Metazoa; phylum Chordata; class Actinopteri; order Perciformes; family Percidae; genus Percina; species Percina caprodes. Next base: position 5,267,122 of record JABXJD010000016.1, read on the forward strand.
GATCTGCAGCAATGTGCAGTACAACAAAAATATGGTGTTTTTAGAAATGAAACCATGGCAACCTATTCTGGTACAACCTCAAAATACAATTATGAACCTGAAAATGAGCAGATACGTACATATTTTATTGTACGCATGTATTTCTCTCACATTATTATCCTTGCTGCTATGGCAATATTGTTATTTCTGACATTCATGCCAGTAAAGTAATTTCAATTCAATAGAGAGAGAGAGGGGAGGGGGGGGAGAGAGAGAGAGAGAGAGAGAGAGAGAGAGAGACAAGTAACATGAAGAGAAAATAGAGGGAGGTCAGTCCAGATCAGACCCAACCCTCTGGCTGTGTCAAGGCTAGATACAGTGCATCTTTTTACACACACACACACACACACACACACACACACACACACACACACACACACACACACACACACACACACACATGTAACAGCCTTAGGCTAACACATTTAGCTCCCATGAATAAAGTATTGAGCAGAGAGAATATAGCTTCCACCAAGAGTTGCTGGATTTGGACAAAACAAACTGGATCCTACGGTGGCCGACAGGGCCAAACGCCCCGCTACTTAAAAAACACATGCAAATTAAGAAAACAACTTTATTAAAATGACAACACATGTGCAGCATTCAGCAAACGCACTGCAAATACACACAACACAACCAAATACAGAAAGAAAAGCACACAAACCCCGAAAAACAAAGCGATGCAAAAAGAAAAGCAGCAACAAAACAACGCTGCATCCAGATTACACAGCAGAAGTGACAGTAAGAACTAGAACACATGCAAAAAGGTAGCGTTGCATGGTTGTAGGAAAAATAGGACCTGTTTAAGACCTAGAACACAATACTTACACAATGTAAGACTTTAAAACGGTTAAATTGTTGAGAAAGGTATGTTTGGCGTCCCCTGACCGGTTATTTTGACTGCTTTTGGGGAGTAGGGTTCTGATAAATTTTTTGAGGGTGACAAATCTACCTCTTCTAAATATTGGGGGTGGGGACTTAAATGTGTCTCTCAACGATTAATCATGCAATTAATCGTAACATTTTAATGGACTGACAACCCTGGTCTCTATTATGTGTGAAACAATCAGCTGTACTCACTGGACTGCGGCAGCATGGAGGTGTACACCTTGGGGTCGATGGTGCCCATGGGCGGAGGCAGCAGTGGGTTGGTGAAGCTCCGTAGCGGGTGCGTGGGCCGCACACAGGCCGTTGGGATGGTCCGAGCGCTCCCGGCCTGGGAATCCTCGGCAGCGGCAGCAGCAGGGGCTCCTGGGATTGGGCCGACACCCAGAATATGTTCCCCGGGCGGTGCAGAGGAGCCAGGGAGGAGTGGAGGAGCCGTCTGGGGCAGAGGCTGCTGCTGGAGGAGAGGATTGGTGGGGGTGTCTGAAGACATCACTGAGGAAGAGGGAATAGGAGAAGAAGGGAGTAAGTGGGTGAAAAGAATTGCCGGGAGGATATGAAGACGTGAGATGTGTTTGCGGTGAATTTGGGTATGGGAGAAAGGAAAGAGTGGAGAGGGAGAGAGAGAAGGGCAAAAGACAAAACATCCAATTATTGTAAGGAGTGAATACTCATTTGGAGTACATCAAAAAACAAACGTGTGAATATTCTTGCCTCAACATCCCTAAAGCACTTTAGGGTTTTTCATAGACAGTTCTGCGTAGATGTAGGCAGTAATATGCTGAGAAAATATGGCACTGTGTAAATTACTGTTGCTGCAGGACTGCCCTGGGACTGAGAGCGTTTTTGTCAGGAATGCAAATGCGAAGCCAGACTGCATGGACCTTCTACCATATGCTTCATGGCCTGAGGTCCTTCAACATGTGTATATGTACAAATAGACAGACGACGGATCATGTTGGTCTACAGTCTATGTTTTTCGATGCGTTTTTCTTCCACAAAAGGCTATCGTATCTTTAAAACTTCAATAACCAGATTCTAAAACTTTGGCCTTATCCTCACGCATGAAGAAATCCTGAGTTTCTTTTACTTTGTTGGGTGTAACTCGCTGGCGTTTCTGTGGTTCTACGTCGGTTAAGTGTCTTCACGCTGAGAAAATGCCCATTTTTTTGTGTGAGAGAAAGAATAAGGAAAATAAGAGCTCAGTGTAGATTAACCAGAGCATTAGCATCCTCTCCTCGCCACACTGAGAGACAGCAAAGGAACCCCCCCAACCTCCTCGTCAATAGCTACATAAACAAAAATGGCACGTCCACTAAGGCCTATATAAAAGAGACTTCAGATACAGTTTTAGGGGACCTCTAAGGTCTATATAAAAGAGACTTCAGATACAGTATTAGGGGACCACTAAGGTCTATATAAAAGAGACTTCAGATACAGTATTAGGGGACCACTAAGGGCTATATAAAAGACTTCAGATACAGTATTAGGGGACCACTAAGGTCTGTATAAAAGAGACTTCAGATACAGTATTAGGGGACCACTAAGGTCTAAATAAAAGAGACTTCAGATACAGTATTAGGGGACCACTAAGGTCTATATAAAAGAGACTTCAGATACAGTATTAGGGGACCACTAAGGTCTATATAAAAGAGACTTCAGATACAGTATTAGGGGACCACTAAGGTCTATATAAAAGAGACTTCAGATACAGTATTAGGGACCACTAAGGTCTATATAAAAGCATCCAAAGAGCACCATGTCAGGGGACCTTTAAGATAATTCTAAACAGATTTTTGTATTTACAACTCAGAACTGTAGTTGTGGACGTCAGTTATGACGGCCTACGTATTAAAACCTTGTCAGCTTTAAACAAACCTATGCACGTCGTGTGGTAGGGTTAGGCTTGATTTGTTTTTGGGCCCAATCTAAGCTCTTCTCTACCACGTCCTTGATGCCTGATTTTTTTTTTGAGGAAAATTATAGGAAATGAAATAGGTTTATCACTGAATTAGCAGAGCTTTGTTTGCCACTAGTCTTCCTTAACAACATGGGCTGGAGCACAGCAACACCAACAGGAGCCAGGATGGATCCCTATCCGATCAGGCAGGTCGCACTGAGAGTTCCAATCTGGCGCATCTGATCACAAAAGTTGCATTGAGAACATATGTAACCACGGCCGAAAAATTATGTACGGAAGAGGATTAGGGCCCCCTGTGAAAAAATTTATTGAGTTCTGACTTTTTCATTTTTTACTTACATATTTTTAATTTTAGACATTAAAAAAGTCAGAATTCTGATATTAAACATAAATGTGTCTAGAGTTTTCTGAGAAAAAAGTAATGTGGCCCTAATTCTCTTCCGTAGTGATGCATTCAAGCCAGATGTTAAAAAAAATCAGTTCAACCACTGAATGATCTCTGTAGGCAAGAGAGCAGTGCGATGTATGAGTGATTTCCAGCAGTCATTGTTTGTATAGTCTCACTTTGCCCGACCATCCACACGCTGTGGAGCAGAGGAGGGTCTGGCTACTCCACACAGCACTACGGGTTAGGAGAAAAATGTGCTCAAGTTTATTGGTATTTCTTTAAACCAATCACAGTCGTCATGGGCGGTGCTAGGCTTTGGACGGCGACGGAGCCGCTGCAAAATTGTTGCACGAGAGAAAACTCTGATTGGACAGATATTCTAGCTAGCTGTCTAGATTTCCCCTGGAGAGATCTGAGGAGCAGTTAACCACAGTCCTCAGAAATACCACTCACCAGCTCATTATAAGTGTTTGTTTTGCTATCAGCTCCCCTGCTGTGTCGGCTAATTCAATGACTTAAGCCTCTCTCCGTCCCTCTGCTGTGTTAAATCACTGATACAAGCCAAGCAGGAATTTGCCAATTACTGAAATACTGTTCCCCACCATGTCATTTAGTATTTAGCTCTGCTGCAAATTTGGCTTAAAGACGAGCAGGGGGGGGGTACAGTGGAGGGACAACTGAAAGATTAAGATGTTGCAGTGTAAGCTCTGTTGTATTTATAAAAGGTTGAGGTTGTAATATTTGTTACATATGTTATTTTTTTTTTTTTTTAACCTGTTGCAGTGGCCATAGCAATGGCATCACTAGTTACAATAGGGATGCATCAATAATAATCATTACCATGGCAATAACAGGGTTTCTACAGGTCTCATGAAGCCAAATTGAAGACTATTTAAGACCATCATGAATGAAATTTAAGACCTCTATCACAACATAAAAAGAAGATGATGTCAGAGTCCGGAAACATCCGAAACAATTCTCCAAAACAATTCCCCGATTTCCTCATTGGAATGATGGTGTCTAGAGTGGCAGCAATTTAAGTTGCATGTTGGTCTTGGTTGCAGTCGTAATACAGGGAATTATATTTGGAGTAGCAACAGAAAGAACATTTCAATGAGCGTTAGAGGTAGCGCTCCATGGACGGAGGACAATTAAGACCAGTTTAAAATAATTAAAGACCTAGAACACAACACCTCACTTTTTAATGCCTAAAATTTAAATTTTTAATTGCATAATAGTAAATCAGTAGTAGTAGCTACTGTGGTATTTATGCATCTCTACTAGTAGTTCTGTAGTACTTCTGGCTATGTAAAAGTTCTGCTCCCTATGCCGTGTTTCCACTGTATAGCGCAGTATAGCTGTCTACGCCATAGTTTTAAAAAATTGGGTCAAGTGAATATAAAATATTGTAGATATTGTATATTGATCATAGATTAGAAATGGCAGGTGAGGGCATTATTTCCTCCTGCATCAGTGGTCTGCAGTGTTTTACCTCCTCCTTTTAGCGACTGCTCAGCTCGCTTGCAATCTCGACCTCGAGGTGCTAACAAAGAAAGAACCAGCCACTATCCGCTAATGGAAACGTGAAAATAACCCTTCTAATGTGTGACAGACTGAATTAAATAGCATTCCATTCATTGCATTCTTCACAATATATTTGTTTGCACCTTCTGCACTCAATTCGTTAAGCCTCCTTTTATTCATTTTAAAACAGCTATTTTATACATATATACACAGTATATACATATATATATATATATATATATATATATATATATATATATATATATATATATATATATATATATATATACATATATATACATATATATGTACATATACATATACATATTTTGTAATTGTAACCCATTTTCTGATTTTGATTCTGGGGGGTATTTACCATCAAACGTCATACTGTAGCAGTGTTTACAAAAAAATGTAAAAAATGCAGTGCTCAACAATAACGGTTGCCTGATTGCTCCACTTGCCCGTTTGGGCATCACTGTATGCTAATCATTTGATTTGAATGTGCTTTTGGCCATTTTTATTATTTTTTCTTCACTTTTAAGGCTTTTAAAGTTTTACTTTTTCGACATTTTCTGACGTTTTGGTTTACATTTTTGACTTGTTTTTTTCTCAAACTTTTTTTCAACATTTTTCCTCAGAAAAAAAGAATTATATAGGGGCCAGTAGAATAGTAGAATTTGTTTTTACTTGCCCGAATGGACAAGTGAAAGAAAACCTTAGTGTTGAACCTGAACATGTATTTCACACCAATGGACCAAAGCCAGCGTGCATCTCTGTCTCTACATTAGCATTAGTAGTATTCTCAGAAGTGTTAGTAGTAGTAGTACCTGGAGTGTATCCTCTGTCCACGGTCAGGCTTGGGAAAGGCATCGGTCTCAGGCTGAACTTGTTGTGAGTGAAGCCGCAGGAAGGGGAAGGTAGGATCCCCGGATACTGGGAGGAGTCCAGAGCAGGCACCGGGATGGCACTGACCACCGCTGCAACACAGCAACAACACAGTCAGTAACACAGTCAGTGGTCTCACATTGCCGGACCCTCCTACGCAGCGCTGCGGAGTCCACACAGCATTCCAGGATGGGAGAGAAACATGCTCTGGTTTATTGGCATTTCTTTAAACCAATCACACTTAAGTGCGGAGGGGAGCCACAGTGCCGCTCCAAAATATCCTCGGGAAGGAAATTGTTTTGGTGGAACATGTGTAGGTTCAAAAGTTGTTTTAGTCGTGCAAGAGATGTGAGGAGCAGTTAACCATATCGGAGTTTAAAATTACAACACAAGGAAAGCGGAAGGTGACATTTGAAATCAGACATGCGAAAAGAGTGACATCCGGCCGAATTTCCAGCAGAATGAGAGCAATCCCAGATGTGGAACTTTGTGGATATAGACTACCCAGTCCCAAGGCGTGCCTCAAGGCTTTGTGCTTGGACTCATCCTCTTCACCATCAACATGTGCCCCCTTGGTCAAATTATCTGGCAACATGGACTCAAGGCATTTTTTTTTACACCAAAAGGTCCGGACCAAGGTCCGAACTAACATTCATGTTTAATTACATTGTATGCATTTGATCCCATTCTTTTTGGTTTCACATAGTTATTTTGCTAGCGAAGTGCACTAAAAAACGTTCCATGACAAACTTATGACGTGTCGTCACCACATACATGTGTTGCGTCTCCCTTTGGTTGGTGTGTAGACGGCGTGAGTCTGACGTTGGCGTGTTGTCATTTTGGCATTTTCCTTATATCATAAATGAACAAATAAATGAGCAAATCCTTGACTGTGTTAAAATGGCATTACTACCAGCAGCAGCAACATTAAATATCAAATCTCCTCTTCTCCCCACTTACTTCCACGACTTACTTTTTCTTGTTCTAGCAGGGTTTTATTCTGGGTTTTTTCATCTTCTTCTATGGTATGTAGTTGCCTAACTTCCTGTTATTGTTCGAAAGTCCGAACCACCCAAAAAGTGTTTTCATACTGCAAAGGAACTGAACCAGTTTGGCCAGGACCGAGACCACCTCTTTTGATCTGTCCAATATTTGGTCTTTTGATCCCATCCGTGGTCCGCGGCACCTTTCTCACCTGAAATTTTGGTCTGGACCAAACTGAAAAGTCCGTACCAAATGAGGTAGTTGTGAAAACGCCATCCACTCAGCTCCCCCTCTCCCTGCTCAACTGTCCGCATGCCGTTAAAAGCCTGGATGTCAACCAACCTACTCAAACTGAACAGCAATAAAACAGAGCTCTTGGTTGTGGCCCCCAAGGTGCTGCTCTGGAAGGTTGGAGATCTTATCCTGGATGTTGATGGGTGCGCCATCTGCCCATCCTCTGACATCTGCAGCCTTGGTGTAATCCTGGACTCCACCCTCTCTTCCTATACTCACATGAAATCCATCACCAAATAAAGGGAAAGCAGCTTTATTTGTAATCAGCCTGATTTCATCTCAAAAACATCTCCAGACTCGGCTAGAACTTCAGACTCCGTGGTAGAAACCTTCATACATGCTTTTATTACTTCCCGCTTGGAGTCCTGTCTAGGGTATCCAGCAAAACCCCAGACACTCTCCAGTACGTCCAAAACTGCCACTAATGTTAGCTCACCCACACTAAGACCTGGCAGCATATGACCCCAACCCTCATCCACCTTCACCGGCTCCTAACTAAATCCTGCATCAAATATAAAATCCTCCTTCTCACTTACAAATCCCTCCATGCCCTGGCCCCACAGTACCTCTCCAAGCTCCTTTATTCATGCACCCCACCCTGCAACCCACGGTCCTCAGACGCTGGCCTGCTCACTATTCCCCACACCAGACTCTGTACCTTTGGAGTACAGAGCCTTTAGTGTTGCAGCCCCATCCCTCTGGAACACCCTCCCCGCAGATATCCGTAATGCTACATCCCTGGACATCGCCAAAACTCCTGAAGCATCACCTGTTTAGCACAGCCTACAAACTCCTTTAGCTTAGCCAGAGTAATTCTGTAAAGTGTCCTTGGGTTTCGTAAGTTATAATTACTATCATTATTATTAATATTAAGTAAACAAGCCACATCAAGCAACGCTTGATCAGGTGCCTTTGGCATTTGTCTCCTTTAGCATTACATTTAGATGGACTACTGGCTTAACTTTTTGACGCTCTGGGTCTGGGTTCGAATGTCATTTTGTACAAATACAGGTGGGCTCTCCCTGAGGGAGCGAGTCCCTGAGGCATGTCACCTCATCACTAGGGGTCCAGTTCTAAATAAAGGTCGACGACCAGACCCCTTAAAGGCGGTGAGCAACATTGTTCAGTAGCCAGCTGTCAAGGCTTAGTTATGAAATGCCATGAGTTATGAGTTATCATCCAAAACTGACTTCAAAACTGACTTTTTCTCAGTTTCTGTTACACTGCTAACGCGGACTGAATGCCTGTAATACTCTTTATTGACACACATGTCAATAAAGCTTTTTCAATTGAATACTAAGTGACTGATAGGAGAAGACAGAGGGGGAGGGAGTTTTCTTCCGCCTCCTGCTTCCTCTTGCTTTGGACCATGCAATCTGATTCTACTAAACCCTGATCAATACCAGTAATGATTGGAAAGTATCGACAAATGGCAGTAATGCTGTGATCAGCAGGTTTAAGAGGCGTATGTATGCATGTGTGTGTGTGTGTGTGTGTGTGTGTGTGTGTGTGTGTGTGTATGTGTGTGTCTGGTTTACTGTAATTTGCTGTGATCATTTAAAGAGGAGCAGGGTTTGACTACAGCAGCGAGACGACCAGAGATGAGCATGTCTAATCAATACCGTTATTGACTGACAATATTGACGATTTTGGTGCAGTGAGATACGGGTTAATGTGTGTGTGTGTGTGTGTGTGTGTGTGTGTGTGTGTGTGTGTGAGTGAGTTAGTACGTGTTTTGTGTTTTCTTTCTTAAATTTGAAAATCTTTTTCAACGATTTAGTATTAAAATACTGTTAAAAGTATTAAAAGTAAAATACTTTCTTTATTGACCCTATCATTTCAATTAATTAATCTGAGAAAAACTAACGCATTAAAAAACAAAACAACGCAGATTAATCCATTCCCTATTGACTACCATATGGCCACTATTCGACTGTAAAATGAAGGAGGGATCATTGATTGGAACATTTCCTTCCTGAAGCACTGTTGAATTTATTTCCTCAGCATATAAAGTCATATTGTTGATTGTCATGGTCATTATTTGAACAGTAAAAAATAATAATAAAATCACTTTTTGAACTTTAATGTGCTGATAATTCATTGATTCATTTGAATTTAAATATTTAATATACTTTTTTACAGCAAAAATGAGGTATGCAATTAATTTAGGTTAATTAATCAGAATGTAATTAATGAGATTACATTTTTAAATCGATTGACTATATATACAGGTAAAAGCCAGTAAATTAGAATATTTTGAAAAACTTGATTTATTTCAGTAATTGCATTCAAAAGGTGTAACTTGTACATTATATTTATTCATTGCACACAGACTGATGCATTCAAATGTTTATTTCATTTAATTTTGATGATTTGAAGTGGCAACAAATGAAAATCCAAAATTCCGTGTGTCACAAAATTAGAATATTACTTAAGGCTAATACAAAAAAGGGAGTTTTTAGAAATGTTGGCCAACTGAAAAGTAAGAAAATGAAAAATATGAGCATGTACAATACTCAATACTTGGTTGGAGCTCCTTTTGCCTCAATTACTGCATTAATGCGGCGTGGCATGGAGTCGATGAGTTTCTGGCACTGCTCAGGTGTTATGAGAGCCCAGGTTGCTCTGATAGTGGCTTTCAACTCTTCTGCGTTTTTGGGTCTGGCATTCTGCATCTTCCTTTTCACAATACCCCACAGATTTTCTATGGGGCTAAGGTCAGGGAGTTGGCTGGCCAATTTAGAACAGAAATACCATGGTCCGTAAACCAGGCACGGGTAGATTTTGCGCTGTGTGCAGGCGCCAAGTCCTGTTGGAACCTGAAATCTCCATCTCCATAGAGCAGGTCAGCAGCAGGAAGCATGAAGTGCTCTAAAACTTGCTGGTAGACGGCTGCGTTGACCCTGGATCTCAGGAAACAGAGTGGACCGACACCAGCAGATGACATGGCACCCCAAACCATCACTGATGGTGGAAACTTTACACTAAACTTCAGGCAACGTGGATCCTGTGCCTCTCCTGTCTTCCTCCAGACTCTGGGACCTCGATTTCCAAAGGAAATGCAAAATTTGCTTTCGTCAGAAAACATGACTTTGGACCACTCAGCAGCAGTCCAGCTCTTTTTTCCTTAGCCCAGGTGAGACGCTTTTCGCTGTTTCTTGGTCAACAGTGGCTTGACACGAGGTATGCGGCAGTTGAAACCCATGTCTTTCAAGCGTCTCTTGGTGGTGGATCTTGAAGCACTGACTCCAGCAGCTGTCCACACCCTTTTTCACAATCTTGACTAGGCGCGGTGATCCCTATCGCTTGTACACTTTTTCTGACCACAGTTTTTCCTTCCCTTTGCCTCTCTATTAATGTGTTTGGACACAGAGCTCTGAGAACAGCCAGCCTCTTCAGCAATAACCTTTTGTGTCTTTCCTTCCTTGTGCAATGTGTCGATGGTCGCCTTTTGGACAGCTGTCAAATCTGAAGTCTTCCCCATGTTTGTGTAGGCTTCAGAACTGGACTGAGAGACCATTTAAAGCCCTTTGCAGGTGTTTTGAGTTAATCAGCTGATTACTTTGTGGCACCAGGTGTCTTCAAAATGTAACCCTTACACAATATTCTAATTTTGTGACACACGGAATTTTGGATTTTCATTTGTTGCCACTTCAAATCATCAAAATTAAATGAAATAAACATTTGAATGCATCAGTCTGTGTGCAATGAATAAATATAATGTACAAGTTACACCTTTTGAATGCAATTACTGAAATAAATCAAGTTTTTCAAAATATTCTAATTTACTGGCTTTTACCTGTAGATAGTTATATAGTTTACTCACACATAGTGTAATCAATTAATTGTATATTATTTTTTAAATTGTTTTATCCTTGACACTTTGGCAGAATTGTTTTCTGACATTAATACCGGTAAAGCAATTTGAATTGAGAGAGAGAGAGAGAGAGAGAGAGAGAGAGAGAGAGAGAGAGAGATTGACGTTAGATGACAAAAACAAACTCAAAGAAGATGGAGACGGTAAAAAACAAAAAGGCAGAGAAAGGAGATGGTGAGTTGATCAAATCTTGATCAAAAGAGACTTTCTTTTTCCTTTGAAACACAGTGGTAGAGTGAGATGAAAAAGTGAAACAAATTGGTAGGAACAGAGACAGGAGAGAGGGAGGGAGAGAAAAAGCAGACAGCAGACACAAAGAGATAAAAACAGAAGGAAGATAAAGAGATCAGTAGGTCTGTCGAGATGAGGCAGCAGAGGAGAAGAGGTGAAGACGCCCTGAGCTGCTTCAGGTGAAACAGAGAGAGAGAGAGAGAGAGAGAGAGAGAGAGAGAGACAGACGCAAAGATAGAAAGTGCAGTCCCTGCAGACATTTGAAAGAAAATGAACACATGATCAACTGATCCCACACTCTCTGCTGGAGGTTGCACTTTGGTTCAGTTCTCGCAATATTACACCAACATAACGTAATCCTGACTATTTATTTTTTTACAAAACCCTGTTGTTGTGTGTAAATGAACGTTAGTAAATGCATAATAGCATGAATGTCTTTTTTACAGTTAGTATTTGATACATTTAAATCTGTTCACTACGTGTCTTTAATCATAACATCTCTCTTCTATGTTTCTTTGTATAGGAACAAGTATGCCGACCTATCCCCCACACAAATCTTTATTTTATAATATTTATATTATTATTATTCATTATTTCTAGCCTAAGGGGTATATATATATATATATATATATATATATATATATATATATATATATATATTTTTTTTTTTTATTTTTTTTTTTTTGGGGTGTACCATTCAATTCGGATTTTTAAGCTCACAATTCAATATACATTTTCAATTGATTCCTTCAAATTATTCTTGATCCAAAGTATGTAAATATAGTATGTATGTATATATGTATGTATGTATGCATGTATGTACACACACACACACACACACACACACACATATCTATCTATCTATCTGTCTATCTATCTATCTATCTATCTATCTATCTATCTATCTATCTATCTATCTATCTATCTATCTATCTATCTATCTATCTATCTATCTATCATGTGATTGCAGTAGACATAGAATTTAAAAAAATGAATTTAATATTTTATTAAAAGTAGTAAAACTGGCAGGAGACAAGTTATAATTGAAGTTTGGAGACACTACCTTATTTAATCATTAAATTAATAAATATTTTTGTATCTGTTTTGGGTGTTATGTAATTTTCCCTAAGTACTCGTCTTACTGCCGCTAGCGGTAGCCAGAGAGCAGAAGTATTATTTAAATAAACTCCTGGTGTACTTACAAACTTCCCAATCCATCATTCTGTGAGTACGTAACATATTTGTACTACTGTAGAAGTTTGGTATCAATTCAGGCATTAGTAGTGATGTAATTTACCAGATGCACCCTTTGCTCCATTAGCGGCTACATTAAGCTAACAAGCTGATAACGCTAACTTGCCCAATGTTAGTCCCGGTGAAAAAAACCTCTGGGGGGTTGTTTTGCTCGAGGTCGTGGTGCAAAGGACCCTAGGGTGATATGACTCTAACCATCACTTTAACGGCCTTGGCGCGTGCACAGAGCGCACACACTGTAGTTGTTACACACAGAGGGACACGCAGCAGCACACAAATGATTACAAATAAAAAATATTGAAACAGAAATCTGATATGATCTGCTCGCGCGCTTTCACTTCTCGCACGAGCAGATCAGTTTTGTCTTCTGTCATTTCTGCTCAGCAAATGCGCCATCATGACAGCAATGCTCCAAGGTACAAACGCGCCTGGCTTTCAAAGGATACAGGAGAAGCCACTCTGATTGGTTGATTGCATATTACGCCCAAAACACACTTTGATTAATGAAGACACGACGTACAACCCTGTTGAAACATGCGCCTGGAGCACAGACCCTTTGTTCCACCGTTAAACTAGCTAAAGTAGAGTCATACATGCCCTAAATGCACCTGCGCCAGGCGCTTTGCGCCGTGCTCTCAGATCGTTAAAAGCGACAAAGCAACAGAACAACCCAGCTCAGGTGGAAGAAAGAACGAAGGGCCATGAGACCAAATGAAAAAGTCTTCCCGACTGAACTTTGACAAAAAGATCAAATGTGGAAAAGGGTTATGACGTGTGAAACATGACAGAGTGAAACGGATAGAAAGAGAGAAAAACAGATCCGAGGAGAGGACCGGTCTGTGTGTCGGCAGAGGCAGCCTGAAGGCTTTTCCTGTTTGACTGTGACCCACATATCACAGACACATTTGTGTAAAAACACAGGAGGGCTTGTCACATGCTAGGAACCATTTCAGTCACCCGCTGACTCACACTCTCTAGACGAGAGCACCCAGAGTTGTGACCTAATTGTTGTTGTTCAGTGCAGCAGCATCAGTTTGTTACAGCTACCGTACACAACAACAAAACAGAGAGAAGGACACAGAGCATGTATGAAACTTTCAGCTTTCACATCCTCAGCAGGGATGTGATGGCGTGAGCGCGCACACACACACACACACACATGGTGCGTCTCACCATCTTTGTGGGGACCTTAGCATTCCCTAGCCCCGTACCCTAACCTTAACCATTACAACTAAATGCCTAACCTTAACCCTTACACTCACCCTAACCATAACCTAATTCTAACCTAATCCTAAAACCAAGTCTTAACCCTCAAACAGCCCTTTAAAGTTGTGGGGTCCGGCATTTTGGCCCCTCAAAGCTGTCCAGACCCCACAAGTATACTGTGGGTACGGAAAGTATTCAGACCCCTTTACATTTTTCACTCTTTGTTTCATTGCAGCCATTTTCCAAGTTCATTTTATTTCTCATTAATGTACACTCAGCAACCCATCTTGACAGATAAAAACAGAAATGTTTGCAAATTTATTAAAAAAGAAGAACTGAAATATCCCATGGCCATAAGTATTCAGACCCTAAATACTACATAAGTACATCTGAAAGTTAGTACATGTAAAAGTGTTCACCTTAAAACCAGTTGGCCATGACCCAAATAACTGTTCCTAAACTGCAATTTTTGAAGGTTCGGGCTTAAGGACTCTATGCCAACAGCTGCAGATACATTTTAATCCATCTTCCAGAACTGGAATGCTTCTAAATTAAAATGCTATTGATTAACAGAACAATGCTCCAATGGGTGATTTCAAAGTAGATATACAAAATTGTGTGATTTGACTGGAAGTGAACAGATAATAACATGTTGTGTTTAACATGTGACTGAAGATCATTCAGCCACTGCTGGAGAACAGATGCTACACATTTGCATTGATCTGGACGTCCACACACATTAATGAACCCATTCACACACTTTAAACTGACACTTCAAGTGGGATAGGCAGAGTTCTTCTGTCATCATTGGGCAAGAACTCCATAATAATATTTCTGCACATTACAACTAGGGCTGCACAATATGAGAAAAATATGCGATATGCAATAACGTTGAATATCTCGATAACAATATCAATTCTACTTTCAGTTTTCTGCTAAAATACAACAAATTACTTGAAATTAAATCAAATCAAATGGAAAGCATTTCCAACATTTATGAATTGAACAGATTGAACATAAAAGACATGATATGAAAGAATAACAGTTACATTTTAAAGTGCAGTTTTCTGCTGATTTTCTTTCAACTGGGTGTTTTATCGCGATATGTCGGAGCCTTTCGAGATGTGTATGTTGCATCAGTTGGGGTGGCAGTACCTCTTTAAGTAGGGAGCTGGGTTGGGAACCGGAGGGTTGCTGGTTCAAGTCCACATATGGACCAAAAGTATGTTGGTGGACTGGTAGCTGGAGAGGTTCCAGTTGACCTCCTGGGCACTGCCAAGGTGCTCTTGAGCAAGGCACTGAACCCCCAACTTTTCGGGGCGTCTTTCCATGGGCAGCCCCCCACTCTGACATCTCTCCATTTAGTGCATTTATGTGTGTGTAATTCAGGCCTATGTGTAATAAGTGTAAATTGTAATTTCCCCTTGTGGGACTAATAAAGGATACATTATTGTTATTATATTGCGATGAAGATATAAAAACGATATATAGTGTAGCCCTAATTGCAACTCAATTGGTCTACGAGAAAGCTAGACTTCTGCACCTGCTCCTGGCTCTGTTTTCAGGCTTTACATAATCTAGCCTGTGACAGGATACTGTGTTAGTATCCTGTACCTGTGTTAGACAGGATACTGTGTTAGTATCCTGTACCTGTGTTAGACAGAATACTGTGTTAGTATCCTGTACCTGTGTTAGACAGGATACTGTGTTAGTATCCTGTACCTGTGTTAGACAGGATACTGTGTTAGTATCCTGTACCTGTGTTAGACAGGATACTGTGTTAGTATCCTGTACCTGTGTTAGACAGGATACTGTGTTAGTATCCTGTACCTGTGTTAGACAGGATACTGTGTTAGTATCCTGTACCTGTGTTAGACAGGATACTGTGTTAGTATCCTGTACCTGTGTTAGACAGAATACTGTGTTAGTATCCTGTACCTGTGTTAGACAGGATACTGTGTTAGACAGGATACTGAGTGTGTGTGTTTACAGGCTTTAGATAATCTAGGATTCTTTTAACGCCCTCCTATTCACTACTATGCCCTGCTATGCCCTACTATGCCCTACTATGCCCTGCTATGCCCTGCTATGCCCTGCTATGCCCTACTATGCCCTGCTATGCCCTGCTATGCCCTACTATGCCCTGCTATGCCCTACTATGCCCTACTATGCCCTACTATGCCCTGCTATGCCCTACTATGCCCTACTATGCCCTACTATGCCCTGCTATGCCCTGCTATGCCCTACTATGCCCTGCTATGCCCTGTTACTCCCCGCATTAACTTGCTACACCCTGAACTGCTACGACTATTATTTCTAGTCAAAGTTCCACTATTTGGTTTTGATTATTACTATAACTGCCACTGTTTATGAATTAAACTGCCATAATTATGAATCATATTTCTGTATATCTGTATCAGTGCCTGTGTCCATACCGGCAGTGACTAATGGCGCCCACCAAGAGCCTGGGTCTGTCCGAGGTTTCTGACTAAAAGGGAGTTTTTCCTCGCCACTGTTGAACCAAATGCTCGTTTGTGGGAAATTGTTAAACCTAGACCTACTCTGTCTGTAAAATGTCTTGAGATAACACTCTGATTTCATACTATAAATAAAATTGAACTGAATTGAATATCTGCAAAGCTATCGAAAACAAACATATGTAATAGTTTAGCTTTTAACTCACGAAACTGTGTTGTGTGAGCAGTCAACTGCATTTAATATTGTATGTGGCGTCTTTTTGTTATCTGCATTTGCATATGTTCCACGAAGCAAGTTCCTTCCCCGAGACTGTTTACCAGAGTCGCCCGTGGCCGCTGCGTCTGGAGCTTAGCCCCACCCAAGACGATTGTGATTGGGTCAAAGAAATACTAACAACCCAGAGGTTTTTTCCTCCTATGCCAGATTGCATCTGTGGTAGTGTGGTGGTAGTGTAGCCAGACCTTACTCTACATTAGACAGAGAGGGGAGAGCTGCAGAAGAAGGGATGGATTTTCAAATTATTGAGGATTTTGTTTGGCCTCTTCCAACAAAAACTGCCTACCCAAGCTTTACCGTGGGTTCAGAGCAAAACTCTGCTGACACTCTCTTTCTCATATTTCTTCTTCTTCTTTTTCTTCTTCTTCTCTCTCTTTCTCTCTCTCTCTTTGTTGTATTTCCCTTGTTCTATCTTCTCCCCATTCACTCTACCTCAGATCTCTCTCGTCTGTCCTTTGAGTCCTTCTGAAGGAACATACAGGCTAATTATCTGTGTAAGAAAGTGCATCTAAGTGCGTCATTTTCTGTGTGTGTATGTGCGCTCCCTCTTCCCTCAACCTCATAACTTGACTTTTTATATCTCAAACACCCAGAAACAAACAGAAAGGAAGAGAGAGATGAACTGTCTCACTCTCATTGTTACCCTAAAACAGCCCACTGCAGCAGATATGTCACATGACCTTCAATGCACCAATAGGAAGAACCCTGAGCCATAACATGAAGCCTAATTAAGTTGATGTTGCGGCTGGTTTCAGGATTCTGTGCAAGTATTTACTGATGATCTTTGGACCTTAGGGATGTACCAAATACCATATTTGGCTTTAAAGCTGCATTTCAATAGTGAATATATTCCTCCAGAAGTTGATTTGGACTTAACTTTTTGCTGCATGCATTCAAAACAAACAAAGGCCTGCGTTTTTACTGGACTGTCTGACGAGTGTAACAGACGCAGTGCGCGTGAATGACAGCTCTGCCAAACGGCGCCTCGCTGTATTAGCATTATGCCTATAATGGTGCGATGGCTGCAAGCTAGTTTAGGCAGTCAACTGCTGTACACACACATGACATACCTCGCTCTCCGTATCACTTACAAAACACCCCCCCTCAATTTGGCGGTCAAATTAAGCTGCACAATTTCCCCATCTCCGCCTTGCCAACGCAGCTGCTGCCTTGCACCTGTGTCACTGCCTGCTTTCAACCCCATCACCACCCCAGCATCCATCTACGAGCAGGCTCCGGCCAGGGGCAAGCTACATTATCATTAACTAAATAATATCTCATGTGAACCCAAACTGCCGCCAAACACAACGTTCTGCTTTTATAATGAACATTTTACATGTGAGTTGTCTGACTGAATAACCTTCATCAGATCCCCCTGAAGCAGGCTGCTCCAGTATAACCATCCAGATGTTGACAAACATCAGACTGCTCGCTTGTAGCTCTACATTTCTCTGTTCTTGGCTGAGATGGACGACATAGTACTGTATTCATTTGCCAGCAGCTAGCGGCTTCATACCACCAAAACACCACAGTAAATCTCAGCCTGCATGCAAGTTTAAAAATGCCAAAAAATATTTGAAAATCAAATGTCTACCCAGTGGCTCTGTGCAGAGCTTAGCACAATTGTAATTGGTTTAAAGAAATGCCAATAAACTAGCCTGGTTAATAAAGGTCTGGCTAGCCTGGACTACTTTAGCCTCTACAAACAAGGACACAGGAGAGAAACTACTCTTCAAAACCACAACGATTCAGTAAGAAGCTACAAAAGTACAGAGACCTGAAAACAGAGACTTTCTCTCTGGCCTCCTGCACAGACAGGAGTTGAAACGCTTGTTTGAGTGGGAGACTTCACAGCAAAAGCTTGGAGGCGGGTTGGGCGCACTATTTTGCAACAGTTTCCTGGTTAAACGACATGTTTCACCGGAATGGTGTGAAACGGGCTATGAGCTATGTTTTCTCTCGTTTGGTGGGTGTGTCTCTTGTTTATTGGCTGTGTCACAGCTGATACCCAATCAGTGGAGACTTGTCTGTCAACCCGTGGTAATAAAAATGTAGAGCGCTTGCGCACACTGCAGGGTGTACAACGCACCCCCGTTTCAGTTTCATAAAAACGTGTTGCTACGTTTTGTCAGGGCTGATCTTGACCCAGGTTATGTAAAGGCAAATAAGCGCCGTTTGACTCAGCGTTGCCAAAAGTGCCAATGGAAAAACACCGTTCTCCTTATTGGCGGCTGAAAACCTTGTGCAAAGAAAAAGTCAGTGGGAGGCGTTCCTTCGAGACACAAAACACACACACACACACACAGAGTTGTGTGACTTACGTGTGTTACTCGGCTGTGTGTCCATAGGAATCATCATTTTTCCCCGTGTCCCCCTCCTGGCAGCCAGGGAGCGCTCCAGAGTAGAGATACTGCTGGACGCCTCGTCACCGTCTGCCCCTGGAAAAAAGTGGGAAAAAAATCCACATCATTATTACCATATCTGTGACTAAATTGTCGGAAGAACTAGAGCAGATAATAAATACATAACACCTAAAAAAGCTTCAACGTCAAAAGTCCAACTACAATCATTAGATGTGAGAGAAGTCATTAAGTTACATTCATTCGGCTAAAGTGCTGCACCTAAACCTTATAATCAACTTGATGAAAATGATAAAAATAAAACTGTATTACAAGTAAGTGGAATTATAAATAAGTGGATCAAAAAAATAATTGACTCAGCACCCATCCCATACCTGAGTGGCTGCTCTTGCTGCCCATCTGGCTCTCTGATTGGCTGTGTGCGACCTGGGGGAGGTCTTGGCAGGACTGGGTGGGCGAATTGCGTCCGGACGGGGCGACGCTGGGAGCTTTCTCCATGTTCTTCATCTCCATCTCCTCGTGATGGATCCATAGGTCCGGAGGGCGCAGGTCCTTCTGGCTGCCCTTCCTCTTACTGGCGCTGTGGCTCGCTCGCTTCCTGCACAGAGGAACAGTTCGGTTAGGAACAGAGGGGCGAGCCAGACAGAAGCATTTGGGGCACAGCTCAAACCTAGGAGGGTCAGGGGACCTTCGTTTTCCATTTGATGGCAGACATATGCACTATTGTTGCCATTAGATAATAGAATGCCTTTAGGAAAACGTAATAGGAAGGGAAAGAATCATCTTACACATCTTATTTTTTGCAAACCATTCCAGTGAAGTTGGGTTGTTGCGTAAAACATAAATAAAAACAAAAAGACAATGATTTGCAAATCCTTTTCAACCTATATTCAATTCAATGCACTACAAAGACAAGATATTTAATGTTCAATCTGAGAAACTTTACTCTAGCATCGAGTAATGCTGCTCATTAACTATGCACCAATCACATCGGTGTATCTGATATAGGCAGGCCAGAGGGCAGCTGCACCAATCACATCGGTGTATCTGATATAGGCAGGCCAGAGGGCAGCTGCACCAATCACATCAGTGTATCTGATATAGGCGGGGCCAGAGGGCAGCTGCACCAATCACATCAGTGTATCTGATATAGGCGGGGCCAGAGGGCAGCTGCACCAATCACAGTGGTCCTAAGCATCTTTGTTACTCGTTACTGGCAAGAAATGTCTTCAAAAGTTGGAGTGAGTTGGACGATTCTTCCTCGCAATTTTTGTGTCCCGGTTTCTGTTTTTGACATTGTTGATGTCAGGCTTTGAATTTGGTGTGAAGGTGAAGATGTTTAAGAAGGTGTGGAAACCCTGAATATTATGTTATAAGGAAGCCACATTAAAGTTCATAAACAAGGTTTTTTCTTTCCCTTGTAATAAAATAAATGTATAAAATACATTTAATATCACAAAGTTAAAGTTGTGACACAAAGTTACAAAGTGTTCTGGGGACAGGCAGCTAGCAGATACTGAGGAGATGTTTTTACAGTGTGTTCTGGGGACAGGCAGCTAGCAGATACTGAGGAGATGTTTTTACAGTGTGTTCTGTGGACAGGCAGCTAGCAGATAGTGAGGAGATGTTTTTTTACAGTGTGTTCTGGGGATAGGCAGCTAGCAGATAGTGAGGAGATGTTTTTTACAGTGTGTTCTGGGGATAGGCAGCTAGCAGATAGTGAGGAGATATTTTTTTACAGTGTGTTCTGGGGATAGGCAGCTAGCAGATAGTGAGGAGATGTTTTTTACAGTGTGTTCTGGGGACAGGCAGCTAGCAGATAGTGAGGAGATGTTTTTTTACAGTGTGTTCTGGGGACAAGCAGCTAGCAGACAGTGAGGAGATGTTTTTTACAGTGTGTTCTGGGGACAGGCAGCTAGCAGACAGTGAGGAGATGTTTTTTTACAGTGTGTTCTGGGGACAGGCAGCTAGCAGACAGTGAGGAGATGTTTTTTACAGTGTGTTCTGGGGACAGGCAGCTAGCAGACAGTGAGGAGATGTTTTTACAGTGTTTTCTGGGGACAGGCAGCTAGCAGATAGTGAGGAGATGTTTTTTTACAGTGTGTTCTGAGGACAGGCAGCTAGCAGACAGTGAGGAGATGTTTTTTTACAGTGTGTTCTGGGGACAGGCAGCTAGCAGACAGTGAGGAGATGTTTTTTTACAGTGTGTTCTGGGGACAGGCAGCTAGCAGACAGTGAGGAGATGTTTTTTACAGTGTGTTCTGGGGACAGGCAGCTAGCAGACAGTGAAGAGATGTTTTTTTACAGTGTGTTCTGGGGACAGGCAGCTAGCAGATAGTGAGATGTTTCATGTGGTAGCCTAAAAAACATGTGACATTGCTTAGAGCACCTTTTAAGAAACAATGAAACCCTGTGTGATAACCACCCCACAGATTAATGAAACATCTTACTTCCTCTGCTGGGCCGAGGAGCGCCGCGTGCAGATGAGCGCCACGATGATGGCCACCACCACGGTGACGGCTCCCACGGAAACCACGATGATGACCAGCAGGTTACTATTCTTCTGAGGCGTGGCGCTGCCGTGGGGCGGGCGCATCTGACCAATGGGAGACTCTGAATAATGTTTACCAAAACAAAAAAAGAAGGGAAGAAAATATTAAACATGCTACACAACATAGAGTTGGTCTTAAGATTTACACAATGCAAAATTATCAAAGGCAATATTTCTCTCAGTTTATATGTACTATGTATAGTTAATATTGCTTTATTTACATAAAGACACACAGCTACAGCATTAAAGCCCAAGTAGACTGAAACACTGTTGTACCAATCAATACACAATGTTTGTGTTTGTGTGTGTGTGTGTGTGTGTGTGTGTGTGTGTGTGTGTGTGTGTGTGTGTGTTCGTGACTAAGTGAATGACAGGTGTAAAGGGAGAAAAGGAATTGATGACACGCTCTGTCATTCATTAACCCGACCTTGGAGCTAGAGAGAGAGAGAGAGAGAGAGAGAGAGAGAGAGAGAGAGAGAGGGAGGAGAGAAAATATGGAACAGGATGAGAATGACGTCTAGATGGAGAGGAAGGGGAAGTGCTTTAAAGAGAGAGAAAGAGAGAGCGGAAGAAGAGGACGAAGTTGCGGTGTGAGTGGATGACAGAGAGAGGGGCAAGAGAAAGACATAGGCGGGTGGAAGAAAGAGAAAGGGAGGAGAGAGGTAGGCGATGGAGGAAAGACAGATTAGGAAAAATATGTGTGAGAGAGGCACTCAACCTCTTTCACCTTCTCTCTCTCATTCTCTCTCCATTCGGTCGTCTCTCTCAATGAAAACCACAATCCATCACAGCCTCCAGCCGCAGCACAGCCACCACAACATTCACTTTCTTTTTAAACTTACATTTCATCATCTTCCTCCTTTTTGTTTAAATTTACAAAAGTCTTCCATGCCATTTCAAACAGAAGTCCTTCTGCTGGCATTTGTTCCAGGCTTTAAGATGTTGCTCGAGTAAAAGGTAAAGGATTTAATTAAAATCAAAAGGTTTCTACCTCGGGGGGGGGCTGGCTTGACTTAGACTTAGACTAGCCTCTAACTAACACTTGAAAATACATGTTTTTCTCGCCTAAATCTTTATCCCAAAAAAATTGCTACAGTTCCCCCATCCTTTGGCCCTCTGGGAGGGTCCCGAGGTCATTAGGAAGCTAACACTCTAAATTTTTGTTTCTTGTGTCAGTGTGACACTAGGTCTTACTGACACAGAGCTGAAGAGGTTAGAATAGAGAATTTCTATTTCCGTCCAAGTAAATCATCTGTAAAATGATTTAAAAACACTACTGTAAGCATATTACATGGGCTACATACAAACATAGTCCCATAGCCACATGTCTGAACTTAATACAGAACAAATCCAGAAGAAAATGACTCAGAAAATGGATTTTATATGAATTTATTTCTACAGATATGTCTGTGCATTTTTCTCAAATAAAAATACACATCACTCACACACATACTTGAAATAACTACATGCATAAATTTATAGAAATAAGTCATTATAATTTGATGAAATGGTGAAATTCAATAACTAAGGCCTTATTTTTGCTTTGACACAACTGGAGCCATCACAGGGTTAAGATTTTCTGGTCAAGTTAGGTATCAATCAACTCGTCTTCTTATTGGCTACACAGGGAGGCCGGTTTAATAGCATTTAGTTTTAAATGGAAGGAATAGCTGTCAATCTTTCCCACGTGGGCATTCTGTTAATCCTGCGACTTGATTGGCTTCCATAAGGGCTAACTCAGGTTACAGTTGACGGATTGGCCTATATCACCTGTCAATCAAATTCTTATTCGACTGACGGCAAAGGTACAATGTGGCGGCCTCGGGGCAGACGGCAGCAGCGATCAAAATCCAGAAATATGGACGTTTCAGATTTGTTTACGAGGAAACACGGCCAGAATCTACAAGATTGTGAGGGGACCAGCTCGTTTTGGATTAAAAGGATTGGATGTAATTATTCTTTAAACTGCTGGCGATGCAGGAAATTTGTTTTTATGGCAATGATTATGATTATGATGATTATGGCTGTGATTAAAGACACGAGGAAACAGGTAGGAATGGACGCTCGACTTTAGACACTAACGCTGTGTGTTTCTTTACTTCGAAACATGATTATAACTGTAAGCAATAAGTCATCTTATGCTTTGTGTGTGGGCTTAATGGAATCATGAGACTTGAAGTTTCTAATGATGTGCTGCATGAGCGTGTTTATGAAGATTTAATACTTGCAATTTATGAGTGAAGAAAACATTTTCTCAAACTGTCCCGGCAACGGGACCGAAGGTCCAAACAGGCTAGACTTAGACTTCTCTTTATTAATCCTTTTGGGATGACTCCCGCAAGAAACTGAAATTTCCAGCAGCAGTTTTCAGTAAAAGAATAAAATACAGTAAAGAGAGAAAGAAGACAGTATAAAGATAACAATAAAAACAATAATAATAACAATAAAGCCTTTGGCTAGAAAACGTTATCAGTACGTGACAGGGGTGGAAAAAGTATTCTGAACCTGTACCTGAAGTGACTATATGTAACTTTCAGTGTTGTGTTGATTTCAGCGGAAAGGCTAAGCTGCTTGACTCTGATTGGCTAACAGATAGCCATTGAGAGGCGGGCTATCAGCATCCTTAACCCAGCACAACTGCTCATGAATGGTAATGAGCTCAGGCAGGGCACCTTTAATATAACGCACTTCATGAAACCCACGGACACTTTACACAAGTACTGGGGGACATGATGAAAGAAAACAGTAAGCCAACACAAACAGGGACTTAAAGGAATAAAACCTCCCCGCTACATTGAAGGGGGGGGGGGGCGTAATTCCACCACTGGTACTGGCCCATTTATTTCAGGCATGGGGTTACAGCTCGTTACATACATGCAGGGCAACACGGAAACTGCAAATTCAGGCATCTGCAGAATTGTTTTCAGCTGCAATTTTAAGCGAATTGTAAAAATAACTCCACTTAAACCACTTAATCAGTTTGAATTTGAATCAAAAGTTAAAAAAAAAAATAAAATATGGCACATGGCAAATATAATCACTACCAATGTGGGTTTGTCATTAAAATATGAATGATGTCATAATCAGAGTTTTATGGACTGTCAAATAGAAAATGTCACAGTTGTAGATGACTGCTATAAGTAGAAGCATCAGCTGACAGAGAGGAAGCCAAAGCTGAGCCGAAATAAACATTTACAGTTGTGTTCAAAATAATAGCATAATAAATAATAAATAATTTACCAGTAAGTTTTGTAGAGTCATAGAAAAACCCAACTGACCCAATAGTCATGACATGCATGCTGCTCATTCTGTGGAATTGAATCTGTAATTGAAAGGGGCATGTTCAAAACATTAGCAGTGTTGTGTTTAATTAGTGAGGTGAAGATTCTGTGAAGAAACAGGTATCAGTCATATTTAAGGAAGGAAGGAAGCAAATGTTGTGCATGCTGTTTATATATTTCACACTGAGGAACATTGATTGGAGAGGGGAAAACATATAAAGAAGTGCAGAAAATTATAGGCTGCTCAGCCAAGATGATTTGAAATGCCTTGAAATGGCATCCAAAGCATGAACGACGTGGGAAAAAACTGTCAACTACCATTCCAATGGATCAAAGAATAGACAAAATGGCAAAGGCCCAACCAATGATCAGCTCCAAGAAAATCAAAGAAGACTTAAAGTTACCTGTGAGTACTGTTACGATCAGAAGAAGGCTATGTGAAGCAAAGCTATCAGCTAGAAGCCCCCCCCCGGCAAAGTCCCATTGCTGAACAAAAGACATGAACTGATTAGGTTGAAATTTACCAAGGACACATTGACTGGCCAAAGGAGAAATGGTGTAACATCCTGTGGACTGATGAGAGCAAAGCTGTTCTTTTTGATGAACCAGATTGATGTTACGGAGTGGCCAGCCAAATCCCCGGACCTCAATCCCATAGGACACTTGTGGAGTGACATAACAAAATGCTATTTCTGAGGCCAAACCCAGTAATGTAGAGGAATTGTGGAATGTATTTCAATGGTCCTGGGCTGGAATACCTGTTCACAGGTGACTCCGTGCAACACAGATGTGAAGCAGTTCTCAGAAATCATGGTTATGCAACTAAATATTAGTGCAGTGATTCAAAGTAAAGCAAAACCTTGAGACATTTATCAGTTCATGCAGTAAATGTTTGAGTTTGTAAAGAAAAATGCAAATGCTGCTATTTTTATGAACAGCCTAATATTCCTTTTCTTCACTTTCTGTAAAGGTAGAACACAAACTTGATCAATGTTGGTCATGCTTTGATTTGGAATTGAATGTGCAATGTTCCCAATGCATTGATATTATGGAATTAAAAGCTCTTCTAAGGATTTTCAGTATTATTCACTTTTTTTTTAAACACTGCTATTATTCTGAACACAACTGTATGTTACTGATAACAGGAGCGCTGACAACCTCTGCTGAGATGCCCTTGAGCACGGCACTGCCAACCAGCGGCTCGGAGACACTGTGGGGAATAAATCAGAAGCTCTCAGCTGCTCAGGCAGTTTAAAGCCACAACAGAATTAACAAATCAAGGGCGACAGGAAGTGTAAGCCAGAAATCCAGCAGGGAAACAGAGCTCAGCAGCTTCAAAGAAACTCAAACAAAGCAACAAAAATTCTCACTGTATTTTTTTCTTTTCTACAGTGGGACATGAATCCCTGTATCGCTGAAGGCTCACATCAAAGATGGGGTCCACTGCTGAGGGGAAAAAAAACTAAAAAACGAACCAACGCACTTTCTCCGTAGAGAAGCCAGAGTAAGGAAATACACATCATGAGGGCTTTAATGTGAACAACACACACAGCTACCCGTCAGACAATTGTCGTATTTTGATCACATCATGTATCATGTGGCAAAGCGAGACTAGGCAACCCCAGGCACTAGGTGGCGCTAGGATGGCAATAGCTGGCTCCACCTGGAGCCGCCCGCTTTGAGCTCCATTTTTGCTCTCAGAAACCTACTGGTGACACCACAGAGACTATGTTCATGTTTGGTACAGTCTATGGTGGGGCCCTGACTGGATAATTGGGACATAATGGGTGGGAGATAACGCAACACCTTAATGCAGATGTTCTCAAACTTTTTTTTCTATAAAAGATTAATTTTAGCCCCTGAACAGCTCAACACATTTTGGGTAGAAAAGAAAGCCGACTTCAGGTCAAACACTATTCCTGTTTAACAACATTGTAACTGAAAACCACTTAAATGCTAGCCTATCACTAACTGCATCTATTATTATAGTTTAATTATTTCAGAAATTATGCATTAAAAAATCTCATTTTCATCCTGCAGAACTCCAAAGTACACATATAATAATTATTAATTGGGATGCTAGTACCGTCATGCGTTAATGGAATGCAGCCATTATAAATGTTATAAGTGCAATAAGTGCGTTTAGGTAGGACATCATGTCTTCACATCAACATGTCTTCCGTGAAAAAGGTTTCTTATTGGGCCACAGTGTGGTGATGTTCTAATTTAATTTTGATAACAATAACAATAAAGCCCACTCAGTTCAGTACTGGGCACATGGTTAAAATGTACACTACTTTCTTGTTGCAGCTAAGCTATTTAGAGTCTCTGGGTCCCATACATTTTTTTTTAAAACTGTGCACACTGTATCCTACATATATGGTCCAGACTGGAACAAAATAACTGGATGGATTTTCACAAAATGTTCACATTCATGGTCCCCAGAGGATAAATCCTACTAATGTTGGGGATTCCATGACTTTTCTTCTAGCCCCACTTTAAGAGATTTTTAGTGAAATGTGTCAACCACTATTGGATTGATCATGCTCCTTTCTGGGTGAACTCATCCCTTAACTTTCAATATAGCACTATTAGCATTAGCAACACTGTGGTTTTGGACTAAATCCCAGCAAAACTAATAACAGTCCGATCAGCTTCTGCTGTACTTTGTGTTTAAGTGTTGGTCAGCACCGTTAGCATGCCAACAAAATGAACTTAATTAGAAGGAAATGGTAAACATTATACCTGCTGAACAATATCATGTTAGCATTGTGCTGACGTTAGCATTTAGCTCAGTGCATTACTGTATCCCATCCTGTATATATATTCAAATATTTCTTATATTTGATTCCTATTATTATTTCATGTATGTACTGTATATTGCATCCTAGTATTTCATTTATATTCTTTGCTGTATGAATGATTTTGCAGCTGTAACACAATAATTTCCCATTTTTGGGGATCGATTGATCTATCTATCTATCTATCTATCTATCTATCTATCTATCTATCTATCTATCTATCTATCTATCTATCTATCTATCTATCAGCCTCACAGTGCTGCTTGCATGGCTGTAGACTGTGATTCTTGAAGATACTGAACTTCTGTTCATATAAACAACTTTTTTTCATCTTTGTACCAAAGTGAAGCTTTTCTTGTGAGGTTGGATGTCATACATAGAGAATGAAATGAGGCTGTACCTTTTAGCTAAATGACGTCTCAGAGGGAATATGAGGATACAAGATTTTAATGTCTTCCATTATAGACCATTTTGAGCACTGTTTTCTTTTTTTTTTTTTTTAAACCAAAGAAAGCTGCAATATGTTTTACTTTAATTGCTTGAGTGGTATGAAGCTCTCAGCCCTGACACAGCCAGCATCACCACCTCCGGAGAAAATCAGTGGGAGAATAAAATGACAGTGAATGTATCAGCCGCCAAACTTTGCTACAGCCAGACGTCCAGCATGCCCAGACTCTGTCAGTGGATCAGAGCAACATCATATCACCCGAGTATTGCACAGTAAACAGTAAACAGTAAACTTAGAGAACTACAGAACTGTGTGTGACCTGATGGAAAGAGTCGGGGAAGTGAGAGGAACCTTTAGCGATATAAAGGATGACACTGCGTTAAAGATGAAATACAGCGGAAGTGATGAACGAGGCTTTGCCCTCGCTGGCTGACCGGCCATAAAGCCCGAGGAGGGCAGAGGTCAGAGAGGACGGATTTATGATCGCCTCCGGCAGCCGCTGCAGCAGTGACAAAATGTTAGAGGGATCGTTTTCACACTCATACACACACACACACACACACACACACACACACACACGCAGCTTGACTGTTTTCCAATGAGACACTGAATCACTGCCAGCTACAGACCCTGACCTCTAACCTCCATGCGTAGGAGATGTAACTGAACAGTTCTTCTTTAAACTGAAATGAGAGTCGACAGGTTATGGGTATGAGGATGATTTGTAATGCTAGCATTAGATTTAACCTTTGGCAGTAGTTTTCAATTTCAGCATTTGCACGAGTATGCGTGCGATCGTTTGAAAGACACACATAAGTGGTATTTTCATTAGCACTGGAGAAAGTAGGCTACTATACACGTTAATATTAAACCTTAGCCTGAGCTATAAAATTAGCATTATTATTAATATTGGCTTGATTATTATTATTAGCATTAGTGTAGCCTATGCATTATGATTAATTCAAATAATTAAGTCCTGATAACAGTGTTAGCATGTAAATAACAAATAGCTACATTATCAACATTATGTTATGTAACGTTGTCAGTAGCAGTAGCATAAGGATTAGCATTAGCATTGTATTACCATGTGCAAGTACTATTTCAACAACTATAGCTTTGTCATGTCATATCATTTTGTAAACATTAACAGAAGAAATATTGTTAGCATAAGTGTTAGGCTACCTTTGGTAAATTACAATAACAATTAGCAATAACAATAGCTTTAGTATTATCATTAGTATTATTAAGGTAACAGTTGAATTATAGCTCAGTAGTTCCCAAGTGTCGTCTTGTTAAGGACCCCCAAACTGACACAAATTGAACTCGGACCCCCATTTGATGAGATTTTTTTCCCATGGGTTCCCCCATATTAAAAAGATTTTTGCTTTTAGATGTTTTATTAGAGAAAATGGTTGAAATCTAAGACCAAAATAGTGATGCATTCTGTCATTGTGTTACTTCTGGATGGAATTATAGTGTATTGTTGGGGACCCCGTAAAATCTCTGGGGGGTCCACCGTTCAATTTTAATATAATGCTGGATAGTTCAGTGAATAATAAGTCAATATACATTATATCAATTGTAACACGTTGTTAGTCTTCTCCAAAATGTTTCTGTCAGTTAAATGTAGTAGACACTATCTAACCGAGTCAAAATGTCATACACTTTAGAAAAGAAAAAACAAAAGAGCAGTTCTAGAAAGGTAGAGTAAAGAGGAGGGAGGTTGGAACTCTTGAGTAGAGAGGTTCAGTAGTGTATTATTTTTTATTAACTTGTTTCGGTTTTGTTTTGATCTTTTTAGAAGCTAAATGTGACTGATTCATTTACTGGATGGATGAAAAAATGATGTAATGCATAACATTATGGAATAGTAACTTGATTCATTAATTGACTTTTTTTAAACTTTTGACAAGGTTTTTGGTTGAAGTGTTGTATGGTTGTTTATTGAAAAACAATAGATTGAAAACACTTTGATAACAGTTATTTTTGTAATTAAAGATGTGAAGGTACAGTATGGACATTTTGCCTCTTTTGAGTATTTATTTAACCCCTTGTGTTGTTGTCCCATCAAATTTGAAAATCAACACTTTTGTTGACATTTTTTAATCAATGTTTTTAACTTTTTCTTACGTTTTTGTCACTTTTTTTCAACACTTTTGATGCTTTTTCCAGTGGTTGTCACTTTTTTGACATTTAACACTTTGTAACACTAACTTATTAACTTTAGTTTTACAGTTATTTTTGGAATTTATGGTCACTAAACCTAACTTTTAGGAAATTATATCTAATGTTTGAGTTAGAAAAGAAGAAATTAGGAATTATTTAGACTAAAATTAAAGGAATGGATGTTGATGGATAATCACAGACTGGAATGTGTCAACTTTTACTCAATTCTATTTCAAAACCACTTCAATTTGTTTTTCACATGTTATAAAATTGAATAAGACAATAAGAAGATATTAATGAAAGTAGAGATTTGTACTTGCCAAAGAGTTTTGTGTAGAATCAATCATGTTATTTTGGGTAATTACAATTGGGTAGTTAAAAAGAACAACTTGCTTATTCTTGCTTGAAACACTATACACAGTAGAATTTTGCTCATTTTTTATCTGTTGTTCGAAATATAACTATTCATTCTTTCATTCATAGAACATTTTTTCCTCTGAAGTAAAAATATGTAAGTGGCACAGTTGGCTTGCATATTTAGTTATTTGGGGTGTTCTGTAAGTTATTTTGGGGTGCAATGTTTCTGGACACTGGAATAGTTATATTAAAATCTACAAGAAGGACATTTATAATCCTGTCCTTCCATAAAGATTATTTTCTCCAATTTGTAAAAACACTGGTTGATGGTGAGTTCTAATGAATGTTTCCTGCAAGCAGCAATACGACAATAACAGGAAGCAAACCCTAACGGACAGCAAATCAGCCATCTGCATCTCCTTGTCAAGAAGCAGCGAGTCATCAACCTAAGTTTAGATCAAAGAAAACACACGAGTCGCTGTGGTAATCGAATGATGCTGCAGAATATCCCACACACACATAATCAGCTCAGCGCCCAGCAGATCTGGTTTCATCAAAGTAAATAGAATCCAAGAATGAACCCAAATGTAATTTCTGACAATCTCATTTGGTCAAGCAGAAGAACTGTGTGTGTGTGTGTGTGTGTGTGTGTGTGTGTGTGTGTGTGTGTGTGTGTACCGTTGATGCTGCTCCTATCAATTAGGTTGGTATCAGACGGCCAGTAGGAGTGGTCTCCCCCTCGACCTGGAACACCAGAAAAAAACAGGAACATCAGGAAGGGACAACAACAACAAGAAATAGAAAATGGTGAAGATGAAGGAAAAGCTGAGTCCTTTTGCAGATGGAATAGAGAGGTCGGACAGAGACATTGGTGAGGAAATAAATTACTTTGTTACGACGGTGTGCACGTGTGCGCACACACACACACACACACACACACACACACACACACACACATACACACACACATTCATGTCAGCTGCTCTCTCTCAGGTTTTATCAACCTGCCACTTCATAGGTATTTGGATTGGCTCTAAGGTTTTAAGTGGCAGAAGAACACCTGCTGAACTATAGACTTTAACAAACTACAAACACCCAGCAGAGGCAGGAAGGGTGTTTTAGCACTCTGATGGTTTGGGTTTTCATTCTTTAAAATGTCACACTTTTGAATAAATGTCTTCTTGAGCTGCAGTGTGCTGAATCATAGCCCAGTGATGAGTTACAAGTCTGAGCTAAATTATAAGCCTGGTTTATTCTACAGGGTCAAACTAAGTTACCCAAGGCTAAATAACTATGCAGGTTTCTCATAGAGGGCCAAACTGAGCTAACCAATGCAAAATCATTATACTGGTCCCTCCTACAGGGCCAAACTGAGCTAACCAAGGCTTAATCCCTACACTGGTCTCTCATACAAGGCCAAACTGAGCTAAACATTGCTAAATCACATTACTGGTGTCCTTTCCTGCACAATGCATTTTTAATAACGAGTCTACTTGAAAGTCTTCATCTATTTTCTCTGATTTATATAATATTCCACTATTGTGTTCCGTTGCGTTTGACGCCACTGCACCTATTACAACCAGATCAGTAGCAGCCACCAAATCCTCCATGTGGATAAATGATGCTTACTAAGGGTGTGACGAGATCTCGTTTTACGAGATCTCGCGAGATTAAAACGTGACGAGATTTCTCGTCGAGGTGAAAAGTTGTCTCGTGAGGCGATGTGATGTCAGCGTGATGGAGCGTGACCTGTTATTTACACATTTATTTTATTTATACTGTTTATTTTTTTATGTTCGGTTTGTGGAAAGGAGTTAGATTTCTCGTGTGAAATTGTACAGGGCAGAAGCCAGTTGGTAGAGTTTATACAAAACATTTTGCAGTGTTTGCACGTCCTTTTCTGCATATAATTCATTAAAATAGTAAAAAAAAAAAAATAACATTCATTAATAGTTGATTTCAAAATGCACCTAAATTGTTTTGCATTTTGTGATTTTTCAGTTGAATAAAAAAACTATTTTTCCATTCATTTTCCTCGATTTCATCGAGGATTTCTTTAAATTTTTTTTAAAAATCTCGTCTCGTCTCGTTCTCGTGAACCCAATCTCGTGATGTGTCTCGTCTCGTGGAGTAAGCGTCTCGTCACACCCCTAATGCTTACTGTAGCTAAAAGTAAGAATGCAAAAGAACCAAGCGCAGATGGAAAAACACAAAGTTTTAGTTTTCCACACATGAAATAGCTTTTCAGAATCATAATCACAAAAGCTTTTTTTGTCAGTTAAGTAGCCCTTACTAGGAATTTGGTTTGGTGCATACCTATAAACAGATTTAAACATTAATATTAAATAAAAAACAACAATAAATTTAGAAACAACATAATCTTTGCTCAGTCAGAAAATAAAAGACACAAGAACAGCTAACTTCTCCAAATTAATTACTACTAACTAACACAATCTCCAAGCTCTGTTCAGCACAATCAATTAGCTTGTACAATCTCCCGCTGCTATCTCTGCCACCTCATCGGAACATTGGGAATTGTATTCAGAATTTTATATCAATTAGATCTACAGCATTAGATCCATCAATTGTGCCCTGTTCACGGACACTTTCTCATCTGCTAAGTTGAGAAATGCAAGGTGTTCCACAAGGCTCTGTGCTTGGACCAATTCTATACACCTTATATATCATTCCTGTAGGATATATTATCAAGAAAAACTCCATCAACTTTGATTGTTATGCAGTTGATACCCAATTATACAGCGGGGCTCGAAAGTTTGGGCACACCACGTAAAATTTTGTATTAATGTGTAAAAGAAGCCGAGAAAAGATGGAAAAATCTCCAAAAGGCATCAAATGACAGATTAGACATTTGTATAATATGTCACAAAAAGTTTGATTTTATTTCCATCATTTACGCTTTCAAAATAACAGAAAAATAAAAAAATAGCGTCTGCAAAAGTTTGGGCACCCTGCAGAGTTAATGCCAGCCAAGAGTTTTCAATTCTTGTTTGAGGTATCTTCGCCCATTCTTCCTTCCAAAAGTCTTCCAGTTCTTTGAGATTTCTGGGCTGTCTGTCATGCGCTGCTCTTTTAAGGTCTATCCATAGATTTTCAATTATGTTGAGGTCAGGAGATTGTGAAGGCCATGGCAAAACATTCAGTTTACGCCTCTTGATGTAATCCATCGTGGATTTTGAGGTGTGTTTAGGATCATTATCCATTTGTAGAAGCCATCCTCTCTTTAACTTCAGCTTTTTACAGATGGTATCAAGTTAGCGTCCAACATTTGCTGAAATTTAAATGAATACATTCTTCCTTATCAAATGTTCCCTGTGCCACTGCCTGCATTACAACCCCAAAGCAGGATTGATCCCCCCCCATGCTTAACAGTTGGACAGAGGTTCTTTTCATTAAATTCTGTGCCTTTTCTTCTCCAAACGTACCTTTGCTCATTCGGGCCAAAAAGTTCTACTTTAACCTCATCGGTCCACAGAACTTGTTCCCACAATGCATCAGGCTTGTCTATATGTTCATTTGCAAACTTCAAACGCTGATTTTTGTGGTGAGGACGTAGAAGAGGTTTTCTTCTGATGACTCTTCCATAAAGACCATATCTGAACTAGTATCTCTTTCCAGTGGGATGGTGTACCACAACTCCAGCGTCTGCAGGTCTTTCTGGAGGGATCGGGCAGTCAAACGTGGGTTTGGACTTGCTTTCTCACAATCCTGCGAGCTGTTCTGTCTGATATTTTTCTTGGTCTTCCAGATCTTGCTTTAACTTCCACTGTTCCTGATGACTGCCATTTCTTATTTATTTATTCCAAAACAGAGGATATTGGCATCTGAAAACACTTTGCTATTCTTCTTCTGCTTTGTGAGCGTCAGAAGAAGCCATGCTGATTGTTGGGGCAAGGTCAGATGAGTCTGGGCATTTAAAACCTTAAGATTGACATCACCTGTTCTTTTCAGACGAGGACTGAGAACAATCCATGACACTGTCAGGTCTCAGATTTCCAAAAGGGGCGGTGCATGCTAGCAACTCTGCAGGGTGCCCAAACTTTGATGGATGAATGAAATGAAAATGAAAATGGAAATAAAATCTAACTTTTTGTAACATATTATAGGAATGTCAAATCTGTCATTTGATGCCTTTTGGAGATTTTTCCATCTTTTCTCGGCTTCTTTATGCACAGTAATACAATTTTTTACCTGGGGTGCCCAAACTTTCAAGCCCCACTGTATCTATCAATTAAGCCAGAAGAAACCAGAAGGGCCAAACTGAGCTTATCATTAAGTCATTGAGTCATCATCTTTAAATCATTAGCTTAGTTTCTATTACAGGGTCAAATAAATCTAGCCACTACAACATGCAATTTAGTCATTTGACAGCCTAGACTGAATTGCTGTATACATCTCAGATTTTTGTCAGTTATTCAAATGAGTGTGGTGCTGTGTCCATTGTCAGCGGTTTCTCCTTGTCTGAGCAACAAAGGACCAATCAAAGCATTGTAGGCGGGATTAGATTACACCCATTAAAAAAAAGTGGTAGAAAAATGTTGACAAGCATGGAATTTAAACATTAGCATCACATTATCAGCAACAAAATAGATATGCAAGCTTTCACCAAACTGAACACTTCATGGCTGCAATTGAATAATTTCAAAAATCAACAAGAAAATGGGTGAACAAAGACTACCCTAGCAGAGTGCACGGATAAGAAATTGAACTTTCTGAGTAAGGTCTGAAGTTGAACCCTCTTTACATAGTCACCACCTGAAAGACGTAATTCACCATATCCCTGCTTCTGATTTAGCCTGGTTCCAAATCCATCACTGATTTGTTCAGCAATTCACATGTTTGTGTTCCGACCATTGTTGGCTGTTTAGAGAGCTGTCAGTTAGAAGAACAGCAGCCTTGAGTAAAGAAAACCACCGGTGAAGGAAATTTGAAGAGGAAGTCAGAAAGAGTTCATCCTTGACCCCGTCAAAAAATTGATTAAAACTAACGAGGGATTTCAAAAATCTCAACACTGTTCCCTATCACGAATAAATGTAACGATCCTACACACATCTCAAACCATGCCACGATACATAATTCTCCAACATTTTAAAGTTAAAAGCTGGTTTCTTCCTCAGACTACGTGGTGAGTTTCGGTGCCGTGAAATATGAAACTCCTAGATTTGATGTTTTCTTGCAGTTTGAAGCTACAGAAACACGTCTGATTAAAACTGAATTTTAAAATGTTCATGTTTCTTTAAACACACACACACACACACACACACACACACACACACACACACACACATTAATGCACAGACAAAGAAAGGCTCACAAAAAAAGATAAATAATAGTGTATATGTATATGTGTGTGTGTGTGTGTGTGTGTGTTTACAGTGTAAGGTAACAAGGCTGAACATCAATCTTCCCTTCTCCCCTGACAACACTTCTGATTTATATGAAGAGAGGTTGCTGTGTGTACATGTGCACATACCTGCACACGTGTGCGCGCGCACACACACACACACACACACACAGACACACAGACACACACACACACACACACACACACACACACACGTCAGTGACAAACAGCACCATTTAACACCCTGACATCGGAGCTCAGACTCTCTGCCTCAGTGCCCCCATTGCTTCACTGCGCTTAAATCCAGCTCCACTGAAAGATCACAGAGTGCATTTGTAAAAAGCAGTGAGCACCTGGGATAAAGGTGGTCTGAGGCCATATCCATCATGTATATCCTGAGCTATATACTGGGAATCTTCACTGATGTACTGATTCCTGATCATGAAACAGGTTAAGAGCTGTGTCCGTATTCCCAGCAGGAAGTCAAAGCAGGTGCTCTCTGGCCTCAGCCAGGGTTGTCTGTTTTGATTCAGATTTTTATAAGGCCTCAGGATTGCATTTTGGTTCTTTTGACCTGTTAGCAGCATGGCTCTCGGTCGGTCAGCCATTTCACCACTTTAGTCCAAAATATCTCTACAAATGTTTGATGGATTGGTCTCTTACGGTCTTATGGTCTCCACTGCATGGTATGCCTCTGCTTGACCTGACTCCCTTTTCGTTACCAGTACTCCTGTCTTTCCTTTTTCCACTGCAGATAGTACTCTAGGCTGGTTTCTCAGCTGATCGCCATAGCGATGCTGGCTGAATCCTTTCCTCTGTAACCAAATAGGGGTGTGAATCACAATACTATATCCTAATAATTCCTAGGACAACGATACAATATTTTACTGACATCATAAAGTCTGCCACAATAGGATTTCTATACAATTCAAAACTATTTAGGGGCATGCAACCAATACGGGACGATGCCATAAGCCCATTAAACATTATTTATATTTATTTACAAAAAGCAACTATAATACGATTAGTCTATTTCATTAGTGAGCTCTTCCTGACATTTAAATAAAAAAATCCTATTCTTTTCAGTAAAAACAATAACTATGAAGTGGGAATTTCAAAATAAAGGAGCATCTTGAAGATGACAGTATGCATTGATATTTTCACTTTGTATCGATAATATTGGATGGTTTAGGATGGAATAGATACATGGATCCAGATCGATGTATCATTACACCCCTATAACCAAACACAGGTACTTCTACACTTTGTCAATTGTACGGCTAGTTTTACGGGCTGCCATTTATTTATTTATTTATTTTTTTAAATCTGGGTCGAGTGAATTATAGAATTGCGTTCAATTTTGATGGTAGCTTTGCTAAACAGATGATGACAGTTTAATCTAGCAGTTAGCTCCCCTGGTAGCTAAGCGTATAGAGCTCTGGATACGTCACCCCATGCATTGTTGTCATTGGTCGTAGTGTTATCCAATTGCACACAGTGAAATTTTCAAATGCACGCTTGGTCCTGCCCCTCGAAATGGGGCGCTTTTCATTACTTCTTGATGCCAGACCCTTAATCCTTTAAGATTTGGGTCTGGATTTCCAGGCTACAAAAACAGAGCCACCTGAATGTCGTTGTCTAGGACGGATCTCTCCTAGCTAACTTCCCTCTTCTCTCTCCTCCACTCCCCACACCCCCACTTCATGTGCACACGCAATAACATCCCAACCCCCATCCCCAAATTCTTCCTGTCAGTTATTGGCTGGAACACTGTTTGTTATGGTTTGTTCGTGGTGCAGGTTGGCACAGTTTGTGTTTGTTGCAGTTTGTAGACCCTGGGCTGTCTACAGAGACCGCATTTTTTACAGTGTGTTCTGGGGACAGGCAACCAGCGGATAGTGACGAGATGTTTGCTGTATGTGACAAAAAATGTTGTAGCCTAAAAAACACAACATCGCCTAGAGCACCTTTAAAGGTCCCATGACATGCTGCTCTTTGGATGCTTTTACTTACTGGTCCCCTAATACTGTATCTGGAGTCTCTTTTATATAGGCCTTAATGGTCCCCTAATACTGTATCTGAAGTCTCTTTTATAAAGGCCTTAATGGTCCCCTAATACTGTATCTGAAGTCTCTTTTATATAGACCTTAGTGGTCCCATAATACTGTATCTGAAGTCTCTTTTATATAGGCCTTAATGGTCCCATAATACTGTATCTGAAGTCTTTTTCCCCAAATTCAGCCTTGGTGAAAAATTCCAGCCACTGAGTCAGTCCCGCAATGAGCTTTCCTTAGTATGTGCCATTTCTGAGTCTGTAGCTTTTAAGGAGGAGAGGGGGCAAGGTCAAGGCTGGAGGTGTGTCTGCCACTTTGCTCGTTTGAAAGCCCATGATGTCTCTCATGTGCTAAGTAAGTGAGTGTGTGAGGCCACATGGGCTCAGACAGGTATAAATGGTATTAGGACAGCACTTCACAAGATCACATGTTACCTTGGCGACGTCTGATAACAAAGATGTTGCTGACACTTGCAGGAGACTGCTGCCTGATTCAATTTTTTTCAAATTCTTGTATAACAAGCTGGACAACAGGTCTGCTCTTCTCCGTGGTCTTGTGGCGTGCTGTTGTTTACCTTGGTAATTTCTGGATTTCCCTACGGTCTCCACGGAAAACGCTTTGAACTGTGGGTAAATCCCATTGGTGAAGCCTGTATCGATGCAGACTCACGGACAGGGCTCGGTAAGTGTGTACTCAAACCCTCACGCCCTTTGAAATTTAACATTGGGACAACCCTAAGCCCGCATGACATTTCACGAGAACGCACCAACGTGAGTCCGGAATTAGGGATTGGGCCACTGAGATTCCAAAGTTTAGGGACGCAAATTAAAAACAAGTTTTGAGTGCTCATTAGCATCACGCCCCCTCTGCTTGCCGTTTGCTGAAGCTGATGAAGAGAAGCAGTACGCAGAGTGGTAATTATGTCTGAGTTAATTTGATGAACTTAAACATGGTGAACAGCTCTTTTTCCATCGCCTCTTATGATTCTGAATTAATAGCTACAAAAGCCTTCCTCTCTCGCTCTCTCTCCTGTTAAATCACTTTCTCAGAGGAGGCTTTTTTTGTCTGTTTTTTTTTAGCCATGCAAATAAACAACTTCGGGGGTCATTTTCTTGGGGTGAAAAAAAAAAATCAATTCAGAAGAGAGTGAAGAAAATGCCTTCTGTCTTCATTATGTTGCTGTATTGTCTCTTTTTCTTTCCTTAGTGTACATGGGACTACGGTTTAAGATCATCCCTCCTTTCATCTTTCCTCCTTTCATCCTTCCTTTCCTTTTTTCTTATTACCATGTTGTAGCTGACAGTAGTTGGGAAATCAGAATGAAATGGGACAAGTACTCACTAAGGTCCGCTTCCTTTCAATGAGTGTAATTGCTGGCACAGGCATCTTATTGCCCTGGAATATTTCTGCACACTGAAAAAGTGAGACTACTGTGTCATTCATTTAAAGTGCATTTTTACATTGGACTTAGTGAAAATCATGGTTTCTGGTTTTAACCTGTTTGCCTTTAAGCAAAAAACGAACCAGCTAAACATACTTAAAAGGAAGCGTTGTACTTAATAGTGTTTTTACTTCAATCTGGAGGTTTTCATGTCATGTGACCACATGACGTCACATCAGCTTGCTCCCTGCTCGTGGTGTTGCAGTCCGCAGTCCGCCATTACCAGCTTCAAATGTGAAGACCATTTGTGGCCCAGGACATCTCTTTTAGACAAGGTCAGTATTATAAATTGTGTTATCTTGCCAAAAAACAAGTTGTTTTAATTTGCATTTATGTTTAGTGGCAGAATGGATAACTTGAGAACTTGAAAAAACTTACTTTACAGACAACTGTCTTTGTGCACGTGTTAGCTAAAGCTAGCTAAACCAGGCTATTGCAATGCCAAATGTTGCCTCTGTTTCACCAATGCAACGTTAATTTTGTTAAAATTATTTGACTGTAACGTAAGTGTAGTGTGATAAGTTTCGTTTTTCTGTAGTGCTTGAGTAAACTATAACGCTAGCTCCTTTCTCACATGTACCGCAATCGTTAATTAAGTTAGAGATTGACAGCAGGAGCTATAACGTCAATGTCATAAGAGAAGGCAAATATCCGAATCCGTTGGAACAGAGTCCGTGTAATGTTCGATAGAACCCATATGTGAATGGAGCCGTTTTTTTTGTAAACTTTGTAAAATAGCGGTTTGGAGTACATAGCTAACGGCTGAAGAGGGGCGAGTCTGGACATGTTTCACCGAG
This sequence comes from Percina caprodes, assembly GCA_013375575.1. Taxonomy (NCBI): domain Eukaryota; kingdom Metazoa; phylum Chordata; class Actinopteri; order Perciformes; family Percidae; genus Percina; species Percina caprodes. The sequence continues at coordinate 5,306,985 of JABXJD010000016.1, forward strand.
GGCGGGGCTGCTCACCCCCGCTACGCACAGGCTGGCAGCAGAGCAGAGAACAAGGTGAAACTACGCGGACACATTTTAAAGAAGTCTCTCCTCCACTGCCGACATGCTGATGACACCAGAAAGCTAATTCTGCCTGATGGAATTCCAGAGTCAATGGAGCAGCTTATGGATGAAGTCAGGAAAGTGTGTGGGCTAAGTGGCAATTTAAGACTGCAGTACCAAGACAGAGACTTTGGAGATGTACTAGTTAACTTGACATCTACTTGAGGATTTGGCAACTATCAAGGTCATCCCAGTGACTGATGAGTGTAGCCAAGTTATTACTCTCTCGATCTGTGATGATGTAGTGTCTTCTCAGTCAGATGACACAGAGCTCCTGTCCACACCCTCTAGCTCTGTCTCTACAAGAACCCAGATGTGGCCACAAGAGTTTCTGATACCAACATTCTCTTATGACTCTGAACTACAGTTAGAAAAGGGAAATGCTGTGTTTAGGTCAAACAACACAAATTTGACTCTGAGTTCAAAAACAAAGTCTGATATTTTGGAAAATATCAGACTTGAGATATTCAAGTTCAAAGCCTACCCAACAGAGCTCCGGTTCTGAGCTCCGTTGGGTCAAGTCTGCTTGTGTTTATAAACACTTGTCTTAGTTCTGGGTCTGTTCCAGCTGCCTTCAAACACGCTATGGTTAGGCCCCTCATAAAAAAACCACATCTTGATCCCTCTGTGCTCTCCAATTTTAGACCTGTCTCTCACTTGCCTTTTCTCTCTAAGGTTTTAGAAAAAGTTGTTTTTATTCAATTACAGACATTTTTGGAGATTAATTCTATTCTTGATAAATTTCAGTCCGGTTTTAGATCCCGACATAGCACCGAGTCAGCACTGTTAAAGGTGCACAATGATATTGCCTTGACTGTGGATGCTGGGAATCCTGTTGTGTTGGTACTGCTCGACCTCACAGCAGCCTTTGATACAGTTGACCATGCAGTCCATGTATCTCGCCTAGAGCACGTCGGCATCCGTGGCACCGTTCTCCAGTGGTTTAGGTCATACCTGGCAAACAGGAGTTTCTCTATCGCAATTGGCGACCACTGCTCCTCAAAGGCGTCGCTGCCCTGTGGGGTGCCACAGGGATCTATTCTCGGCCCTATTCTGTTTTCAATGTATATGCTACCTCTGGGGTCGATTTTAAAAAAGCACAACCTGTCTTTTCACTTTTATGCCGACGACTTGCAGATATATTTGCCCATCAAACCAAACGAAATTACTGCTCTTACTAAACTACTAGACTGCATTACAGACATAAAGCAGTGGCTGTCACAGAACTTTTTACACTTAAACGACAGCAAAACTGAATGCATTTTGTTTGGTTCTCCATCTATGTCAAATGTTCTCACCACAAACTCTGGCACTCTGGCCCCCCTTTTTAAATCTCATGTCAAAAATCTCGGGGTAACATTTGATAATGGGCTTAAATTTGACAAACAGATTAGCTCTGTTGTCAGCTCAAGCTTTTTTCAGCTCCGTCTTTTAGCCAAAGTCAAGTCTTTTCTCAGTCGGCAGGATCTCGAGAAGGCAATCCATGCTTTCATCAGTTCAAGACTGGAATACTGCAATGCCCTTTACGTTGGCCTCAGTAATTCATCAATCTCTCGTCTCCAACTTGTGCAGAACGCTGCTGCCCGATTTTTAACAAGCACGTCCAGACGTGAACACATTACCCCTGTGCTGTCGTCACTTCACTGGCTTCCAGTCCGTTTTACAATTGATTTTAAACTCCTGCTGTTTGTCTTCAACGCCATTTATGGCTTGGCCCCCTCTTACTTGTCTGAGATTGTAACTTTTCGCAATTGTGGCAGAGCCTTGCGCTCCTCGGGTCAGCTTCTGTTAGAGGTCCCAAGGTCAAGACTTAAGAAGTGGGGCGATCGTTCTTTTGCTGTTGCTGCTCCCAGACTGTGGAACAATCTACCCCCTGACATCCGCACCACTACTGACCTCAGCCTTTTTAAAACAAAGCTTAAGACCCACTTTTTTAAACTAGCATTTAATTCTGACTAGGGCAATACTGTTTCTTAGGTGCCCTCTTTCTGTCTGCTCCTTTTTATGCATTTCTGGAAGGCTTTTAATGTCCTGCAGCGCTCCACCACTACAGCACTTTTAGTTTGTATCTGTATGTTCTGTATGTATTATGTACTGTTTTATGGCTTTGTTGTAAAGCACTTTGGGTACCTTTCAGCTATTGTAAAGGACTATACAAATAAACTTGATTGATTGATTGAACAGATGCTGACTTCAGTGACGTTGCTGAAGCCCTAATCAAGAAACACCCATGCCTCTCTGAACCTGGCTCATACAACCGCTGCTACGGGTGGAAGCAGCGCTGAAGGGCCTTGGGTGTTCTGAAGTACTTGCAAATTCACTAAAGTCTAAAGCTCCAGAGGATGGATTTGCAGCAAAAAACATCAAGAGACCTAAGAGAGGAGAGGCCAACCACATACCTGACATTCCAACTGGGGAGACCCCAGACAAATTGGAAAATGAGAGACTTTCCCTTTTAACTGAAGCAACAAAGCGCAACAATCGTGCAGTGATAAAGGCCAAAATGGACAAGACTTTTTCTCTGCGGAGACAGGACATTTTGGCAAAGGAATCAGAAGTGGAAGAGCTGAAGGAGAGATGGCCTGCATTGTTCACAATGGATGAGGCAAGTAACTTTTGAGGGGTGCAAACCTGTCACCTTCGGCAAAATTCGCTGTTTTGAAACCAAAATAGGGGGGGGGGACTTGGACACCAAAGAGCTGATTGGTTGGCTTGGTAGCATTGCATTTCTTCCTGTATTTTAACATTAACTTTAGCTATACTTATTAGCTAGTTGAAGGTGGGCCGCAACAAATAAATCAATGTATAGGAAACACAGAAACAGGTAATTGAATCAAAATGCACGTTTTGGCACCTGATGTCTAACCCAAGATATGACACACTTGTAATGTATTTACATTTTGTTGTTCTTTCTTTCTTTTTTAAAGATCAATGCTGAGTTTATGAGAACAACAACTGTTCCACTTCAACCGCGATTCCACAGCAAGCTCATAGAGATCATCAGAAAGAAAGGAGGAGTTGTCAGAGAGAAGACCCAAAATACACTGAATGTTCTTGATCAGGTATAAACTTCCTCAAGATATCTAAATGTATTACAGACATCATATATATATATATATATATATATATATATATATATATATATATATATATATATATATATATGGTGGCAGTTGCTCAGTCCATAAGGACTTGGCTGGACTTGACCAGAGATAGGGAGTGTGGACTGGTAGCTGGAGAGATGCCAGTTCACCTCCTGGGCACTGCCCAAGGTGGCATTGAGCAAGCCCCTGAACCCCCCTCACTCTGCCATCTCTCCATGTGTTTGTGTATGTGCATGTGTGTTTATTTCAGACGTGTGTGTGTGTGTGTGTGTGTGTGTGTGTGTGTGTGTGCGTGTGTGTGTGTGAGATATACTAGCATTAACAACAGTGAAAAAACATTGAAGAACATTGTAGTCTTTTTCTTCTAAATAGAAAGAGTTTAAGTTATTACCAAGTTTAATTGTGCCTTGTTCCAATTAATTTGTAAATCAAAACTACTATAATTTGCACATAGCACATACACGTGTGCATTGTGTATTGTTTGCATCAATAAAGTTGCAATATTGGACTGCTTAATAATGCATTGTGTGTGTTTGCACTCTCACCTAGAGCCTCGATGTGAATCAAAAAAGGGAGTGTCTGCTGAAATGCCTTATTATGTACCTTGGTGAAGATGTGGACAAGCTTATCAAGGAGTATCTGGTAAGTACTTGCATTGCATTTATCATTTAATCATTAGACAAGGTGAAATGTATATTTAAACTTTCAAGTTCATAAACATGGTTTTAGGTCCTATAAAAATACTGGTGTATATATGTACTGTACATTTGCCTAAATCTTCCATTTCTGTTCAGGCATCATGGTGCCCACATTAAGTTGATACTCCCCCACAAGTAACACAGATATGTAGCCTAGGTTGGGCTAGCTGGGACCATCCATGGTTAATCCCTCTGTAGCTGTAACAATCATAGTGATTTGAACTGCCTTTATTGACAAAGAACTTTATCTTTGAAATGCCATCTCTCATGGGGAACTCGTCAGCCTTATGGTCCATAAGGCTGACGTGTGTTGTCCGCACATTTTTGTCAAAGCATATGTTATGACTTTATGAAGATAAATATTGTATACTACTTGTACCAATTAGGGTTGGCAGATAGATGATTCCATCGTCCATCCCAATGTTTCAATGTAGACATCTTCCGATGGAAATTTCGTAGACATCACCCAACCCTAGTACCAATGTGTTAATAGTTTTAAAATCAAGTTGCTTTGAGATAAATATTTGGATGAGACATTAGGTATTGTTTAATATTATTAATTGTTTTATATAGACGCATCGGACACTGATTTCATCAAAATAACTGCCTTGTCTTTTTCTATAATTAGGTTGTTCAGAAGGATGAAGCTCAAACAGAACTTGAGAGATCTACCATGGCAGTGTTTGTCTTCAGGGAAGATGAGGATCCTCTCCAGCCACCACATGGCATTGGGATTGTCATTGAAGGTGTGCAGGTCCTTCATGAGTTGCCATCAGTCCCACATGCATGTGCCATGTTGTTTGGCCTCATCTATGCTCTAAACCTGAGCTATCCAAGCGAGCTCAAATATATACGTTTGATGCACTGCAGAAGATATTTATGGAGATAGAACCAAAGCAAATGACACGCAGAGTGTGCAGTCTGAGTGTCAAGCTTTAAATGTTGGATTAGTCAAAGAAAGGAATTTGGATACAGTGTTTTTTATTCAGTGTTATAGCCTGTATTCAAATAGGAATATTTTTATACTGCTTAATGGTTATTACATTACATGTAAAATTTTAAAGGATAGTTCTATAAAACAGTTTTACATTATTGTGGTAAAAGTTACAGAAAGGTTGCATACGTTTTTGTAAAAAGTATTGAAAAGACCATGATTTATTTTATTTTATACTTTTATACATACCAGTAGGCAGCAAAATGCATTTAGGTTGTTTTTTTATTTTTTTCAAAACAACAGAAGGGGATGCACATTTTAAAAAGACAGTGACATCACAATAAACATGGTCTTTTGAAGAGAATATTTCTGTCTTCATTTATTGTAAGTCAACTAACATTTACTGACCAAATCTTTTTATCTTAAGTGAAAATCCTTTTGCATTAAAGAAAAGTTAGTTTTGGGTTGTGGTAAAAGCTAAATAGTAACAAAGAAAATAATTGTTATATTGGCCAACATTAAGATAAATTTATTCTTGTGACTAAAGAAAATATATTGATTATGGTAATGAATAAGAAATTTAACTGCAGTAAATTTAATAAAATTGATTGTAACAAAATTACAACTTTAATTTTGATTATTTTAGTCCAAAGTAAAATTATACTTGGATGTTATAAAATAGGTTTTCCCAAAGTAAAAAAAATGATTCAAAGCCTCGATAATAACCGACATTTTTACTTTGTGTGAATGTAATTTTTTTTTCTTGGCCAGAAGAAATGTTTTGATTGATACTAAATTAAAAAAATTACGTTTTAACTAAATCAAAAAATACAGTTTGAGAAAAATTAATAAATTTAGCTGTAACAAATCACGACAATTTTTTTAGGTTGGTTCAAAGTATCATTTTTTTCAGTGCATAACGTGGGCTGGTAACTTTGTTCCGATGGTCAAATGTGCACAATCCTGCTCCAATTTCTTTGGGACGTCTGTAATCTGTAACGGGGACCTTCAAACAAAATGAAATAGCGATGTTGATTTGAAGATATAGGACAATTTGGGACTAAAGATGATTTAAACATAACTAGAGATTCCCATGAATGTGAACATTATTGGAGATGATTTGAGAAGGTTTTGAATTTCAGACAGAATGTGAAGATAATTTGATAAAAGATTACTTGGATTAGAAGTGATCTGATAAAAAGACATGAAATGAGAAGATCTGAAGGATTTTTAAATCAAGAACTTGATTCCATGAATGCACGCGCACACACACACACACACACACACACACACACACACACACACACACACACACACACACACACTACCTTGATCATTGGCCATCTTGTCTGGATGTTCCACTGAAACAGCAACAGAGAGAGAGTCAGCAAAAATAAAATATATAACAGAGGAATACATTTACACACACACACACACACACACAGACAGACCTTTGGCGGTCCTAAAGTGGACGGGCTCAGACAGAGGGCCAACTCCTTTGGCGTTCTTGGCTTGAATCCTGAAGAAATAAACCGTGTCGAGATTCAGATCCACCACCTGGTGGGTAAGCCGGTCACCGGTGATCGCCTCCATCACCCAATCATCTATCGGCATGTTCTTATCCAGCGTGTAGTACAAGATGTAACCTGACAGACAATACATACATAAATAATATATAAGACCTGAGAAGACAAATATATAAATGCAGTATGTATAAGATCTAAAAATATCTGTGTGTGTGTATGTGCGTGTGTGTGCTTGGTGGTGTGTTGTGCTGTTATAACTGCAGGGAGCGTTTGATTCGTCCTCCAGGACACTGCAGGAGCAGCAGAGCTCGTTAAAACAGACGGGTTTACAGCCGGGTTGATTGCCCAGAGGAGAGAGAGAGAACAATGGAAGAAAGTGTGTGTGACTGTGTGTGTGTGTGTGTGTGTGACTGTGTGTATGACTGTGTGTGTGTGCAAACACAGGTCAACAACTGAATTCTTCTGGCAGTGTTTTGATATTGTTAGGAGAAAAATATTGCTTTACTTTCAGGCATTTTACAGATCAACTTATTATTTGTATTATTCAATAGATTATCAGCTGGTTAATTGAAAATCACAACAAACCTGTTTCCCCTGATGAATAATGTGCGTGCGTTCACTGTAATTGAACTGCGAGTGAGTACTTTGGATGAGTGAAGTGGTACACCTGTCGTGGTTAGTGGGTTTGTGCGAACCCTCACCTGTGATTCGTCCGTTAGCCTCCATCGGCGGCTGCCAGCTGATTAGAATGGCGCGGGGTCGTCCCTCGCGACTGATCACGGTCAGATCTTTGGGGGCCGAGCTAGGAGCTGTCAAAAAGGATGGACAGGATAAAGGGGAGAATTAAGTGTCGGCAGTTAAATAGACCTATATAGCAATGTATGGTTTTGGGATATGACCAAAAAAATGCTGCAGTAATACTTGTAAATCATAGTTTGTTGGGGACCTGTTGTACGCAAATATTGTGGAGTTTGCTGATTGATTATTTTGATTAAAATTAAGTAACTTTTTTTCTGCCTATGTAGAAAAAAATAGGATATTGATATGATTTTAGCACAAAAATGATTTTTAGTCACTACAAAATCTGTATTGAAAGACCAAGAAAGTAATGACAGATGTATGTTTTAAAAAAGGAAAAACTAAAGTTGAAACTTTTCAGTTTTAAACCTTTGTAGATTTCAGAGTTTACAAGGTACACCTGAATGCACCATGAAGTCCATGTTGGCTCGATGGTACACGGTGGAAAGAAAGATAATTCTCCTATGAAATAACAAAGGAACTAGACACAGAAACATGGCAACCATCCAAACCTGCTCATACGGTTTTTTTTCCAGGCAGTTAAAGCAGAGCACGGCAAATCAACACAAACGTGCACGCTCTCTTCACCTGGTAAAATAATATTACATCTAGAGCCCGACCGATAAAAGATTTTTAAGGCCAATACCGATACGAATATTTGGTTATTTAATAATCCAATATGCCGATATATCAGCTGAACAAATCCAGAAACGCGTTACAAAACAAATAGATTTCCCTAACATTAGTTATTTGTAGTTATTTATGAGTTCTCACTAAAATAATATGATTATAATTTGTTTTATTTTCACAAGTTAAAAAAAAATCAGTGTTGCTAACAGAGAAGTTGTAGAGCGTCCTCTGGTGGACAGACTATGCAACGCCATCACTAACAGGCACGTTGTAGAGCGTCCTCTGGTGGACAGACTATGCAACGCCATCACTAACAGGCACGTTGTAGAGCGTCCTCTAGTGGACAGACTATGCAACGCCAACACTAACAGGCACGTTGTAGAGCGTCCTCTAGTGGACAGACTATGCAACGCCATCACTAACAGGGACGTTGTAGAGCGTCCTCTGGTGGACAGACTATGCAACGCCAACACTAACAGGGACGTTGTAGAGCGTCCTCTGGTGGACAGACTATGCAACGCCAACACTAACAGGCACGTTGTAGAGCGTCCTCTAGTGGACAGACTATGCAACGCCAACACTAACAGGGACGTTGTAGAGCGTCCTCTGGTGGACAGACTATGCAACGCCAACACTAACAGGGACGTTGTAGAGCGTCCTCTGGTGGACAGACTATGCAACGCCAACACTAACAGGCACGTTGTAGAGCGTCCTATGGTGGACAGACTATGCAACGCCAACACTAACAGGGACGTTGTAGAGCGTCCTCTGGTGGACAGACTATGCAACGCCAACACTCATAACATGGTTGACAGTCCGTTTTTATTTTTTAAATATGCATTGAATGAATATTTATAATATATATTTATAATATATATATATATATATACACACAATCGGGAAACGGACACAGTTTCTGTCCACAGTTGAACTGAATGTAACTAGGGCTACTCAATATGAGGAAAATATGCAATATGCGATAATGTTGTTGAATAGCGCAATAACAATACTACTCGCCATAAATAAACAGATATTAGAATGTACTCTGTTAAAAAAACTTTTTTGTTCGCAAATGTTTGTTGAATGTTGTGCGATTCAGTGCGAAAATGAATGGAAACACCTCAAAATGTCTCAAATCAATTCAATATACCATTTTGATTGCCAAACAGCATGTGACGTCATCACCACAGGTTTCTTTTTGCTTTGAAGCCGTTGGATGGAAACACGCTCTCACCAGCTTTATTCACATGAGTTTTTTTACTGAACTTCAGATGATTCGATTGACAAGTGGATTAAAACTTAGCTCGTTAAGCCTTGAAAAAACAACTCAATTTTAGGTGTGTGGTAGTTCTTTAGCGGATGTGCCTGTGGTTGGTGTGACTTTCTTGTATTCCAATAATCTCCTCTGTTTGATCTTGAGAAAACTGTGCAGAAGGTAATTGCTGTCACTTTGGAGCACGGGGGCCTCAAGTGTTTTTCTCCTCAACTTTCCCCATAGACTTAAAGATATGATTAAAGAACTGTTATTCTCATTTTCAGGTTGACACTTGTACTTTGGGTTTCTACTAGAACATGTTTACATGCTTTAAAAACACTATTTTGCCTGTATTCCCCCTCTGTCTGACTGTCTCTCTAAGCCCCCCCTCCCTAAAAAGCCCAGTATGCTCTGATTGGCCAGTGTTTCCGGGTCCCGCTGTCTCTGTATCATCAATTTGTAGCAGAGGTCTGGCTGTAACCGAGTACAGCAGCACTTTCTACTGTGAAAAACCACCGAGATGTGTCTTTTAAACCAACAACCAAACAACCGGACATTACCAGGTGTTTTTACAGGTTTTTTCAGACAGACAGACAGACAGACAGACAGACAGACAGACAGACAGACAGACAGACAGACAGACAGACAGACAGACAGACAGACAGACAGACAGACAGATAGATAGATAGATAGATAGATAGATAGATAGATAGATAGATAGATAGATAGATAGATAGATAGATAGATAGATAGATAGATAGATAGATAATGATAAAAAAGGAAATTACAGTTTTACAGCAGCACACGTACATCAGTCACACAACACAGACTATAAATGAGATACTAGGAAAAATATACATACAAACAATATACATGAAATGAACAAATATTTGAATATCTACAGAATGGGAAAACCAAAATGTGCAACATACTGCAGTAATATGACTGGAGCCGATGACCGTGTAAAGAAAGAGTCAAGAGGCGCGCCCCTTAGCTCAGCTGGCACAGCGGGCGCCCGTATATAGGGCTACTCCTCTACCCCGCAGCCCTTGGCTGCATGTCATTCCCCCTCTCTCTCCCCTTTCATGTCTTCTGCTGTCCTATCAAAATAAAGGCTGTAAATGCCCAGAAAATAATCTTTAACCCTCCTGTTGTCCTCAGGTCAAATTTGACCCCTTTTTTTAAATGTCTATATCAGAAATATGGCATTTTTAACCAAATTACCACAAAAAAGGATGGATTCCATGTAACACTCTTTGCAAATACAATTAATCGCTTTAATTGGATCTTGGGTGAAAACTGAAATGGTTTCAAATCAGTATCCTGACCAAACTCATCCACTCAACTATTAGTCCAAATAATTCATAAATTCTGCTTTATTAACTCAAATATTAGGTATAATTATATACAAATGAGGGTTATTGACCATGGATTCCTAAACGTACTGTAAAACTAGTGGTGGTAAGGTTGTGGTAGTGAAATAAAAAAAATTAATAATAATGCGTTGAAAATGTCAAATATCGAGGCGGACAAGACAAGGGTTAAACAAAAGAGTCAAGAGCAGAAAAAAACTCTTCTGAAATCTGAGGTTTTGCTCACAGGGATTCCTTTTACATGCATTTCCCTCATTATTTGAAGCTTTGGCCGCGTTTAATATGAACATCTGACATTGTAACATTCTATCTAAGGAAAAGCATAATAGGTCTCCTTTAAGGTGGCCACCAGGACAGGCTTCAAAGCTAATGAAACAGCTTGTTAAATCTGGAGGAAACCACAAGCTCCATCTGACCCCGTTAGTGACAGCATCATCCTGTACCTCTCTTTTATACAGACATGCAATTCATGTGCACATACCGTTTGGGGAAAGTAGTGGTTCCAGCATTCTTTGGTTTCTAATTCTACTGATTCCTACTGAATCTACAGCTACTGAATGTACCTACAGCTTGGATTCAAATGGGACATCAACCAATTTCAAAACAGCTTACTGTTTTGCCCTGAACACCCACACGGCCTATTCTGAATGATCTGACAGGTCGGAGGAGCTACAGTATGTTGGGAATTACATGAAGGCCCTAACTCTTTAAATGGAGAGCCATTGGTTACAGCGAAGCAGCCATCAAATGGATTCAGTGTTATGTTACAGGTATATTTTGCAAGGTGGATGTTAAAGGAATAATTTCCAGTTACAAAAATAACCTAAATTTTAAATCAAGCAGAACTAGACCTGTCCTCTGTCATCACTATCAGGACTACATTTTCACCTATTGTACAGTTCAAAATATGGAAATATGATGGACATTCCACACTCCCTAACCCTCATACGCCTGATGTAGGCGAAGGTTGGACAAGGATGGTGTCTAGGTTTCAGCCTCTGGAAGGCATGAAAACTGCATGACAATCTGCACATTACATGTTCACAGTGCTTACGGAACAATAAGTGACAATGTTGTCCTGATGGTGGTGCTAAGGGACAAAATTATTAGGATTCATCTTCATCTGGGAAGCTGGAAAATCCACAACAAATGCAATGTCAGAGATTTGGCCACAGTGTTTAATGGACCAATATCAGCATTTTTCAAGGTTATGTAGGTAAAAATCAATATATGATATAACGTCCCTCAGCTGGTGTCTTTTGGACTCTGTGGGTGATTATTAAAACAGTAAGACAGAGGTAATCGGAGCTGCAGTGCAGCTTTATCTGTTTTCCTGTGAAAATGTGGTCAGTGTTTGGGTGTCCAGAGCTGGTGGATCACTGCAGGGACTGAGTGGGCTCAGTCCGTCTGCTCACTCTGAATGTCAATGTATTCCTGCAGGCCCCGGGGAGCCGGCGGGGGTAATGCCGTTCACGCTTAATTGGGTGACAAATCCAACAAACATGATTGTAAACATCCTGAAAGGGATACCTTGACATTTGGATAACAGTGTGTGGTAGGGGGTTTCATTGTTGCCCACAGTTGTCATCTTGTTGTTGGGGAGAGTGGAGTTTCTGCATTGCACCTCACTGAACCTAAACAGGATTTCTCTGCATTGTTATTAAAGCAATTAGTGTTTGGGGGCGGGATAATTAAAAAAAAGTTCCACCCGCATTTTGTTTTGGTGAACCCATCTTTCCTGAACCTGCCCTCATTTAGTGCATCTCTGTTTTTCCCTAAATGACTTTCAACAAATCCTCAAAAAAAAAAACCCTGTCAGTGTTCAGCTGAGTGTTTTACGTGTCAGTGAAGAGGAAGTGATGGAGGAAAAAACTATTACACCTGAAAAAAGAATCACCCTGAAGACTGAACGTTCCCTAGCTGTTTGGCCACCAGCTGACTAGCATCAGCCAATCATATTCACTGAAGCGTGGCCACATTTTATTTTGTTTTTTTACCACTTTACTAGTACTAAACCACACTGTCAAAATACATATATAGGTGTATAAGTTTTGCATTAAAAAAGTGTGTATATACAGTGAGGAAAATAAGTATTTGAACACCCTGCTATTTTGCAAGTTCTCCCACTTAGAAATCATGGAGGGTCTGAAATTGTCATCGTAGGTGCATGTCCACTGTGAGAGACATAATCAAAAAAAAAAATAATCACATTGTATGATTTTTTTTACTGTTTCTTTGTATGATACAGCTGCAAATAAGTATTTGAACACCTGAGAAAATCAATGTTAATATTTGGTACAGTAGCCTTTGTTTGGTCAAACGTTTCCTAGTTTTTCACCAGTTTGCACACACTGCAGAAGGGATTTTGGCCCACTCCTCCACACAGATCTTCTCTAGATCAGTCAGGTTTCTGGGCTGTCGCTGAGAAACACGGAGTTTGAGCTCCTCCAAAGACTCTCTATTGGGTTTAGGTCTGGAGACTGGCTAGGCCACATCAGAACCTTGATCTGTTTCTTCCAGAGCCCCTCCTTGGTTATCTAGCTGTGTGCTGGGTCATTGTCATGTTGGAAGACCCAGCCTCGACCCATCTTCAATGCTCTAACTGAGGGAAGGAGGTTGTTCCCCAAAATCTCGCAATACATGGCCCCGGTCCTCCTCTCCTTAACACAGTGCAGTCTCCCTGTCCCATGTGCAGAAAAACACCCCCAAAGCATGATGCTACCCCCCCATGCTTCACAGTAGGGATGGTGTTCTTGGGATGGTACTCATCATTCTTCTTCCTCCAAACACGGTTAGTGGAATTATGACCAAAAAGTTTTATTTTGGTCTCATCTGACCACATGACTTTCTCCCATGACTCCTCTGGATCATCCATATGGTCATTGGCAAACTTAAGACGGGCCTTGACATGTGCTGGTTTAAGCAGGGGAACCTTCCGTGCCATGCATGATTTCAAACCATGATGTCTTAGTGTATTACCAACAGTACACACCCACCACACAGCCATCAACCCTCCCCCAAACACAGTGCCTGACAAAAGGGAAAGTCTTTGACTTGACATAAGAACTAAAACTCTGACTCAGACCCGAGGATGATAAAATGTGCAGGAAAACACGTTTGCTTTTCATATTCTAAGGGGTGGACAGGTGTCTTTATGCAGCTAACGACCTCAAACAGGGGCATCTAATTTAGGATAATAAATGGAGTGGAGGTGGACATTTTGAAGGCAGACTAACAGGTCTTTGAGGGTCAGAATTCTTGCTGAAAGACAAGTGTTCAAATACTTACTGCAGCTGTATCATACAAATAAATAGTTAAAAAAAAATCATATATTGTGATTTCTGAATTTTTTTCTTTTAGATTATGTCTCTCACAGTGGACATGCACCTACGATGACATCAGACCCTCCATGATTTCTAAGTGGAGAACCTGCAAAATAGCAGGGTGTTCAAATACTTATTTTCCTCACTGTATATACACATACAAACATAGTATATACATATATTTATATAGCACTTTTTTAGTCTTAACAACTACTCAAAGCGCTTTTCCATAGTACAGGAACCATTCACCACTCACACAAATTCATACAACTCTGGGTTCAGCGTCTTGCCCAAGGACACTTGGCATAAAACTGCAGGGCCAAGGACTGAACCACCAACCTTCCAAATATATAATTTTTCTAAATCTGTGTTATTTTCAATCTGATGATCATGACTGACCTGTCACAGCAAATGAAACTAATAGTGAAAATACCGCTATTTTGATATAGTTTTTATTTATGCCTTTGTCCGGTCTTTGCCAGTCTTTCGGGAGATTTCGGGCAGGTAGACGGCGCTACAGGGCACACATTCTGATGGGTCACAGATGTTGGCGTAACAGCGGAAAAACCTGTGGTAGTGAGTATGCAGGTAAAAGGTTTCTTCATATAGGTCTAGTTGTATTTTAATTTAGAAGTTATCTGTTGTAGTAACGGCAGGGGCAGGGCCATCACAGAATAGAAGGAAATTGTGTAATGCCAATGGGGTCCTCACAGGGAACCCATTGGCATTACACATAGCAGTAACACGAGTGAGTGTGTGTGTGTGTGTGCCTGAGAAACCTACCTGCTTCATACGTTGTGGCGTGCGCTGTCATACTCCAGGTGCTGGACTTGCGACCCTTGGTAACCATGACAGCAAACTCATACATGGTGTTTGGTTTGAGGCCGGCGACAGTGTGGCTGAGTGCCGTGGTGTCTGCAGACTGGACACACAATAAAGTTGTGGAATTTAAACGGTTTCAGAATAAAACTGATTATGACAATATCTGTCATAAGTCAAAAGACTGTGAAAGGCTGTGAAAACTGTATATATATATATATATATATATATATATATATATATATATATATATATATATATATATGACTATAGCATACAATATAGGTATGTTTACCTTTGAAGAAGACACATTTGAGACAATAAATAATTCAAAAGATTCTTAAGTGTCTTAAATGTTTTTCCTGTCTGTTGTTGAGATCTTACACTTTAAAGATTATTTTTATCTAAGACTTCAACATCAGTGAATTTTAACCCCAGCAGCTACATAACTCAACGTGATGTTTTCACTTTAAGAGCAGACTTCTGTCTGTCTTTGTGGCACCAAGGAAAGTCTTATTTTCAGAATAAAAAGGAAAGCTCAGCTGATAATAATTTTTCTTAATCAATAAATGCTTCTGAAAAAGATATGCAACAACTTGAGAACTGGACAAAATATAAAATTATAATTTCAGCTTTGACAGCTTGCAAATGTTGAGCTTAAGGTGGGACACAGTAATTGTTTTGCAAGTCTCACATCTTTTGATGTCCAACATGAAGTCCCAAGTCAAGTTTAACCCTAATGTTGTCCTCGGGTCAAATTGACCCGTTTTCAGTTAATTTTTGTTATTTGTTAGTTATTTTTTATGTCTGTCAAAATAAGCGCTAAAAATGTCAACATAAAAAATGTCAAATAACTTTGGAAAAAACATTAATAAAAAGCACCCACGACATTGAAAAAGTGACAAAAATGTGGGGGGAAAAAAGCGATAATAATGTTGAAAAAAAGTGACCATAACTTTTTTTTTCATGGTTGACAGGAAGACAACACAAGGGCTAAGTCTTACACGGTTTACAGTCCCTCACCAGTCATAATGACTGTTGACAGGTTAGTTCTAAGTGCTAAGTCAAGACCGTCAAGCCCCAAGTCATAACACATATATGTTTGTCAATTCAAGTCTAATGTCAGTAGATATATGACTCGTCCTACAGCGAAAACACACCGCACGCTGAAGCCCGAACAGCCACAAAGCGCAGATTTTTGCCTGATCGCGTCAAGACAATCAAAATCATAAACCTGGTTCTTTCATTTTAAGTATCCAGCTGTTATGTGGCCTTCCTGTATATAATTACCTGCCTGGCTTGACACATTTGCTCGCAGAAGAAATAGAGGTGATTCTGAAAGGATTGCTGCAGCGCGTGGATCAAAGCTGGTATGAACGGACAGATTGGACAACATGGGCGGCAAACGTAAAACAGCTCCACTCCGCGGCTATTTGGAGCGCTTCCGTGCCGGGTGTGTTTTGGCTGTTACTCGTGTCAGAGGCTGAGATAATACTAAACTGCAGGAGATGTAGAACAGCTGCACATTAACGCCCGTTTTTTTTTACCTTGTACTTTCCACTGGTGGAGTAGCTGGTCTTCCACTTGACGGAGTAGTACCGGACTTCAGACGCCTTCTGGTTCTTGGTCATGGAGTTGTCGGCCCAGGAGACGCGTACCGAGTCCGAGGACAGAGCCACGGCTTGAACACCCACCGGTGGGATCATGGGAGTGCTGGTGTCTGGCATGGGAGTGGGGTATTTATCAAAGAGGTGGAAGAGGTCATCCTCAGATGGGTCTATGGGGTCTTGGGGGGGGGGTGTTATCGGCAACCAGGGTGTTTGGGGATAACCAATGAAATCATCCAGTGTAATGATGTGTGATAATGAAAATGTATATATGCAGACAAGAGCATATATTCCGAATAATATCGGTGGGTTACGTGTTTGTATACATACACATACACACACACACACACACACACACACACACACACACACACACACACACACACACGCACGTGTACAAAAACAAAAACACATAATTAATACATAGGATGACATGCGAGTTGGGAAGGGAGATGCAGCAGGCAGCCATGTTTTGTTCAAGACGAGGGAAGAAGGAAAAAAGGAGTGGATGGATGAGGAAGTGAAAAACAGGAGAGAGAAGAGAAAAAGACAAAGAGTAAGAAGACAGTGGGAGATTAAAGGCCATTACTTTAAACAGGAAGTGGAGCATCAGATCCACAGAGGGGCAAATGACGAAACACAGCGGCACGAGCTGAAACACAACACCTGCAAGTCTCAGAAATCTGGAAAGTTTAGAGTAAAGTAAGTCATTTCAAATATATATATATATATATATGTGTGCCATCAGTTGAGTGTGTGTGTGTATATATATATATATATATATATATATATATATAGCAACACTGTTTTTGGGTTCACTGCTAAGTCACTGTGATAACTTTTAACAGACTCATTATTTTTTAGATTGATGCCTTCAATATGTAACGAAGCAGCTGGATATGAGGATTTTTAATGCAGGAATAGCTCTATGAGGTTTGGTCCTGATTGTTCTAATGATTGTAACAAAATATGACAACTTACTGAGACTGCATGAAAAATGAACAAGAAATAATAGACTAAATAACTAAATAAACTAACTAAATACAATTAAGATAAATAAAACAATAGAATCACAGCTTAGAACTAACAATATAATGTATAAATATGAAATATAAATGATAAGATATAAATGCTAAGAAAGAGAAAAACGTTGAAAACGCGGTTCCAGTTTGTGTCAGAAATGAGACGAGAGGAAGCTGATCTCTGTCGGTCCCTTTGCAACAGCTCGCACACGCACGTGCGCACACACACACACACACACACACACACACACACACACACACACACACACACACACACACACACACGCAAATAGGATTGGCTAAAGCTGTAACAATTCTAAAAGTTACTGTACAATTTATTGTCTCAGAAACATTTGCGATTAACAATAAAAATTGTCTCTTTTAGTTAATTGTATTTCTTAATTGCTTTATCAAACAAATTCAAAGTTTTGAATGAATTCCAGGATTCATCTTTTATTATAACTGGCATGTGATAATGTAATGACATACCTTATGAAGTAAACCATGCCTCTTTATTATCATAATTTCCCCCTCGTTTCTGTGAACAGAATAGGGCCAAGTGCCAACAACTAACATTTGAAATAATAATACAAATATATAGTCCAACCAATTATCACTTATACAATTACAATTTGGCATATAAATTAAGAATTGCCATAAGCAAGCATACCCACTAAGACTTTAGCTAATGTTGGTAATTAATTGCGGTTAAACAAAGACACCGCGATTATAATTGACAATTAGACAATTATGTCATAATTTTTACAGGCCTAGATTAAACAATTATGTAATACTTGTAATTATGTAATACTTGTCAATCTGGATTGTTGTCAGGCCAGAGTGGGCTACAAGTACAATGGGCTTTCTGTTACCATGTGGGTCAAAACCACTAAACTGAGCGACTGCTTTTTGATGATGTCACATCATTGCCCTCCGATCTCAGTTCGTATGTAGGGGAGTAAAATGTGCTGAGTACTGATGGAAACGATGGAGAGAGCTATTAAAGACCCAAACCCACATGGAAAATGTGCTGTGGGAAAATGTTCCTTTCACTCTGTTTTCATGATTCCGTACTTTAAAATGCTCGATTGTCAAAACTTGTTGTGGTCTTGACTTTCAGTGTGAAGTCTGAACTGCGTGTGCAGGCGACATCAGTCCTGGGAGAAGACGGAGAGGATTGATCCACTGTGTCTGCGGTCTAAAGCAGACTACTGACAGAATCTACGCCGACATCTAATGTGCTGCTGTTGAAGACAGATTTACAGCTAGAGGCCAACATGAGAGACATGTTTTCTTTTTTCATGCCAATAAAGCAAAATTGAATTGGATTAAGAGAAAGAGAGAGAGAGACAGAGAGAGAGAGAGAGAGAGAGAGAGAACCAAATATTTCCAAGAATTTGAAAAACACATGGCTGGCGTCACTGCCTACATTGAGGACAGAAAGCTTCCTTTTTTATTAGGGGGAGAAGAGAAAAGCATGGCACGGCTAGCAGCTAAATATGTCTTCTCTTGTCGACATATGAGGGAAAAATAAGTGAATTTTGTATTTTTCTTACACACACACATGCACGCACGCACGCACGCACGCACGCACGCACGCACTGCGTCTCACTTTTGTTGTGGGGACCCATCATTGACATAATGCCTAGCCCCGTACCCTAACCTTAACCATCCCAACTAAATGCCTAACCTTAACCCTTACCCCCACCCTAACCATAACCTAATTCTAACCCTAATCCTAAAACCAAGTCTTAACCCTCAAACAGCCCTTTAAAGTTGTGGGGTCCGGCATTGTGGCCCCACAAAGCTGTCCAGACCCCACAAGTATACTGTATTCACGTTTTTTGGACCCCACAAATGTAGTTAAACGAGAACACACAAACACACACACACACACACACACACACACACACAGACACACAGACACACAGAAGGAGACAGAGAGCAATATATGATCCCAAAGTGACTTTTTCAACATACCTTTTGAGGGACATGCACACAATTGGTTTATTATCTGCAATTATATCTTAATTATCCTGTTTACTTGTATGTATTATTATATTTGATGTATTTACTCCTTATTGTTTATATGTTTGTTCTTATGCTTTCGCCACACAGGTGTATTGATTTTGTCATGTCAATAAAGCAAATTGAAAGTGAGAGAGAGAGAGAAGAAGAGAGGGAGTGAGAGCGACGAAAGAGGTGATTGGAGCTGCGGGCTGAGCAGCAGCAGGCGGTGTCGTGGTTAAACTGGTCGTCCAGCATCACAATAACGCTCCAGTCATGACAGAATACTGATGAGGACAGAGGACACGCCTCATCCTCCGCCTCCCTCCGTCCCGTACACCCTTACAGTCCACAACACTCTGTCTGCTCGTTTTTCTGCACTACTTCTTTCCTACTTCTCGCAACCCAACTGCCATATCTCCCTCTTTTCCTCTTTCATTTCCCACTCTAACCTTCCATCGCTCCTTCTGTCTTTCCTTCCTTCTTTCCTTCCTTCTTTCCTTCCTTTTCATTACTTTTCCACCCATTGCTTATCCCCCACACTTCATCTTTGCTTGGCTTCCTTCCTACTTCCTCCTTCCATCCTTTAATATTGCACTCGCCCCCCTCCCGTCTCCCTCCTCTCTTTCTCTCTCGCTCTCTCTCTGCAGTCATCCAGTCCTTGATTAAATGGCAGCGTGGCGGTGGGTTGAGGAACAGTTCAGTCTCTGCAGTGTGTGGGCGGCGAGGCGAGGACGAGGCAGTATATTAACAAGGATCCCACCGCTAACGAGTCGTTTTTTAAAGCTCTCGTAAAAAAAATTCTCTCCAGCATCCTTCCACCATAAAGCGACGGAGAGTTCAGCTTGTCCTGGTATGATGGGCCAGAAAGTGCATGTGCGTGCGTGCGTGCGTGCGTGCGTGCGTGCGTGCGTGCGTGCGTGCGTGCGTGCGTGCGTGTAAATGGCTCTTATCTATAGAGTGTCACTGTTGATGACCTTGTCAGAACATTAATGGGTTTAGTTTCTGTCTCAGCCCTCAGGGTCTCAGCTTATCAACTCCTGACAGTCACACTACAACTTCATGTTTCCATATGAACTCCCGATATCTTTGTAAACCTAAAGAAATATCCAGATACGTCTACGGATCTTTAAAGAACTCCACAGATGTCTATTTGTGTTTGTCAAGAGAATTACACGTGTGGTTACGTATTTCTGCAGAACTCCTGATGTGTCTATTTATCTCTAAAGAACTCCAGATGTGTTAACATATGTGTATATAACTCCAGATCTGTTAACATACAGTATGTCTATAGAACTCCAGATGTGTTAACCTGTTTCTAAAAACACTACAGATGTGTTAACATATGTCTATAGAACTCCAGATGTGTTAATATATTTCTAAAGAACACCAGATGTGTTAATATATGTCTATAGAACTCCAGATGTGTTAACATATGTATATAGAACTTCAAATGTGTTAACATATTTCTAAAGAACTCCAGATGAGTTTACATGTCTCTAGAACTCCAGATGTTTAGACTTCCAGATGTTACATTTTTCTAAATGACTCCAGATGTGTATAAGCATCGCTCAAGAATTCCAGATGTGTTTGTTCCTCTATAGAACTCCAGAGGTATATTCATGTTTCTATAGAACTCCAGATGTGTTAACATATGTCTATAGACTCCAGATAAGTTAACAAATGTCTATAGAACTCCAGATGTGTTAACAAATGTCTATAGAATTCCAGATGTTTTAACATATGTCTATAGAACTCCAGATGTGTTAACATATTTCTAAAGAACTCCAGATGAGTTCACATGTCTATAGAACTCCAGATGTTTTTAGACTTCCAGATGTTACATTTTTCTAAATTAATCCAGATGTGTATACGCATTGCTCAAGAATTCCAGATGTGTTTGTTCCTCTATAGAACTCCAGAGGTATATTCATGTTTCTATAGAACTCCAGATGTGTTAACATATGTTTATAGACTCCAGATAAGTTAATAAATGTCTATAGAACTCCAGATGTGTTAACATATTTCTAAAGAACTCCAGATGTGTTAACATATGTCTATAGAACTCCAGATGTGTTAACATATTTCTAAAGAACTCCAGATGAGTTTACATATGTCTATAGAACTCCAGATGTGTTAACATATTTCTAAAGAACTACAGATGTGTTAACATATGTCTATAGAATTCCAGATGTGTTAACATACTTCTATAGAACTCCAGATGTGTTAACATATTTCTATAGAACTCCAGATGAGTTAACATACTTCTATAGAACTCCAGATGTGTTAACATATGTCTATAGAATTCCAGATGTGTTAACATACTTCTATAGAACTCCAGATGTGTTAACATATTTCTATAGAACTCCAGATGTGTTAACATACTTCTATAGAACTCCAGATGTGTTAACATATTTATATAGAACTCCAGATGTGTTAACATATGTCTATAGAACTCCAGATGTGTTAACATATTTCTATAGAACTCCAGATGTGTTAACATATGTCTATAGACTCCAGATAAGTTAACAAATGTCTATAGAACTCCAGATGTGTTAACATATTTCTAAAAAACTCCAGATGTGTTAACACATGTCTATAGAATTCCAGATGTTTTAACATATGTCTATAGAACTCCAGATGTGTTAACATACTTCTATAGAACTCCAGATGTGTTAACATATTTCTATAGAACTCCAGATGTGTTAACATATGTCTATAGACTCCAGATAAGTTAATAAATGTCTATAGAACTCCAGATGTGTTAACATATTTCTAAAGAACTACAGATGTGTTAACATATGTCTATAGAATTCCAGATGTGTTAACATACTTCTATAGAACTCCAGATGTGTTAACATATTTCTAAAGAACTCCAGATGAGTTTACGTATGTCTATAGAACTCCAGATGTGTTAACATATTTCTAAAGAACTACAGATGTGTTAACATATGTCTATAGAATTCCAGATGTGTTAACATACTTCTATAGGACTCCAGATGTGTTAACATATTTCTAAAGAACTCCAGATGAGTTTACGTATGTCTATAGAACTCCAGATGTGTTAACATATTTCTAAAGAACTACAGATGTGTTAACATATGTCTATAGCATTCCAGATGTGTTAACATACTTCTATAGGACTCCAGATGTGTTAACATATTTCTATAGAACTCCAGATGTGTTAACATACTTCTATAGAACTCCAGATGTGTTAACATATTTATATAGAACTCCAGATGTGTTAACATATGTCAATAGAACTCCAGATGTGTTAACATATTTCTATAGAACTCCAGATGTGTTAACATATGTCCATAGAACTCCAGATGTGTTAACATATGTCTATAGAACTCCAGATGTGTTAACATATGTCTATAGAACTCCAGATGTGTTAACATATGTCTATAGAAGGCCAGTTGTGTTAAAATGTTTCAAAAGAACTCCAGATGTGTCGGTGTTCTCTATAGCAGTGATTCTTCATGACCGCCTATAAAACACTGAGATAACCAGGAAATCAGCGTACTTAATTTTGAAGTAGAATTAAGGGAATTAACTTAAATTGCTTCATCAAAAAAGAGAGATCAAGGTAGGAAACCCATATCAGACAGAATTATTACTCAAAGCAGATTCTTTTTCTATGTATCTCTAAATGTGTCTGGAGGGAGTCTTTGAAAGTGCACTCAGTCTGGGCAGCAGCAGTAGAGTCTGAGCCCTATGCTGTGGAGTGTAAAGATGTATTGTTATAAGCTGTTTCAGCAAAAACAGTCCAAAGCATTTTCTTCATAAATCTCAACATGTGTATGTGTTGTTATCTGTGCCTATAAACATCTCTTAAATCTCCATGTTTTGACTGTGGGAGAGTCATTGCTCCTCTGTGGCTATAGACGCCTGTGTCCAAATGTATTATCCTTTCCTTCTTCATCCCATGCCTATCTAATCTCATGCCCTTTTTCTCTCCTTGTCCATCATTTTTCTCTCCTTGGCATGTCTCTGTCTGCTTCCATCCACTTTCATTGAGCAAATCAATCTCTCTCTCTCTCTCTCTCTCTCTCTCTCTCTCTCTCTCTCTGTCTCTCTCTGATCCATAATACACCTTCATCCCCTCTGTCTTGCTCTCCTTCTTTATTGCTCGTCCCTTCAATCAATCAAAGACATTGATCATGAGTAAAACACATGACTTTTTTTTTTTTTAAGTTCAGTGTAAAAACATCCTGTAATGAAGGTTAATAAACTGTGGTAAGTGGACAGGTCTCTGAAAGGGCTTTTCCTGTGACTATCATCACATCACAAGGGGTCGAAAAACCTCAGAAATTTGGCATTTTTTTATGAGAGTAATAAAGGATTTATGTCAGCTGCAAGCTCCCGGGTGAGCAGAGGAGGGCCGGCTGTTTAATTCATAAGATGAAACTTGGCGGGTAGCTGGATATGTTTCATTTATCTCACTTCTACAGTCCATAGTCTGCAGGAAGAGCTAATGAGTCTCACACTCACACACATTCAGTAATGCAATGGGTGTCAGCCATTACACACACCATATATTAATATACACACACACATTGCTACAGTTCGTAAGTGACACACACACACACACACACACACACGGTTGTGACTGATGTGTGTAACATTTTCCTAAGGATAAATATTTCAGCACTCAGTGCTGTTGGATACAGATTGAGGCCCGAATGTCAAACTGTGAGTTAAAAATCTTTCCTCCTGAATCAAAGTCCTCGTACATATAATTTATAATTTATACTTTTTTATTTATTTATTTATACTTTATTGATCCCCTATGGGAAAATTACAATTTACACTCTTGTTACACAAGAGGCCTGAAATACATACACACATCATATACATGCACTAATGGAGAGATGTCAGAGGGAGTGGGCTGCCAGTGCTGGACCAGCGCCCTGAGCGGTTGAGGGGGGTCAATGCCTTGCTCAAGAGCACCTTGGCAGTTCCCAGAAATCTCTCCAGCTACCAGTCCACACTCCGTACTTTGGAGTATACATATACGTATATATATATATATATATATATATATATATATATATATATATATATATATATATATATATATATATATATATAGTTTGGGGTCACTTAAAAATTTCCATTGCACTCCATTATAGACAGACTACCAGCTGGGATCATTGTTTTTTTAACCAGGGCAGCAGTTTTCAGATTACATTATGTGCTTGCATAGTTGCAAAAGGGTTCTCCAATGTTTTCTCAGTTAGGTTTTAAAATGATATTAGATTATAAACAGAATGAGCCTTTGGAACATTGGATGAATGGTTGCTGATAATGGGCAATGCAGATATTGCGTCAAAGATCAGCCCCCACACACACACACACACACACACACTCAGATCATCTGGTATTGTGTCTATAATGGAGTGGAATGTAAAAGTGACACCAAACTTTTGAGCTATTATTTAATCACAACCATGGTGTGAAATCAAGTAATACAGTTGCTTGACTAAAATCTTGTTGATTTGCCATGAAAATTATTTGTTTTCATGCTGTTTTTTAAGCTGTTAAAACCGTAGCTCACACTGTTGCAACTGAGACTCACATGCACTTTAATTGTAAAATCAGTCATCATCTACTTTCGGTTTTATTCCTCAAAATTCTCTATTGAACAACACATGCAGGTTATTTTGTAAAATCTCTAAGTAAAAGAGTGAAAAGTTAAAATTGTGGAGACTCTCCCCTGCAAATGCTAATGTACTGCTAGTTGTGCTGATAACACTATATTTAATAATGCTAGTACTAAGTATAGCACTATTTCTGCTACTGCTTTTCTATTCTTCTTCTACTGCTAATACCGCTACTGCTGTTGCGATTAGTATCATTATTGACTTTCGCAATGCTACTGCAGGTACTGATATACTGTGTACTATAGCTACTATATCTGTAACATTGCCATCACAATCACAGCAGTCACACTTACAGTTACACTTACAGGTTACTGACACTGATATGTAACATGTTATTATATCTGCTACATGTATATGCAGACATTCCCAGTATGGGGTAAACACAGCTGTAATTATTAGCCGTGTATTACCATTGCAGTGATTATCAGTGTGTGTGTGATTATACCTGTCAGAGATCGAGTGACAGCACTCTCATACAGCGGGACTCCTTCACCGGCATTATTGAACGCCTTCAGGGAAATCACATAGTGCGAGCTTGGCTCTATGAGAGAGAGAGAGAGAGAGAGAGAGAGAGAGAGAGAGAGAGAGAGAGAGAGAGAGAGAGAGAGAGAGACAGACATGGAGAGCATTTAGTAAATACAACATAGTACTTAGGGGTTCTCAAACTTATTAGTCAAAGATCCACAGCTGATTTTTAGTTAAAGTCAGAGGTCCAAAACAAATAGCAATAACAACATGACATTAAATCAGCTCACTTAGAATTTTTGAAGCCACATACATTCAAGTTGAGTACTCGGTTTTCCTGGTTAGCTTTGAACCAATACTGCTACCTGCTACCAAGACGGTTAGTTCCATGGTATAACACTGAAACTCGCAAATTAAAGCAAATATCGAAACCACCAAACTGGAAAATTCTCATTTAATTTGGCAAGATAGTCTTAAAACGTATAGGAAGGCCCTTCGTAATGCCAGAACAGCGTACTACTCGCCATTAATAGAGGAAAATAGGAACAACCCCAGGTTTCTTTTCAGCACTGTAGCTAGACTGACGGAAGGTCACAGCTCTGTTAAGCCAAGTGTTCCC
The DNA here is from genome assembly GCA_013375575.1 of Percina caprodes. Classification (NCBI taxonomy): domain Eukaryota; kingdom Metazoa; phylum Chordata; class Actinopteri; order Perciformes; family Percidae; genus Percina; species Percina caprodes. Next base: position 5,332,933 of record JABXJD010000016.1, read on the forward strand.
ATAGCTCTTAGTAGTAATGACTTTATGAGATTCTTCAATGATAAAATTATAACTATTAGAAGCTAAATTCACCAAGACCTGCCTTTAACTGGCACTGACTTATCTCTAAACTCAGGAACCTTAGAAACAGCTGGAAAACCAGATATATGTTTAGACTGCTTAGCTTCACTTGATCTTTATAAATTTAATTCAATTATTTCTTCATCTAAACCATCAACCTGCCTCTTAGACCCCATCCCGACTAGGCCACTTAAAGAAGTTTTACCCTTAGTCAACACTTCTCTGCTAGATATAACCAATCTGTCTTTATTAACAGGGTATGTACCACAGCACTTTAAAGTAGCTGTAATCAAACCTCTTCTGAAAAAGCCCAACCTTGATCCAGATGTTTTAGCCAACTATAGACCTATATCAAACCAGTCGTCAAACAGCTGTGTGACTTTCTGCATAGCAACAGCTTATTTGAGGATTTTCAGTCAGGATTTAGAGTTCATCATAGCACAGAGACAGCACTTGTGAAATTACTAATGACCTCCTAATTGCATCAGACAAAGGACTTATCTCTGTACTGGTGTTATTAGATCTTAGTGCTGCATTTGATACTATTGACCATCATATCTTATTACAGAGATTGGAACATTTAATTGGCATTAAAGGAACTGCTCTAAGCTGGTTTAAGTCTTATTTATCAGATCGATCTCAGTTTGTTCATGTTAACGATGAATCCTCCGTGCACGCCAAAGTTAGTCATGGAGTCCCACAAGGATCTGTGCTCGGTCCAATCCTGTTCACTTTATATATGCTTCCTTTAGGCAATATTATTAGGAAACACTCCGTAAACTTTCATTGTTATGCAGATGATACTCAATTATATCTATCGATCAAGCCGGATGAAACTAATCAGTTAGCTAAACTTCAAATGTGCCTTCAGGATATTAAAACCTGGATGAGCTGTAATTTTCTAATGTTAAACTCAGATAAAATTGAAGTTATTGCTCTGGGACCCAAGCACCTCCATGACGCATTATCCAAAGAGATTGTTACTCTGGATGGCATCACCCTGGCCTCCAGCACCACTGTGAGGAATCTTGGAGTTATCTTTGATCAGGACATGTCCTTTAATTCCCACTTAAAGCAAATTTCAAGGATCGCCTTTTTTCACCTACGTAATATTGCAAAAATCAAGAATATCCTGTCTAAAAATGATGCAGAAAACTAGTCCGTGCATCTGTTATTTCTAGGCTGGATTACTGCAATTCTTATTTATCAAGCTGCTCAAAAAAGTCCATAAAGACTCTTCAGCTGGTCCAGAATGTTGCAGCACGTGTTCTGACAGGATCCAGGAAAAGAGATCACATCTCTCCTGTTTTAGCTTCCTGTAAAATCCAGAATAGAATTTAAAATCCTTCTTCTCACCTACAAAGCTCTTCATGGTCAGGCACCATCTTATCTTAAAGAGCTCATAGTACCTTACTACCCCACCAGAGCACTGCGCTCCCAGAATGCAGGGTTACTTTTGGTTCCTAGAGTCTCTAAAAGTAGAAGGGGAGCCAGAGCGTTCAGCTAATTTTTGGGGGAAAAAATTTAGGCGAGAAAAACATATTTTGAAGTGATTTGTTAACAGGTTAAAAGGAAGTTTTTCTACTGCTTGCTCTTGGTGGGAACTGTCGGTTTCTGTAAAAAACCTCACAGAGTACGGTCTAGACCTGCTCTTTTGTGAAAAGTGCAATGAGATAACTGTTGTTGTGATTTAGCGCTATATAAATCAAATTGAATTGAATTGAATGTACGCTGAGTCCTCTGCAGCTGCCCAGGTTTGAATCTGTTCTGCTCACCTCCCTGTCTATCCACTGTGACTATCATATAAAGGGAAAATTCGTCTTGCACACCATTGCAGAACTAAATCCTAGTAAATAACTGTGGTTGAGGTATAAGAATTCATTTGGAAAACTTGCTCCAGGTGCAAAGGGTGTGACTCTCTTGGCTCAGTTCTGACCCGTCCCATGAAGACGGCAGGTGTATCTGATGACATGATGACAGCAGACGTCTGAATTGATTGTCACGCCGCCGTTCCTGACATGATGATTGCTGCACGTTCACTCCGTGTAGCATCAAACCCTCGCATCAGCTAAACAAACACGTCAGCTCCGCTCCCCCAGCGCATGAATTAATGATCACTATGAATTATAAATGTTGTGCACATATGTGCCCTCGCTCCCATGTGTGCATGCAACACGACAGCCGGATTTTATTTTTTCATTAGCCCTCCATTATGAGATGGGAAATTTTCAATCTGCGTATAAGAAATTGTACTCAATTTGTTATTGTCTTCTTTGGCATGCAGACAGCTAGTTATGGTCGCTGGGGAGGATGCATTTTTTTTATTTGTCCTTTTCACAATTAGATTTCCACCTTAAGCAGCTTCCCTTATTACATTTCTTTGAATTATTGATGGTAATTAAATGGATATTTGATCATCATAATGAATTACTGGGACAGGGAGGTGCTGTGTCTATACCGGCACGGGATTCAAGGGGGATGGAAACAAGAAATGTTGCGTGTTGATAAGAACAGTACATTGGAAACGATGTATTGTTTTTCCTCACCGAGGTTTTCGATGGAGTAGTATCTCTGTTTGCTGTCCACTCGCACCGTCTCGGCGTAGGGACTTCCCACTCCGTAGCCGATGATGTAACCCCGGACCAGGATGTTTGGGCTGAGGGGTGGAGTCCAGGACATGATGATGCTGTTGGGGAGCGGCCTGACGTGCAGCGAGCTGGGCTGGTCGGGTACCTGACTCTCTGCGAAAAACACACACGGGGAAAACGTTGCACCAACACCTGAGAATTTCCACATCACTTGCTGACTTCAAAACCGCACTCAGTCTGTTTTACAGCTGCTTTTAACAGTTTTCCCTGCACCTTTTTAATATTCATCTCAGGCTGTTTTTATTAGGGTTGGGTAGCATTTGGATTTTTACGATTCTGATGTCGAGCCTATTATATATAGTTTTTTTTTTTTTTCTTTTTAAATTGACAACAATTGGCAACAACAATATATTGTTTTAAAGTAATTAAATATATAACAAGTAAACCTAAGTCACCTAAGACACAACTACAATAATTTAACAATAAATAAGGGAACCGAAATTTGAGTTCTAATCCGATCTGATTCCTACCGGTTGTGTAGGGATAGAGCGATTATCCACCGACAGCTTCCCCTGTTAGCAACAGCAGTAGCAGGTACTTAGAGCAGCCAAGGCTAACCGACGCTGATCCTTTTGTGTTGTATCAAGCCCTAATAAGCCATGACACTTTCTCCAGCGTCCGATTGGATCAGATTAGCGTGCTCTCTGTCCTCAGGGGGAGACGCTTCATACCACTTTCTCGAGTGATAATCCATTAAAATGAGATTTGCGTCTCCCTCTGCCCTGGCGTGGAAACACAGTTAGCATGGATGTGTTTGGTGTGTTGTTTTGAATCTCAGCTGCTTCCTGTTGACCAGGACATCTTCAACGTGTCTACTTTTCCCCCTAGAAAATAATTAGGTGACTGAACCTAAGAGCTGGTTCTCTCACTTCATTTTTTACTGCGAAAGGTACAAGATTAACAACATTACACATCGGTTTTAGCCCTTCCTTTTCTTTTTTTCCAGCCCTGACTTTTTAAAAACTTTCAAATAAAAAGACATTCTTTCTAACTTACTTCCACTTAGAATCTTTCCTCGCAAACATTTTTTTTTTTATTTAATGTTGGTTAACACTTTAACCCCCTCCATTTAGCACATATCAGATCATTGCTGTAGAGTCCGACCGATTTTTAAAGCAGATAAAATATTTGGTTATTTAAAAATCCAATATGGCGATATATATTTAAAAAAATAAAATCCAGAAACGTGCTAGTTATTGGTAGTTATTCATGAGTTCTCACTAAAATAATATAATAATTTGTTTTATCGTTTGTAAACAGAGGAACATCAAAATATATTAAAGTTCTGATAAATAAAATGTATAAAAATACAGACTTAAGATATGAAACTTTAAACAAACAAAAAAACAATAACCAAAAAAATAATAAGAGTGTTGTCAACAGGGATGTTGTAGAGCGTCCTCTGGTGGACAGACTATGCAACACCAACACTAACAGGGATGTTGTAGAGCGTCCTCTGGTGGACAGACTATGCAACGCCATCACTAACAGGGACGTTGTAGAGCGTCCTCTGATGGACAGACTATGCAACGCCATCACTAACAGGGACGTTGTAGAGCGTCCTCTGATGGACAGACTATGCAACGCCAACACTAACAGGGACGTTGTAGAGCGTCCTCTGGTGGACAGACTATGCAACGCCAACACTAACAGGGACGTTGTAGAGCGTCCTCTGGTGGACAGACTATGCAACGCCAACACTAACAGGGACGTTGTAGAGCGTCCTCTGGTGGACAGACTATGCAACGCCATCACTAACAGGGACGTGGTAGAGCGTCCTCTGGTGGACAGACTATGCAACGCCAACACTAACAGGGACGTTGTAGAGCGTCCTCTGGTGGACAGACTATGCAACGCCAACACTAACAGGGACGTTGTAGAGCGTCCTCTGGTGGACAGACTATGCAACGCCAACACTCGTAACATGGTTGACAGTCTGTTCTTATATTTTTTTTTTACATTTTTATCAGCCATTATAAATGCAGATACCGATAGATCGGGAAATGCCTAATATTGGCCGATAGCAGTTGCTGGTTTTATTTATCCGTTACAGAGCTCCAGGACGTCGGCTACCAGCAGCAGGTGTTTAGCCGCCAATATTTGACTAGGAGCCGGGTACAGACACTGTCAGATGACGGGCCCTTCAGGGGCCGTGGTTGTGGGGTTCAGCAAGAAAACGTAAGCGCCACACGATGACAGTTAAGTTTAGGCAGCAAAACGACTTGTCAAGTTTAGGAAAAAGATTGTGGTTAAAATGAAGTGAACTCCACTCACCGGCTTGACAGCGCTGTGTTTTATGTTGACACCACCATTGACAGATTTTCCATGACATTCCATTGGAAATCAAAGTTGGGAGTTATTACCATCCTAAACCGGTCAGAACTAAATGATACTTTGTTGAATTGTTGAGTAATACAGAGTAGTATTTCATTTGTAGTTTATCTATAATTAACAACATATTACCAGTGGTAGTTACCTAACAACGTAATAGTATTACCATCTAATTACTAGGTAAATACTTGGTAATTAGGGGACTGTAAAAGGAAGGGTTACTGTTGAGTTTAGCCAGAAAAAATCATGCGGCGAAGACAGTTAAGTTTAGACTAGTACTATACTATATGCACAACGTTCCACTTCCGGGACTGCTCCGTTGCTCTTTCTTTGTGTTTCAAACTCCAGTAGATTTCTGAGGACTATGGTTACCTGGTCCTCAGATCTCTGCAGGGTAAATCCAGACAGCTAACTAGACTATCTGTCCACAACTATCTGTTGACGTCCGGAGTCTTAGCTCCGCCAACCGCCATAGACGATTGTGTTTTTGGTACGTTTTTCTCCCATGCCGGAATGCTGGGTTCACTAGCCCGACCTTCCTAACCCTGAGCTGCAGACTCAGAAATGGCACATACTAAGGAAAGCTCATTGTGGGGCTGGCTCTAGGGCTGTAATTCTGCACCAAGGCTCAATTTTGGGAAAGAGACTTCAGGGTCCACTAAGATTCTATATAAAAGAGACTTCAGATACAGTATTAGGGGACCACTAAGGTCCATATAAAAGAGCCTTCAGATACAGTATTAGGGGACCACTAAGGTCTATATAAAAGAGACTTCAGATACAGTATTAGGGGACCACTAAGGTCTTTATAAAAGAGACTTCAGATAGAGTATTAGGGGACCACTAAGGTCTATATAAAAGATACTTCAGATACAGTATTAGGGGACCACTAAGGTCATGGTGACTAAGGTCACCATGTCATGGGACCTTTAAGACTACAACACTTCGGAGGAACGAACAAACATTTCCTGGTCGAAAATAATTCTGTTTTCGCTGCGAAGTGAACTCTGCTCTTCGCCTTGAAAGTGTTGTGTTGACATCATGTTGCTATTTCATTTTAAGATCATTTTCCATTGATTATTTTCCATACTATCCATCAGTGTTTTGATATGATGGCAGAGTGGTTATTTATCCATTGCGGTACCGGAAGGGGAATTTAATTCTTGCGTGTTTTGTTTTGCATGATCAAAAAACAACATTTGCTTTTTGTCACAAACACTGACAGTCACACGGATGAAGCAGAGGAAGAAAGGGTGTTGGTTAGAGCAGACAGGAAAAACCCACGAGTAGAAATGGAATTTATTTTTTTGTAGAAAAACGTCAAAACAAGTCATAACTCAAATGGCTTGCTGTACCATTGCTTTGTGACTGTGACAGAAGGTTTGTCTATCTCTGTGATCTTAAAACATTTATTACATTTGTACATACTGCTTATATATGACAAACAGGGGACTTTAAATAAAGTGCTTCAATTTCTTTGACAATATCTTGTGAAATATGTTACTGTTTTTTTTCTTCTCTGCTCTGCGGTGCTCTCTTTTACTTTCCTTTTCTCTCTTTTCCTCTTCCTACCACCTCCCCCTCCTCCCTTCCTCCTCTCCTCCCTTCCTTCTCTCCTGGGGTGAATCTTCCCTCCATCTATCCGTCTCCTTAACTGGTTAAATATTTATGTGTGTGTCGGGAGAGCGGAGGTATTTACATGCTGTTTTACAAATAACTGCTGTCACACACAAACATGCATAGACACACAGACACACACAAACACACTCACTCTCTCTTTCTCTCTCTCTCTCTGTCTCTCTCTTTCTCTCTCACTCTCTCTCTCTGTTCTTACCATCCAGGTCGTTCTCTGGTGTCTCAGCGGTGTACCAGTCACTGGCCGGACCAGTTCCATTGGCTGTCATGGCTGATACTTGGAAACTGTACTGACTGCCCTTCTCTAGACCTGGAGAGAGAGAGAGAGAGAGAGAGAGAGAGAGAGAGAGAGAGAGAGAGAGAAAAGAAAATTATAAGTCCTCCTGGGAGAAGGAGACAGGGCATGCCCAATATGTACAAGCATGTTACAACCTTAGGGACAGTGAATGACACACACACACACACACACACACACACACACACACACACACACACACACACACACACACACACACACACACACACACACTGTGTTTAAAGAAATAATGGGAGAAACAGGAAACCAGCTTTCAAAGTGATGCATTTTCTCTTTATAAATAAGTGCTGTGAGGGGACCCAACTCACGCCTATGTGAAGAGTGGATCATGTGGATTTGGAAAAGTAACTGATGAATATTTAAAGAAGACTTGACTTGAAACATGTTGTCTTGACTTGAAGCTTCTTGTCTTGACTTTGGACCGGAAACATCTTGCCTTGGGGGTTGTTCGTCTTGATTTAGGGCCTTTGACTTGATTTAGGACTTTTGTCTTGACTTAGGACTTTTGTCTTGACTTAATACTTGTTGTCTTGAACTGACGTGCAACGTGTTGTCTTACATTGGGACTTGACGTGAAATGTGCTGTCTTGACTTAGGACTTAAGGGCGGCTGTGGCTCAGTGGTACAGCAGTTGCCTGCCAATTGGAAGGTTGGTGGATCAGTCCCTGGCCCTGCAGTCCCATGTCAAACTGTCCTTGGGCAAGACACTGAACCCTGAGTTGCCCCCGATGTGTCATCGGAGTGTGAATGTGTGTGAGTGTTTATCTGATGAGCAGGGGGCACCTTGTACGGCAGCCTCGGCCACAGTGTGTGAATGGTGAATGGTCCCTGTATGATGTAAAAGCGCTTTGAGTAGTTGTTAAGACTAGAAAAGCGTTATATATAAATACAGCACATTTACATTTAACTTGGAACTTGCTCATCTAGACATTTAAACTTGACTTGGTACTCGCTTTGGTCCTTGTTGGTCATGACTTGGGACTTGCTTGTTATATGTGAAACAATGACTACGTTTACATGCACACGTCATGCAGTTTTTTGCCCTTTTTCCGAAAAAAGACGGTATTCCGACTAAGCTGTTTACATGGCTAATGGAAGTGAATGTTCCACTAATATTCCTGTTTACATGTAGCCGTGCAAAACAGGATTTTGTCAACGTTTTCCAGCAGTGGTGGCCTTGTTGGACTGTGCGAACACAGCGTCCCTCTTTCATTCCTTCAGCCAGCTTCTTGAAAAGGTCGGCTTAAGGATGTGTCCAAAAACCTGTAGATATGCAAATATTTGATAATGTTTAAAAGTAGCTGTGTTTCTCCTTCTTATCGGGTCTGCAGCCTTGCAATCTGTTAGCTGGTTGGTTTGTGTACAGCAACCATAGCAACGCACAGAGCCGAGTGTAAACTGTAAAAATACGGCACAACAATGACGCAAAGTATTGTCCCGTTGTCGGCTTCAGCCAAGAAAGAAATAGTTCACCCCCACACGTCCAAAATTCTTAGAACACATCAGATCACAGGTATGCTAAAGCTAATGGGGATCCAAATAAACAAACAAACAAACAGGTGCCGATACCGTGGGTGCTCTGGGGCTCCCACTGAGCACCAGAGATGGCAAAAGTACTCAATTAGACTACTGTAGTCTACTGTGTGCTGTATATTAAAGTGATAATACATGTCAAATTTGTTATCTTTAAATCTCTCCAGTTGCAGTTAGAGATGGGAAGTACAAATACTATACTAAAGTAAATTGTTCTCATGTTTTACTATTTATAATTATAATTGGAGTTACTGTTATTATTTTCCGTGTTATCAATACCATATTCAATTTAATTAGATGGGACTATACTGTACGTTACACTACACGCACCAATAATACGACTTGATTGGGCAGACAAGCAGCAAGACATTCCTGATCATCCTCGGCCTTATCTGAGAGAGAAGTTTGAGATAGTAGGCATCAAGAAGGACTCCTGACAATTAAAATTAATTAATTAATGTCTGTTTAGTAATTCATATTATATCCTTTATTTTCTTTCCAAAAGTCATATTTGAGCACACACACATACATGTAGATTAATTAACATGTTAAGGGGAAGATTAAAAAAGAGAAACTGGATCTGTAAATTTCACAGAATCACAACTGAATTCATATCTTGGTGCTCAGTGAGAATCATATTAACCTGGAGTCATTGTATATGTGATGTTTTAGGCCTATTGGCAGACATCCATTTAAAATGTAGCCAACGGCATATAAAGGGCATGTTTTCATGTGCACTCAAGTTTCTCAGAGTGCTCTCTAGTAATATGTGTGCGCTCCAGGTAGCTTTGCATAAAAAATGGTTGTCATTCACACGGCTACTTTTAGTTTTATACTTTAAGTACATTTCCAAGCCTGTACTTTGTTACCTTTGCTTAAGTAAATAAGTTAAATCAATAGGCTACTTTTACCAGAGTATTTTTTAACAAGTATCTGTACTTCTATTCAAGTATGGGAAATGAGTACTTTTAGCTATCTGTGGTGTCAGTTTGTCATGATAATTATTGAAATGCAGGTCTCAGACAGTATAAAGGATTGGTTATTGGTGACAGGCAGGTAGTGGGCGGATCAGGCTCAACAAAAACACACACACACACACACACACACACACACACACACACACACACGCCACTGGGGAAGGAATGCATTCCTGTGTGGACAGACGTTTAAAGATAACCATCAGTGGAAAATAATGGAAAGGAAGATCAGTTTCATTCTAATCCTGCAAACCACAAATTGAAATAATAGCTGGTGGCAGTGTGAAAATAGACACGCATTTACACACACACACTAGGTTGAAACTTATGCAAATGCAGACTTTCTTGCACAGAAGAAAAAACACTAAAGATACAATAAATACAAAAATAAATTACAAAAAATAACGGACACAAGCTGAGTCCAATGTGTAACGCACCCCCACACACTAAACAAGCCTGGTTAATAGGCAGATTTTTATGACTTAGATCCAAACAATCAGACTGAGTGTAAAGACAGAGTCCAGTTTCACTCAATTCATTTGGAAGGGAAAATGATGGCAAACGTTAATGCATTTGTTTTGGGAATATTAAACACTTGTTCTATGGTCAACAAATCCCACCTGTGAACAGGTACCAGAAGTTGTTGGGTTCGATGGCCTCTTGGTCTCCACGGCGACCCGTCTTCCTGTATTTGATTTTGTAGGCAGAGATGATGCCATTCTGGGCGCTGCGCGGGGGCGGCTGCCATGACACCTTGATGCTCTGAAAGACAAAGATGGAGAAAACAATAAGCAAACTAATCGAGCTGCAAAATATCCTCTGGCAGCGGACCTGGGCGGATTCTGAGACAATGGGCACATGGGCAGAAGTAAAGACCCCCGCCCCAAATGGTACCACAACTGAAAGTGAAATAAAACAGAGATGCTTTGTTGGTAGCCAATGTCATTTTGCATATTTTGGTAATTATTTTGTGTCCCTTTGTGCTCATTTTGCATCACTTGGTAGATACTTTGTGCTTATTTTGCATCTCTAGATAATTCCTCTGCATCTCTTTGTGCTCATTTAGCATCTTTTTGCAGTTACTTTGTGTCTCTTTTGCTTATTCTGGATCTCTTTGTAATTGCTTTGTGTCTCTATGTGCTCATTTTTCATCTCTTTGCAATTACTTTGTGTCTATGTGCTCATATTGCATCACTTTACATTTACTTTGTGACTATTTGTGCTCATTTTGCATGTTGTTGCAGTTACTTTGTCTTTGTGCTCATTTTGCATCTCTTTGCATGCTGTATTGCTATTGTTGTGTGTTTGCATCTATTTGGAACTGTTTTGAGACTCTGTAGTTGCTTTATATCGGTTGGTGGTCCTTTTATATAATTTCTAGGTATATTTTGAATGGTGTGGAAACATCTGAATACATCTGGTTTTGTAATGCGCTGTGGCTATCTGCCAGAGATGCTGGGTTCTGGATTCTGAAGTCAGTTCGGCTCCCCACATGTAGTTTGGTAAACACATTACAGACAATTTCATTCGGATTACCCATATCATGACTATATTTGATATATGAAATTAAAAAGACAAACAAGACCCCAATCTGAGTCAGAGTAAGAAAACAAACTAAAAGAAACTTCAAAGCATCATTTTTAGATACCGTGGCAATGCAATGGGGGATTTCAAATGATGATAGATAGTCTGCCACCTGTTACCACGATGTCTCACAAAGATATTGTGATACAGGTTTGTCTTTGTCTGTGTTTTTGTTTTCCAATGAGTGTGATGCTAAGCTGGTGTCTGTGTTTTTCTGTTTTCATGGAATCGTTCTAATAAAAGCCTGTGGTAGTTTGAATTCCAATACATGTTTCTATAAGTGTGCATGCGTGTATAGACATCCCATGAATCTCTATTTGAATATCTATCTGTGTGTGTTTGTTTGTGTTGCATGAATTTTAATTGCTTTATTTGCATGCTAACAACCCACCTCTGACACACACACACACACACACACACACACACACAGAGCAGATGTTTGCTCGGCCCCTAGTGTGCTCTGTTCTGTGAGGCAGCTGCCATCAACCATTCTGCTGATATACTCAGTACGACCCTGTACGTGTTATGGTTATTTGTGTGTGTGTGTGTGTGTGTGTGTGTGTGTTAGGCTGAACATAAATGAAGATTAATGAATTAGAAAAGTAGAAAAAAGATTATCTCTCTCACTCTCCCTGTGTGTGTCTCTCTCTCTCTGTGTGTCTCTCTCTCTCTCTCTCTCTCTCTGGTGTATTCCCCTATCTCTACCTCTGTCTTTTTTGTCTCAACCTTAAGTCTTTCAGAGCTTTTTCTGCTAGTTGTGTATATACTGCACTACTCCTACTCCTACATCCACCAATAATATAAATGACAAATTATTGGGATACTATTTAGATGAAGTGTTCAGGGCCAGTGATTGGTGCTTTCTTGCGGAGCGCAGCAGCGTGTCATCTCATCCAGCAAACTCTGGTAACTCGTTTCACGTCACGGGTCTCGGCAGACCGCCGCTGGGAGCACCATACACCGGCGTCATGGCGGGAAGCCAAACACTGTTCCTCTGAACACACTGCACACACCCATAGCAGGAAAAGCACAGGTGTATTCAAAACCATTAATGATGGCCGCATTCCAATTAGGAGAGGCCCTGGTGTTGAGCATGCTGACTCACTGAAATAGCTCACTGGGACTCTTGATGGAACTGAGCCATTGTTAAGGTTATCAATTTCAGCTGTGCTTTTCTAACTATGACAAATCAAATGTCTGCTGTGCGTGTGTGTGTGTGTGGGGGTGGGGTGGGGGGTGGAAGCGCTGTAACAAGATCAGGTGTAATTGAAAATCTAATCTCTATGTTCTGTATGTAGCTGTATGTTTAGAGTTTTGCTCCAAATGACCACATATAGAATTACAGGTGATGTGATGTGATGTGATGCCCACTGTCCCAAGTTTTCTTTTTACCATAGCTGTGTTCATGCACATTTTGAATCTCATTACAAAACATCTATGCAGCACTATGGAGCAAAGTGCCCATATTATGAAAATTTGTAGGGGGATTTGGGGGGTTATTTTGTGTCTCTGGTGTTTCCACATGCATACAACCTTGGAATAAAAACTATCCATGGTGTTTTGAGTGAGACAGTTTCTGAATGTCCTCTGCCTTCAGTCTCCGAGGTGGCTAACCATAGCCAGAGATGGGAAGTAACGAAGGACAAATACTTTGTTACTGTACTCAAGTAGATTTTTCAGATATTTTTACTTTACTATTTATTTTTGTGGCGACTTTTTACTTCTACTTCTTACATTTTAACACGAATATCGGTACTTTCTACTCCTTACATTTTACAAAATTGGCTCGTTACTTTAGTTTTTTACAAGAGGTTGTCATGTCGGGGAATAGCGCGGACACGCGCCTCACAACGCGAGTGAGTGCACGGAGAAAAAAGTGAGAGAAAAGAAAAAGAGACTAGCTGTCCGGAAGATAATCAGCTGAGATTGTGTGTGTGCCTCTTTGAGAACTGTAACTCGTATAACTGATGTTGTCAGTTCACTTAAGCCTCTTATTGGTCTATAGTTCTTGCACATTTAAAGTTTGTTAGAGTTGTCTCCATCCGTGTTTTAACTGACACACCTGGGGTGAAGTTGGAAACCAGAATCAGCTTTAATCCAGTCCTAATCTAGTCCTCAACTTTCACATCATTTCACTGAAGTCATAGTTATTATTGTTTACGTCATCGATTTATTCAATCTAAATGGATGGGAATATATCTACTGTACGTTGCATTTGACGCACAACTAAGACGCTCGACAGATTCGGCATTCTGCATTAATTCACAGCAAATTATTGCGGCTTGATAATCCATACTAATAGGCTAACGTTAGCACATAGCCTATTAGTATGGATGGCGCTAACGTTAGCACATAGCCTAGTAGTATGGATGGCGACATGATTGAAAATGAAGAAAACAGAGATCCGGCAGACAAGCAGCAAGACATCATCCTCAGCCTTATCTGAGAAAGCTGTTTGAGACAGTAGGCATCAAGAAGGACTCCTGGCCAATGTGCTGGGTAACTTCTTCATTAATGTCTGTTTAGTCATTCATATTTGAATCCTTTATTTTCTTTCCAGAAGCCATATTTGAGCCCACACACATGCACGTAGATTCATTTAAATGTTAAGGGGAAGATTAAAAATATAAACTGGATCTGTGAATTCTCACAGAATCACAACTGAATTCATATCTTGCTAATGAGTCAGAATCTTATTAACACTGGAGTCCCAGTCTCTGTCACAATAATCCTATATGTTATGTTTTAGGCCTATTGGCAGACATCCATTTAAAATGTAGCCATTGCCATATAAAGGCCGTGTTCTCCCTGAAGTTCCTCAGCGTCTCTCTAGTAACATTTGTGTGCTCCGGGTAGCTTTGCATAAAACATTGTTGTCATTCTCAAGGCTACTTTTACTTTTATACTTTAAGTAAATTTCCAAGCCTGTACTTTTTACTTTTACTTTAGTAAAGAAGTTTAATCAGTACTTCCACTTTTACCAGAGTATTTTTTTAACACAAGTATCTGTACTTAAGTACATAAAGTGAGTACTTTTGCCATCTCTGACCATAGCATAGTAACGCTAGCATGCTATCAATGGCAAAACACTGCTACAACAGCCACTAGTTGACCATAATCTCCAAAAGAACTACTTCCTGTCCCTGGTCTGCAGGTATTCCACAAGTGGCCCTCGTCTAGAAGAAGTCTCCCAGCTAATTCTGCCTTGGACTGACCAAAGTTGGAGAAAGAGTTATCTAGCTGATGGGATCTTACCGAGCTACTGAGCATGTGTGACTCCCAGCAAAGCTAGTAAAGAAGTGAGATGTCTAATTCGGTAGCTAAAACAGAGACCTAAACACACAGGGTGAAAACAGGATCTGCAGCAATGTGCAGTACAACAAAAATATGGTGTTTTTAGAAAATGAAACCATGGAAACCTATTCTGGTACAACCTCAAAATACAATTATGAACTTGAAAATGAGCTTAATATGGGTGCTTTAAAAAGTGGATCCCTGTTTTGTTAGTATATCACATTCACGCAAATTAAGATGCCCATGCACGCGAGCCATGTATGTCTAATAAGACCTGGATTTAGCGTTTGACGCGGAGCCACGTTCATTCTCGGTGGCACACAAAAATGTTGAACTTCAACATATAACCATACAGGGATGATCGGCGATGCTTCTGTACTGTGCGGCCCATAGAGCAGGAGAACTGGAGACCTCGGCCAGCCAAGCCAGCTACTTCCATTTAAGGAACTTGGATGGGAATCATACGATTTAATCGTGCGGCTCTCAAATGTTATGTTATACGTTCTGACAGTGAAACAAGTCATTTTGCTCGGGTTGTGACCAGTGTCCGAAATTACCTAAATAAAATCACATATTTGTAGCCAAATTGATGAAAAAAGTGATGTTTTTCAGTCTTCAGGGCAAGACCAAGTCAAGACCAAGACCAGATTTGTGTTAGAGCTTCTTATCCGGTGCCGCGGTTTCACTTTCTTGGGAGTGAGTGTAAAGGAGGCAGGGAGAGGGGGTTTTACTGTAACACATTTCAGTCTTAGATATGAGTCAAGTTATTGGTTGGATTTGCATGTTTTACCACATAGGCCTATAATCAGACAATGCACTGGCAATTTAGCAAAATTCCTGTAGCTGACCGGTCTAAATCCTGAGTCCTCTTTATCTTTAACGAAAAATGTTGATCAATCTCATCTCTTGAGATCAATTTGAGCTTCTCATATTCATATCATTCTGCGATCATTTGTTTCTGAGTTACTTCTCCTAAGGGTCCCTTAGGAGCAAGACATAAGCTAAAAAGAGACAAGACACCAGTAAGACAAAGGAGGTTGAATTGAGAAAACCATTTGAGCAATACTTGAGAAGTGGGATAAACAGAGGAGATCTCATAATTGTAGATATATCCCAATTATGTCTTGGCTATTTGAAAGAGAACTAAAGAGAATGACATGAGATGAATCTGAGACTTTTATGAGACAAATCTGACAAGTATGAGCCTTAAAAGAGATCTTATTATTGTGTGTCCAATGTCTCTTCCATCTCTTGATTATTTCTCTTTAATGTCTTACTGAAGTTTTATATGAGAATGATATCTGAGGTATATTTGAGAAATACGAGAACAAATTGAGAATGCAATTTAAAGACTAATTATCTTTATTAATTAGAAATAACTGTAAAAACTGTGAACTCAATATTGAAAAGTTTAAAACTTTATTAGTGTTAACACCAGTACACCAAACAAAAAACAGACCAGCAAGTGGAAACGTGGTGTACTGGTGTTAACACTAATAAAGTTTTCACAATAATAAGATCTCTTTTAAGGCTCTTACTTCTCAGATTTGTCTCATAAAAGTCTCAAATTCATCTCATGTTATTCTCTTTAGTTCTCTTTCAAATAACCAAGACATAATTGGGATATATCTACAATTATGAGATCTCCTCTGTTTATTCCAAGTATTGCTCAAATGGTTTTCTCAATTCAACCTCCTTTGTCTTACTGGTGTCTTGTCTCTTTTTAGCTTATGTCTTTCTCCTAAGGGACCCTTAGGAGAAGTAACTCAGAAACAAATGATCACAGAATGATATGAATATGTGAAGCTCAAATTGATCTCAAGAGATGAGATTGAACAACAGATGAGCAACACATTTTTCCTATGGCCAAGACCGAGGTTGATTCCGAGACGTTCGAAAATCTGGTCTTAAGACCGCACTTGACACCAAGGCTGATCTCAAGTACTACAACATGGGTGCCAAGAAAGGAAAAGACCAAAACAGCTAGCGAGCAAACATGGATGGTTTCAAATATGTCAGAAAATGTGTCTGACATTGACTTTGCAAATGTTTTAATGGAAATGTTTAATTGAAATGCATTTGACTCGTGTAATAGGCATCAAGCATAACACATAACACATTTTTACGAAACACGGAATGTAAACACAAACAAAAATCCATGCAGGTAACCTTGAAAACATTCACTCGGAGTCATCTGTACTACAGCTAAGGTTCTCTACAGTGCTCTTCCAGCCAATCAGAAACCAGTACCCCAGTTGTCGTGGTACAAAAGTCCCAAACTGCGTCAATTTAAGTGGATTGTCATAATATACAAAACATGGGCAGCTCAGAATCAGATGGACACATGTACAGTGTTTCTCACACACACACACACACACACACATGCACACACACACACACACACACACACACACACACACACACACAACAGTGCAATGGTGTGTGTATCCCTCCATCAGCTGTGCTGTAAGTCATCATGCCAACGAGCAGTTTAAATATTCAGCCAGTGTTACTGTGACAACGGCCACAGAGGAATTCATTAACATTTAGCTGCACCTGTTCCCTCTGCTGCTCCTCATCCTGCTAATTGATTTCAGCAGAACCGACTACCGAGCGGGATGAGGGAGGGAGGGGAGACGATAGGAAAAGCCGAAGGATGGAAGGAGAGAAAAAGGAAGCGACAAATTGAATAAATGTGTGTCAGCCAAATTCCTTCATATACTCGCTATCTCTCCGCTCCGGCGTCACATTGCGCCTCATTAACTAATTAGCCACTTTGACAGGACAATTGGATGTGAGGTCTCCATGGAAACAATACAGAAGTTAAACTGGTGTTGGAACAACTCCCACAGAGAGGCAAACCACCCAAGAAGGGAATACATCACTTCCACCACACACACACACACACACACACACACACACACACACACACACACACACACACACACGCGAAGTCGTTACTAGGACTGGGCATCGAGAACCGGTTCCAACTTGGATCGGTTTAAAAAAGTATGATCCCCATGGAATTGTTTCTTTACCAGAATCATTTGGAATCTGATCATTGATTACAAATTGAACAAGTTCGGTTTCCGTAGCCGCCACCGCCCTTCCTGGTGCTTGTAGTGTTGCAGCCACGGACATAGACAGTTAAAGAAATGGACCAACAGGTCCCGTTGCTCTGGACGGAGACCAGTGAAGTCTATTAGAAGCTCTTTCCCGGTGATGGCTGAGCGTTACTGCGCAGCCTCTAACTTGATGTGACGTGAGCAACCTGTCTGAAAGTTATAAGTTATAAGTACTAGGTAGCTGTGCCAAGAGAAATCTCAATCATTCCCAGTCAGCAGAGACGGAGAGGTAGGTATATGTTAGGAGACAACATAGACACAGGCTAATTACTGCTAACTAACATGCTAGTTAACATTAGTAATTAAACCTAAACAGCTAATGGAAGTCCAAACTGTCTGTAAGCTTACCCTGTAACATATGGTGATTCCTCTACTACGCAACAGTAAGTCGCGTGGTTATCACACAATCAGCCTATATTTACAAAAATGTCAGCTACGGAGCCGTAATGTGAGCGACAAGGTAATGGAGCTTTTTATACATTCTTGCTTACCCCCTTGGCCACAGAGCACAGAAAGCAGCGCTCCAAAGTGTGGCTTTATTTTATGTTGAAAAAGCATGGTAAAACTGTAAATCACCACTGAATGAAAATAAAATGTTCCTCTTATGTGTGAAATAAGCATGTGAGCCATTTGAACTCCACCCCTTAACTAATCAGAATCGTGAATCACTAAGGAAGAAGCAAAATTGGAATTGGAATTGTGAAAATCAAAACAATGTCCGTCCCTGGCTTACTGGAAAGGAAATACTTCTCAACTAAGACTGTTGCAGCTGCTTTTGGTAATACTACTATTAGAACTGCTGTCAACGCTAGTGCTGCTCGATTATGGAAAAAAGTTGTGGTGAAATTTCCCTTCATACCTTTGAAATTTTTTAATTCAGAACGCAAGACAAAATAAGCGTTTACATGCAAAATGTCACGTTCAAAATAGTAATTTTTCTTGATGACATTGGTTTTGTGAGCCAAAATCACGATCAAAATCAGATAAGTTGCACAGGCCCAGTGAACACTCATAGTGCTGCTACTGACCAATCCTTTCTTTTTCCTGAAATAAAAAATATACTGGATTTATTTAGTTCGAAGTGTTAGTGTAAACTGAAGCCCATTCACTTCCTCTTTTAGATCTCTACTTCAGTCAGTGTGAAAATCAATGTGCTTGCACTGCGCTATTTTGTCTCAAAAGTTTCACTTCTTTGACCGGTCACTGAACTAAATGGGCTCCGTGCATCATTTAATGCCTACCATACACAAACGGCTTCAAACAGACTTCAAAAAGACTAAAGTTTTAGACTGCTGGGGGACTTTTGCTGACACACTGAGCTCCTCTCTCCTTTATCTTTCCATTTGTGTGCATCCATGTCCCAGAAATGGCTGTTACTAACCTCGCTCTGGGGAGTCATTCCCCAGAGTCCTTATGTTCTTTTCTCCCCAGCATGTTTCCTTGGATCAGGGAGGTGCCAAAATCATGGTTGCAGCTGTCGCCGTGGTCCTGCTACACGTCCTGCGGTGCCCTGTTACATCCTGCTACGCTCTGCGGTGCCCTGTAACGCCCTGCTATGCCATGAACTACTCCAAACTACTATTTTTAGTCACGGTTCCATTATCTTAGTTATCTTACTGTGACTGTTATTGCCACTATTCATTACAACCCCAAGAGATGACAAGAACACTCTCAGGGCCCTATTTTAACGATCTAAGCACACGGCGTGAAGCGCATGGCACAGGTGCATATACGGCGTGTCCAAATCCACTAATACTAGTGTGACACTAGTGGCACATGCTTGAAGAGGGTTGTACTTTGTGCCTTCTTTAATCGGAGGTGTGTTTTGGGCGTAACATGCTATCAACCAATCAGATCTTCATCTCTCATTCCCTTTAAAAGCCAGGCGAGTGTGACCCTTGGTCCATTGCTATTGTAAGGCCGTTTTAGCTGTTCATAAACCTATAAACCTAGTCTTGTATTTTGTGTTAATTCTTCCGAGCCAGGTGTTGAACCTAGACAATGTTTACCATCGCAATACTTGTGATTCAGTTTACTAGTTGTAGTTGTAATAGTTGCCACTCATTACTCCCTGAATGGACACGCTAAACGCTGTCTGTGTCTGAGCTAGAGACCAAAACAACGCAGTGTATGATCCAGAACGACATCGGCTGTGATTGTAAATTAACCTGTAAGTAAAGCTTGTAAAGACGATCCCTTTTCGCGTGTCTCACTGCACACCTCCATCCCACCGGAAGGTAAAGCACGACACTATTATGATGGTGGATTTTGTTTTTTATTGTAATCTTTTGCATTGGTTGTGTGCTGTTGCACTTCCCTGTGTGTGTGTGTGTGTGTGTGTGTGTGTGTGTGTGTGTGTGTGTGTGTGTGTGTGTGTGTGTGAAATAAGAAAAGTGTGCCCGTGATGTGCCTAGGCACATTTTACTAATGTGCTGTTAAAATAACTATAAAATGCTGCGTTATTGACTTTAGACCAGGTTTTAATTGGTCAGTGGCGACATCACTTCCTGCCTCAAGATAGCAATGCGCCCAGAATGCACCTGAACACACCTCCCTGTAAGACCAGCACGGCCATGAGCGCACAGATAGGCACAGATGCCTTTGCTATTTAAACAATGTGGGCACTGGATAGTCTTAAAATAGCAGGGCCACTCGGGCTTTGTGCCGGGTGAAAAATAGGGCCCTTGGGATTTGTTATTGGAAATGAGTCTGCGACAGTGGAAGCGTTTGAAGTCGTTTGGTGGAAGGTTGGCATATGTCGGCATAAGCCGTTTCGGATGTTCTTTCTTTCCTCTTGTAAATTAGAGGTGAAGTGGCCTCAGGCTGTACTGTAACACTGAATCAATTCTCTGTTTTGGGAGCAGACTTTCCTCCTGATCCTGCTTTGTATTCCGATGTAGTTGGCATTGTAAAGCAGGAGGGCAAGTGAAGCCGTGGCCTCGCTCATTGCCTTCAAACAGGCCGTGCATTCCCCCCCCCCCGTGCCCAGACGACACGGGGGGGATGCACGGAGATCGGCAGAAAGCTGATGGAGATAATAGTTCTGATGCTAACAACCAGTGATAATTACAAGAAGCAGAGACATCTGAGGGAAACTTAATGAAGATAATGAACACAGACAAAACTGCTAACTTTACGTAATTGATACTAATAATTAAATATCTGATACTACTGCTGTTGCCACAGCTATGTCATTGAAAGCACTTGCAGTGCTTGATGAATACAGTGAATGGACAGGAAGGTACATAAATAAATGATGTAATTAGGGAAATGATGGAAAAGTAACTTGATCGATTGATTTATCAGAACACATTTTGGGATTTGGACGTTTTCTGTTATAGGGTTGTATGCTGTATGTTTTTATTTTTTTTCCATGTGACAAACACACCACATTTAACAGCACTACACACACACTATACAGCAATCTGGGACAGAAAGACAGACAAACCACAAAATAAATAAATTCCTAATTAAAACTCATACACCTAAAAAAGTTAAATAGAATTTCTTTTTTTTTTAAAGATAAGATGTGGGGGTTGGCTGGGATCGAATTAGGCTCAATAATAATGCATATTGCATGTTACAAAACAATATTTTGAAAACACTTTGATAGAGGTTATTTTTGTGATTAAAGATGTCAAGGTATGGACATTTCATAACTGATAGTACGACCCCAAAAGTATTTTGTATTTCCTCCTCCTCCTTTTCAGACGACAGTATTTCATTCATGAGATTTGCTCATTCTTGCTTTTATCTTTTTCAAGGGGAAATCATTTATTATTTTTTTAATTCTTTTGTATGTTTCATAATAATACCAAAAATCAAGCAAGGTATCACACCAGTATGTGTTAAATAAATAAAAAAGCTTTTATTTGTATTTGCTGAGCTGAATGTGTTAGGATTAGTTAAGCTTAGTTAAGATAAGTTAAGGTATTTCATCTAGTGCAAAGCCTTTATAAGAAGTATCCTTTATGCTGCAATTTGTAATGGTGAAAGAGGAAAGTATGCGAAATATATAATGGAGCGAAGGTTCTTTGGAATGCTGGACAGCTGATGCTGTCTAAGTGACCCTCTGAGGTGGTCCGCTATAGGGCTGGATTTGAATATCCGTTCGATGGGTAGGCATTTGATTTTACATTTTTGGGATTGGAATATTGTGTTGTTGATTAAATAGAATTCACTGGCTGGCTGTGCATTCCAAGTCCAAGACCAGGACTAGTTGAGACCGAGTCTAAGGGCCTCAAACCCCAGCCAAGACCGAGTCCAAATTAGAGATAGTGAAGACAGAAAAAAATGAATCCTCTTCAAGACCAAAAACTGTTCATAATGTATGTGATGTGAGAGACAGTATACCTTCAATTGAGATGATAATTTTGCTTTATTATTTGGAATAATCAAAAACCAAGTGCAGAGTTACACACTTTGGGATCAAATGAGGCCACTTTATTTACTTAAAATATATAATCTTCCCATTCTTGAACTTATTACTTTTCCTGAAGAACTCCTAGTACAAAGTGCTCGCTGGCATGAACATGATGGATACCTGATGATTGAGGTATGTGATGCAGCCAGGTGTAACCCAGGGGACCAATCACAATGCCTGTTCTATATGGATTATGAATTAAACTACTACCTGTTTTCTGGACGAGCGCGCTTCGTCAACGGTTTTATTTTGAAGGAGGAAGTTACTTTAGAACAAAAACCTGCAGACTCGGTCGAGACCACTTAGAAAATTTGGCGAGTCCAATGGCCGAGTCTGAGACAAGTCCGAATTCCGAGTTAAAGAAGTGTCCGAGACAACAGAAAAGCCCCCCCAAGTCTCGAGACTCAAGAACTACAGATGAACAACACATGCACGGAACTGCCCAGGAGTGACTGCGTCCTGCAACAGCAGAGCAGTCGCTTCATCCCTTGTTTCTCCTTTGGTCTCTCTCTCTTTTTCTGTGAAATAAAGTTGCCTTCAGGTTGCAGTTGGATATGTTGGCTTCCCCTGCTTTGGTTGCCACTGCCACCAAACTTTTCAATATCCACTGTTAAAGCAGTGAAAAGCGATAAAGCTCCGAAGGTCAAAAAATTAGATTTGGTATTTTGGTCTGCTTCCATTTCCGAGTGAAATTTGTCAGAACATTGGTTTCTCAATGAGGAGGTGTACTATAATTCTGAAGTCAGATTGGTCTTTGGAAATGTATTTTTTTTTTTCTTCCAACATTTGACCAATTATACCAAAAACTTAAAGTTTTTCTCTGATATACAGTTAGACATTTATTGATCCATTCGGAAATACAGCTCCTCAGATAGACAGACAGACAACACACAAGACCAACCATCTCTACATTATAAAATGGGAAAGTGCAGTGCCGTTAGCATTAGCACCAGTGGGCTATCAGTGCATCATCATCAGTGACATTCAAACGTGGTGCCAAATTATTTGGAATGATGCTCAAGCGCCGCCTGGAAGGAATTTGTGGATGAGATGACAGCATCTTGCCAGAAAAAGGGGTGAAAATTTGCCCTGGAAGTCAGTGTCCATCACTGCTGATCACAGATACTGCTGAGTAATTTGTCCAGGGAATGAATGCAGATTGTAACCTTTCCCACTGCAGTCTTTAAACTGTATATAATGTATGTCTAATGTATTTTACTTCCTTTGCCCTAGATGGCTTTGTCACTTGTCAAGGCGCTACAGTAAGAAACCTGTTCTTAATGACTTGCCTGGAAAAATAAAGGTAACATACAGACAAAAGGGCAGATGTTAGTGGTTTTTTTGTTGGTTAGTGGAAACTTTATTTATTAGCTCCTGTGTTGCTGATGCCGGACAGACACGGTGCATTTCATTTAGAGGCACCGTCAGTCAGTTATTGAATTCCCATCTCACTCTCTGTACTGCTGAGCACTTTGTCCAACTGATGGATGAAACTCTTTGAAGGGAAACAAAACTTTAAACTGAATCTGGATTTAATTCACTGGGGTTCTCTTTTGTTTCTGTACGCTGTGAGGGCTGCATACAGAGCACCTCATCCACCCTGTGACCTCCACACACATACACACACACACACACACACACACACACACACACACACACACACACACACACACACACACAGGGCCAGGTGAGTAAACACTCCCTGAATTCAATCTGTGATTGTTTGTTCATGTCCTCTGGGTAAGAGCTGCAATCGCATTGACTGTGTGTGTGTGTGTGTGTGTGTGTGTGTGTGTGTGTGTGTGTGTGTGTGTGTGTGTGTGTGTGTGTTTTAATGTCCTCTGGGTAAAAGGAGCAATCACATAGAGGGCAGACTGTCTCTATTTGCTTTGCAATACAACATGCAACACCTTGCTGCGCCATGCAGTGTGTGTGTGTGTGTGTGGTGTGTGTGTCAGCATCTGTTAGGCTTTAGAGCAGTATATTAGGAATGCAAATGGAGATGTGTTGGAGTAGTTGGTTCTACGTGTAAACGTGCACACAGACAATATTTTGGAGGATTTTTCAGTGATTTGAGTAGTCGAGCCGTCGCTCGTGATCCGGTTACCAAGTTTAACACTAACATTCAAACACAGTGAACAACAAGCTGCTGCCAGTCTCATATGGATCAGCAGGTCTTTACAGTCATAGAGGGGCTAACAGGGTTATTTCGGACCCACACATACTCACTCCCAACACATCAGGTGTACGTTTAAGTGACGTGTGGGACACCAACGGGAAAAGGGCTTTCTGCGTTCTTTGTGTTGGCGTTCTAACCTCCGGTGGATTTCTGAGGACTATGGTTACCTGGTCCTCAGATCTCTGCAGGGTAAATCCAGACAGCTAGCTAGACTATCTGTCCAATCTGAGTTTTCTGTTGCACGACTAAAACAACTTTTGAACTTACACATGTTCCACCAAAACAACTTCCTTCCTGAGGCTATTTTGCAGAGGCACCGTGGCTCCCTCTGGCGCGTACACCTTGATACCGTATTTCAGAATTCTACAAACTCCTTTCAAAATCACTTCAATGCATTTTGTATCTTGTATTTGGTGTTGACAGTGGAAAAAAGGGAATGTTATCTTATAGACAGATATAAAATCAGAGTTTTTGCTACGGACTCTGTCATGCCTCAAAATGAACAGTCGACAATGAGCTCAGCTGAGAGTCTCAAGGTTCTCCAGACGGTCCACCACATGTGACTCCACACTGGGTGATTCAATCGTGCCAATTGGATCCCCTTCGGAAAAGCTATTCTCAGAGCATAAATGGACTTTAAAGTCCCATGGTATGGTAATTTCACATTATGAGGTTTTTACATCCATATGCTTTCCCCCAGCTTGCCTATGGACCCCCAGTGGCTAGGAATGGTGATACGTGTAAACCAAGCCCTGGGTATCCTGCTCCGCCTTTCAGAAAATGAAAGCTCAGATGGGCCAATCTGGAATGTTGCTCCTTATGAGGTCATAAGGGGAGAGGTTACCTCCTCTTTCTCTGCTTTGCCCGCCCAGAGATTTTGGCTTGCTCATGAGAGAGAGACATCATGGCTTTCAAACAAGCAAAGTGGCAGATGGTCAACCCCAGCCTCCACCTTCAAAAGCTACAGACTCAGAAATGACACATACTAAGGAAAGCTCATTGTGGTACTGGCTATAGTGGCTGTAATTCTGCACCAAGGCTGAATTTTGGGAAAGACTTCAGATACAGTATTAGGGGACCACTAAGGTCTATATAAAAGCGACTTCAGATACAGTATTAGGGGACCACTAAGGTCTATATAAAAGAGACTTCAGATACAGTATTAGGGGACCACTAAGGTCTATATAAAAGAGACTTCAGATACAGTATTAGGGGACCACTAAGGTCTATATAAAAGAGACTTCAGATACAGTATTAGGGGACTACTAAGGTCTATATAAAAGAGACTTAAGATACAGTATTAGGGGACTACTAAGGTCTATATAAAAGTATCCAAAGAGCACTATGTCATGCTAAGGTTTGCCGTATGCTGGATGTTTCCAACATCCACTCCTGATCCTGACTCTGACAGCCACAGATATAGTGACCCTAGATGGACTCTCTGGAGAATTCTGGGTGGAAAAAGGCCTGCAGACTGTTAACTCTAGCTGTGTGTTCAACCAAGCATTCAACAACACACACACACACACACACACACACACAAACACACAAACACACACACTGACAGTAACGCTCTACTGACTGGAGGAAATTTGACGAAATGTCACATTTGTCTGAAAAGTTGGTTTGACGGCAGAAACTTGATGGGAGCAGCACGATTCTTATTTTGTCCTTCTGCAACAAGCTGCAGAGAAACTGACTGGAGACACAAACACACACACACACACAATTAATTGTTAATTAAGCAGTGGGCAGGATGCAGCACGAGTTCAGCACAGCTTGGAGTTCACATTCCGTTTTTATTGATTTTTTCCAATAAATAAGCACAATATCCGCTGTGGAGTTCTAATGCTGCAATATATTCAACTTTACCAAGCAAAATAACCACAAACAGTTTCACTACTTTTACTGCTGCTAAAAGTAGCCTACTTTTCTACTTGCTTTTAGTTCAACTCGCCGCATGTAGACTGTGAAGCCTGCCGTTGGCAGCCTATTTAACACAGTTTCCCTTCCCGTCCATTATCTATTTTGCAAAGGGCACCATCATCTGGGGCAATCGCCCAAGACCGTTGGTTTAAAGAAATGCAAACAAACCAGAGAGTTTTCTCCCACTATTCCAGAATGATAAAGGGTACAGGCAGAACTGTAGTCTGAAGTTCCCTCCTGCTTCAAACGCTCCACAATCATCCCAGTCCCCAAAAAACCCTCCATCTCTGGACTAAATGACTACAGGCCTGTCGCCCTGACATCTGTAGTCATGAAGTCCTTTGAAAGACTGGTGTTGGCCCACCTGAAGAACATCACAGTCCCCTTGCTGGACCCCCTGCAGTTTGCCTACAGGGCTAAAAGGTAGGTGGATGATGCAGTCAACTTGGGACTGCATTACATCCTGCAACACCTCAACTCCCCAGGGGCATATGCAAGGATCCTGTTCGTGGACTTCAGCTCGGCGTTCAACACCATCATCCCGGATATCCTCAGCACCAAACTCTCCCAGCTCACTGTGCCAGCCTCCACCTGTCAGTGGATCACAAACTTCCTGACTGACAGGAGTCAGCAGGTGAGGCTGGGGAACATGACATCCAGCATACGGACTATCAGCACTGGCGCCCCCCAGGGGTGTGTGCTCTCCCCACTGCTTTTCTCCCTCTACACCAATGACTGCACCTCAGGAGACCTGAATGTACTTCCTGCGCCAACTCAGGAAGCTCAACCTGCCAAAGTAGCTGCTGGTCCACTTCTACACAGCCATCGTCCAATCTGTCCTCTGCACGTCCATCACTGTCTGGTTTGGATCTGCCACCAAAAAGGACTGGAGCAGACTACAACGGACAGTTAGGACAGCAGAAAAGATCATCGGTGCCAACCTGCCCTCCGTCCATGACTTAAACACATCCAGAGTCAGGAAACGGGTAGGAACCATCACTGCAGACCCATCTCACCCCGGACACAACCTGTTCCAGCTTCTCCCCTCTGGTAGGCGCTACAGAGCACTGTACGCCAAAACCAACAGATTCAGGAACAGTTTCAGAACTGTTCATATGTTCATACTGTTCATACTGTTGTAATATAACATAATACTATTTATCCCAGTATCCTTTGCACTATGCAAAGGATATGCCTCTATATTTTTTCTGTTTATAGTATGTATATATTGTGTATATATTAGTGTGTGTATATTTTGTTTTGTATGTGTGAGTAACAAACCAAAGAAAAATTCCTCATATGTGTCCTCATACCTGGCAAATAAAGCTGATTCTGATTCTGAACTAGGGACGTGTATCATTTGAAGAATGATGATATTAGTACCCATTAAGTGATAGTGATATTCTTTCTTACACATCACACTTTACATTAAATCGAGGAGCAGTGATTGACTGCAAGAAAAACCATACACATTTTTTTCTAGATGCAGGTAGAAAAAATATTAAAAGCAGGTATCGTTTGCATGGAGAAGTTTCAATACTTCTTGGTACTGGGTTATTTCGGGCGATACCTCAAAGATGTCGAGTACCTATACCCAGTCCTAGTCAGACCTTTCTCCAGCGCTGTGGACGTCTGGCCATGCGAGACTAACTTGCTTTTTACTGCTTGCCATAACTATCTTGAACAGCTTTAAGTCAAGGATATAGAAACACATTTAGCAACCTACCATAGTTAAAGTAACTAACTGTAGCCAGGCTATCCAAGGAAGTGAAGCCTGCACGCCATTACAGGCAGTCCACTCAAGTCTGCTGCGATATCCACATGGGATATTCTCACTGCAACATCCATTCATCGCATCCACCAGTGTTGTAGCCAAGACCACTTGAACCGAGACCAAGTCATAATTAATGACCAAAAACAAATTTTTGATTCTTCTTTATTCTCCTCTTTTATTGCCATAAGTGTATGATGAGAAATGCCTTGATAAAATAATCTACAGGCAGTTCTTGGTGGCCTTAACCCGTGTGGAAATAAAATCCAGAGTCCTCTTTATCTGAGACGGAGACAAGGCCAAGTAAAAATGGGGTCCATTCCCAGACATACCCAAGACATTCAAAAAGACCAATGTTGAGTACTACAACACTACTAAAGCCAGCCTGTGTATTGATTGTGTTCTTAAATTTCCTTTTGAAAAGATGTGTCCTTAAAGAGCCCCTATTATGCTTTATTGGATTTTTTTCCCATCTTCATTGTGTTATACAGCAGCCCTTTGCTGCGTGTGTTTCCCTCTCTCTCTCCCCTTTCATGTCTAAGCTGTCCTCTCACAAATAAAGGCCTAAAATGCCCAAATAATTATCTTTGAAAAAAAATGTATGTTGAAAATAGTTACCAACCCTGCCTTTAATTCATTATTGATATTTCACTTTTGCAAGTGGAAATCGAAAAACACACCATCAGGGTGCTCAGTGTCTTGTTATAAAGATAAGGAATATATTCTACTGGAGGCCAGTAATGATTTAGCCCTGATCATCATGACTCACACAAAGGGCACAGAGCCACACGCAAGTATCTTTGCTGGTTTAAGACCGACACAGTTGTCAATTTCCCTGTCCAGCAGCCACGTCGTTTAAATAGCAAATGCACCTGCGCCCATGGGTGTGCTGGTCTTACAGGGAGGTTTGTTCTGGTGCATTCTGGGCATATTGTTATCTTGAGGGAGTGGGAAGTGATCGCGCCATTGACCAATAAAATATAATGGTCTAAAATAGAACGCAGAATTTTTGTTATATTTTAACAGTGCATTGTCAAAGCAGAAAACATGCAAAAGAAAAAAAAATAACCTATACACACACGTTTTTGTTGAGTTATTATTACACAATTCTTTCTTCTGACCTTTTCAACACCCCCGACAAATAACCCATAATACAAAGAAAGACTAAAACTAATAAAAACTAAACTAGCAAACCCGCTTTAAAAATGAATTAAAACTAAACTGAATTGGAAAAGAAAAAGTCAAAACGAAATAAAAATAAAAAGTTATGAAAAATGCAAAACTATAATAACCTTGGCGTTATTGCTATGTGGGCAGCATTCACTGTCCCGTGGGAAATAATGCAAAGTCGGGCTTAATGCACATTACCCTAAACTGTAAGTCAGAATGTAAACTGGGCCACAGATGGTAAAACTAACTTCATTAAAAGGCCACAGCCCATACTTTTTTTTTTAATTATTAGAATATATACATTAAGAGAATAAATTGTTATGCAAGTTCTTTTACTTGTAATCAGGGCCTAAAATTAACACCCCTGGCAAATGCGGGTGAATATTGCAATTGGCGGGTAACACTGTCAATCTACCTGCCACAGGTAGCCAATGAGAATTGCGTGATTTAGACGCGTAACTTTTGGTAAGCAGGGTACGCAGTTGCTTACAGGCCCGGATCAATCAGGGGCCCGCATCACTGGAAGACATTGATAGACAGCCGGGGCCCCCTATCGCATTTTCATTACTTGCGACAATCCCAGCAGTCCCACGTGTGGCCACTGGCCAATCAGGAGTGAGAATGGTCAAATTAATTTCCTTGTTTCTGTTCTGCTGCAGCGGGCGGGGCTGCTGCTCTGTTCCCCCTGAGACTGACACACACACACACACACACACACACACACACACACACACACACACACACAATCACACATGGTGGATGCAGGAAAAACCGCAGATGAGATGTACAGGATGACCTAAATTGAGGACAGCTACAATATTGTAGGTGCAATGATAAGTTAAAGTCTAGTTCTGTGCACCTCACCCTGGTAATCATGAAGTGCTTTGAGAGACTGGTTCTACAACATATCAAGGACTACCTCCCCCCAGACGGACCCCCTATCAGTTTGCATAGAGGATGCCATCGCCGTAGTTCTCCACTCTGCGCTGAGCCACCTGGAGCAGCAGCAGAGCTACGTCCGGATGCTCTTTGTGGATTACAGATACGCTTTCAACACAATCATCCTGGAAAATCTCATCACCAAACTGGTCCCTCTCAGCCGAGGCTGACCTTCTTCCGCTCGTCCATCGAGAGCCTGCTGACCGACTGCATCACAGTCTGGTACGGCTGCTGCACCGTGGCAGACAGGGAGAGGCTGCAGAGAGTTGGAAGAGCAGCATAAAAGATCATTGGCTGCCCTTCCTCTCCCTGATGGACATGTACACCTCCCACTGCCTCAGCAGAGCAGAACACATCATCAAGGACAGCTCCCACCCCCTGGCTCTGATCTGGTTGACCTGTTTCCCTCAGGAAGGCGCTACAGGTGCATCAGAGCACGGACTAACAGACTCAAGAACAGTTTCTTCCAAAAACCATAACCACTCTGAACTCACAAATGCACAGACTTCACTTCACAGCCTACCCCCGGCCCCCGGACTTTCTTCTTCCCACCTACTTTATACATACACCAAGATTTGGAGTGACATCCCACATCACATCAGAACACTATCATCTATCACATATTAAGAAAGGCATACAAGCAGCTCTTTTACATTAATTGCCAAGCCTTGTTTGCACTGTGTGTATATGTCTAGCCCATGCTGATGTCTTAGAAATGTCTCTGTCCTTATGTGCCAAAACTGTATTGTTGTTTAAGTTTTCCGAATTGGTCTTGTTCATATCGATGTTCTGTACAAATGTTTGTCCCGACGTGCTGTAACCACGTTCAATGTTCAATTATGTTTCTGTAATGTTACTTTTTAACTTTCCTGTATAATAAATATGAATGAACGAACGAAAAAACAAACAAACTGTGCAATACTTATATATAACACTTAAAAAACACTGGAATTCTGTGCAATTTCATTATAGTGCAATATTTAATATTTAACCATTTAATTTAATTACGGTGCAATATTTATTATTTAATATTTAAACATTTAATTTCATTATAGTGCAATATTTAATATTTAATGATTTAATCTCATTACTGTGCAATATTTAATACTTCTAAGACTTTTGATACACCAATAATTATATTATTTGCATAATGTATATACACACCCTTAACTATTTAATATATGTATATATGGAACTGTGCACCACTTTCCCCCCCTCTCTGCACTACTTATATTTTATATTTTTATATTCCGTGTTGACACTGTAAAGGGGCTGATTCAATCTCGTTGCACAGGTACTGCACTAGTGTATGATGACAATGAAGGCATTCTATTCTAATAAGTTCTTTATCAAACCGTATGATTGTGTGGGTAGGAAATGATGCCTTTATGCAGTTTTATCAAGACGGGCCCCCCCTACTAAAGCACGTGATGTCGGCGCAATATCCACAAGTAGGCTACCATGAATAGGACAGGATAGGATCATAG
Source organism: Percina caprodes (assembly GCA_013375575.1). NCBI lineage: Eukaryota > Metazoa > Chordata > Actinopteri > Perciformes > Percidae > Percina > Percina caprodes. The sequence goes on from JABXJD010000016.1 coordinate 5,364,331, forward strand.
AGACATAATACTTAAAGTACATTTAAAATCAGGTACTTTTTACTTTTATTTAAGCTGGGTTGTCATTGTGGTGGTTATTTGTACTTTTACTGAGATTCAGTACTTCCTCCATCACTGTTTGATACATCCGTGCATGTTAAAATGGAACATATTTTCCCTTGATGTATGTTACTCCCACTATTGCTGGAACAAGTGAATAACAACATTTTCTTCTCCGTCGTTATGGAAACAGTCTTTTCTTCTCGTCCACATCCACGGGGAGGTCAGCAGTCAGGGTGCGGAGCTGGGGGGCTCGGTGACACAGGCTTCACCTGGGGATCACATATCTAACCACCTGCTGCTTTAGTATGTTTGGTATTCAGCTTTCATTTACTATCTTCCTCCTCTTAGAGCCGGTCTCATGAGGCTTTTTAACTGTCAAGCAGCTCTGACATCCTCAATCCATCAGCAGAGAAATATCAATCATATGCAGCGCAATAACTAAATGAGGTCAGCTATCCACAGACAATCTGACCCTCCTGTTTATGGACGTAAATAAATGAGCCGCTGGAAACATTCCTCATTTTCTTGGCTGCTGCTTTCTGAGCTAAATGAGGAAAAAGAATAAAAACAGATAATGAAAAGGGGAAAACTTCCCACCAACGTCCAAAGAGCCGGCTGGCTACCTGGCGAAATTGTGCAGATAATCCCAATGCTCAAACACATGCTTGGCTCAGTGGATGTACAGTGCTGGACTAAAGCCAGTCATAGATGTCTGAGGCCTGCTTATAGTGGCTAGAAATGGCAGAGGTATAGAAAATGAAAGCTCTTCCTTTTATGAGGTCATAAGGAGCAAGGTTACCTAACCTTTCTCTGCTTTGCCCACCCAGAGAATTTGGCCCCCCCATGAGGGAGCGAGAGACAACATGGCTTTCAAACAAGCAAAGTGGCAGTTGGTAAAAGCCACACCCCCAGATTCTCAGAAATGGCACATCACGTCAGGTTGAAAAAAGGCTATAAAAGATGTCTGATTCCTACCAATAATGACCCAGCTCTTTGTTGAATGTAGCAGCTGCAGACGCATGGTGCATAATTCTGTGGATACCTTCAGTAATTATTTAAATCTTCTGACACCAGAATCAAACAGTCATTGATTTTCTTTGGTTTTGTACACACTTGAGCTCTTCCACACAGATTCCGAGCTAAGACCACGAGATCATTTGAAGCATTGCAGCTGACTTCTAAACTCACGAAGCTCCATCGCCTGTGGATCATTGGAATACATTCGGTGGTGTCAGCAGGAATGTCACTGGGAGCTCTCATTTTCAACACAAAGAAAGCGGAAGGTGAGGGACATCCGGGGGAGCTTTCAGCCGTTTTCAGCGCGAACGATCCGGTAAAAGAAACCGTGGTCGAACCAGACTAGTACTTTATTTACAAAAATAGGTCCTTGTCACTATTTTAGTTCCATAAATCACATGAGCAGCTCGGACAGTAAACTGAGCTACAATTAATGAGTTGGACTATATGTATGAATATGGATACATTTGCAGATCACATCCATCAGTAAAATGAGGCCAGATCAGCAGAGAGCAACGGTTGAGTGATGGCAGTGTCGCAGTTGAAATGTGTGTGAGAAAGCTGGGGAATCGGCTGTGAATGTTAAACGGTCAGACTCTCTCAGTTCGACCAAGCAAAATGTTTAAAAAAATTTGATTAAAAAAAAAATATATATATTTATATCCTGGAATAGTTTCCAGTGGATAAAGTTAAATGTTTAAAAGGTGCCCTTCCCCACAAAACCGTTTTTATTTGCATTTTTTTAAATATCTTCGGTCCATGTGTGTGAAGATGAACGGCTACCTCCTCTGTCAGCTCTAGTCACTGGAAAGAAATAAGAGGAGACATCAGGCCAATTACCTGAGCTCATTACTATTCATGAGCTGGGTAAAGGATGCTGATAGCCAGGCTCTCATTGGCTAGCTGTTAGCCAATCAGAGTCAAGCAGGTTAGCTCATTGAATATTAATGACAACTGGAACAAATGGAGCTGAGTCTTCCTGCAGGCTTTCTATACCACGCTAGAATGGCTAAAAACAAGGTAACCACGGTAACCAAGTTACAGAGTCCATGGTAGAACGTGTGGAAGGGCACCTTTAACTTTTTTGTTTGTTTTACTTATCACCTTGAGTGAAGAAGGAGACTGTTGTGGTGTAGATATGCGGACAGAGAGAGGAGGAAATCTAAGTATAAAACACGTAAACTCACCCTGGACAGGACAACCTCTAAGGTGATGTTGTGGGGAGGAGCGCTGGGTACTGCACAGACAAAGACAAAAAAACAACAACATGGAGTTATTCATCAGTCAAAGATAAAAACCTGCTGCTAACATATAACTTTGACTCAGTGGAAAAGGTGAGACTGCAGAGGACTCCTAAAAAATCCTCAAGAGGGTACAATCTGAGAAGGACAAACATATCCTAGTCCATGACCACACGAAGGTCACAAACCAGACGGCTGTGCAGAGTCCAGTTCCGACCGAAGATTCCCGGTTAGGGTTAGTGTGACAGATGAGTCGTGACTGGCAAAAACTTCCAACGAGCCGGTCTGCAACATAACATTAGTCACTTTAACCCTGAGAGACCTAAGGTCATTTTTACAATTATTTGTCCGTCTGGTTTTATTTTCTAAAAAAGCTTGTAAAACCTCAACCCTGTTGTCTACAGTCAAGATATGAACATCATTTCTTTCAGGACTATTTGAATATTTGTGCTGCAGTGAGGTCACTTGAATGTTAAAAATGGTTGTAGGACCTTAAAGACAAATAAATAAATAAAACGGAACATGAATCTTACAGACATGTATTGATACCACACACAGAGCAGTACAAGCTATCCTCTCCTATCCTCTCTGAAACACTTCTCATATGCCTTGGGAGTCACACTGTGAAGAAATAATCATTATAACTTATACAGTTGACAAAATACATACATCTTTTTAAAAAAAAGTCCAGATGCCTTTGCCTTCATGACGTTTACTTATGCTAATAATCAACATAATAATGTCATATTTATTGATATTAGACAATGCTACACAAGCTGTTGTGTTGTCTAAAACAGTTCTCCTACATGCAAAAATAAACATAATGAACATTATAACTCATAAAGCACAAACAAATTTCTTCAAAAAAGGCCCAAATACAGTATATGCCACATCTCAAACCAGTGATGCCATTCTCCTCTGTAAAACGGTAGTTATCTATCTCTTTCGCTATACTATCTTTGATCACATTAGACTAGTTTGACTTGGAGGGTTGGTATCTTTCCCACTCTTAACTCATTGCTCGCGCTGTCGCCCATACAAGGCTTAATGTGTGCCTTCACTTCTGTAAACAAACAGAATTGCAGGCACACAGATACAGGGAAGCCACGGAGCACGGAGCTAGTGGCAGAAATGAGCAAAAACGTGATCAATTATGGACATCAAGTGGATACATTTTGGATGTAACAGTTTGGATTTAATGCTCAACGACCCCGAAAAAAGGCACAAGGTCCAGGCTGGATAGAAAATCAGCTGTAGAGGATAGAAAGACCCAGAAGAGAAATGATTGAAAAATGAATCAGAGGTGCCGTTTTGCCTCAAATACGATTCTCTCGGTTCCGACACACAAGTGCATGGGAAAATAGGGTCCAAGTTGAATAATGCCAAAATTTCCCTTTAAAGCGCCCATATTCTGCTCATTTTCAGGTTCATAATTGTATTTAGAGGTTGTACCAGAATAGATTTACATGGTTTCATTTTCAAAAAACACCATATTTTTGTTGTAGTGCACATTGCTGCAGATCCTGTTTTCACCCTGTGTGTTTAGGTCTCTGCTTTAGCTGCAGAGTGAGACATCTCACTTGTTTTAGCTACCGAGTAAGACATCTCATTTCTATACTATCTTTGTTGGGAGTTGCACATGCTCAGTAGCTCGTTAAGATCCCATCAGCTAGATAACTCTTTCTCCAACTTTGGTCAGTCCAAGGCAGGTTTAGCTGGGAGACTTCTTGAAGTAGTTCTCTTGGAGATTATAGTCAACTAGTGGCTGTTGTAGCAGTGTTTTATCATTGAGAACGAGCTAGCATGCTACGGTTAGCCACCTCGTCTTGGCTAGTGACGTAGAAAGCCGTGTCGATTTGGAACAGCTCACCTGGAGACTGAAGGCAGAGGACGTTCAGAAACCGGATCTCACTCAAAACAGCATGGATGTTTTATTTTCCAAGTTTGTATGCGTGCGGAAGCACCAGAGACACAAAATAATACCCCAAATCCCAGACATTTTTCATAATATGGGCACTTTAAGTAATCCGAGAAACAGCATTTTTAGATATTTCATAAAAGAATGTCTAAAAAAATCCGTGCATCATTTGTGAAAATACATTATAGTTGTAACATCCTGTTTCTTTCAACGTTATTGTCACTATCTCCATGTTTCTGTTGCTTTTTCTGACGTTATTGATGCTTTTTTAAAGCCTGTATTGCATCTTAATGTTCTCCACCTGCCTTTATCATTCTGAAACCAGAACAGAAAATTTGTTGAGGATTACTCATTTTTACTACCCAAAGAAAGGCAGAAACCAATGTTTTTATTTTTTATTACACAACGTCGGTAAGGTGCATTGAATTGAGGGTCCAGTCAGAGAGACTGAGGAGAAACGAGCTGAAGTTATTTTAAATATTCGCTGGAGAATGTTGTGGACTAAAACATCTAAAATGAGTTTTTTTCTTTATGATGTTGTTGCACTGTTTTTTTGTTTTGTTTTTATCAGTGCTGGTGTGTCGGCTGAGTGCTGGGCTGCCTAGGCTTGGTGTAAGATCCCTGCTGTCAATCAATCATCCTGATGATGACATCAGTACAGACAGGAAGCAGGCGGATCAACACTGAGACGCCACTCAGCCTCCGAGATCTGAGTGTGTCAGTGCAGCGAAACAAGATCACCCCAAGATGTGTGACAGGTGTCATCACTCACGCACACATACATACATACACACACACACAGGCACACTCACTATCTTTGTGGGGACCTGTCATTGACAAAATGCATTCCCTAGCCCCTTACACTAACCTTAACCATCCCAACTAAATGCCTAACCTTAACCCTTAACCCCACCCTAACCATAACCTGATTCTAACCCTAACCCTAAAACCAAGTATTAACCCTCAAACAGCCCTTTAAAGTTGTGGGGTCCGGCATTTTGGCTTCACAAAGTTGTCCGGACCCTACAAGTATACTGAACTCCCTGTTTTTGGACCCCATGAATGCAGTTAAACAAGAACACACACACACACACACACATATAGAAAAATAGAAACTGTAGATGAGGATCTGAGATGGAGGATTGTCTGAATGGAGAGAGAGAAAAAAAGCTGAGTAGGGCAAAGAAGAAGAAGAGCAGACAAATAAATCGGAGGGCGGCGAAAGACAAACAAAACAAAAGATAAAGGAGAAGAAAAGATTTACAACAAAGACGAGAGGGAAAAGGACGGGTAAAAACAGAGTGAGGAACAGGAAGTACAAGACAAACCAGGAAAAGAGTAAGACGCAAAAGGAGAGATCGAAAAATAAGGAGGGGCAAGAACATGAAAACAAAGAAGATAGCAACAAGGCAACGACAAAAAGACAAAGAGGACGGGGAGGAAACGGGATGATGGGGAAGTGGCAGCAGACATGTCCTATCCTGTGAATCGGAGACAGAGTGGGATGTTTAAACTGAGACTATTTTCATAAACGGACATTTCAACCTGTCTGGTTTCAAAAATAACATTGTGCACAGCTGTCAGTCAGTCAGTCAGTGTTCATTTACACGTACCCGTGTATATATGCCGTCAAGAACGTGCCAAACCTGTAGGTGGCAGTGTAGCGGGAAGCTCAAGCCCACGTTAGCCAATCAGAATCACTTCCTCTCTCATCTCTTCCTCACTTCCTCGGCTGCCTGAACCTCCGGTTGTCTCAGTTTACAGGTAGATTTCCAAAATCTCCCCTCTGGCCGGAGGTTTTAGAAAGACTCGTTTTCAGAGGAGAATTTTCCGTTTGCATGTGAACAAAGGGCCCAAACAATGGGAAATGTCAAAGTAACCATGTACATGTAAAGTGTTTCAGTTTGAACAAACTGCGTCTGTCCAATCAGATGCCTGGATAACTGTCAGCTGCTTCTGTTGATTCAGCTGCTCACTGACTGTGTGTGTGTGTGTGTGTGTGTGTGTGTGTGTGTGTGTGTGTGTGTGTGTGTGTGTGTGATCACTTTTATTGTGAATTCAATTAACCCACAAGTCATTCTTATCATTGAGACACAGCCGGAAGATTCCCAATACAGCCACTCTGCATCTGTGTCTGTGTGTGTGTGTGTGTGTGTGTGTGTGTGTGTGTGTGTGTGTACAGATAATTTTTATGGTGTGATTGCAGCTGGACGGATGCCTCCATTCTCTTTCTCTCTCTTTGTCTGTGTATGGAAGTTCATTAACAATAAACAGAGCCAGACTCTCTGCAACCAAATAAAGACCTGAATAGGTTGATTGTGCAAGCAGCACATTACACTATCATGACTATTACATTTTTCCATATTTCCTTTCATACCTATGTCATGATGTTGGATTTTCACGTTCAACGTGGCCTAAACACTCAAATAACGCAACTTCAAGCCGGCCGTCTCTGATTGGTCAACTGCTCCAGCCAGGCAGGACTGGAGTGGGTTATTTTAAGCTACTGCTGTGTTGACATTGTAGCATGCTACATGCTAACGGCAGTAAAGAGTCAAATAAAGTGTTCTTTGAACATTAACTCTCCTGTTGTCCACGGGTCAAATTTGACCTAATTTCAAAAGGTTTCTATATCACAAAAGTGGGTTTTCTTCAAGCAAAAAAAACAACATTGTTTTTATTTTATTTTACAGCATTTCATGTTGTCCTCGGGTCAATGTAATTTGTAATTACCCAAAATAACATGATTGATTCCACACAACGCTCTTTGCCAAGTACAAATCTTTACTTTCATTCATTTTGGGGGCGTCATATTCAATTTTATAGCATTTGAAAAACAATTTTGAAATAGTATTGAGTAAAAGTTGACATATTCCAGTCTGTGATTATCCATCAACATCCATTCCTTTAATTTTAGTCTAAATAATTCCTAATTACTGCTTTTCTAACTCAAACATTAGGTATAATTTCCTATAAATGAGGTTAATTGAATATAAATTCCAAAAATAGCTGTAAAACTGAAGTTAATAAATTAGTGTCAAAAATGTCAAAAAAGGACAAAAAAAACATAAGAAAAAGTTACAAAACATTGAGTAAAAGCGTCAACAAAAGGGTTGATTTTCAATTTGACGGGAAGACAACACATTAAAGACATTTCTTTATGAAAGAAACATTGAAAAAAGTGACAAACATTTTGGAAAAAGCTTAAAAAACGTTGGGGGCAAAACAACAAAAACATTGAAAAGGCTCAGACAAATCACATCGACAATAACATAGAAAAAAGTGACAAATAAAACTTGGATAAAATTGACAAAACCTCTGGGTAATAATGTGACAAAAGCAATGGCCGCCGAACAAAAAGCAACAAAAGTGTTAAAAGGATGACCAAGACATTGAAAAAAGTTTACCTTTAGACCCAAAAAAAACAATCAATACAGATGCCCAAATATCAATCTTTTATTATTATGTGTCAGTTTGTCTAATTAACAATCCCATTTTGCAGCAATAAAATTGAAGTGAGATGAATGGACAGAAAACATGAAAAAAAAGTATAAACATACAAATATAGGACAATTATGCTGCAAAAACTGTCAGTGTACTGGAGAATGTATTATCAGATGAGTTAAATATGGTTTTGATTGTATAAAACGAAATAAGTTGGTACTGAACATCTTAAAAACCAGGTAGATAGATTAATAGATAGTCCCGTCATGGGCAGAAAATACTGATACCATAGTGAAGAAGATGGCTTGTGGTGTCTCTATGGTGAGGACATGTCTTTCTTATGTCCCTACACACATTGTGAAACAGGTAGCTAAATCTTTAATCTTATGTCACCTGGATTATTGGTCACCTGTATGGTCATCTACATCTAAAAAGGTCAAGTAAAGAAATTACAACCTGTGCAAAACAGAGCTGCCAGGTTAGTCTGACACTGTCCCACAAGGTCAAACACTATCATTGTCCCACAAGGTCAAACACTATCATTGCCCCACAAGGTCAAACACTATCACTGTCCCACAAGGTCAAACACTATCACTGTCCCACAAGGTCAAACACTATCACTGTCCCACAAGGTCAAACACTATGACTGTCCCACAAGGTCCAGTGTTAACGGTAGAGAACAGCCTGAGTTTCAATACAACAAATTTTTTCTCAACCTGTTTTCTTATCTAACCCAATTGTTAGGTTTGATCAGGTTCATTCTCATTTGACTAGGTCAGCTGATGATGGCCAGAGGATGTTACCACACCCAAAATCCAATGCTTTAAAGATAACAGTTATTTCCCGGGCCATCAATCACTGGAATAATGGCCACTGAATATACGTCAAATGAATAGCAAAGTCTCTTTCAAGAACCATCTGAGAATTTAAAATTGTGAGTAGGTAATGGACATATTTACTGTATGAATGTAATAATGAATTTTATACTGTACTAACTTATTCAGCTAATGGGGATCCTTTTAACAACAAACAATAAATCCATTCATGTTGATTTGTTAAGGCCAATTGTTGGTCCTGCGTTCAGTTGAGGACACCTTAGGTACATATGTAGGTACGTTGCGATACGGACCCTACACCGCAGCCTGACGCGCACCTTTGTCACAATGTGGCGATGCACAGCGCAACAACACAGGTGGCCTTGGGTTTCATGAAAGAAGGCGCTATATAAATAAAAGTTATTGTTTATATTATGATCATAACTGTGATTGGTCCACTTGGCTTGGTAGCGTTCCCGTCGTGGTCAGAAAGCACAGAGTCTCTCTGGGTCTCCAGAGTGGGTGCTCGCTCTGATGCTGATCCCCTCGCTCTCTCACTCGCTCTACCACACACTGCCCACAATACACACTGCCCACAATACACATCACCCACAATACACATCACCCACAATACACACTGCCCACAATACACACCACCCACAATACACACTGCCCACAATACACACTGCCCACAATACACATGCCGGCTCTGCTAGTATCTCTAAGAGATACACTATAACAATGCAGACAGCCGCGCACAAGTATAAACTTCAGGCCACTTTTTTTAAGCTCTGCGTGTAGCCACCCCCCCCACAAAGACAGCCTTTACACTGTGCTTTTTGAGGGAGCCCTCAAAGAATCTGAGCAGCACCAAGAATTGCAATGACTCCCCCTTTTCAACCTGCAGTGTTTCTCCTACCAGTCCCTGCTGTTTTAAACACATAGAGGCAATTCACTTCTCGTTCCATGCATTAATAGTCAATCAATCATCAATGTTTTTATTTAAACAGCAACCCCCCCACCCCCACTGAAGCCAGTTTGCAACTGCTGGTCACGGCGTGCTCGCTTAATACTGAGCCCAAATTCAAAGAGTGTAGTTCCCATCAGTCACTCTCATACAAAAACATTGGAAAGTAGAGTTTCCAGGTTGAAAAAAAAAAAAAAAAAGTTGCCCCTTAAGTGATCATTAACGCCAACGTGTAGTGAACAGCAATGCATTTGCTTACTGATAAATGTAAGTTACCACACTGGATGATTGAGAGATAGGAAATGAAAAAGAACTGAAAGATAGAAAGAAGTTAAGGAGAACTCACCATCTGATTGGGTGGTGACGCTGACACTGTCTATGGCGGTGCCGGGTCCGTAGCGGTTGATCGCCAGAACTCGAACTGTGTACTCTGTGAACTTATTGAGTCCCTCCATCTTGTAGTTGAGTCCGTTGACCTCCACACTCTGAACACACACAGAGGTGGGATTACACTTTGGTGATTTGATTCGAGACATGCACTGCGTTCAACACTTCATTAAATTCCACAAAGTGACTGCTGCCGTGACAGGGAGTACTACGACAGTAGCTCTGTTTACATCCACTACTCGGTTAGTAGTGGATTTGACCTCTGCAATAGAAAAGGTCCGGCAGTGCCCACCTTGGTATATCTGCTTATTGTGATGTCATTTCTTGGACTACCTTCAAATGCTTTACATCCCTAAAATCAGTGCAACCTGAGATAAAAGGTTATGTAAGTCAATAAACCATAATAATTCATGAAAGGGTTAAAATTGCCCTTATCACTCCATAAGTTATTTGAACTGTAATAACAAATAAATGGAAAGTCCACTGTAAATAGGACATTTCTGTAAACAATCTGTGATATGTAACCTTACTCCAGCATTTATCTTTTGAAAAAAACCAGTAATTTCTTTTCACAAATTTCCTCCTGGTTATACTAGATGACTCTTTATCCTGGAAACCTCACATTAGTGCCATAAATACTAAAATAGCCAAGGTGGTTGGAATACTAGGAAAAACTCGGCACCTGATTAACAAAAAAGTTGCAAGGATTTTGATGTTGTATTATTCATTGTTGTATCCATATATCAATTACTGTAATGTTGCTTGGGCTGGCACTCACCCAACTAAACTGGATTGGTAACCACTAAGTATTCTTAGTGTTTACCAAGAGAATCAACGTCAAATTGCTTTATTCGTTAATAGCTCTACAAAAAAGTTATTTCCCCAGCACTTTTGTAATATTTTTTTAATAATGAATTTCACCACTATCCAACTCATAGTAGTTGTCTTACTAGGCCTTCCTACTCGCATACGACTCAAATTATTATTATACAGAGGGTCAAAGATATAAAACAGTCTTCCCACATCACTCATTGAGCTTTCTAAAGAACAGCTTAAACAGAGTAAAGTTGTGGCTCCTAAGTTGTCTGAATTATCCATATTGGTTTGTGCTCTAAATGCAATTTTTTTGTTGTTTTGTTATTTTTAAATTGTTAAAATTGTTCCTATTGAGATTGCCACTTATTAAACTCCTTGAGGGTTTTAATCAGCAATTGTCCATCACATTTTTTTTGTGAAACATATAACACTGTTTGAATGTTTTTGTTGTGAAAAATAATTCTAACAATGAAAAAGGAGTAAAAAATGTTAAACCCTGTTAACACCAATCATTTAACTATATATTTCACATTGGATTAAACATGGTCTTCGCGATTAGCTAATCACATTCATTCAAACAGCGATTTGAAAATGATGAGTGGAAACTTGTGGATGGGACCGTGGTTAGAGATGGTGCTGACCTGTTCCTTGCCCGATGGACTCTCAGTCCACAGCAGTCTGTATCCCAGGATGGGGCCGTTTGGTTGGCTGGGGGGATCCCAGCTCACCTGGACCGAGGTGGGAGACAGAGCCTCCGCCTGGACAGACTCCACCCTGCTGGGAACCTGGACTGTAGAGACAGGGAGAAAACACACGATACTGATGCTAATACTAGTACACCTTCCACCGCTACATCTACCATTACCTCAGTGACCGAGACTGGTTTTTCAAGTTGTTATTCAAAATGACAGCTCAAGATCAGATTAGTCTTGCTTTGCCAGACCTTCCTCCACCGTGCTGCGGGGGAGGGTCTTGCTAGTCCACACAGCATTCTAAGGGATGTGAAAAAGGTGCTCTGGTTTTATTGGCATTACTTTAACCCTCCTGTTGTCCTCGGGTCAAATTTGGCACCTTTAAAAAATGTCTATATCTGAAATATGGGTTTCTTTTTAACCAAATAACCACAAAAATGGTCTTTGCAAATACAATTGATCACTTTCATTCCTGACTAAACTCATCTGTACATTCCTCTAATCTTAACTATTAGTCAAAATAATTTGACTAATAGTAATGTCTAAAGTAAATTTTCTATATAAATGAGGGTTATGGACCATGAATTCCAACAGGTACTGTAAAACTAGTGGTAGTAAGGTGGTGTAAGTGAAAACAAAACAAAAAAGTCTGAAAAAGGGACAAAAATGTCAAATATTTGTCAGTTTTTGACCCGGGAGGACAACACAAGAGTAAAACTAATCACATTCACCAGGGGAGCTGGACTCAATGACTGGTAACTCTGCAAAATAGCCTATATATAATAAAAAAAGTATAAGTAAGTATACTTTTATAAGTATAGAAAATATGAAGCAATGTACACGATCCAGAAAACAAATAACACACATTTAAGATTCAGATGTGTGCGTATGTGTGTGCGTGTGTTTGTGTGTTAGACCGCCTTCTCACTCCCAAATAGTAAGCTAATGAAACTTGGCTCCCAGCGTCAGATGCTGACACGGATACTGTATGGAACAAAGCAGCAGCTCCACCTGTGGATGGTAGAACGTGTGTGTCTGTGTGTGTGTGTGTGTGTGTGTGTGTGTGTGTGTGTGTGTGTGTGTGTGTGTGTGTGTGTGTGTGTGTGTGTGTGTGTGTGTGTGTGCGTCTTACGGTCAGGTTTGGTGGTGATCCTCAGGGGGGTGGAGCTCTCTCCTGGCCCCACATCGTTGTAAGCGATGACTCTAAAGCTGTAGCTCTCCTCTGGTTTCAGGTTGGAGACGGTCAGCTCCAGAGACTCTGGCTCCGACACGTTCACTGACCGCTCCCTAACACAGGAAAACACAATGGTCATGTACCAAACTACTTTCATTACAAATCTAGAACACATAGCAGTGTACATTTTTGAACGTTGATATTATTTTTATTATCTCCATATCTTCTCACTGAGACATTACTCATCTCTATTCTTTATTTAATGTTATTTAGTTTATTATACAAATCTAATAGCGCTGCATTTAATCCAGTTTTTATTGTGTAACAATACAGATAATCTGACCTGAAATCAGATGTAATCTGGTTAAACCCGCAGTGACTGTAGCTAATCCTCAGATTACAGAACATCTGAAGAGACAGCTGCACAGATTAGGAGGTTTCCACCAGCTCGTGGACACACAGCTGCTTTCTCGGCTCAGTTCACGGTAAAGAAAGATGACTTTCATAATAAATATTAATAGTTGAGTCAGTGTTGTAGTCCAATCACCAACTGTCAAGGCTCAAATCCCCAGTGTTGAAGTCCAAGTCAGAGTCACCAAAGAAGAGTCCAAGCCGAGAGCATAGCGACTCCAATCCGAGTCCAGGACTCAAGCACTCCATTACCACCTGTTACACATGAAACTAGTCAGAAACTTCATCCTAATTTCGCGTTCTATTTCATGACTGTTTGAGTCCACTTTCATGAATCCTCGAGTCCAAGTCATCAGTGCGCGAGACCAAATCGAGTCACGAGTCCAGAGAATAGAGTCCTGGACTCAAGTACACCATTACTGCCTATTACACATTAAAATTAGTCAGAAACTTCAACCAACTTCGGAGATCTATTTCATGATTGCTTTAATCTGATTTCATAAATCTTTGAGACCAAGTCCAATTCATCAGTGTGCAAGTCTAAATTGAGTCAGAAGTCCAGAGATCCCGTGATGGAGTTCTTGAGTCCTGGACTTGGGACTCGAGGATGACTCAAGTCTCTAGTCTCTGGACTTTTGATTTGTCATCCATAACTGCCTATTACAGAGAGAAGTAGTCAAAAACTTCTTCCAACTTCTGAGTTTGATTTCATGAATGCTCGAGTCCAAATCCAAGTCATCAGTCCAAATCAAGTGAAAAGTCCAGAGAATAGCGACTCGAGTCATCCTCGATTCCCGAGTCCAGGACTCGAGAACTCCATCACTGGGTCGAGGTACTGTATCTATCTTACGTTGATCTCACTGCAGTTTCTTGACTTGATTTCATCCAGAGAGAAACACAAAAGAACACCCGACAGAGACAAGGTTTGGCTTCCAGATTTCTAACTGATGCTCCATTTAGAAAGAGGGGAGGATGAAAACTGTACATCTAAAAAAGTGTAATGATGCTTAAAGAAATTCAACAGTGACTATATATGACAAAATATGAGTATCCAATACTGTCCTTGCAGAATACCCAAATACCTCACTACTGTACATTACAATCCTTTGATCAGTATACAACAGCTTGAAAGGGACATTTTGTCCTCTGCAGACTGAATGTCCATTGTCATTCCAATGCCAGATTTAAGCAGTTATGAAGATGCATCTGCCTCTGGAGCAAAGTGTTGGACAGTTGTGATGTCAACTAATATCACAATCAGCAGCAGCAGCAGCAGCAGGGAGATACAAAGGTTAAATAAAATACAAAAGGTGAGTGGAGTTCTCTGGGTCTGTGAATCCATATTTCACTCTGAGCTGCTAAGTGAAAAAGCAAAGAGGCCGAGCTGGATGTGGAGTTAAGCAGCAGGCCCGTGTCCGTCACACAGTTTGATTTCTCTCTGCCCTTCAGACATAGTCTGAGGTTGTTCAGTCGGCTACAAAACAAATAAAACTACAGTCCGAAGGAGGCTCTTCCTCTGCTCCCATTTTCCTTATTCCTTGTCATCTTTCCGCTGTTTCTTCTGATTCGCTCCCGAGCAGAACCTCTCTCACTTTGATCTGTTTTCCATGCCTCTCTCTGAAGAATTTCTGTTTCATCCTTTTCTACTCAACCCTTCTCTGATGATTCAAATGTTAGTTAGCTGTATGTTGACGATGTTTCCTTTTCCGGGATTGTTCAGGTGCCAGTTGGTTTAAAGACATGCCAATAAACCAGAGCACGTTTTTCCTCCCATCCGGGAATGCTGTGACCCTCCCCCGCAGTTCTGGGGAAGAAGGCCTGGCAAAGCAAGATTCAATTATCAACCACAACATTAACAAATCTTTCCGAAAGCACGAGCACCAAACGTGACTTTCAAATGTATAAATTCAATCCAAATCTTTATTTTCCATCAACCAATTTCTCTAATTGACATAAACTTGGTATTCTCCCACGGTGTTGGACATGCAATTTCCTCTCTGTGTTCGCTCGTACAAACTGAGGCACCTTATCAGTCAGATGTCTGTGTAGAAATTATAGAGAAAGATGCTTCCTATAATGGAAGTCATCCGCACTCTCCCTTCCTTTCACCTAACATCTTTCCTTGGTTTTCATCTAAGCCCCCCCCCCATCCCCATTATTCCTCACTCGTTTTCTTGCGTTTGCTATTAGTGCTGAAAAACCTAAGTATTTTTCACATAGTCATTATATCTGACAAAACTTCTGCCTCTGTTCCTCCTGTGAGTCATTAGGACTGACAGAATCTCTCTGTTGTGTCATTTCGGGTCCAGCATTCCATTCAGGGCCCTAAAGCACTGCAGGCCAGTCAGTCCCTGAGGTAACAACACTTAAAAGCCTGGGTGTGAAAGCCTTCATCTGGAGCCCCGACTGTCAGAGGTTACCATTTAACATCAGCGAGGGACTCGCCAATATGTCACCCAGAGCTTTTTCCAACAAACCTTCAGAGCCGCTGTGCAGCAGAGCTGTGATCAAATGTCTTAAACATACTGTTAGTGTGTCCTTTGTGCCTTTATATGTCAACAACATGGAGCTTGCAATGCCCTCCCACTGTGGCTCTATGGATAGCAATGTCCACGGTGGCTCAGTGGTTCTTCTGCCTCACAGAAAGAAGGTTCTGGGTTTGAATCCAGGTCGTCCCAGGCTTTTCTGTGTGGAGTTTGTATGTTCTCCCTGTGTTGGCATGGGTTTCCTCTGGGTGCTCTGGTTTCTTCCTACCATAAAGACATGCATGCTGGGTAACTAGCACTACAGCTACCGAAAATTAGCTGACTGGCTAACAGTGGCACACTTACAGAAATGTTGATTAATGTGCATTGTCCTAATCAAATAAATAATCTAATACTCATGTGTTGTAGTACTCGAGATCGGGCTTGGTCTCAAGACCATTTTTCGAAGTTCTCGGAATCAACTGCATTTTTTACCCCGTCTTGTCTCAGATGAAGAGGACTCTGGATTTTCTTTCAAGACCACAACTGCAGACATATCCCTAAATTTCCTGTGCGTTGTCTAATTTTGTTTTAACATCATTACTGTGATTGGATGTAAAACTTCCTGCTTCAAATGTAACCAAAAACGTGACTCATTTCTAATTTGGAACTGTTAACTTCCTCTCCCCACCCCCTTTAACACGCACCCCAAAGAAAGTGAATGCGGCAGACAGGAGAAGAAGCTCTGGCTGTGTGGCACTGGTCTGGTCTTGGTCTTTGGTCTTGATCTTGACACGGGCTCACCCTGCTTTGGTCTTGGTCTTGACTCAGTCTCAACCCCTCAAAGTCTTGGTCTTGTCTCGGTCTTGATACACTCTGGTCTTGGTGATGACTTGGTCTCTGGTTAGGTGGTCTTTACTACAACACTGGTCCAGACAGAAATATCTCTCCAAATATTGAATGGATCTTCATGATACTTTGTACAAAAATTGATGGTCCCCAGAGGATGAATCCTAAGGGTGATCTTCTGACTTTCTCTCTAGCTCCACAATAAAAGCCTTTACACACCAGGGACATGATGAACAAATGACACAAAAGTTATAATCAATATTATTAATAAATTAAATAAAATTATGCTATTTATTCCACACAAAAAATGGATGAGCAAGATAAATCTGTCTTTGCCATATAGTTTTGTAATGAGTGGATCAATTTTCTTTCAAAAAATGATGTGCATTAAACCACAAACATGAATGAAAAAAAAAAAATATATATATATATATATATATATATATATATATATATATATATATATATATATATATATATATATATATATATACTGACGTGCATATACTGTAAATTGCAAAAAAACGTCCCCAGTGTGTAAGACTCACATTTGTGGTTTTCAGTTATGCTATACATTTTGGAAGACAAATACACGTCTACCAAATGTCAGAATACCTTTGATGAATGATCCTCTGACATATGACGTAGCACCATCATCAAGTTAAACTACATTTCGTGGACTTTGGCTCAGACCAAATACTTTTTTTAACTGATCAGACCAAAGAAAGTCTAAAAGGTGGACATTGGTTTGTGGGTTTCCTTGACCTGCAGGAAACCACTGCGTTAAGTCGTCTTAACATGATCCGTGCAAAACTGCAGAGTAGGGCGCAGAGTATGGCGCAGAGCAGGGCGCAGAGCAGGGCTCAGAGCAGGGCGCAGAGTAGGGCGCAGAGCAGGGCGCAGAGCAGGGCTCAGAGCAGGGCGCAGAGTAGGGCGCAGAGCAGGGCTCAGAGTAGGGCGCAGAGCAGGGCTCAGAGTAGGGTGCAGAGCGGCGATTCCGAGCAATAAGCGATGCAGAGGGTATTGCTGGCCTCTCTCCCCCATAGGAAGACAATGGAAAGGCCAGCGCAGAGCGCTTCTACCGTGGATCATGTGTAGAGCTGGGCCTGGATGGGTTAGCTCAGTTGCTAAAGCAGGTGCACACATATGGAGGTTTACTCCTCGACGCAGTGGCCACGGGTTTGACTCCGACCTGCAGCCCCTATGCTGCATGTCATTGCCCCTCTCTCTCCCCTTTTATCTCTTTATATGTCCTGTGGAAATAATGGCCAAAATGCCCAAAAAATAATCTTAAAAAATAAGGGCAATATATCAATATTTTAATTATGAACAAATCCCTTTTTTCTGGGATTTGGGGTGTTATTTTGTGTCTCTGGTGCTTCTACATGCATACAAACTTGGAAAAATATTATCCATGCTGTTTTGAGTGAGATACAGTTTCCGAATGTCCTCTGCCTTCAGTCTCCAGGTGAGCTGTTGGCTAACCGTGGCTAACCGTAGCGTGCTAGCTCATTGTCAATGGCAAAACACTGCTACAACACACACTAGTTCACCATAATCTCCAAAAGAACTACTTCCATGTCCCTGAAAATGAGCATAATATGGATGCTTTAAGTTTGGCATCGCTGTATGGGCCTGGATCTAGTCTTAGGTTTTGAATAGGGCTGTATCAATATCGTGATATCAGACTAGATATTGTCTTAGATTTTGGATATATTGTAATATCGTAATATGGTAAGTGTTGTCTTTACAGGCTGCATTACAGTAAAGTGATTTTTCTGTACCAGTCTATTTGAGCTGTTCTATTACTTACCTTTACCCACTAAGTCATTAAATCACTTCTGGAGAATATTTATCAAAAATCTCATTGTGCAAATAACATTTTGTTAAAGCACCAATAGTCAACCATGCAATATCGATAGAGGTATTTGGTCAAGAATATTGTGATATTTGGTTTTCTCTATTGCCCAGCCCTAGATTTGGATATTGTGCTATTGTGATATGAAGTGAGTGTTGTCATCTACTGGTTTAAAAGTTGCGTTACTGTATTCCTCTGAACTCACCAGACTGTTCTAGTTGATTTATTGTTTGCCTTTGCCCACGTAGTTATTGTATCCACATTGTTGGTGATTATTTATCCAAACTCTCATTGCGTTAATATTTTGTGAAAGCACCAATAGTCATCGCTACAATATCGCCGCAATATCTACGTACATCGGCATGTTTGGGCAAAAACATTGTGATATTTGATTTTCTCCATATCGCCCAGCTCTACTCGAGAGTCAGAATCCGTGTCTGATCAGGCAAAGAAGAATAAAATTCCCTTACCTCTCAACTCCGTCCTGGGAGTAGTAAATGCCATAGGTCTGCACGGCTCCTCCGGTCTCCTCCGGGGGGCGCCAGCTGAGTCGGACAAATCGGCTGGACACTAGGACAGGGACCAGGTCGCGGGGGGCAGAGGGGAGGGCAACGCCCGGGCTGGGGGACACTGGTGGGGGATCAGAGGAGGAGGAGTAAGTCATGGGGGTGCCAGAAGGAGCAGGAGGAGGGCGAGGAAGAGGAGCGGGAGGCGTGTGGGCGGGTCTATACTGAGTGGGCGTGACCTCTGTTAACAGTTCATCCAAGGAAGGGGCGGGTGGTGGTGGGGGTGGGGGTGGGGGAGACAAGGAGGTGGAGGGAAGGTGCAGGAGGCAGAGCGAATAGGGAGCAAATGACAAATGAGATGAGCAGAGAAGGAACGGAAAAGACGTGAAGAGACAAGAAGGAAGAAAAGGAGGAAGAAGAGTGGTAAAGAAGATCACAGGCAAGAAGAACAAGCGGCAGAGCATCTGAAGACTTTTTAGTCATCAATCAGAAGGTATCAATCATCAGAACGTAGAGGCGGCTGCCTCCTCTCACATTAAATCAACGCTCGTCAAAGTAATGGGATGATTAATGGCTGACACCTCAGAAATGAATTCAAACGTTGAAATAGATACTTGAAAAAAATCTGGAGCTTGTTCCTTTGAGAAGTTGATAAATAGCGTTTTGGACTAACTACTTTCGTAGTGGAGTTATATCGAGACTCATATAACAATTGGGCAATCCGCCATATCCTGAGGTAGAATGTAAGCAATGCCTCAATAACTTAAAAAATTAGAGACCTGGACACTTAAATGACATTGGACCCCAGGCTTTTCAATTGACACCTGGTATTATTATTATTATTATTACCAGGTAGGGCTAAACGATTTATCTGCCAGATATTGCGATTATGATTCAAGATTTTAAAAAATGTAAGCGGTGTACATGTCCCCCCAACAGTCTCCCGATGGACACCACTTATTTTTCCTTTGCAGAGGAAGTGCTTATCTGTAGCGTGTGGACAGCTGGACGTAACAGGATTAGGTGGAGGGACCTTTCAAAGAGCCATTATTATGCATTTTTGGGATTTCATTCATGTTTTAGTGTGTTACATAGTTTTTGTGTGTACGTAGTAGATGTATAAAGTACAAATGGAACTTTCTTTTCCTCCCTGAAAACACCTCGCCCATATTCCTGTTTGAATTTCCGCAATTAGTGATGCCACTGATTGAGAACGCCAGCCCATAGTGGAGCCTGGGCAAGCACAGCCCGCCCAATGGCTTGTTTGAATTTGGGTGACCGATCACAACAGAGTGGGCCCCTGACCAATCAGAGCAGACTTGGCTTTTCAGGAAGGCGGGCCAAGAGCTCAGGCAGAAGAGCTGCAGCAATGGATATTATGAGACGAATAATGTTTTTTCGAGCAGACCCCGAGAGAACAAATATGATGCTGAAAACGAGTTTAATAGGGGCTCTTTTTCTTAATTAAGAATGGGAGCATATGGTGCCGATGCCATTTACACCTAATGTGTGTTGTTCCTGATCCATATTGGATATTCAGATCATCATGATGGGTTACCTGACACATCTTTAAACCACAAACAATTTTTCATTAGTCTCAAATAGAAAATGGACATTAGGAGTTCCTAGATAGAGTCGCAGAACAGGAATGGCGTGTTGTGTTCAGGATTCAAATGACATGATATGCAGATTCTTTTCAACAAACTTAAAAGACTGAAGCGACTAAACACAAACAGAAACTAAAAGAATGCCGATCTTGCTGTGTGATCTATGCTGGCTTATATTATTACATAGGATCATGTCGTCAAACTTGCTCTGAAGGATTTCGGTATCCATCTCCACTTTTTCTTTATAGTCTGGTCCCCACGCTACTCGTTCTTGAGCTGCCTTCCTACATGGACTAGAAAGTCTTATGATTAACATTCAAACTGACCCATGGCAAATCCACAGTTGTTAAACGCTTCGGTTGCACTATTATCCTGCCACTGAACAGCTCCTTGCATCATTTGTCTGCCTGCCTTTATTTGGCTTCCATGGACGTCTTTAAGAACAGCTTTAACCAATGTGTTTGACATTGCGTACGACCGATACGAGTGGAGATTCGAAGAGCCTCATCAGACAATCAGAAAAGTGTAGGCCTTTCTCAATATTGAGGCAACAATTACATTGATACGTTTTGGTTTTTAAGGCGGCGTTTTGAGCCAAAAGTGATCGCCGTGCACACAAGTGTTTTGAGCTCCAGTAGAGGAACTGATCGCAGTTAAAACTAACACGGCGAAACCGCATATCTCATCAACATTGTTGTGTACAGGGCGTGCACCTGCAAGGGTCAACAGGAGGCAAAAGTGACTAGTTTAGTCCTAGAGAACGAGACAACATGACCCAATCAGGCGGTGAAATGTTGGCGTCAGTATTGCCAAAGGTCTCCATTTGCGGCCGTCGAGACCGCAACACAACCCCACAGATTCCAAACCAAACCGGGGCTCGGAAACGCCAGCAAAAGTAGCAAAAGACTTTTTTTTTCCATCCAAAACGTAGCAATGTAAATGTAGCCTGAGTTTTTCAAGTTTGAAATCTCGTTCTTGGGGATTCCAACTTGAAAAGTTAAACTCAACAGTAACCTGCAAGAATGCGGAACTTGCATCTAATTAATTGAATTTGTTTATTAATCCCCAGAGGGGAAATTACAATTTACACTCTGCGTACACATTTGTTAGTAAATCACACACAGGCCTCAAATACACACACATGCTCAGGACCAAACATGGACTAATGGAGAGATATCAGAGTGAGTGGGCTGCCAGCTGAACCAGCGCCCTGAGCGGGTGGGGGGGTACGGTGCCTTGCTCAAGAGCACCTGGCAGTGCCCAGGAGGTGAAGTGGCATCCCACCAATCCACACTCCGTACTTTTTGGTCCATATGGGGACTTGGACCAGTGACCCTCCGGTTCCCAACCCAACTCCCTACAGACTGAGCCACCAAAAAATCTGTACACCTGTTTCCATCACTGTACTATAATGTGTGTTTCTACTAAATCTGTGTGGTATTAGACACATCAGAAGCCAAAAGTACACAGAGGTAGCTATCCTATAAAAAAATCGTGCGTGTGTCCTTAACCATCCCGTTATTGTCATGTGTCAGGGAACCGTAAGCCCACCCACAAGCTTTTTCTAAACCTAACAGCGTCAAAAGGGACGCCAATAGTCCCGACCAACCGCGTTATATGACGCTAAAGGAGACGAACAAGTGGTGTTACATGGCGCTAAAGTGTGTGTTGTTACATGGCGCTAAAGGAGACGACCAAGCGCGTCGCTGACATTTCGCTAATGTTATATGACGCTAATGACATGACGCTGTGTTACATGACGCTAAAGTGTCAATAACAATGACAAAGGCACCTGACCAAGCGTCCGTATTTGACGAGATGGAAGTGAGAGTGTGTTCGACCCGGTGAAGACTCTCAACACTTACTGTAATAAGTGACTGCTCCGGTAATATCCTCAATAAAACAAGCAAGACGAGCAAGAACACTTCAAGTTAGCTGGACTGGTATCGGCTAAATGAGGATTTTGAATTGCAAAAGTACTTAATTACTAGGGGCAGAGTGTGTGTGATTTGTGTGAACAGCAGTGTTTCCAGTAGTTTCTGCTTTTAAGTTGCCGTCAATTACACTGCTGGAGAGAACACTCTCCGAGGCAGAAAATCGGCAATATTCAATGAACCGCAATTTTAGCGAAATCGCAATATGGATGTGTGCTATATCCAAATAATGTGTCAAACCAATGTGAATGAAGTATTGTGGTTCTCCGGAGATGTCCCCGCCAACAAATCCTATCCTTCAAACCTTTGTTTGGTACAGATCCTCGCAGAAATCACACACTAATCAGCTAAATTTCTGTTATTTATCAATGAATATTAGAATAATGATCCAAATCTGACCATTCCCTCCAATATTGTGAATCATATTGCGATGGGGTGGCAGTAGCTCAGTCCATAGGAACCGGAGGGTTGTCGGTCCAAATCATCTCTCTATTTGTGCATGAATAGGGCCTGAGCATGTGTGTAGTTCGCGCCTGTGTGTAGTGATACTAACAAACAGAGTGTAAATTGTAATTTCCCCACTGGGGATCAATAAAGTATAAATTATTAATAATAAATGCTTATAATTGCATATCAGTCAAAATACAAAGTAATTCAATATTTTCATCATATCGTGCTCGCACGCACGCGCGCACACACACACACACACACACACACACACACACACACACACACACACACACACACGATTATCTGAAACAAAACAATCAACCAATCAACTCTATTCTCCTGTCCTTGTCTTCTCTCCTTGTCTCCTTTCCTCCTCTCCTTGTCTCCATCCCTGCTCTCCTCCATCATAAGCTGAGAGAAATCCAATCTATCCCTGGGGTGAACCGTTGTGACTCTCCACAGAGACTAAGAGCATGTGACATGTCTGTCCGTGTCAATAAAGCTTCATTGAACACACACATTTTACACTACATGATGTGATTTAAAGGAAAGAAGAGAGGAGGGGAAAGAGACGTGAAAGAAAATGAAACTAAGTGTTGATGAAGGAAGAAAAAGAGCAGGCGATGAAAGAAATAAAAAAAGGACATAGCAGGAAATAAAGAGAGAACCAAGAGGAAGAAGAAGAAGACAAAGAGGACATGTAGGAAGAAAAAGAGCAGATTCAGGAACTTAAAGAAGATGAAGATGAAGTTGAGGGATAAAAAATAAAAAGAGGAGGAGATGAGGAAGGAAAAACAGATAAGAAAAAGAAAGAGGGAAAGAGGAGAAAAGACAAAGAGAAGAAGGGAGAAGGAGAAGAAAAAGAGCCGTAGTGCTGGAAACAAAGTGTTAACACACCTACTCGCGTCTCTGTGAAATGAGATTTCGGGGTGTGAAGGGCGGATTGGTTGCTGCTCGGTGACCCGGGCCCAAAAAGCGAGCCGGCGCCGGGCAGTAAAGCGATACTCTTTGCCGCAAATTGATGGCTGGGCTAAATAATAGAGTCAGACACCACAGAAGAAGAACCGGAAAACAATCAGAATAAGTGTTGAAAATAACACTGCAGTCTGCCCGACGACCAATTATACCTGCGACGTGAATCTGCACACACACACACACACACACACACACACACACACACATACACAGGTTTTTTTTCCCATCAATCTGTCCATTTTCTACAAGCTGTTCTGCATTTATATTGTTTCTGCTGCCTGAATGATCTTTAGGGGAGTGTGGCTTCTACAAGAAATGTGATTTTGTGTGTGTCTCTCTGTGTGTGTGTGTGTGTGTGTGTGTGTGTGTGTGTGTGTGTGTGTGTGTGAGTGTGTGGGGGTGTGTGTGTGAGAGAGTGTCTGTGTGTGTTTGTGAGAGAGAGAGTGTGTGTTTGTGTGAGTGTTTCTGTCTGTGTGTGTGTGTGTGTGTGTGTGTGTGTGTGTGTGTGTGTGTGTGTGTGTGTGTGTGTGTGCGTGTGTGCGTGTGTGCGTGTGTGTGTGTGTGTGTCTGTCTGAAAAAAAGAATGCACTGGAATCTTATACATAAATGTAGACAACACCATGTACTAATGTTTCTACTGGCTCTAGATATAGCATACACCTTATAAATAAATAAAAGATATCAATATATTTATACCTATACAATAACCCCTGCTTGGGTTTGTCATGTATGAGAGTCAGTTTAGACTGCAGTTATATTGCTATATTTAACTTACAATATCATCAGAAAGAAGTTAAAAAACCACTATGTAAACAAGACATTTTCTCCCTCCAGGTTTTCAAATTTAAAAAGTGCATACAATGCACTATAATGCATTATTATAAAACAATAAGACAACAATATAGTATCGAGGATCAATCAGTAACAACGTCTTAATAAAGTAATGCTACTTGAGCTGTAAATGCACAGAGCTTTAGGGGTTTTATCTGCATTTTCACATAACATAATGAACATAACTCAGATGTGGTGAACAGATTGTCTGAGGCGCTTTATGTTTGATTCAGGAGCCTTCTAGCATACGTAGGGATGTCAGAGACCGTTTAGAACCGAGACGCCCCGACTCAGTAGTTTCCTGTCTGTGTGTCCCGTGGGCTCAGCCACGGCCACGCCTCTGAGACTAGCAGCAGGTCCTGAGTGGGTTGATTCCAATGGGAGAAGTGAACCTGAACGCAGATTAGGAGCGATCCTTTCCTCCAATAGTCACAAAAGAAAATATTGGAGCTATTCTTCACAAGCCGCATATCTCCAGAACATTCTGACAGACACATCAGGAGAAAATGAACTTAGTTTGAGACCTGTTTCTCTCTCAGGACCGAACTCTCGCGAGATCTGGCGACACAGAGAACCTAACGTCAGCTAACGCTTGTGAACACTAACAAAATTAATCTTTGTGATGCTTAATGTGTCTGTTAGCTATGTAAATAGCTAACCTTAGCTAAAAATAATAACAAATTATACAACTTGTCAAATATAACTTGTCATCCATTTGCACAGCGTTTACTACACGTTCAAACGAGGCCACGCCCCTTTAGGAGACAGGAAGTGTGTACCGTTTCATACCAGTGGCACTGCTTGAAATGCCCTATCTTTAGTACAGAGGATCATTTGGGATATGAACACCCAGATCAGCTGATCATTAGCTGATCTATCCGCGTGCTGCATATACACCTGTTCACATTAAAGAGCAGTCCATATATCTAATCTGCTGCCGCTCTCTTTTTGTTTTTATAATCTCCCATTTTGTGCATCTTTCTGAAGGGGACACAAACAATGCAGCCAAAATTGTAAATGTGTAGGATATGTGTAGCTGTGTAACTCCAGTCAGTAAGCTTTCAAAACCATTTTATTACCTTTATACGCTGAAGGAAGTGATTCTTTTCTCCAATGATGATGCTGAACTAAGAACTCAACCCGCTAGCGAGAAAGCTAACTAGCCAGCCGGGTCATTTTGTGGAACCAGTGAAAGCATGTTGGATGGACTTAGCTAACTGACCAACCATCCAACAAGCTACTAAACAAGCTACCAAACAAGCTAGGTAACGTTATAATCGCTAACAAAGAAGACCTATGGAAAAATATTTTGTCACTGCTAATTTATGAATGACACAGCCTCATCTGTATCAGAGAAAGGAATCACTTCATTCGAATCAAATAGCCTTGTCTACTTACTGGTGTTCCACAACTCACGTTACCAACGGGATTCGTACTTTGTTCTCCCCCCAACCCGGTGAAAACTGGTGGTCATCCGTCGCCATCTTGCAAGTTTTATTAATGACTTTGACGTCACATCTGTTTAGCTCGCCTCTGGCCCACCTATACACCGATGTGTTTGGTGCAGCTCGGCTACAAAGGGCATACACTGCATTCCAGGCATCCCGGAACTCGTGTTTTGACAACTTTCTACATATGAAAGTGCTAGTTAGTTAACTGCTAACCTGACGCGCCAGGTTCAATCCAATCCACTTTATTTATATAGCACGACTTTAACAAACACAAGGTTTCCAAAGTGCTGCACAAAAGGATAATACAGAATAAATAGATAACACAATAAAAGCACAATAAAAAATATAAGGTACAATAAAATAAATACAATAAAATTCACTGTCAGCATACGGTAAAGGTATACACATAAGACCTGGTGTTAAAAGCCAAAGAAAGAAAAAAGAAAAGGTGGGTTTTAAGAAGAGTTTTAAAATGAGACCGAGAGGAGGCCTGTCTGATGTGCGGAGGCAGCCCATTCCAAAGGTTTGGAGCTGCAACGGCAAACGCACGGTCCCCCCTGAGCTTAAGCCTAGCTTCAGGCACCGTCAGGAGCAGCTGGTCAGCTGACCTGAGAGATCGGCTGGGGGTGTAGGGGTGCAGCAGCTCAGAGAGGTAAGGGGGGGCAAGGCCATTCAAAGCTTTAAAAGCAAATAAAAGAATTTTAAAATGAATCCTAAAATGGATGGACAGCCAGTGGAGTGAAACTAAAATAGGTGACATGTGCTCATACTTGCTTGTGCCTGTTAAAAGACGTGCAGCAGCATTCTGTACCAGTTGAAGACGAGCAACGGAGGACCCACTAGCCCCCATATAAAGTGCTTTACAGTAATCCAGCCGAGTGGTCAGAAAGGCATGGATTACTATCTCAAAGTGTTGTCTCAGAAGGCCTGGTTTGATTTTTGCTTGCTGCCTTAACGGGGAAAAGCTAGACTTCACCACAGCTTTAATATGGCTGTCAAATGTAAGGTCTGAGTCCACATTTACCCCCAAATTCTTTACAATTGGCTGTAAGTTGTTTTGTTACCCAGAACCGCCTTCATTGGAAGAATAAGGGCACACGGGGGAACTGAAGAAGTTATTTCTGCTCTCTTCAAATCCACCAGACTCCAGTGATGAAAAACAGCAATTCCCCTCACAGAACTCTGCGTTGCCGCTGCCTAACGTGGCGTCGCAGTTCCCGCTACAGTACTTGGCTTCTGTGCTGTTGTTTCCAAACTTAGTACTAACGCTAACGTCGGTAATGCTAGCATTCCCATTATTCACGACTAGAGATGGTCCGATACCATTTTTTTCTATATCGATACCAATTTCGATACCTGAACTTGTGTTTCAGAGTACAGATCCGATACAGGTCTGATAAAAAAAAAATATGAATATTTGGATTATGTTTTAACAGCTGTATACTACTAATCCCATGTGCATGTGATGTGATTACTATCATGATTGTTAAAGTCTTTGTGAAACATGACGCTAACAATGAATTTTAAAGAACTTTCTTTTGTTACCCAGTTTGACAGTAGAGTTGGGCAATATATCGATATTATATGGATTTATAGATATGAGACTAGATATCGTCTTAGATTTTGTATCGTAATATGGATAAGAGTTGTCTTTTCCTGGTTTTAAAGGCTTCATTACAGTAAATGTGTCATTTTCTGAACTTACCAGACTGTTGTAACTGTTCTATTATTTTTCTTTACCCACTCAGTCATTATATCCACATCACTGATGATTATTTATCAAAACCTCGTAGATGTAGTAGATGGACTCGGCCTTTAAACAACACTGTCGTATTTAGTGCCGCTGCAGTAAAAATGTATTAAGGGGGACTGGGGTGGTATAAACCAGATAAACACCAAATCTCTTTCTCTCCTTATCATTTTGCCTATAAATATTCTCCATATCCCCTCTCTGCCTCACCCTCTCTCTCGCTCTCTTTCAACCTCTATTCATGCAGAACAAGACTGCTTCAGCTTCACTCTGATTCACATTCATACTGCCTCTCTCTCTCTCTCGGCACTCAATTTCAGGGCTCATTTCAGCCAGCTGCCGTTAAAAACGCCTGTCACGCGCACACGCACACACACACACACACACCCCTCAATTTTAAATTCCTCTAAAATGGATATCTATTCCTGTAAATCTCCACAACTGTGCGTGAGTGACTAAAATCTCTGATATCTAAACTGTGTGTGCATGTGTGTGTGTGTGTGTGTGTGTGTGTGTGTGGGTGTTTGACCTCTCTGACCTGAAGACGGAAGCTGACTTTAATGGATGAAGTTGAAGAAAGGCACGTAGAAACAGAAAAAAAGCAGATGGAAAAGGTAGACAAGACTACTACATACAATATATGTATTATCATCATATAGCATCTTCTTTTGCAAATTGGGTTTTATGTCTTTTCTCTTTGGCATTGTTTGAAGTGAGAGATATTGCTGAGCTATCCAGGATGTGTATAGCAAATCTATATCTATACAGAGAAATGGAACTACAAAACTGACATTTCTCTTCTCAGAAACAAAAACAATGACCTAACCCTATACACAGTGAAACAAATGGACCAACAGATCCCGTTGTTCTGGACGGAGACCAGTGAAGGATATTAGAAGCTCTTTTCCGGCTTTAAACTGAGCTTGATGACGTAGATGTGACGTGAGCAACCTGTCTGAAAGTTGTAAGTCTTCTGGTAGCTGTGCAAGAGAAATCTCAATCATTCCCAATCAGCAGAGACAGAGAGATAGGTATATGTTAGGAGATAACATAGATACAGGCTAGTTACTGCTAACTAACATGCTAGTTAACATTAGTAATTGAAGCTTAACAGCCAATGGAAGTCTAAACTGCCTGCGAGCTTACCCTGTACTGTACGGTAATTTGTCTATTATGCAACGGTAAGTAGCGTGGTTTTGACACAATCGTTAGCCTATTTTTACAAAAATGTCAGCTATGGAGCCATAATGTGAGGTACAAGGTAATGGAGCCTTTTATACATTGTTGTGTTTTTTTAGAAATAAACAACAGACAAATAGAGTCTTTAAACACCTCAGATGTAAAGTTATTTGCTGTGAAAGTGGCGCCAAAGTAAATGGCGGTCAAAGGAATGCTAATGTCAGGTGATGGCTTGGTAGCATCAAAATGGCTCCACGCTTGGTGGAGGCTGGCCCCTTGCATTCCTTTGACGTGACAGTGAGGCATGCTCACAGTGCAGAATGTGTGTGTGTCTGTGTGTGTGTGTGTTGTGAAAGCCCTGTGTGTCTGTGTCCATAGCTATAAAGCATAACAGTGTGTGTCTGTGTTTGCAGTAATTCCCAGTGAAAGCTGAGTGTGTGGATACATTACATTAATTTACCTTGAAAGCTGCGTGCGTGTGTAATTTCCAGTAAAAGCTCTGTGTTACAGTGCAGTAATTCCAGGTGTTTTTCCATGTCTGGAGCCCTGATGTTTTTCCAGTGTGAGCAGGAAACACAGGTCACACGCCAAAGTTTGAGACTGTCATCAGTGCCAAAAAACCTAGCACACAAACACACTGAGGGCACCGCTGAGAGCTGACCAGAAAGCCTGTAATCATCAGTAATAATCCAACCTCCACTTTAATACACGCCAGTGTTGTCAACACACTAGTTTTTTTTTCCTCTTTAAAATCACACCAATGCTGACATCCACCACAACATGACAATGCAGGAGTCCAAAATACCAGACGGCAGTGCAGCGGTAGTACAATTCAAAATGCTGCTGTACTATTATCTCAGTAATAATTGCGATCAACAAAATAATTGTCTCTTTCAGTCAAATAAAAAATTTTTTTTTTGTTATTTATCACTTTTTTATCCAAGTTAAAGTTTTTGAATGGATTCCGTGCCAGACTTTTGCGTCAGTGTGTGACGCTGAGAGCCAATGACCAAGTGGGAGTGAGAACGGGTAACACAGCCAAATTCATTTTCTTGTTTCTGATATGAAGACAAGACGTGTTCGACTCGAACATCTCACATTTACCAACAAATGTGTTTCACTCTAAAAGTAGCTGAAAGCTGTTGCTGTTTCCTGTTGGCTCTCTGCAGCGGGCAGGTCTGCTAGGAAAACTAGGAAAGTAGTTTTATTCTCCCCGAAACAAGTTTCTCTTTTGTTTTTAAAGAAGTTAGAAGTAGGTGCTAACACATAGGATCAGCTGTTGTAGAAGGTGCTACACACATAGGACCAGCTGTTGTAGAAGGTGCTACACACATAGGACCAGCTGTTGTAGAAGGTGCTACACACATAGGACCAGCTGTTGTAGAAGGTGCTACACACATAGGACCGGCTGTTGTAGAAGGTGCTACACACATAGGATCAGCTGTTGTAGAAGGTGCTAAACGCATAGGATCAGCTGTTGTAGAAGGTGCTACACACATAGGACCAGCTCTTCTAGAATTCAATTCAATTCAATTTCATTAATAGTATCAATTCATAACAAGTGTTATCTCAAGACACTTTACAGATAGAGTGGGTCTCAAACACACTCTCGGCCAGACCCAGGCTCTTGGTAGGCGGTGTCTGACGACCGGTTGGGGCATTGTGTGGCATTACAAGGCACAGTAGGACGTAGCAGGGCACAGCAGAGCGTAGCAGGATGAACATGGCATCGCAGGACGTGTAGCGGGACCTTGTAGAAGGGGCTACACACATAGGACCAGCTTTTATAGAAGGTGCTACACACATAGGACCAGCTGTTGTAGAAGGTGCTACACACATAGGACCAGCTGTTGTAGAAGGTGCTACACACATGGGACCAGCTGTTATAGAAGGTGCTACACACATGGGACCAGCTGTTATAGAAGGTGCTACACACATAGGTCCAGCTGTTGTAGAAGGTGCTACACATGGAACCAGCTGTTATAGAATGTACTACACACATGGGACCAGCTGTTATAAAATGTACTACACACATGGGACCAGCTGTTATAGAAGGTACTACACACATGGGACCAGCTGTTATAGAAGGTACTACACACATGGGACCAGCTGTTATAGAATGTACTACACACATGGGACCAGCTGTTATAGAAGGTACTACACACATGGGACCAGCTGTTATAGAAGGTACTACACACATGGGACCAGCTGTTATAGAAGGTACTACACACATGGGACCAGCTGTTATAGAAGGTACTACACACATGGGACCAGCTGTTATAGAATGTACTACACACATGGGACCAGCTGTTGTAGAAAGCTTTTGTCCTCAGAGCTCATGTAGATATGGTCACCAAACAGTACCCACTGTAAGCCCTGTTAAATATGTGAATAAGCGATTTTCACCTAATTAACAATTTGATTTTTAAAATTATATATATATATATATATATATATATATATAATTTTAAAAATCTAATTTTATATATATAATTTATATGTATATATATATATATATATATACATATATATAATTTAAAAAATAAAATTGTTAATTAGGTGAAAATCGCTTATTCTTATTATTATTATTCAAAAGGTGCATGAACCCAGTTCCGGGTCGTTCCGGCTCACTTTAACCCCCGGGTAGCGTTAGAAGTAAATAAACAGTGGTTCAGATGTGTTGCTCTGGACTAAAGAATGAAAAAAATGAATGAAGACTAACTCTTATGAAGGTTTTTTGCTGCCTGGCTTCCCAGTGTAACAAATCTGTGAAACCAGATTCATCCAGCTTTATCTCACTTCCTCTCATGTTTTTGCCCCAGACTCTTGCTATCTCAGCTTTCTACCAGATGTGAAGCTTTTTCATCTTATCTCACTCCACATTTTAATACCTCATGTTTTGAATGGTTTTGCTACAAAATCATGGACTGACTGACTGCACAAGATAAAAATGAAAGAAAGGGAGTTTGAGTTCTCAGTTCTTTTGATCAAACTTGCTCCTCAAACTTTTATGGTAATGTTGAAGTTGTCTGGTGCCACAGAGCCTATTTTATTGTTGGGCCGATATACGTGTTTAACGGATAAATAAATTGTTTGATTTGCAGTACCATCAATTAAGAACATCTACAGTTTTTCTGTGCCTGTTCCCCACCACAAAAGCGTGTCTAGGAGCAGGAGCTGCAGCCATCCAGGAATAACCCACTTCCCTGTATTAGGCCTAAAATTCAGGTGTCCAGGAATTATCCACTGCCCTGTATTAACAGGCCTGGCATACAGGTGTCCAGGAATTATACACTGTCCTGTATTAACAGACCTAAGATGCAGGTGTCGAGGAATTATCCACTGCCCTGTATTAACAGGCCTGACATACAGGTGTCCAGGAATTATACACTGTCCTGTATTAACAGGCCTGACATACAGGTGTCCAGGAATTATACACTGTCCTGTATTAACAGACCTAAGATGCAGGTGCCCAGGAATTATCCACTGCACTTTATTAACAGGTCTAAACTACAGCCATCCAGGGATTACCCACTGCCCTGTGTTAACAAAGCAAATGCTATGATGGATGAACCTCTACAGCTATAGAGAGCAACTCAACTGTGTGAAATTGAAAACAAAGTGAGTCTGAGTATGAGCAATCCTTTTATTTTTCCTGCAGCACCGAAAACATAGCAAAGCCTAATGCCGGAGTTCCACCAGGCACCAGGTTTGCGCCGCGTGGATATTTGTGCGTCTACCTCTAAAGAAAGTGGTCTACATAGATGGTCTACGATGGCTTTCTCCATTTATTCCAGTTATGAACGACATGGATTAATGATTTGAGGCTGTGTTTTAGTCGTTACGTTATATAGTTTTTGATTTAGGTGATTTACGCTGGGGGAGTCTTCACAAATTGACCGGATGCTCTAGCCCTTCCACTCCCTGCCTGGCTTGTTGAACGCCCTGCTGCTCTGTCAAAATTAGACCTGCTGTGTATTTTCAGCAGAGCAACACACGCTGTGTCGCTTTTGGTGGAATCTAGCGGTGACCCTACAGTCTGCACAACAACATTAGAACTACACACACGTCTTCATTGAGATGCAGTGTACCGTTACATACAAGCTAACTCTACACAAAACACTGCTGAATGGTCCTTTAAAGTAGTGGTTCCCAACTTTTTCTTTGAGAGACCCAGGGACACACACACACACACACACAAAAACTCTTCCTCTTTTTTCCTCCTCCCGCTGAGTGATGATGAAGGGGTTGATGGGAAGGTGTTTCATCACACAGGGAATCAATGTTGAAAGTGACAACACACACCCATATAAACACACACACACACACACACACACACACAGAGCAGGGTGACACATTTAGGCGTAGGTGGTGTGGTACAAACCTCCAACCTCTAACCAATCGATACGTGTGGAGGCACACACACACACACATACACACACACACACACACACACACACACACACACACACACATAAACTAAATGAATGACCTTCCACTTTCTCCAATCAATAGAGGCCGACATCGCAGAAACCTCAGTGCCATGAGAAAAAAGAAGATAAATATTTTCCTCTCATCTTCCTTCTCTCCCTCTACTCTTTGTGGGTTTTTATGCAAAGCATGAAGATTGTAATGGTAAAATGATTATGAGAAATGGTGTGGGTGTGTGGGTGTGTGGGGGGGGGGGGTTTAGAAACAAAATGAATTTAATACACTATAATGGGTGGGTCCTTTATTCACCTCGACACAATTTGAGTGTGAACTGTGTGTTGAGTTTCAATGACTGCAGCTTAATGAATACTAATGCATCATATAAAAATCGTTGTACTTTGTAGAAACTGCAACATCACCGCTAACATTTCTCCCTCAGGTGAACGCAGTAGTACAATGTTTCCCTCTGAAGTGGAAGTACACAGGAAGTCAGTAGTATACAGTAGGATGGCATATATATATTTTTGCCAGTACTTTGGGGGCTTCTGTAAGTTATGTCAGGGTATAATAAGTTAGAATAGTAACATATTTAAAAAAAAAATTATTTGTTTTTCTATCTAAAACATCTTGATAAATCTATAGCTGTTTGGGGACCTTTCACCTCGGGCCCCCAGACAGTTGCTTATCTTGCCTTATGGTATAGTCTGCTCTAGGTGTTTCTCTAAGAGGGGCTTTCACACCCACCTCATTTGGTTCAGGACCTTCAGAATTTTCAGTTTGATCTGAATTAAAATTACAGCTGTAAAAAATGCCCCGGACAATGATAGTGCGGATCAAGCTGAACCATGGTCCGGTTCATTTCTAGTGTGAAAGCAATTTTTGGGATGGTTGGGAATTTCTGACCAAATCCAGGAAGCTCGCGCAGGCTATCATCCTGTTATAAGACCAGAGCAGCTCCTTTAAAGGTACCCCGCCTGGTGGCAGGTCTTGGACTCCGGACTAAGGACCGTTTTTCTATGGTCTTGGACTTGTCTCGGACTTACTGGTATATGGACTCAGACTTGTTCCGGTCTCGGCCACTGGTCTTGATGAATATGGCTTTTGATCTCTAGACCGAGTCCAGGGGTCTTTACTATATTCATAATAATATTGGGAGGGAAAGTGAACACAGTTTAGATGGGGATATTTTTTGGCTTTTCACACGTTTAGACAGCTAGCTAATGCTACGCCGATGTTTGCTAACCTTAACAGCACAGCGTTAGCCTAGCCTGCTGGTTAAATATTACAACTGCCTTCGGAGTTTCCTATATCTGAGTCCATGTTGTCAACATAAGACCTGTGGCGTTAGTGCTCCCTTTGTATAATAATTTTTTTAAGCTTTGCTCCTACAAAATGGATGGGTTTTTGTAACGTTACACACAAAGCTAACTGTCTATAGTATGCTAGCTGACATTAGCTACATTGCCGGGCCAGCCAGCAACTTCGGCAGTAGAGTTTCGGTGAGCTAATCACGACAATATTGTTGCCCACAATCAACCTTTGCTTTAAAAGCAGTCAAGCTGAGCTCATTACTATTAATGAGCTTGCCCAGTTGCGCTGGGTAACGAATACTGAAAGCTAGGCGTCATTGGCTAGCTGTTATAACAAATGTTACAGAGTCTGTGGTAGAAACTTCAGAATTACCACAAAGTAATGAAATGTTTCCAATATCATTTCAGTGGTACATCAACTCGTAACAGGGTGAACGGCACTTCCAACCTGTAGGGGGACAGCAACACATTCTCATTCCCATCCGGTAAAAAACGGACGCTTGGTCAGGTGCCTTTGTCGTGCTTGGTCGTCTCCTTTAGCGTCATATAACACGCGCTTGGTCATCTCCTTTAGCGTCATGTAACACGCGCTTGGTCATCTCCTTTAGCGTCATGTAACACGCGCTTGGTTGTCTCCTTTAGCGTCATGTAACACGCGCTTGGTCATCTCCTTTAGCGTCATGTAACACGCGCTTGGTCATCTCCTTTAGCGTCATATAACACGCGCTTGGTCGTCTCCTTTAGCGTCATATAACACGGTTGGTCGTCTCCTTTAGCGTCATATAACAAGCGCTTGGTCGTCTCCTTTAGCGTCATATAACACACGCTTGATCGTCTCCTTTAGCGTCATATAACACGCTTTGTCGTCTCTGTTGGTACACGATCCGTCCTGCCTGCACGATCCGTACTGCGCATGTGCAGTATGTTTGCGTATGCGCAGATATTATGATGAACGTGGACTTACGACACCGCACGATCTGTTCATATAGACAGTTAAAGAAAGTCTGTTTGCCTCCACCGGAAAGCTAGCGTTAGTTTAGCTAACAGCTAATACGGCTAACCGCTAGCTGAGACAGCATGTAAAAGACCCTCAAAAGTTCAAATAACCATTTGAATATATAACAGCTGTTACGTCAGTTCTACTTTACTTGTGCTCATTTAAAATACAATCACTCAATACTTGTCTTTATTATTACTGTAAAGTCTTAACTTAGCTGTAGCCTGCTTTTTCCACTTTTTAGTTTGAGTAATGTTATTTTAGGCTGAATCAAGCTGTCAGCTAGCGGATAGCCGAATTAGCTGTTAGCTAAACTAACGCCGTTAGCTTTCCAGTGGAGGCTAACAGCAGACCGCTACTGTGGAACAGATCGTGCAGTGCCGTAAATCCCTGGTAAATGTTTGTACATCGTGATTATCATCTGCGCATGCGTAAACATATTGCACATGCGCAGAACGGATCGTGCAGGCAGGACGGATCGTGTACCGACAGTCTCCTTTAGCGTCACGTAACACATGCTTGGTCGTCTCCTTTAGCGTCATATAACACACGCTTGGTCGTCTCTTTTAGCGTCATGTAACAAGCACTTTTTCGTCTCCTTTAGCGTCACAAAACACGCGCTTGGTCATCTCCTTTAGCATCACATATGAATATAGTTTTCACAATCGATATCGCAATTTCACATTTTGTCAATAGCTTGCAACCCTACCTAGGACAGACGTGACGTCAGTGTAAGTGCATTGTGCTTAGGCCTGGAATTTTCCAATACAGGTTAGGAGCTTGAATGCAGCATCGTGGCAGAGTTATCGATCCGTCTGGACATTTCTCTGACTTCACACACAAAGAACTACACATGCGGACCAAATATTCAAGGGTTCAGAGTGGGCAGAGACAATGATGAAATGATTGTGTATGGCTTTCTATTACATTTGTTTTCTATATGAATAAAGATTATGAAATATTCAATCAATCATTAAATGTATGGACAGGAGAGGGATGCTGTGAAGAATGGAAAGTGATGTTTTCATATTTGCCTTGTGTGTCGGCCAACTGGTCAGAAAACACACACACACACACACACACACACACACACACACACACTCATCTGGATAAAGGATGGGAGGAGAGGAGGCTACCGTCACCATGGCAACAGACAGATACTCCCACACTTCCACCTTCTGAACACACACATACACTCCTGTTGTAGAGTGGGGGTAGAGTACAGTGTATGTTTGTGTATGTGTATGCCCAGTGTGTGTGTGTGTGTGTGTGTGTGTGTGTGTGTGTGTGTAGAGAGACAGAAAGCGCACAGGTGACAGAGTAAAAGCATTTCTGTGTGTGAGAGATAAGATGTGTGTGTGTGTGTGTGTGTGTGTGTGTGTGTGTGTGTGTGTGTGTGTGTGTGTGTGTGTGTGTGTGTGTGTGTGTGTGTGAGATGGGTTTGCTAAGGTCAGACGCTCACTGTGGAATACAAATCTGTCATGGCTGACACACTTCCTCCTCTCTCTCTTCCTCGCCCTGCCCTTCGCTTGACCCTTCCGTCGCTCACTCTCTCTTTTATCTCTCTCTCTCCATCCATATTCCCCCCTCTATCTCTTCTACAGAATTGTGTTGAGTGATTTCATTTCA
The DNA here is from genome assembly GCA_013375575.1 of Percina caprodes. Classification (NCBI taxonomy): domain Eukaryota; kingdom Metazoa; phylum Chordata; class Actinopteri; order Perciformes; family Percidae; genus Percina; species Percina caprodes. Next base: position 5,401,477 of record JABXJD010000016.1, read on the forward strand.
CTTCCTGCCCTCTCTCTTTTTATTCTTTTCTTCCTCCTTTTCCCCTTTTCTTCGGTCTCTCTTTCTCCATCCGTCCTTATCCTCCTTCTTCTCTGTCAGCAGCCTGAAAATGATCTTGGATGACCATCTCTCTCTGTCTTTTTCTCTCCCTCTTTCTCTCAGCAAATGTCACCTTACTTCCATTAGGGCTGTTCAAACAGAAGAAGTGAGCATGAAAATAATAGAAGAAAGGACATATCTAATAAAGGGAGATGCTCAATTTAACAGGAGAAAGGAAATGTGAGAAAAAAAGAAGTCCATACTTCCAAATACCATTGCGTACATCTGTCTTCTAATCCGTCGCTAAACATTGTTCCGCCCCCAATATACTATATACAGTACCAGGTGTCAGACACTGTGAACCCCAATCAGACAGCTGCAATGCTGCCATGGAGTCAGTGAGCTAGCTGCGCCTATATTTCTACATTTTGGCAAATTGGCACCATTTAAAATATGCTAAATGAGCTACTAGCAGTTACAATTATCACTGGATTACTTTCAATGGAACTTAATGTATCTTTTTACTGGCTGCACCTGCAGTGCACACACACAGCGTAGGATTGTGTGAGTCACAGGCGAGATGGGGAGCTTTTGCTTTGACATCAGACTGACCAGCTGTTGTGATTGGCCTGATTTCTCTTCTTATTTCTTTTCAGTGGCTAGAGCTGACAGAGGAAGTAGCGGTTCATGTTCACGTCTGTCACATAACACAAACACATATGGACCTAACATATTTCAAAAAATGCAAGTAAAAACGGTTTTGAGACATATAGACACTTTATGATCCATTTCTGTGTAAAAGTGCTGCATGCAGCACGTGTTAAAATATTTTAATAAAACACTGTAGTGTCTATATGCTTCTAGAGTGGATCTCCGCGGAGCATACGCATCACCACGTTGCTCTTGTCCCCGGTCTAGCCAGTTTCGTTGATTATAGGGGAATTGCTGCGTTGAAATGTCTGCTCAGTATATGTTACATGTGCAGTGTAGCCGGCCTCTTAAGTTAATATGAAAGGATGCAAATTGCCTGTATGTGTGAATAAAGCTTTATCTGGTGCATCGGTTTTTAGTCATACATACATACAGACATACACTCACCTATAGGATTATTAGCAACACCATACTGTGTTTGACCCCCTTTCACCTTCAGAATTGCCTTAATTCTACGTGGCATTGATTCAACAAGGTGCTGAAAGCATTCTTTAGAAATGTTGGCCCATATTGATAGGATAGCATCTTGCAGTTGATGGAGATTTGTGGGATGCACATCCAGGGCACGAAGCTCCTGTTCCATCACATCCCAAAGATGCTCTATTGGGTTTTGATCTGGTGACTGTGGGGGCCATTTTAGCACAGGGAAGTCATTGTCATGTTCAAGAAACCAATTTGAAATGATTGGAGCTTTGTGACATGGTGCATTATCCTGCTGGAAGTAGCCATCAGAGGATGGGTACATGGTGGCCATAAAGGGATGGACATGGTCAGAAACAATGCTCAGGTAGCCCGTGGCATTTAAACAATGCCCAATTGGCACTAAGGGGCCTAAAGTGTGCCAAGAAAACATCCCCCACACCATTACACCACCACCACCAGCCTGCACAGTGGTAACAAGGCATGATGGATCCATGTTCTCATTCTGTTTACGCCACGTTCTGACTCTACCTTCTGAATGTCTCAACAGAAATAGAGACTCATCAGACCAGAAAACATTTTTCCAGTCTTCAACTGTCCAATTTTGGTGAGCTCTTGCAAATTATAGCCTCTTTTTCCTACTTGTAGTGGAGATGAGTGGTACCCGGTGGGGTCTTCTGCTGTTGTAGCCCATCCACCTCAAGGTTGTGCGTGTTGTGGCTTCACAAATGCTTTGCTGCATACCTCGGTTGTAACGAGTGGTTATTTCAGTCAAAGTTGCTCTTCTATCAGCTTGAATCAGTCGGCCCATTCTCCTCTGACCTCTAGCATCAACAAGGCATTATCGGCCACAGGACTGCTGCATACTGGATGTTTTTCCCTTTTCACACCATTCTTTGTAAACCCTAGAAATGGTTGTGTGTGAAAATCCCACTAACTGAGCAGATTGTGAAATACTCAGACCGGCCCGTCTGGCACCAACAACCATGCCACGCTCAAAATTGCTTAAATCACCTTTCTTTCCCATTCTGACATTCAGTTTGGAGTTCATGAGATTGTCTTGACCAGGACCACACCCCTAAATGCATTGAAGCAATTGCCATGTGATTGGTTGATTAGATAATTGCATTAATGAGAAATTGAACAGGTGTTCCTAATAATCCTTTAGGTGAGTGTACATAGATGTACATTAGCCTGGTCCTACCAGACTCTGGTCCATTAGCCTGGTCTTACCAGACTCTGGTCCAATAGCCTGGTCCTACCAGACTCTGGTCCATTTCATGTGTCCACTCTCCATCGACTTGTGTTAACTTACTTGAAGGCAGGTACTCTGTTGAAGTTTAAAACTATTGGATCTGCCCAGAGCCACTCTGGATCTGCCATTACCAATCACTAACGTTTGGTCATGATGTCAGCTTAGCATCGCTAGCATTAGCCTAAGCAATCCCTTCATCACTAATGGAGCGAGCTGGACAATCAAACTTTTCCCCAACCCCGTAAGGAGGAGGTCCACATCATGGCCACCAACAAAACTCAGCAAAGATTGTTCTTACTTGGGCATTAAATTCCGGATATTTGGCAGCATTGCCACAACAGACCAAATGGCTTCGCTCGCATCTTTCTCCACAGCCATTAGGGAACTACAACTCAACTAGCGCACAGCCTCAACGTCATCGTTTTCAACCCCTCCGTCTGTTTGCTGATTGGACCGGTAAAGAGGTGACTGAAGGAAAATTGATTAGCAGCTAAAATTGACCAGAAGTACGTAGGAGGGCGCAGCCAGGCTAGAAAAACACAAGTCAGAGAGGGAACCTGGGTATCCTGCTTTGCCTTTGAGAAAATTAAATATTGGGCCGATCTGGAATCTTGCTCCTTATGAGGTCATAAGATGCAAGGCTACCTCCCCTTTGTCTGCTTTGCTCTCCCAGAGAATTTGAACCACCCATGAGAGAGAGACATCATGGCTTTCAAATGAGCAAAGTGGCAGTTTATCAATGCCCCATCCCCAGGCTGCCCCCCTCTTCTCCTCAATACCTACAGACTCAGAAATGGCACATACTAAGGAAAGCTCATTGTGGGACTGGCTCTGGTGGCTGTAATTCTGCACCAAGGCTGAATGTTGGGAAAGACTTCAGATACAGTATTAGGGGACCACTAAGGTCTATATAAAAGAGACTTCAGATACAGTATTAGGGGACCACTAAGGTCTATATAAAAGAAACTTCAGATACAGTATTAGGGGACCACTAAGGTCTATATAAAAGAGACTTCAGATACAGTATTAGGGGACCACTAAGGTCTATATAAAAGAGACTTCAGATACAGTATTAGGGGACCACTAAGGTCTATATAAAAGAGACTTCAGATACAGTATTAGGGGACCACTAAGGTCTATATAAAAGAGACTTCAGATACAGTATTAGGGGACCACTAAGGTCTATATAAAAGAAACTTCAGATACAGTATTAGGGGACCACTAAGGTCTATATAAAAGAGACTTCAGATACAGTATTAGGGGACCACTAAGGTCTATATAAAAGAGACTTCAGATACAGTATTAGGGGACCACTAAGGTCTATATAAAAGAGACTTCAGATACAGTATTAGGGGACCACTAAGGTCTATATAAAAGAGACTTCAGATACAGTATTAGGGGACCACTGAGGTCTATATAAAAGAGACTTCAGATATAGTATTAGGGGATCACTAAGGTCTATATAAAAGAGACTTCAGATACAGTATTAGGGGACCACTAAGGTCTATATAAAAGAGACTTCAGATACAGTATTAGGGGACCACTAAGGTCTATATAAAAGAGACTTCAGATACAGTATTAAGGGACCACTAAGGTCTATATAAAAGAGACTTCAGATGCTGTATTAGGAGACCACTAATATCTCATATTCATATTCTTCTGTGATCATTTATTTCATTAGTTACTTCTCCTAAGGGTCCCTTAGGAGCAAGACATAAGCTAAAAAGAGACAAGACACCAGTAAGACAAAGGAGGTTGAATTGAGAAAACCATTTGAGCAATACTTGAGAAGTGGGATAAACGGAGGAGATCTCATAATTGTATATCCCTGATCTCAATTATGTCTTGGCTATTTGAATAGCCAAGACATAATTGAGATCAGGGTGTGTTTTAAACGTTTTAAAATACATTTAAATGTTTGCTTGCTTTTTAAAGATAAACCATAATGCTGTTGCTCCTCCCATAAAAAAACATTCGCTACACTCAACCAAGGGGGTGAGCCAGCCTCCACTAAGCGTAGTTCCCTATGGCGCCATTGCGATGTTACCTAGCACTCAACCGTCATTAGCATCCCATTGACTGCCATTAATTTTTGTGCCACTTTGACAGTGAATAACTTTACATCTGAAGCGTTTAAAGACTCTATTTGTCTGTTGTTGTTTTTTTAAAGAAACACAACAATGTATAAAAGTCTCCATTACCTTGTCTCTCCAATTATGGCAGCAGACATTTTTATAAAAACAGGCTAAGAATTGTGTCATAACCACACGACTTACTGTCGCGTAGTAGAGGAATTACTGTATAGTACAGGGTAAACTCGCAGACAGTTTAGAGTTACATTAGCTGTTTAGGTTTAATTACTAATGTTGACTAGCATTTTAGTTAGTATTACCTAGCCTGTGTCTATGTTATCTCCTAACATATAGCTACACTGTCCGTCTCTGCTGATTGGGAATGATTACGATTACTCTTGGCACAGCTACCAGAAAACTTTCAGACAGGTTGCTCACGTCACATTTACGTCTTCAAGCGCCGTTGGAGGCTGTGCATCACCGGGAAAGTGTTTCTAATTACCTTTGCTGGTCTCCGCTGAAAACAGCGGCATCACATTTTCCATTTATTATACTGTCTATGCACTCAACGCAGTAAAAAAGCACAATAGAAGGAGAGATGGAGAGCTTCACCTTTGTACCTTCAAATACACACAGTATGTGTGTTTCCTGACCTTCAAGCAGTCATAACACCACATACATTACAATTAAGACCTTAAAACACATACACTTAAAGTTTCAAACTGAGCTGTATTCCCTTCTCCCCCCATTTCCCATTTTTGCCCTGAGTTCATTCTGGCTCATTTACTGACTGCGCTCCCAGAATGCAGAGTTACTCGTGGTTCCCAAAAGCCTGCCAGATGAATGAGAGCCAGAGCCTTCAGCTATCAGGCTCCTCTCCTGTGGAGCCAGCCCCCAGTTTGAGGTCAAGAGGCAGATACAGTCACATTTGAGAGTAAGCTTAAAACTCCCTTCTTTGATAAGCTTATGGTTAGGGCTGATCAAAGCACCCAGCTACACATATGTATGTGTGTGTGTGTCTGTCTGTCTGTCTGTCTGTCTGTCTGTCTGTCTGTCTGTCTGTCTGTCTGTCTGTCTGTGTGTGTGTGTGTGTGTGTGTGTGTGTGTGTGTGTGTGTGTGTGTGTGTGTGTGTGTGTGTGTGTGTGTGTGTGTGTGTGTGTGTGCGCCCTGGCATTTTACGTGAGTGAAAATTTGTGTAAATGAATGTTGGATTTGAAAAAAAAATTGTTGGCTACATATGTGAGAGAACAAAACCATAATATAAATTGTCTGTGTGTGTGTGTGTGTGTGTGTGTATGTGCACATGCGTGTGTGTCAAGAATCACTCCAAAAAATGAAGAGCCCCATCGTCAAGGGTAACAAGGTGGTATGCTGACAATCACACACACCCACACACGCACACACCCGCAGTGATTTCTCGTGGGAATGTCTGATTGGCCGCTGTGAGCCTGCTGGGATGCTCGGTTCCCGTGGCGATAGTATCCAAGCGATAACATCAACCATCTGACCCTCGTCATGTGTGTGGGTGTGTGAGTGTGTGAGTGTGTGTGTGTGTGTGTGAGTGTGAATGTGTGTGTGTGTGTGTGTGTGTGTGTGTGTGTGTGTGTGTGTGTGTTGCCATCTGTGCCATTGGCTCAGGGGAGAAGCAACACACTGAACAATGATTAAAGCAGAAACAAAGAAAAAAAGAGAAGAAAGAGAAAGAAAGGAAGAAAGAAAGAAAGAAAGAAAGAAAGAAAGAAAGAAAGAAAGAAAGAAAGAAAGAAAGAAAGAAAGAAAGAAAGAAAGAAAGAAAGAAAGAAAGAAATGAGGCTAGGTTGGATGAAGAAGTGGAGATAACAGCAGTTAGTTAATTAGTTGGCTAACAACTATTTTAGCTATGTGGTTGCTTAGTTAGCTGCTAATAAGGCCATCAGTCAGTTAGATTGTGCATTAGTTGGTTAGTTATTTGGTTCATCACAGCTTAGCTAACGAGTATGTTTGTTAATTGAATAACATCTGTTATTTAGTTACTTTCTTAGGTTACTTAGCTGGCTGTAGTTTGTTAGTCAGTCAGTCAGTCAGTCAGTCAGTCAGTCAGTCAGTCAGTCATTTAGGTAATTATTTGGTTGGTTAGCTAGTTGGTATAGTCCATCAGTTAATGTTCTGGATTATTCATTCTGATCGACTTTCTTTTGTCTGTCATGACGCATTCACTAAAACACAGATGTGTGCTGATGTGTCAGAATAAAAGCATTGCAGAAAGGTGCTGGGAGGCTTTTAATGTGAAACAGATCGAGGAAGTGGTGATTTTGCACGGACAGCAAACAGCAGCACCAGGCAATTCAATTATTGGCTGTGGCTATTACTAAAGATGGATTATCCAGGTTTCACATAAACATGATCCTACAGACGCCAGGATCACAGCCACAATAATATACAGTGTGAATATTACTGTACTCAATCTCTCTCTCTCTCTCACACTGACTCACTCACACACACACACACACACACACACACACACACACACACACACACACACACACACACACACACACACACACACAGCTGCTGGTCTATTTAGATGCAGAGTGATTCCATCGTGCTGACTCAGATGTTCTGCAGACTGGCTGAGCCATTCACGTCTTTATATTTGTGTGTGCGTGTGCGTGTGCGTGTGTGTGTGTGTTTCACATGGTAGTAACTGCTGTCAGACACTAACACTAACTGAATTTGAGCCTCAACACAAACAACAACAACACAACAAACAATGACTCTGCCAAAAACCAGACGACTCCTGCTGTCCTCTCAGCCGCGACTGAAACATAGAGTGAAGATCAGCAAGGAGGCCATCTTCCTCGGAAAATCACCGCTCGACATTAGAACTCGCATATTCAGTGCTTTCAACAAAATCACACAGCCCAATGGTCTCACAGCCCTATGGTCCACAGCCCAATGGTCTCACAGCCCTATGGTCTCACAGCCCAATGGTCTCACAGCCCTATGGTCTCACAGCCCTATGGTCTCACAGCCCAATGGTCTCACAGCCCTATGGTCTCACAGCCCTATGGTCCCACAGCCCTATGGTCCCACAGCTCTATGGTCCTACAGCTCTATGGTCCTACAGCCCAATGGTCTCACAGCCCTATGGTCCCACAGCCCTATGGTCCTACAGCCCTATGGTCCTACAGCCCAATGGTCTCACAGCCCTATGGTCTCACAGCCCTATGGTCCCACAGCCCTATGGTCCCACAACCCAATGGTCTCACAGCCCTATGGTCTCACAGCCCTATGGTCCCACAGCCCTATGGTCCCACAACCCAATGGTCTCACAGCCCTATGGTCTCACAGCCCTAGGGTCCCACTGCCCTAGGGTCCCACAGCCCTATGGTCCCACTGCCCTATGGTCCCACATTTCTAAGATTTTTCTTAAACATGTAAGCAGACTAATTTATCATGGCTCCAAGGGATGGGTGTTGTATGTTATTTCAACATTTGTGTAATAATATTGAATTATATAGCTAGCGAGTTGGTTAACTATTGAGACACGGCCAGTAAAGTGATCCCAAACTTGTCCTGGCTAACAGCGATATGCTAACCCGGCTAACGTCACCGGAGGACCAGTCAAGTGGCCACGGCTGTTTACAACGTATAGCCTGTTCAGCGGCTATAGCAGACAATGATGAGTAATTTGAAGCCAAGCGAGGTGGGGCCATGAAAGACAGCTGAAGTCACATGGACCAATGAGATCTCGCGATATCACGTAGAACAGAACCACAAAACCAACAACAGTTTGTTTCCATCCAGAGGAGTAGAGGGGAAACTACTCTGTGCTGTGTTTGTTTCCAAGGTGCAGTGCAGGGAAATATGAACTGTGAGCACACTTTATTTATTTTGGAAATTAACCAGATGTTTTATTTTCTTTCTGTGCTCCTCTTCCTGTCCCGCACTATCTGCCGTGTGCAGAGTTGCTGCGGAGCTCTCCGGCGTCCGGCAACAATAGGAGCTCTGCGTATTTGCTCTGGAGGGCCGGGGCTCACCGGAGCAGGGACTACACACATTGACTTTAAGGGAAACCTATTGACTCCGCCACCGTTTTGGAGCGGATCCACAGCTGTTTCGCAACCTGTGGAAATTGGTGCTCAGCCAATGCAGTGTGTATTTTAGTCAGGTGGAAAGGACGGCAAGGTTTTTGTGTTTTTAGCGGTTCCTACCGTAATTCTATGCTGAAAAAGTGTGTCTGTCAGTCGGGTACAGAGCTTTGCGTGAGCAGGGGCTTCTATGACTGTCAGTATAGCCAGCATCTAACGTCAGCTACTCCGCTCTGCTGTGGAGTAATGTCAGGCTATGTGAGACAGGCGTCTAGCAACATTGTTGTGGATGATGGGGTCTCAGTCTGGCAACCTTGAGTGAACTTTGAGTGTGGGGAGGAGGGGGGCGGAGGAGACAGCTCTCTACAGTATTTTGAATTTGTACTGCAGTAACTATTTGAAACTCTAGCTGTCACTATAACATATCACACCTTTAAAACAGAGCTTACTGGGCCTCAAGCTTTTTTATTACGTTATATAATGCAATGAGATAACTTTCATTCATGAATTTGTTTATTAGATGTATTGATATGTTTTCCATATTGACAGCTGCTGGGCGGCTATGTGTTTGGCTTGCAGCCAGATTCCTCTCAATAATTTCTGAGTGCTCATGTACATGGCAATTTACTCATTACACTCAAAAACAAAAGCATGTTCAAAACTAGCGTACAGTATCTAATTATGAAAAACTGCTGTTTGTGCTCCTGAAGCGTAGCGCAACATGAGCTTTGTTTGTATCTCGGCTGTCATTAAACTGCACTTTATTATTATTATAGCTGTCTCTGCTGTCAGAACAAGGAATTGAACTTACACGTAACAGGCAAGTTATCACTGGCACATAATTATGGATGCATGTTGGGTTAGCAGCAATCGCCAAATGTTTCTATATGGTGATCAAAAGACTGTCGGAAGGTGGTGTCACGCTGTGGGACAATGAACTGTGCCAACTTAAAATCTGCTCTTCATCGCACAGAATCCAACTGAACTGAACTTAGACGTGACACTAACCCAGCAATTGGTTTACAAGACTCACTGCTGCCACAAAATGCGAGAAAAGGATTAATAAAAAAATGTAAAATGTACACAAAAAGTTACAAATTAAGATAGGCAGATGTGATGTACAAGAAATACAGCGAGGTCAAAAGGAAATGATGTCATGACCAAAATGAAGACAAACAGGTGATGGTAGCAGGTGTTTTTTTTCAATGAGAAGCGAAAGGGACACCACATATTTCAGCTGCGATTGTGTGATTGTGTAATTGAGTGACTGTGTGTGTGTGTGTGTGTGTTCTTACCTGGCTCCCGGAGCAGCAGCTGAGCCATGGCCTGCGAGCTGCCGGCTGAGTTTTCGGCGACGCACTGATAAAATCCTTCGTCTGACTTCACCAAACCCAAAATCTGCAGGTTACTGCCGTCCTGATGAACAGACACATACAACGTTTCAATAAAAGCTTTCAAACACACGACAAAGTCCATCTTAGACCATTAAACATACAAGGAAAAGTTAATAAAACACCACAAAAAGTATAACCCCGGAATACCACCAGGCCTGGATTTGAATAGTAAAAAAAAAGCCATACTATTGGAATGCTGAAATTACTATCGAATGGGATTTTAAAAAAAATATATGTTGGCTTAGTCACTTTCCCTGTTTTTACCTTGGCCTACCCGCATGTGAAAATGAAATACTTTTGTCATGTGACGTCTGATGAACAAAAAGTAGTAGTAGTAGTAGGAGTGAGAAACACAAGGCGTTGTGAGGTCTTTAGCTCACGGAGCTAACGTTAACGTAACGTACAGAGTAACGTCAGTACAGGGGGCGTGACAGGCCGCGGCTGGGGATCAGAAGCAGGGTGGGAAATAGTTTTGACATAACTTTATAATCGATCCAAAATGCTTATGTTATCATTAGTTGATAATAAAAAAAAGCTAAGTTGATATTAGCTCATTTGTGTTTTCTAACAGCATCGCCAGTTATGTAAGGGATAATGTCCCACTTATTACATGGCTTATTACCAAATAAATCAATAATTTGACACAAAATATTGATTTAAATGGGAGTTTGTTGATTTAAATACAATTGTATTGCTTCCGCTAAAGAAAATAGTCCGTTCCATTTTTATGGTTGGAATCCCGCGTCCATAGCGATGTAAACTCTGTAGCTTTCAATAAACCAGAGCACGTTTTTCTCCCACACCGGAATGCTGTGTGGACTAGCTAGACCTTCCTCTGCTGCGCTGTGGAGGAAGGTCTGTGACAATGCCAGACTAACGCTATACTACCTCACAGCAAGTAGGCACTGCCTACTAGGTATGATGCCAGGCCTTTCCGAGAGGATTTTGCATGGTTTGCACTGGTTTCGTCCCACAGTAAAGACATGCATGCTAGGTAAGTCCTGCCATTGCCATTGCCATTGACATCGAGTTGGTTCCCAGGTGCTGGACTATGGCTGCCAAACTCATTTGAGTACCCCTATTTTGATCTCAAGTGGGCCAGGTCAGCAAACCACACCAGAAAGATCAGAAACTAAAGTTTATTGTCAGCTTAATGTTGGCAATTGTTGGACATTGTGGGAAAAATAATAATGTTACGGACCCAAGAGAGAGGGGTAACATTCCAAGAAAAAGCTCTGAACTTCTAAGAATAAAGTTGTATATTTACGGGAAAATAACTCGGAAATTCTGAGAGATTAAAGTGGTAAATTTGGACATGGAATTGAGTCCTTCTTTGCATTTTTCACACTTTGCAAAGTCATCTCAGGGGCCTGATTGGACCTTTTGGAGGACCGGTTCTGGCCCATAGCTTTTGACACCCGTTAGGGATTAAATGCAGACGAAACATTCCTCGTGTGTGGAAATGTATTTGCCAATTGAAGATAATGTGTTGAAAGTGGGTGATTTTGGGTGTGTTTATCTATTCATGGTAGATTAAGGGATAAAAGATTTAAAATGATATCTAGATTATCATATCATTATCATGTGGTCATGATTATGAGTCATACTCCCCACTCTGCTGCTCTCACTTTCTCTTTTTTAACACAAATAGCAGAGATGCCCCAATTAGTTTTTTGACCACCCAATCTTTTAGTTGTTGAAAATCTGCCAATAGAGAGTCCCAATCCAATGCTTGTATTTGATCGGATAATAGAGAACATATGCCTTCAGCTTAATACATTTAACCTAGTGCAGCTAGTGAGTTTTTTTCTCAACAACAAAACAGTTCTATTTATGATCCCAACAAACCCCCAACCACAAAATAAGTCTAAGTTCCCTTCTGGACAACGGAAACTACACCTAGTGATGCCTCTTGCACTTTATGGTCAATCTTGTTGGGCATTTTCAGCCTTTACTTTGACAGGACAGCTGAAGACATAGAAGGGGATAGGGGGGGGGGAACAACATGCAGCAAAGGGCCTCAGGTCGGAATTGAACAGAATCGAAGAGTAAACCTCTCAATATGGGCGCCCGCTCTACCAACTGGGCTATCTGGGCGCCCCTTTGTTATCTTATGGTGTTTACTGATGATGGCTCCAGGGAATAACAGCCTGAAAGCGTGGTTTCCTGGTGGAATCCCGAAAGGACTTTACTTGTTGCCAAGGGCTGCAAGCTGCGAGACACTCTCTGAACAAACACTGGTGACAATGTTGGTCTGAAAAGTGCTGGCATCCAGGCCGTCTGGCGGTGTGTTTGTGGCGCAGGGCGTGCGTGAGTAAAGGCAGTGATCACTACTAAGATGATGTACATGATTGAAGGTAAACGGGGTAAATGCCCATCCCCAATTGCCAAAATTGGCTCCGATCCAATACTGTGATCGGGACATCCCTACCATAATACTGTTCCTATCTAGTATTTATTTATTTCAGTGTGACTCACCACTATCTGAAAGTAGTCACTGGGGATGACTTCCTCGCCGTTCTTCATCCAGCGCACAGTTGGCGGCGGGTTTCCTGTCACCGCACACTCCAGCTCGATGTCCGTGGACTCGTAGGCGTACGTGTTTGTCGGGTAGTTGAGAAACTGAGGAGGCACTGGAGAAACAAACAACAACAACCAATGAACAACAGAGGAGACTTGAAAAGGATTTCTTCGGACTGAATAACCAGTTGGTTCCAAACAGGACTCAGGTGTAAAAAGGTACATACACATACATGTAGCGAAATTCATTCTCTGCATTTAATCCATCCCTAGGGAGCGGTGGGCAGCCTTTTACAGCGTCTGGGGACCAACTCCCGATCTGAGCCAGTGCCTTGCTCAAGGGCACTGACTAGATAACCTAGTACATTTTTTTTTGATGGTGCGGGGAAACCGGAGCACCCGGAGGAAAGAACATACAAACTTTTCAACGGAAAGAAAACTAAACTTCTCTCTTCTCCCCCGCGGCTGCTACAGTGTTACTGAGTTGGATTCTCTGACGTCAGCTGATTCCAATGATGTGTGTTATCAGCCGCTCCGTCTCCTATAACCCAAGACAGTCTTGGTCAAAGCCAATCATGTCGCAGAGTTCAGGGAAAGTGTGAAAGATTGACATTTTATGGGACCAGTTAAAACTAGATGTTACGAGACCGGCCTACCTGTTTAGCCAATAAGACAAATTGTTTGATATATCAAATATGACCGTGAAAATGTAACCCTGTGATGGCTGCAGCTGCGTCAAAGCAAAAACAGGGCCTTAGTTATTGCATTTCACATCCTGAACAATTTATAATTACTTCTTTCTATAAATGTATGCATGTGGTATGTATGCAAGTATGTGTGTGATTGATGTGGATGTGTTTTTGTATCTGAGAAGTTTGGTATTTTGCACTTTTTTGTCTTTTTGTTTTGCACTTTCAAAGGAAATAAGAAAAATGCCCAGACATATCTGTAGAAATTAGTAGTCTGATATGCTTACAGACATCATTTTACAGATGCTCGACTTGGACGGAAATAGAAAACCTCCCATCTAACCTCTGTAGCTCGGTGTCAGTAAGGCCTAGCATCACACTTGGGATAAAAGTGTGAGAGTGTTAGCTTCTCAATGACCTCAGGCACATCCCAGAGGGCCAAAGTATACAGGAGCTATATCACTTTTATTTTTTGTATGACCTTTAGACGAAAAAGCACGTATTTTCAAGTGTTTCTCAGGAGGTTAATCCTTTTGGGATGACTCCCGCAAGGAAATTTAAAATATTAAATAGTTAATTAAAATAGCACCGTTTGGCTTAGTTGTCAACGCCGTTAGCATCGTGGCTAACACTGTTGTTACTTAGTTTACAATAGTTTCGGCTGTGCTTTCTAACATGATGTCATTGTGCTAATGTTAGCCTTTACAGCAGAGCTGCTTCAATACTCTTGTTAGATCATGTTTCAGTAGAGTTCTCTGGTGCTGTGTGCTCGTGATGGGAAAATAATGTAGACAGAGAGCGGCGTGCCAGAAATGCAATGCGCCGTGACGTACGTCCCCTTCAAGGAAATGCGATGCAGCATTTCAGCGAGGTAGCCGTCATGCACAGGTTAGTCTTGCATTGGCAGACCTACAGTATCTCCACAGCACTGCAGAGGACGATCTGGCTAGTCCACACAGCATTCTGTTCTATTGAAAATAATAACAAAAATACATACGAGCAACAGCATATTGCTTTTTGTAGCTATATGTGCATATGGTTCATGAGAACATTTTGCGTGCACACACACACACACACACACACACACACACACAGCACACTTTTCACTCACAGTGAGCCATTTTAAATACTAGCACACATAGCACATGTTACAAGTATGTGGACTCCAGCATATTATGCCCAATTTAAAATGATAAGAAGGAAGAATGCAAGATAGGATGACAAGAAGATGGGAAGAAAGAAAGGAAGAAAAGTATGTACAAAGAAAATAGAGCAAGGGAACGAAGAAAAATAAGTTAAAAAAGACATGAAGGAAGGAAAAATGCTAGGAAAGTAAAAGGTAAGAAAGACCGAAGAAGGAAGAAAAAAACAAGGGAGAAGAAAATTCAAACAAGAGAGAGCAAAAAGGAGGAGAAAAATTAGGAGAAAGAAAGGAAAAAGGCTAAAAGAAAAAAACACACAGGTACAAGAAAGAGAGGAAGACGAGGTGGAGGGAGTGAAAAAGAGAGTACAAGACACAAAAGGATGGAGAAAGAGAGAAGACAGACACGTTGGAAAAGTTGAAAGAACGGGAATACGAGAGAAGGAGGAGACAGAGGTACAGAGAGGGTGAAAAAAAAAAGGCAAAGGGGGAGAAGATGAGAAGAAGAGAGAAAATTGAGAGAAGGGAAACAAGAAGATAAGAGAAAGAAAGAAAAAAGAGGAAGGCGGGTGGGGAAAAGGAGAGGGGAGAAGGCGTCGGAAATGGAGAAAATAGGACAGGAGATGGATGAACAAAGGTGGAGAGCGACAGAGAGGAGAGGTAGAAAGTTAGCAGAGGGGGCGAGGCGTGCATGCCAGTCTTCCATCGATGCATCGTTATCTGGAGGTGTAACTTCATCCCTGCAGTAATACTCTAATTAAGAGCTAACGATTCCCTTTAAACTCGGAGCGGCTGCACTGGGATGCTGAGACAACCCAGGCTGCAACCCCAGAGATCTGGACTCCGAAGCAAGATCAACCTGTGCTGGATTTATTCCCTGTGAACCGGCTTCCCCAAACCAAACTACCGCAGCCCCACTTAATGACAGGAAGGTGGAAAGTAACCAAATACATTTACTCACGTTACTGCATTGAGTAGTTTTGTTGTGTGTTTTGTATTTTTCTTTAAAATCGGTCATTTAAAATGTACTTGATTACGTTTTGGTTGAAATATTGTATTTCGCTACATTTCAAATCCCATTCGTTTCCGAGTAAAAAAAAAAAACTTTGACTAACGAAAACTACAGGGACCAGTCAGCATCTATAGGCTGCCTACCAGGTTCCAAGTCTTTCTGTAGGAGAACCACTACAGGGACCAGTCAGCATCTATAGGCTGCCTACCAGGTGCCAAGTCTTTCTGTAGGAGAACCACTACAGGGACCAGTCAGCATCTATAGGCTGCCTACCAGGTGCCAAGTCTTTCTGTAGGAGAACCACTACAGGGACCAGTCAGCATCTATAGGCTGCCTACCAGGTGCCAAGTTTTTCTGTAGGAGAACCACTACAGGGACCAGTCAGCATCTATAGGCTGCCTACCAGGTGCCAAGTCTTTCTGTAGGAGAACCACTACAGGGACCAATTAGCATCTAGATGAGATGGATAAACAAGATGGAGGATCAGGCGATCGACGACGGTTCAGAGACCGTTTCAGTAGAAATGCTAGCTGACCCCCTATTTTCACAGTTATCAATAACACGGCAGTTGTCTTGTTATCACGAGAAGAAAGCTAGTTTAGGAAAAGAAAAACCAGTTGGGTTTAGTAAAAGAAGAAAGCAACGGTTGAGTTTAGGAAAGGGGACACACGGGACACAAAGAACCGGGACGTGATCCCTGGTCTCCTGGGTGAAAGTCCAGTGTTTTATACTCGCTATGACGTAAATTCACAAGCACTCGCAAGGTAATGTAAGTCAATGGAGGCCAAACAGTGAGTATAAGTGAAGTGAAATACATTTTTCATTCACTTGTTACTTTTTTACCAAACAAATTTAAATTTACATGAATCCCAGGACACATCTTGTGTTGTATATCACTGCAGTTTGACCCCAGATACGCAGGTTCATAGCCTTCAAAGTAAACCACGCCTTTCTATTATCATTTATTAATCACAAGGCTTATTTTTTGCTTAAATGAACAAACAAAAAAATTTAAATAGACCATGTATTCCTGTCAATAACTACTACTACTACTACTACTACTACTACTACTACAGTAGTGTGCATACCACGGTTAGCTCAGCAAATGACAGACAAACATAAAATACTGAAAATTCAGTACAGAAAATACTAGACTTACCTGATTGGTGTGTCTACAATTAAAGGTGCTCTGCCACATGTATTTCATGACTTTGTGGTAAGTTCTACCATGGACTCTGTAACTTGGTTACCGTGGTTACCTTGTTTCAAGCCATGTATAGCAATGTATAGTGCTTTGCAAATCACTGTGTGTATGTGTGTTTTGCAAAAAGTGTGAGGCTGACATTGGGCTTATGATGGTGCAATGGTGGTGCTGGCCCAATGTTTTGCTCCCTGAGTGTAAGGTTTTGATAATTATGTAATACTTTTGATTTCAGTGCAAGGGAGTAGCACAAAATTCTGGGCCTTGTAGAATGGCATTTTCTATGGTCCCCTCCCCGCATCCACAGCTGTTCCATCATCTTTATGGGTCCTCCTCCCATGAGGGCCCTGGGTACGGAGCCCCCTCCCCCTGGGTACGCCCCTGTTTCATTATGTAAGAAATCTGTAAATCTGGTGGATTTTAGTCTCGCGAGACTACACCTAAAGTTACCTCGGCAAACCCCAAATCGTACTTCATAGTATAGGTCTCAGGAATTAGTCTGAGCCACTAAAAGAGAACAGATCTCAACCAATCACACACCTGTTCTCATTCCTGTCAAATAACGGCGATAATGCCATTAACAATGTTACATGCGTAAAAAAAAGGACAATATAAAAAAGTTACGAGAAAGGTTAGAGGAAAAGCTGCGTGTTTCTTTCTCTCCAACAATCTCCCTCGTTACTATGGAAGACGACTGCTCTGCGACCCATTACCCAGCAGCCTTTGTTGGAATCCCCTGAGCGTCCATTGGTTGTTTGGATGTTGTTGTTTTTTTTGCCCGCAGTGCTGCGAGTTTAACACCGATCACCTCAGGAGACGTGTTAACAAAAGTGTGTTTTCAGGCAGCTCTTTGTGATATCGACGACGACAGGCAGGACGCCGCCGCGTTAATGCCATCCTACTTCCTGCTGGAGCCTGGAACAGCTGAGGGCAGCCATTCATACGGTAATGAGACACATCCATAACCAGATGACCTCTGCAAGACACAACAAGTCCGACTCCACATCGGCTGGATACACAAACTCACCTGGATTATCATTTATAAGAGGCATTGTGGGGTTTTTTTCGATAAAAGAGTTAATGCGAGCTGATGAAGACCATTTAAAAACAATAAGGAAATAATGTGCTGTTGGGATCTCGGTTCATCTTTCTCTCTCTTTCTTTCTCTCTCTCTCACACACACACACACACACACACACACACACACACACACACACACACACACACACACACACGATATCAATGATGCTGTCACTCTATAGCTGCACCATAATAACTTCCACTCAACATTCAAATGGAAATCAGCTCCATCGTTCATTTCAATGAACATCTGCTGTGCCTGCGCGCGTGTGTGTGTGTGTGTGTGTGTGTGTGTGTGTGTGTGTGTGTGTGTGTGTGTGTGTGTAATGATAGAACCCAGTGAAGGACATCCACACACACACACAGTCGCAGTTTTACTCTCCTTATGTGAACAGAAACCCTGTTAGCCGCCTCTTTAAATCGGCACTTAAACAGCAGTTATCTGTCATTAAGTGCAGCCATTGAGACACACCACTCATCACACACACACACACACACACACACACACACACACAGAGAGACACACACAACTTAATATTCACTCTGTAGACATGGTGTCTGGAAATAGTTACCGTGTTGTAAAGCCTCAATCATACAAGAGTGAAGGGCTAACATTGCTGCTAGCAAGACTTATTTTTACCACTTTACTACCACTAGTCTTACACTACTTTTTGGAATTCATAGTCAATAATCCTCGTTTATATAGAATTATACCTAATGTTTGAGTTAAAAAAGTAGAAATAATAAATGATTTTGACTAATAGTTAAGATCAGAGGAATGGAAGTGATCAATCGTATTTTCAAAGAGTGCTGTATGGAATCCAATCCATTTTTGTGTGGTAATTTGGTTAAAAACAAATTTGACCCGAGGACAACAGGAGAGTTAAAAAATTGAAAACTTCCGTATAAAAAAAAAAAAGAGAAATCCAAAATTAATAGAGACACATCATCTGTGCTGCAGGATCCGTATTTTGGTTTGATTAACTTTAATCAAACCAAAACTGATTTGATGATAGATTTGGTGTGAGGCATCATACAGACAGGCCTTTCCTGCCATCCTGTCATAATGGAATGCAAAGCACGTTTCCCTGGAAACGTAATTGAGAACGCAGTTTAGTTTTATAGGAACAACATTTTTTTAAATGACAGGGCTGCACCACCGCGTGCTGTGGACTGCCTAGATTGGCTGCCCAACATGTTACACCATGGTCTGGGTAAATGCTCAATTCAGATTGGCTGCAGGGTGTCCATTCAAAAGTACTAAGGCTCAGCCCTTCCAGCAGTGGCCTGGGTTTAAGTCCGACTCGTGGCCCTTCTCTCTGCCCCTTTCCTGTCTTTAGCTGTCCTATGAAATAAATGCCAAAAAAGCCACAAAAACATATCCTTATAAAAAACAAGTCTTTGTTTTCATACGCAAACTGACACTGAAACAAACTCTAACTGAGACACTCTGCTGCGTCACGTTTCAGCAGTCTGAGTGAAGAGATGAATTTCAACAGAAGTCTCACACTGTCCGCACCCTATCGCCCAGCCCTAGGCTGCAGTATAGGTTAGAAACCCCGCCCCCTCCATGTTAGAGAATGGGACATGGGCCAATCTAAAAAGCCAAAGTATCGATTCCTTGATTGGTTTTCAACTACAGAGATAACCAGGCCTTCATTTCAAATGAATGCCTTCTGATCTGCTCCCGTCTAAATTTGCTCCACCATGGTAACTTATTGTCCTGATAAATGTCGACAGCACTAACTGCCATCTGCGGCGCAGCCATCCTGGTTGGGGATGTGACGATTTTAGACGAGAGGGAGGAGCCCTTACACTACGTTACGTTACACACTTTCACTGGCAATCACATCATAGCCATAATAGCAGTGTTAGAAATGATACAAACACCAATCCACTACTATTACCACTGCTACAGTAGTACTAGTACTGAGCATCTGAGCACCTCAATGAGCAGCTTTACTCCAGATGTAGTGTAGGAAAGAGGTGACCAGTATTACTGTGCGGTGTACACAGTAATAAATATTGAATTATATTGTTATTAGGATGTGGGTTAATAGGAAAGACATGTCTTTTCAGAAAACATTAAACATTAATTGTTTGGTTAAACAACAATGAACAGAGGGTAATTTAACATATGTTCTATTTATTTGGGCACAAAGCGCATCATTTTAAAATGAATCCATATGGAAGTTTTTAAGGAAAAAGCAGTTTGGAGCAAAATCAATATTTTACAGATTATGATCAGCTGAGCGCTCCATAAAACATTTTCACAGTATACTCAACAGTACACGTATTTGTACACCGTTGTATCCTTCAAAAGTTTTTTTAAAAGATTGTCCGAGTCCGTTGTCTGTGAGGTTGAAACATCCACACCAGTCCAGGCTTTCGATGAATCATGGAGCTCAGACCTGGTCCCTGAGAATCTGAACGTTATTCCCCCGGTCTGCAGACTGCTCGCCGCAGATGTAGCTCGGCTTCCACACCGCCGTGTGGTCGGACGCGTCCCTCCAGGCCGCGCACACTTGGGCTACGCTTCCTTTGCCTTTAACGTCATAAATGAAAATAATGTCCAGGATCTCCGGGAAAAGAAACGATATGCATGTCTCCATTTCAAACATCACTGCAGGTTGATTGAGGGCGACAACGCTGTCGTGGTTAGCTTACCGAAACTCTAATGCCAAAGTTGCTGGCTGGCTACGCAACGTTAGCTATATCTGCTAGCATACGTACAGGCTAACGATAGCCAGTTAGCTTTGTGTGTAACGTAACAAAAACCCACCCATCTCATAGGAGCAAAGCTTGCTATTTCATTCAATACAAATATGGTATAACATGTACATTAACGCCACAGGTATTATGTTGACAACATGGAGGCATATATAAGCAACACCAAAGGCAGGTGTAATATTTACCTAGCAGACTAGGCTAATGCTGTTGCGGTAACGTCCGGCAGCGTAGCGTTAGCTAGCTGTCTAAACTTGTGAAAAGCCGAACAACACCCCGTCTAAGTTGTGTTTCACTTTCCCTCCAATATTATTATAAACATAATAAAGTCACCTGGACTCAGTCGAGACCATAGACTGTTAATATTAAAAGACCAAAAGCCATATTAGGCCAGACCAGTGGCAAAGTCAACGCAAGCTGCTCTGTTTTCTCCCCAATGTGATGCCATGCAATGCATTGTGGGGGAAAAATAAACACTGTAAAACATTGCCTACTTTTCGTATTATATTCAGTTTTGCGATATCCAACACCATCAAATACAATGGATAACAGTTCAAATATTTATTACCCACAAGCAAATTGTAAAATAGCTCAGATCAGATAGAATGCAGGTTTAAGGAGTCTCCCCCTGCTGGAGATCAGATAGAATGCAGGTTTAAGGAGTCTCCCCCTGGTGGAGATCAGATAGAATGCAGGTTTAAGGAGTCTCCCCCTGGTGGAGATCAGATAGAATGCAGGTTTAAGGAGTCTCCCCCTGGTGGAGATCAGATAGAATGCAGGTTTAAGGAGTCTCCCCCTGCTGGAGATCAGATAAGATGCAGGTTTAAGGAGTCTCCCCCTGCTGGAGATCAGCTAAGATGCAGGTTTAAGGAGTCTCCCCCTGCTGGAGATCAGATAGAATGCAGGTTTAAGGAGTCTCCCCCTGCTGGAGGTCAGATAGAATGCAGGTTTAAGATACTTACTTACTCCTTCTATATTTTATAGTCATAGTCAATATTTTATCATAATCTACTGCACTGTTATTACTGTTGTTAATACTTTATTGATCCCCAAAGGGAAATTCTGTGTTGCAGTTGCCCAAATTGTATAAATAAACTGCACTGTTCACCGTTCATCATTACACATAATCTACAATAGTATCTCACCTTATGGTCATTGCATTTCTGTTTTTAATTTTAGGTATGTGTGATATATGTGTGTATATGTGTTTGTTGTGTTATGGTGCTATCTACTTCTGCATTTGCATTACTGCGCCAAACTGGATGTGTTTTCCATTAATATCAACAGCCTATGGGTCCAACACATTACATCATGTGCATTAAAGCCAGTCCACACTGCACAAACAATTAGCTAGACTCTTAATTGAAATATATTCAGGGTTTTCCCTGCCATTATAAGGTGTAGGGACAGATCCTTAGCTGAATTAATCTAAGTAAAAGACTTTTCTCAGATCTAATGATGGTAGTTGGTCCCCAGTGGGGGACCAGGCTGTTTTGTTTTATTTACCACTGTTACTGTTGTTTTTAACGTTGATAAAAATGAAAGACAGCCGTGTTCTGGAGGTTGCTCTCTTGGCGGTCATCGTTGCGTGATGACACAGTGGATATGTGTAACGTCTAATTAGCTCAGCGCGGCCCTCGCTGTCCGACAGCCCTGACCCGAATCCTGTCCGATCAGGACAGCTGTGCTCCTGCTGGGAGACCCAGCCGGGCCCAAGACCACCGAGGACAAGCTCACCGGTCCCGCCCAGCCGGAGCTGTCTGTCCCAGCCAGAGCCGCCCGTCCGGACTAACAGGTGAAGCCGGCGTGACGGTAATTGCTGAAGACAAAAAGGCAGGAAGGAAGGAAGGAAGGAGGACGCTGGCACGCTGTGACATCACAGAGAGGAAGAAATCAACACAGACTGAAAGAGAGCCTTGCAGGGTCAAAGGCCAAAAACAATCATGTCAGGGGTGGAAATCACCAGATACAGTACGATATTATCATGACACTTATGTCACGATACAACATTACTGCGATTTTCAATATATTGCAATATTCTGCAATACATTTGCAATTCATGACCTTTTTTCCAACTTTAACCCTTGTATGGTATTCGGGTCAAATTGACCCATTTCAAATTTTTACAAGAAGAAAAATGGTACAAGTTAAATTTTTTCTACCTGGAAATCAACGGCCTTCCCTTTTTTTCTGTGACAAACATGTATTCCTGACTCAATTCAGAAAATTATTCTGGACATGACCACTTTTTCCAAGATAAGAATGATCACATAGTGGATTTTTAACATGAATAATAACCTTATGACAAAAAACAAATCACACTTCCGTCTTTAATTTAAAACCCCAAATAAGTCACGGGTCAGTTTGACCCGAGGGATAAGAGAGGGCCCGAAAGTGAAGACAATACAAGGCTTAAATGATGTCCCCAAAGCAAAACTTTGTCAACATCTGAAACAAAATGTTCATCTCACTTCAATTTTCCATCTAGTGGACTGAAAAAGCAATTGGTCTTCCTAGTCTGGTACCAAAAGGTCAAAGTGCGGCTGTGGCTCAGTAGTAGAGCAATTGCCTGCAAATCAAAAGGTTGGTGGTTTGATCCCTGACCCTGCAGTCCCATGTCAAAATGTCCTTGGGCAAGACACTGAACCTCGACACTGAACCCCCGATGCTGCACCATCGGAGTGTAAATGTGTGTGAGTATCTAATGAGCACCTTGTACGGCAGCCTCGGCCACAGTGTGTAAATGTGTGTGAGCGGTGAATGGTTCCTGTGCTACGTAGAAGAGCTTTGAGTAGTCATTAAGACTAGAAAAGCGCACTATAAGAGCAGTCCATTTACATTCAACTCTCACGTGCTTTTTTTTTTTTCTTCCCTTTTGTAAAGCGACCTTGAGTGACTAGTAAGGCGCTGTTAAATGAAATGTATTATTATTTATTATTAATATAGTTGGCGTCTGTGTATCGATACAGTATTGCCACAGAAAATATTGCGATACTATGCTGCATTGATTATTTCTCCCCACCACTACTGAGCATAGATACAAACTGCAGCCTAATGCATGAATCTTCAACTTCAGGTTTTCTCAACCTGGGACCTATTTTACTGTTTAAATTAATGATGGGAACAACAATCTTTAAAACTGAACCAGTGTTAAGCAAGAGGCGACTCAAGCTACAATGTAAAGTTATCGGCAAAATGTAGACCTTGAAAGTGCAGTTTTTGCCACTGACAGTGTCTGACAGCATTATGGAAAGGATCCCTACTGAGAAATACCGTTTTGTTAAAAGATTGAGATCCTTTTTGTCAAACCAGAAACCAAAATCACCGTCATCAAACCTAGCAGACTCCACTATAAACAGTAACATAAACAGTAATTTAATCATCAGAAAACACACTTCATTAAAAGCCGTCTTGGTTCGTCTTTCCACTGTTCCAACATTCACCACTCTGGGTTGGGCATCGTTTGGACTTTAACAATTGTGATTCCAATTCCAATTCTTCCTTTCGATTCTGATTCGTTGAAGGGTGGAGTTGAAACGGAACACATGCTTATTTCACAAATAAAAGGAACGTTTTGTTTTGATTCAATGGTGGTTTGCAGTTTTACGGGGCTTTTTCTATGTAATGTAAAGACAGACTTTAGAGCGCTCCATGGAGTCAACACAACAAGCGCCTGGCCGCTATGGAAACCAAAAATTTGCGCATGTCAAATTTGGAACCGTTGATCGGATTTAAAACCAAATCTTCCAAACAATTCCAATAAAGAAACAATTCCACCAAAATTTTCATTTTTAAAACGATCACAAGTAGAAATCGGTTCTCGATGCCCAATCCTAGTTAAACTCTTAATTCACCCATTTACATGTGAAAATACACTGGCTCTATACACGCTAAAAGTATTGTTTATTCAAATGGAGTCTGGCAAGTTTGGCGATGGCGATTTCCGAGGCCGTTTCTGATTTTATGCATTGAAAAAACGGTCTATCTCTGTAGGGATCCTTTCCATAATGTTGTCAGACACTTATAATAATAATAATAATCTCTGTCAGACTGTCAGTCGCAAAAAACAGAACTTTTAGTGGACAGAGATTTGTGACAATGTCCATTTGTCCTGTAGGGTTACATTGCAGCCTGCTTCACAGCTGCCAGTTACTGGACCCATGTCTAATATTTTTGCCCACATTAGTCACTTAAGAAACCAATGCATGGGAAAAGATGGCTTGAAAAAAAAACATATTACACTTCAAGTGGTAGGTAAGGAAAAGGGGGGGGAGGAAGGAAGGAATCAGAAATCATTGCACTGTAAAATCAGCTGTAGAAAAAACAGATTGTGCTCAAAGTGAAGCATCGGAATAACCTTCACTACTTAAATCACCTCCAACCAGCAGCGAGAGCCATTTTACATAATATCAATTCCCGAACAAAAGGACACACAGATGGTAGGATTAAGGACAGCAAACACAAATGAATTGGAGGGCGATCTGACTGGCGAGAGGGAACAGAAATCTCCCAAGATTCGTCCCAAACATCCAAACAATGTGCCGCACCAAGAGAGACGACAACAGATGGTGAAAACAAACAGATGTCTCCTCACACTTCTCACTTTCAGGTGACACGTGTTCTTTCGAAGGACAAGTTGAAGAAGACGTTTCTCTGCAAGGTAAAACACGGTCTTTAAGCTCAAACGGAGCATGATGGGTAGTAAACGCCAAGCAGGTCGGCCCGGTCAGGGTCAGATCATGCTCCAAAGTCACGTTAAGTCCATTTTTCCCCCCTCTATGACTTGATTGAGTTCAAATCCTGGATTACAGAGCTTAAAGAGACAAAGGACAAGTCAAGATGATTTGATTCGTCTACGAGGCCGACATTTAAAAACCTGCGACCAGGCAGAAAGAAATGAACAGCAGCACACTGGAGAGTCTGAGACGGATTAAACAGCCTGAATATACGTAACCAAAGAGCCGGCGACGCTTTGATCCATAACATCTGGCATAGTTCATAAAGAGATGCTGATTAACTGAGGGAGGATGGTTAGAGTACTGAAAAAGAAAGACAGACAGACTCAGAGACTAAAGAGGATTAAGAAATGATGGCCATTGTAATTTATTAACTGCTAAATACGATCTCTAGCTGAGTTGCATCAGATCACCTGGATGTCATGGGATTTATGGTGGAATGCATTGAGGGAGTACTTTAAACCTGCCAGCAGAACCAATCCACTAATACACTGAATCTTAGTGGACTGGTTGGATGGATTGGGTGGATCTGATACCTTGTCTCAAATAATTGAGACAAGGCAGTTACACTTACTTACGGTGTTTTTATCCCTCCGTTTTCCTCCACATCTCCATGGTCCTTTAAATTAAATTGAAGTTATTTTTGTATTAAAAAACAGCTTCCAGGACGCCATGTTTTTATGGAGCCAGGCAGACACAGCTCCACATAGAAATATCTGAGATTGGTGAACCGTTCTGGCAGTTAGTTCATTCTGATTGGCTGAAGACATCCTGGTCTTGGCTGGACCGGTGGCCATGTTGACAGACTGCAAATCCTCCCTCTGTGTTAGTGAAGACTTCCCTCTCTCCACAGGAGCTCTATGACCCCGCCCCCTGCCTCCCCCTCTCTCTCTCTTTCATGTCTTTCAATCTGCCGCTCAGTTTTTGGGCGAGCGGAGCACGCCGGCCGGTGGCTCCGCGGGGGAGTTTGGCGGCTCGTTAAATGTTTTCTAAAACACCCAGAGTAATTCACAGAGCCTGTAATTAATCAGGAGAGGAGCCCCGCAGGCTACAACCAGGATGGTGGTGGGGGGAGGGGGAGGGAGGGGTAAGGGTCTCTCTTTCTTTCCCTGACCCTGTCTTTCTGCTTGAGCAGCACTGGTTGAAGCCTGAAAATATTGTAAAAAAAAAAATGAATAACACAATAACTGATAACTAATTCCACTGGTTGGACTGTTGAGCTCTGATTGAGACTGATACGTCCGGTTCAGGCTGGTCCTCGTCCTCAACACGTCGCGGGGAGATACTTGTCAATACTCGTCTGGATTGAAGCAGCAAACATACAATGTAAGAGTAAAAAAATGACAAGACATAATTTATAATAAGTTTATTTGATTCACAGCTGCTACAGAAAGTGTGTTGACGCGACAACCCAACTGCATTTTACTGCAAACTTGTGACTAGTTAACTTTCTAAAGCAGGCGCAATCGCTTGCTAAGGGTCGGGACTCCAACATTAACACTCTGACAACGTTGTATTCACAATATCACATATTTCATAGCACTTTTTTGATGTGTGATTGTGTAAAGGGGTTTACGAGATACCAACCTCTCGTGAACTTGTGAATTTCACCAGCCGTATTTTTTCATGGAGACAGACGCTGTGTGGACAGAGGGGAGGGGCTGTGTGTGTGTGTGTGTGTGTGTGTGTTTGAAAGAGACGCATGGTGACAGAGAGACGGAGGAGAGCAGGGAAAGGAAATGCAACGAATACGCTGCATGTTTTAAATATGCACACATATACACACACATCCACATACACACACACACACACACACACAAACGTATATATATATATATATATATATATATATATATATATATATATATATATATATATATATATATATATATATATATACATACATACATATACACATATACATATATATATAGAGTGAGGAAAATAAGTATTTGAACACCCTGCTATTTTGCAAGTTCTCCCACTTAGAAATCATGGAGGGTCTGAAATTGTCATCGTAGGTGCATGTCCACTGTGAGAGACATAATCTATAAAAATAAATAAATCCAGAAATCACAATGTATGATTTTTTTTACTATTTCTTTGTATGATACAGCTGCAAATAAGTTTTTGAACACCTGAGAAAATCAATGTTAATATTTGGTACAGTAGCCTTTGTTTGGTCAAACGTTTCCTGTAGTTTTTCACCAGTTTGCACACACTGCAGAAGGGATTTTGGCCACTCCTCCACATAGATCTGCTCTAGATCAGTCAGGTTTCTGGGCTGTCGCTGAGAAACACGGAGTTTGAGCTCCCTCCAAAGACTCTCTATTGGGTTTAGGTCTGGAGACTGGCTAGGCCACGCCAGAACCTTGATCTGCTTCTTCCAGAGCCCCTCCTTGGTTCTCCTTGCTGTGTGCTTCAGGTCATCGTCATGTTGGAAGACCCAGCCTCGACCCATCTTCAATGCTCTAACTGAGGGAAGGAGGTTGTTCCCCAAAATCTCGCAATACATGGCCCCGGTCCTCCTCTCCTTAATACAGTGCAGTCGCCCTGTCCCATGTGCAGAAAAACACCCCCAAAGCATGATGCTACCCCCCCATGCTTCACAGTAGGGATGGTGTTCTTGGGATGGTACTCATCATTCTTCTTCCTCCAAACACGGTTAGTGGAATTATGACCAAAAAGTTCTATTTTGGTCTCATCTGACCACATGACTTCCTCCCATGACTCCTCTGGATCATCCAAATGGTCATTGGCAAACTTAAGACGGGCCTTGACATGTGCTGGTTTAAGCAGGGGAACCTTCATGCCATGCATGATTTCAAACCATGACGTCTTATTGTATTACCAACAGTAACCTTGGAAACGGTGGTCCCAGCTCTTTTCAGGTCATTGACCAGCTCCTCCCGTGTAGTTCTGGGCTGATTTCTCACCTTTCTTAGGATCACTGAGACCCCCCGAGGTGAGATCTTGCATGGAGCCCCAGTCCGAGGGAGATTGACAGTCATGTTTAGCTTCTTCCATTTTCTAATGATTGCTCCAACAGTGGACCTTTTTACACCGAGCTGCTTAGCAATTTCCCCGTAGCCCTTTCCAGCCTTGTGGAGGTCTCTAGTGTCTTTGGACCGCTCTTTGATCTTGGCCATGTTAGTAGTTGGATTCTTACTGATTGGATGGGGTGGACAGGTGTCTTTATGCAGCTAACGACCTCAAACAGGGGCACCTAATTTAGGATAATAAATGGAGTGGAGGTGGACATTTTGAAGGCTGACTAACAGGTCTTTGAGGGTCAGAATTCTAGCTGATAGACAGGTGTTCAAATACTTATTTGCAGCTGTATATTACAAATAAATAGTTCATACATTGTGATTTCTGGATTTTCTGGGATTATGTCTCTCACAGTGGACATGCACCTACGATGACAATTTCAATATTATTATTATTATTATTAGGGCCCAAGTGGTGACAGCGGCAAAGGCCCTATTGAAACTTCTTTCTTTCTTTCTTTCTTTCTTTCTTTCTTTCTTTCTTTCTTTCTTTCTTTCTTTCTTTCTTTCTTTCTTTCTTTCTGCAAATTAATTGCCTTTTTGAGGGGTTTATCATTTTCAAAAACTCAACACAATTGGCGTTTGCATCAAGTCTGGTGAACATTTACGTATTTCAAGGGTGTTGGGAATAGGCGCACAAAAATGGCTCGCTAGCGCCCCCTACAAAGTTAAGAAAATTGAGCATCTGCAATACGTTTAACGTCAAATCACAAAACTTGGTACACTTATGTAACATGTCAAGATGTACGTAAAACTCCATTAGAGCCACACCCTAAACCCAACAGGTTTCCCCACAAGTCCGCCATTTTGAATTGAAAGTTCGAAATTTGTGCGATTTTGGCCATTTCCACAACTTTGCCATGTTGTACTTTAACAAAGTCCTCCTAGGATTTCATCCAATCAACTTCAAACTTGGCCCGTGCCATTTTAAGACATTAAAGATGAAAAGTTATTAAAAGAAAAACTTTTCGTCATAGGGCATGGCCGTGGCGGGGCGGCTATTTTGTGCATTTCACCAGAAGGACCCCAAACCACTTCATAGGCAACGCTACTGCACACCCTACTACTAGCTTACTCATGGAGTCATGGCAGCGCACTACCTACCTGGCCCAGGGTGAGTCTGATGAAAATTGATGGATCTGCCCGGTTCAGCTCTGACAATTTCTCGCATTGCACAGCGCTCTGAAGGAATAATTTCAGAGATTAGGCTACATTATGTTCTGCCAGCTCACAGTAATTTAATACTATAGCAGGAAAGGAGCCCAAAATAGTGTGACTTTTTCACATTTTTGTGGGTCTGAGGTGTATGTCAGATTGTAGCTGCCAAAGCTCCGCTGCTCTCTGTCTCTGGTCGTCAGGGTGAGTTTGGCATTTCTAATCCAAACAACATCAACCTTGGCTCTGCACTTCCTCTCGCCCCGTAGCAAGACACCAGACAGACCTTCCTGCTGAAATGTATTGATAGATATATTATCAGCAGGTTTCTTAAAGTATGAAAAGTGAAAGTCTCTCATCCACCCTGTGTAATTCTTTCCATTAGCATTAGACAGCAGCACACTGAATAGACTTATAGATGCAGCGCTGGCTATGTTGCTTTCACTAAGCCGCTAACAGGAAGCGGCTAATTAGCCAGGCTGCACTCATTATCACGGGGAAACAACACACATATTCATTATCCTAATCATGGTCACTGCCCTGTGGAGTCAGAGCACACACACATCTCCATACATCACCACACGGTGGATATTCATCACCATCTAACGGCCTGCATTTGAAGGAAGTGTGCACACACGCAGACACACACACACACACACACACACACATACACACACACACACAAACACACGGCCCGGTTCGGGTGGTTGATGAACGCAGATATGTGCTGATTAGCTCTCATAACGGGCCGGGTGGGTAGAGCACTACCATGAGTCTATGAGGTTAATGTCTACTGATAAAAGTCATAAAAATATGCTAACTGTGGCTGTTGTTCAATAGCGATTATTAAATGTTCATTATTGCTCATGCGCTCTTTAGTCCCTATGTATTGGCAATACATTGAAAATTTGCTAATTTAAAAATCTATTGCGTGCATGGCTTGGCTTTAGAAATCAGTTCTAATGACAATACTAGAGCTGTGCAATATGACCTAAAATCAAAATCACGATTAAGTGCATGTTTTACCTCGATAATGATACCCAAACGATAATTAAATTCTTTTGGGAAAATTTTAAAAAAACGTCTTTTGCATGAGAAAAATGTAAATAGGCTTTAAAATCTACAGTATTCCTTAACTGCTAATTAACTTGCTGGTCCAAACTTTGAACCAGCAAGTTGTGTTTTAAGCTCCTCTTTTTTCTGCTGGTGGAGAGCAACGTGACACATGAAACTGTATTGATGAGGACCGGCGAGTTAAATCGGCCGTCCGAGAGTAAACCAGGCAGACACACAGCTGAATACCTGCAGGAGGAGGCGCTGGAGACAGGCTCGGACATACACGCCGCGGCCCGCCGTGGACTTGTGTCAGTCCAAGCGGTTTCAGGAAAGTGGCTGCGTGTCCAGCAATGCCCAGAACACTAACCGGGACAAGCCTACAGCTGTCTGTGGACATGTGTGGCACACAGCCACAAATTAGTCCATGTGTGGGAAACACTGATATGAACTGTATGTACAGTATGTGTATACATTATATATATATATATATATATATATATATATATATATATATATATATATATATATGTAAATGTGTATATATGTACAGTATATATACACATATACACACACATACAGTATATATATATATATATATATATATATATATATATATATATATATATATATATATATATATATATATATATATATATATATATATATATACACATATAATATATATGCACACACACAAACACACACACATATACAAAGTGTGTCAGAAGCTCCCGGACGGTGAACTGAGACTCTGTTTCCTGCCCGTCAATCAACGGTTAATAATCGGTTAACATTTAACTTCCTTGTGCTTTCTTTTGGAAGGCTGGCTGCCAAAAATCTCCACTTACTGGCTAATTAATGAGCCTGGGTTCAACGCTAGCGATCAGTAAACAGGAGTGACGTGGTGGCTGGTGGGTGGTGTGTGTGCCAGTGTTTGTGTATGTGCAAGCCAGAGCAAATTTGGAAGGAGAAAGTAGGCCTATCAACACAAATAAACGATCGTCATGGGAACAATACATTGATAACAGCTTTAGAATTTTGACGTTGATACATTTTCGATTAAATTGCCCCGCCTTAGACAATTCTGTTCAGAAACATTGAGTGAGTTTGAAAAGCTATAATTCTCCTACAGTCATATGAGCAGTAACATTTTCCATGGCACTACTTTAACGTTCACGTAAAGATCCGATCCACGACGTGACATACTGGAGACACAGACTCTTCCTGTTTGCTGTAAACACCATGTAATGTTTGCAGGACGCGGCTGCTGGGAGCAGGGTGTAAACAGAATATGAATGTGATGCGAACACAGGGACAGACTCGGGGGGAGTGCTGAGACAAAGACACTAAAAAAGGACGGGGATGAGCAGAGAGGCGCGGCTGGAAGGAGACTGCAAACACCCGAAGGTTAATTTGTAGATTTCCTCCTGAGATTCAAACAAACAGCTGCTTCTGTTTGATTCCAACTCCGTGTTTGCGTGGAGAGGGATAGCGGGATGGGGTGGGATTAAGGGGGAGGGGGGGGGGGGCTTTTGTTTCATTAAAAGGTAAAAAGAAAAACAAAAGAAAAATACAACCAAATCTGATGTAGTTGTTGTCTGGTGATTCAGCCCATCATTTGTTTTACTTTGTGCGCACAATGTAACTTGGCATGCTCTTCATATGACTTCCTTCTCTTACAATAGGAATACATCAAGTAATGAGAATAGAAACAAGTCTAATTATCAATTGAAAAGACCCACACAGGAAAAGAAAAACCAGAAAGTTCTCGCCTGGAAAGGTTTTCTTGCGGGGATGCTAATGCAGTGGGCTCCTACAAAAGGACGCACAGTTTTTGGGCAAAAAAGACACAACTAGGGCTATCAATTTTAACATACATTTTTCCATGTGCTCTAAATGTGCTTTAAAAGGGATATAGTTTAAGTTTGGTATGCCCTCATAAACATGTGAGTGGACAAATATGCATTCTTTATGCAACAATCTAAAAAAAAAAAAAAAAAGACAAATACTGTCTAGAACACGTGTCAAACTCAAGGCCCGGGGGCCAAATATGGTCCCTCACAGATTTAGATCAATGTAGATTCCCAATAAACTTTGGCCTGCAAAAAAGACAGGAAAGACAGATTTTGGCAGATTTGCCAGAGTTTTTAAATGCAGGCTGTGATACAGGTTGTTGTGAGTCGGCTGTGAGGCATTTGCTTATAAAAATTTAATTTTTTGCTTGATTTGCTACATTCTATAATGGCTAAGGACCTTTTTTTGCCAACTTTGTAGGGCTTTAGGTCAACAAAAATGCAAAAAAAAAGCAACAAAAGTTGTGATTGGTTTAAAGAAATGCCAATAAACCAGAGCACATTTTTTCTACCATCAGAGAATACTGTGTGGACTTGCCAGACCCTCCTCCACAGCGCTGTAGAGGAAGGTCTGACAAAACGAGACTAACTGTACCCAACCTGACCAACACACTTTTCAGTGAGCTTTTAGTTTAGTGGAGGGCTATTTCTGATCCAAATGCCATCTCTGGCTGAGCCGGCTGACTTCCTGCTGAACACACCTGAATACATGAGCAGGATTGGTGTGAATCCACCAGCATTTGGGGAGCAGTCAGCCAGTAAATACAAACATATTCTATTCATGAAAAACCTCCTGAAGCAAACAGACACCTCCTATTTTATATTTCATGACGGTATTTGATTCTGAATGTGATTCTGGTCCAGACTGTCTTGCAGACACAAGGGCTTCTGTGAGCGGAGGGGAACACACTTTTTTTTGTCAGATTTCTTTTTTTTTTTAAAACAGGTTCTAGGATTTGTTTTTCATTTCCTCCCTCGGGAGTTTTGACAGTGACACAGTTCCATTCTTTCATCTTTTTTTCACAAAACTGTGAGCATTGAGGTGTGTGTGTGTGTGTGTTCTTTTACTTCTATCCTTGTGAGGACCAATATGAGTTTGGAAAGTGAGAACATTTAGTCCGTGCCATTTTGTGAGGGTTTAGATAGCTTTAGGGTTGATGTTAGAATAAGGGGGGTGTCCTAGCTAACTAAAGGACTTTAAGACATTTGGACACTTTAAGCATGTAAAGGTAACATCCCACATGTGAGTCTAGCTGGGGACGTTTGATGCAGGATGTACCCTCTCTGCCCTCCCATTTCACTATCAAAATAAAAGAAATAGATAGTTGTTGGCTTACCTAGTACACTCAGCTCTGTGTGTGCGGTGATGTTGTGGTTCTTATTGGCCGCCGTACAGCTGTAACTGCCAGAGTCGTCGTCGGTGACACTCCTGATGATCAGATTACTGCCCACCAGCAGAGAGTACTTCTTATTCCTACAGAGGAAAGGAAGAGCGAGGCAGTTTGCTTTTAGCATGCTTGTATGATCAGTTGATGACTTACATAAAAGAAAGGTCTGTTTTGGGTTAGCTTTCACACTTAAAAGGATCAGTCTGGTAAAGTCTACATTTTTCTCATTGGCAACAAATCCAGTGAAAAGACCAAAACCAACAATGTGTAAGTCTGTCCCGCAGTACTTTCACACTTCCCCACCCTGACTAAGATCAGGGGTTCTTACTGAAGAAGGCTCACACATACATACTGTAGATTCGTCTTTGAAAAAGATCAGTCATTTCTAAAAACAGCTGGTAGCTGTGGTTTTTAGAAATTGGTAGGCAAACAAGAAGAAATTGTGTATTTGTTTGGGACTATTTTCAGCAGCAGATTAGTGATTGCTCCGGTGCCGCAGGAAATTCTGCTGGATGTATGTATTTTCTCATTCCTTCCTCTTTCTTTGTGTTGGCATTCTAAACTCTGATAGATTTCTGAGGACTATGGTTACCTGGTCCTCAGATCTCTGCAGGGTAAATCCAGACAGCTAGCTAGACCGTCCAATCGGAGATTTCTCTTGCATGACTATTTTGCAGAAGCTCTGTGCGGAGTTTAGCACCGAGACTAAGTGATTACCAACCAGGGGTCCTTGTACCCCAGGGGGGACTTCTGCTGTTGCCAGGGTGTATGTGAACACATTGTAGAGAAAATCAACTGATTTGAAAAAAAAAATAGAAATTGATGATTTGTTTTAAAAGAATATTTCAGACATTACACCTGAACAGTACACTCATGTGTTTGAAAACCAGTTAGCTAAAGTAATTAAATAGTCAAAATAGTTAGTTAAAAGTAATCATAAAACTGTAGAAATAGTTAGCTAAAAGTTATGATTAAACTGTAGAAATAGTTAGCTAAAAATTATGATTAAACTGTAGAAATAGTTAGCTAAAAGGTAGGATTAAACTGTAGAAACTGTTAACTTAAAGTAATGAAATGGTATAATTAGCTTAAACTAATGATTAAAAAGTCCAAATATTTACCTTAAGGTAATAATGAAACTGTAGATACAGTTAGCTTAGCGTACTACTTACTTACTTACAGTAATGATTAGGGGGACATCAGACCAAAACCTTTGGGAACCACTGCTCTTGTCTAGTGAGTATTTCAGCAGCATGGTGTGTGTGTGTGTGTGTGTGTGTGTGTGTGTGTGTGTGTGTGTGTGTGTGTGTGTGTGTGTGTGTGTGTGTGTGTGTGTGTGTGCTGCATGATGATGACACATAGTACTTGGTAGTTGGATACTTTTATTGCTGGTTGTGGCTTCATGGCATTTATTGACAAGAAGAAAAATGTAAAATATAATCACTGCACCTTTACTAATGACTGGGCCATGCTGGGATCCATGGGTTAAACATGGATTATATATTATTATTATTATTATATATTTTATTTAGGGCAATGTGTAAAATAAGACTTAAGGTTAGACTGACCAGCTCTGGATCAGTTCCTCTCCTCTTCTCCACTGGATGCTTGGAGTCGGGTATCCGGAGGCGGAACATTCCAGCACGGCGTCGGTCCCCAGAAGAACCGTTACTCTGGAGGGACGCTGGAGGAACTGGAGGTTCCTGCTCACCCCGGGCTCTGAGAGAGAGGGAGACAGAGACGAGGAAATGAGAAGCCGAAATATGGTGCATGTTCTGAGATCCACTACGCAAATATATGTGGACACACAATCATTGCAGCCACTTATAATAGCTGAACAGGCCATCATATTGGCAGCCTCCACTCTTCGGGTTTCAGGCTTTCCAACAGATCTTCCACCAGAATCGGGCTGCAGGGACAAACATTTCACCTTTATTTATCCTCGAGAGATCATTGAGGGGCCACCTTCATTTTCACTGTCATCGAGTCAAATTAAAAAGACAAATACAGAACAACAACACAGAAAGCCCAACCATAAGGAATATAGAAAGACAATAAAACATTCTGAATTGGAAAATGGAAAATACAATTATGTAAAGCAGTTGCAAGTAGAAGTTTGCAGGTTTAGAACCAAATTTCTAAATTGTCCAAGACCCACAATTGAGTTGATTTTAAGAAAGTGCTGTAATTTCTTCCAGGTGTCGGGTGCACTAAAACTAAAAGCAGTTTATCGAAGTTCAGACCGCGATTGTGGAACACAAAGTAAAAGCCAGTCAGCAGAGCGAGTCTGATAATGAGCCTCTGAGTAAAAGGTAAGATGGCAGTTTTCCAATAAGAGCCTTTTACACAGTATATAAAGAGAAGCCAGTGAGGATCCCGTCTTAAAAATGGTCTTCTGATCTTCCACAGCTATGCTTACTATGGTTCAGATTTGGTAAGGATTAGGCACAAAAGCAACTTGGTTAGAGTTAGGGTTTGGGTTAAAATAACTACTTGGTTACGGTTGGAGGATCGTTGTCATCATGGTAACAATAATAATAACCACTTCTTTACACAGGAAATGAACAGTGTTCTCCATTGTTAAAGTCCAATGTTTTGTTGACTCATCCTTCCACTCTCATCCATTCTCAACTTGTACATATTCAAATATCTGTTATTGTATTTTATCCTATTATTGTTTCATGTATATTGTGTATATGTATATTGTATCCTAGTATTTAATTTATATTCTGTGCTGTGTGACTGATTTTGCTGCTGCGACACTGTAATTACCCATTTTATTGGGATCTATCTATCTATCTATCTATCTATCTATCTATCTATCTATCTATCTATCTATCTATCTATCTATCTATCTATCTATCTATCTATCTATCTATCTATCTATCTATCTATCTATCTATCTATCTATCTATCTATCCACCAGACCTCCTCCCTATGTGGAGCTTGTCACAATAACGACATCACACTACGTCCTCCTTTGCTCTTCATGGACAGTCATAATTACAGTGGCCGCTATATGACTTTGGTACTTGAACATAAACATTTTCTGGATGGACTGATGCTGTAGTTTTTTCTGGAAAGAGAGGCACCTAGAGCCACACAGCAGTGTTGTAGTTTGTCTTGGTCTCCAGAATGTGTGGACGACCTCTCTCCGTCTCTGTTATGGCTGTTTGAATCCCAAAACCAACTCAGAAGTGGCTTCTTTAAAAGTTGACAAAGGTTGAAGCTTTCATGTTTTTTCAAAGTCAGATTTTCTATCAGATCACAACTAGAAAAACTGATGCCTGAGGACACGCAGACACACACACAAACACACACGCACGCGCACACACGCACACACACACACACACACGCACTCCTGCAGTGGGTCAGGTTGTGTTCACCCTCAGGTTGGCCCTGGGGCTGGTGGGTTGTCATAGAACAACGAGACGATTTCCTTCAGCAGACAGGAAATTACAACACGCCCCACAGCACTGAGACAGACACACACACACACACACACACACACACACACACACCATAAGATGTAAAGCTGTACGACCTCTAGATTCAGAGACAAAAAACCAAAGAAACAGAAACAAACACAAGATAGTCAGCAGAATCGTAAGCAGTGAACACACAGAGACAAAAGAAGAAGAAGAAGAAGAAGAAGAAGAAGAAGAAGAGGAAGTAGGAAAAGCGTCCACGCAGCAGATTTTTTTGGGTTGGTCACAGAGAAGAGTAAAGAGCGAGGGACCACAGAGATAATCACTGAATGACAGTGTGACTCCTTTAATGTTTTCACAGACACGCCACCAAAAGAGGGGCCGTCAGCAGATCAGATGACACTCCGATGGCACTTGCATTACAATGAGGAAGAAGAGCAAGAACACATTCTCTGATACCAACACACACACACACACACACACACACACACACACACACACACAAACACACCAATGCCAACCCTGTCTTCTAAAAAAAATACATTTTGAGGAAAAATATAATTTCTCTGAGATCGTGTTTGCTTCAACACTCCTCGTACCAGCGTCAGGGGGACAACACACGGCAGTTAGCATGATTGGTCCACATACCGTAAAGGCAATGAGTCTGTTGTACCTTATTAGACAGAAATCTAAGCATTTACCTGTTATTTCTGACAATTTCATGGTCAACAAACTAGAGACAGACTACATAAAACCACAATTAACAAAAAATTTTAATATTTAAATTAATTGTAATCCAGGATAAAACACTTGTCCCTCAAAACATGAATTGCAGGGATGATTTGGCCAAATATTGGGATTTTTGACAAGTTTTTCCCGAAGCAACCCAATCCCTAAGCTTGCACTAGTTGCGTTACGCTGGTCGACGTAATGAAGCCGCCGTGATTGCGGGATGGTGTTTATGTAGGTGGAGCGTTCAATGCAGTATGCTGTGAGAAGGAGAAAATGGAACACGTGAGCAGAAAAAGTGATGTTCGGCAAAACTTTCAGCCAAAAGAAGGTGATTCAAGTCCAGCTACATGTTCAATTTCCAATGGTGATTTGTCTCGTGGTGGTGGCAAGGACACTAAACAATACACAACTTCGCCACTGTTGCATTTTTGTATGAAACATACAACGAATACAAAGAATACGAGTCGTGCATGAAAGAATCTACACACAGCAGCCAAAATGCAGCAACTTCAGGTATGGCAAAGGAAGGACAGTCACAGCATGAGACATTGTTTACTTCATTAATGTGTTTATATGTGTTAATGGACTGAGAATGGGAGGAGGATTCGGTTTTGGATTCGGCGGAATCTTAACCAGTGGATTCGGTATTCAGCCAAACCCAAAAAATCTGGATTCAGTGCATCCCTAATAAACTGAGGAAACAGTTTAGTTGTATTAAGTGTTTAATATCTTCAGAGAGTCAGAATCATTCAAACGTAATCGATCGGATCCAATGAAACTTCATACAGATCAAGTAAATGAGCTAAAGCTGGAAACACAGGGAACTCTCTGGCTTTTGAGAACTCTCTCTGATTCTCTGAAGCATCAGAAGGAAGCAAAAAGGCAATGTTTTCTTGTTCGCCGCCTTCCCCAGAGTCAACCAATTATTCCTTTTAGAGACATTTTGTTATGTCTACAATACATTAGAAGACTTTGAACAGTATTTGAAAAGACTAAAGTCTGACACCACCTCACATCTAACCTTAAAGGTCCCATGACATGGTCCTCTTTGGATGCTTTATATAGACCTTAGTGGTCCCCTAATACTGTATTGGAAGTCTCTTTTATATAGACCTTAGTGGTCCCCTAATACTGTATTGGAAGTCTCTTTTATATAGACCTTAGTGGTCCCCTAATACTGTATCTGAAGCCTCTTTTATATAGACCTTAGTGGTCCCCTAATACTGTATTGGAAGTCTCTTTTATATAGACCTTAGTGGTCCCCTAATACTGTATTGGAAGTCTCTTTTATATAGACCTTAGTGGTCCCCTAATACTGTATTGGAAGTCTCTTTTATATAGACCTTAGTTGTCCCCTAATACTGTATGTGGGGTAAAGTGGAGGCTGGGGGTGTGGCCTTGACCAACTGCCACTTTGCTCGTTTGAAAGCCATGATGTCTCGCTCTCATGGGGGGGCCAAATTCTCTGTGCGGGCAAAGCAAAGAAAGGGGAGGTAACCTTGCCCCTTATGACCTCATAGGGAGCAAGATTCCAGATCGGCCCATCTGAGCTTTCATTTTCTCAAAGACAGAGCAGGATACCCAGGGCTCGGTTTACACCTATCACCATTTCTAGCCACTGGGGGGCCATAGGCAGGCTGGGGGAACTCATATTAATGTTGAAAATGCCATGGGACTTTTAAAGACTTTCATAATATGTAAAGACTGGGGATCTTGCAGGGTCACACATTGCAGGACTACAACTAGATTTGTTTTGATAGATTTAACCAAGCTAGCTACCACTGGCGTAAGCTAGTAACTTAGCCGAAACGTTTTAGATTTTCTGTTCTACTGTACATGCAGATGAATGTCTCCAGTACCCGGAGGTCTGCGTTTATCTGCTAGTAATAGCCCGTTGGGAGAGTCTCTTCAGAAGGGATAAAAATCGTCAACTTTCCCTCTTTATCGTTTAGCTTAGCGCAGCACCCTAGCAACCATGAACAACACTGTCTTTAGCCATTTGATGCTTCCTGTTCTGGCGCTGGAGGGAATGCACCCATTGGTTTTTGACAATGTTGACGTGATTTAACTTCACTACCAAGACTTATATTATAATATCAAACACGTTTGATTTTGTCGTAACGTCAAGACAGAAAAAGAGTTTTATGACCACCTCACACCCAACGATTGAGACGTATGGCCCAACACCAGCAAGACTCTTGATTTCATTCCCATATTGGAAATTAGTCTGCGACGGTGGGATTGCTTGAAAAGTCATGTGATGTAAGGTCAACATCAGGCACAAAGACTGGAGGAATTTTAATATTCATTGTCTTATTTGGATGGTTATTATGTTATAATACATGCTGTACTTTTTTAATACTTTTTTCAAATTTGGCATGTGTTTTTTAATAAATTGCATTAAATTCTTGTATAATGTATTTCTTGTACTTATTGCGTATTTGTTTGCATATTCTTATTAAATTGTGTTATTTTTTTTAAATACTTATCTTAATGATATACTGTTGTATATTTGGTTTATTTACTCAATCATGCATGTGATATTGCTTGCTATTCTATTTGGACTGTGGTAGATGTGATGAAAAATGGGAGTGGAGTTTGAAATGCAAAGTACATGATGATGATGGTCGGGCCCCAGGGAGCCCTCGCTGGGACCAAGCGCATGAACACGTGATGAGCTCGAGTCAAAGTGGTGTTTCACCAGCAAGAGAGCGCTAACCCAGGCTGTTATCCGAGTGATGAAGTAGACAGTGTACGGACTCTTCTAATTGGATGGTAAGGAGTCGCCGACAGATTCCCTGCCGACTGATGAGAAGCTGCTTCCTCTCAGAATTATTATTAAAATCACATATTACACTCTTCATATTCATTACATCACATTTCATTTTCAAAGGAGACATCCAGCACTGGGAGGAAATGAACAAAATGATGACTGCAGGAAAAGTAGCCCTCACCATTAGGTAAAACTGCTGGTGCAGTTCTTCGCTGTAACAAGCCTGGAACTCTAAATTGGCTTCTGAAGGTTGATAACACAAATAAAACTTCAAATGTGTGCATTATGAGATGCAAGAAGTTTTAAGTTAGGTTTAGTATGGCAGAGAGACTACATCTACATGTACACTATTGTGGGAGGCCAAAACTATCCACTAAAACCAGATAAATCAACTGATTTCAGGCTCAGTAACTCTTTAACCCTCATGTTGTCCTCGGGTCAAATTAACCCGTTTTCCTATATCAATGTTCTTTTTAATAACCCAAAATAACATAACAAGTACAAATCTCTTTTGTGTCTTTTTGTGTCTTGAGTGTCTTATTTAATTTTATAGCATTTGAAAAGAAAATTGAATTGCTTTTGAAATAGTATTGAGTAAAAGTTGACATATTCCAGTCTGTGATTATCCATCAACATACATTCCTTTAATTTTAGTCGAAATAATTCCTAATTTCTGCTTTTCTAACTCAAACATTAGGTATATTTTCCTATAAATGAGGTTTATTGAATATAAATTCCAAAAATAACTTTAAAACTGAAGTGTTACATAGTTTTGAAAACATAAAAAAAAAGTGAAACATTGAAAAAATAGAGTCAAAAGCGTTGGAAAAGGGGACAAAAACGTAAGAAAAAAATACAAATGTCGATAAAAAGGTAAAAAAAAGTGTTGATTTTCAATTTTGACAGGAAGACAACACAAGGGTTAAGGCAGGTCGACCTAATGACATCTGTACTAATGAACAGGTATTGTGTCAGTGGTGGAGAAAGTAGTCACACCCTTTACTTAAGTAAAGTAAGTATCTCAAATTTGTACTCAAAGATGCTACTCAAGTAAATGTACGCTATTTCGGAACATTCCAACATAGGATGCAGAGGTTATCCCCCCCCCCCCAATATTTAGAGGAGGTACACGGACCACCCTCAAACGTTAAGAATGACAACACACTCCCTAGAAAGAGGTCAAAGTAACCATTCAGGGGGCTCAAAACATGTACACTGTGTATCCTTCTTAAGGTTGCGTTTCTCCAAAAGTTGAATCTGTCTCAACATTATAACAGCATCGAGGGAGAAACAAAAAAACAAATATTCAAATACTAAAATTGAAAATTGAACACCCATTCAACAATCCAAGGATCCAGCCCTACTTCTTAGCAGATAACGATTTCAGACACAAGGAATGAAGTGTTTGGAGGATGACCTCCAGACCCCATCGGTTATAATGTTGAAATGAAACCTACTCCCTTGCATTCCACCACACCTCCACAATGGATCATTAAACCCAAAAAAAGCAACCGTGTTTGCAGTAAATAAGTGTTGAGTTACCTGGGAGCACTCGGAGCTCGGCGTCCGTCCCCGTCCGGGTGCTGCCGGGGTTGTCGGCCAGACAACGGTACGTGGCCGAGTCCGGCGGCTGGACGCGGCTGACCTGGAGTGAGCCGGACGGCAGCACCGCCATGCGGGAGTTGGGGTCAAAGGTCATTGGTAGGTCCTCCCGGTTTTTCTGCCAGCGGATGACGGGCGTCGGTTCGCCCGAGACCTCACAGCGCAGCAGGGCGGTGTCGCCCAGGTACGAGGAAACGGACTCGGTGGGGATGATCACCTTCAGCGGACCTGGGGGGAGTCCAAAGGGGGAGGGGTTATTAAAAATGTAGTTATGTTCCCTCAGCGGGTTTTTTTTTTTTTTTTTTTAATCAAAATCGCTGACAAATTGCTGACATTAGCTCAGGTGCTGGTATGACTCTTAATACTGTTGTTACTGTTGTCTGTTTTATGTTTAGTTGATGAAAAAAAATACAATGTTTTAGGCAAGGCAAGGCAAGGCAGCTTTATTTGTAGAGCACATTTCAGCAACAGGGCAATTCAAAGTGCTTTACACAAAATCAGTTAAAAAATTAAAATAAAAACAGTTAAAAAAAATAAAAACAGATAAAACACAGGAATAAAAGTTACAGTGCAGTATAAGAAATTAAAGAATTATTAAACATTAAAGAAATGAACATTATTTAAAGAAAGGCAACATCAAAAAGAAAGGTCTTCAGCATTGATTTAAAAGAACTGAGAGTAGCAGCAGATCTGCAGGTTTCTGGGAGTTTATTCCAGATATGAGGAGCATAGAAACTGAACGCTGCTTATGATAATAATGAGGTGTGATTTACTTCAGAGGCTATGTGTGGAGGTCCAACAACTAAATTAATTGCCAACTTCAACAACAATCGGTTTGAGTATTTTTTTTATGAAAAAAAAAAAGCTTTCCCTGAGTCCAGCTTCTAAAATGTGAATATGTTCTACTTTCTTCTCACCTCTGGGACAGTAAACTGAATAACTTTGACTTGTGGACAAAACAAGACATTTGAGGACGTCATTTTTTTGTTCTGTCTTTGGGAAAATCCACATCCTGAGGCACATGTTTTCAGGCACATGTTTTCATGTTTTAATTATTTGTATAGATCAAAAAACGAATCAATTAATCAAGAAAATAAATCGACAGATTAATCGACTATGAAAATAATTGTTCGTTGCAGCCCTAGCTGTGTTACTACATTATCTGGGTCACATAACAGCCACATAGCCAAAAGATATACCTGACTAAAATTCATTTAAAACCTTACCTTGTTGGAAAAACTGAAAGAGACAATTTTATTGCAATTATTTCTTAGACAAAATCTGGAATTGTTACCACTCTAGCAGTTTTGGACCATGTTCGAATGGAGGGGCCAGGCTGGGGCCACATGGGATTTTAGGGATTTATTACTAAATATATTAAGCACAGGTGTTGCATGCCACTAACTAACCCTTTTTTTTACCACTAACCCTAGATTTGGTTCTACAAAAGACCAACAATACACATATAACAATAAACATATGACTACTCATTGAGTGTTAATCTACTTTAGCACTGCACATAATCGATTTCACATCATCAATGTAGGGGGGCCAGAGGGGGTTTGAGGCTTAATATTGGGGGGAACTGGCCACCCTTTTCCCCCACCCACCACCCACCACCCTAGAAGCGCCTCTGTCAAGCAGCATATTGTTTTGATGTTAAATCTTTTCTTTCCCATTTCCTAAAGAGCTGTCTACAT
This sequence comes from Percina caprodes, assembly GCA_013375575.1. Lineage (NCBI taxonomy): Eukaryota > Metazoa > Chordata > Actinopteri > Perciformes > Percidae > Percina > Percina caprodes. Next base: position 5,445,282 of record JABXJD010000016.1, read on the forward strand.
GCTGGATTTTTCCATAGCGGTGGTTCTGCTGTTAGTGGCGGTAGTAGCAGCAGGGAGGACGAGGACGGGGACGAGGTGAGCAGACAATAAAGGTGTTTCAGGTTTGAGAAGAAAAGAATCATGGACAAAAATGGTACAGGAAGAAGAGCGAGGCCCAGCGTGTGAGAAACAGAGTTAGACTCTGAACAGCGGGACGACAGATGAAAGTCAGACAGAGAGACAGGGACAGTGTCGGCGGGCGGTGTCCAGCCTGCTGTGTTTAGGACACACGCCGTTTCCTGTCTGATCACATTCCCATCAACAATAAGCAGCCTGTAGCCATGTAAACACCCCCCCCGATGCCATGCAGCCTCGCACTGAGAAGACTGGTATTTCCATCAGCTGCAGCTTCATGCTTCACGGTTGTACTTTAATTTTAACATGGCTGCCGGGCCGGGGCCTCTGGGCAGATTAACTAGACTCTGCAGGAATGTCAAGAATTTAATAAAGAGAAGCTTATTTCCTCCCTCTGTGTTGATGTTGTCCTGAGATGTCACAGTTGAGTTTGAACTGGTTTAAATGATTACATGGGAATGTTTTCATGTGATTCTTGCCACCCTCTTCTGAACCCTGTGCCAGTTGGGTTGACGTCCTTTACACTTTTTAGGGGGTCACTGCTGCATCATAATCAATACAACAGTTAAGCCGTCCCCCTGGTTCTGTGCAGCGAAGACGCCAAGACTCCGGGAAGACACTGCTCCGGTGGAAAGGTGGAGGCGGAAAGAAATATTTCCAGCACGTAGATTATGATTCGATCATTTCGTTCATCTCCAGAGGGGAAACCAGTTTAGTTGCACATACACAGTCACAAAATAAGAAAAGGACACAATTCAGGGTCACAGTGGACCAAATGTAACACTAACACACAGGCTAACACATTCCAGGACAATACTGTTGGGTCTCGGGAGTCTGCCAAAACTCAGAAACAACGCAGCAACACCGTAACGCAATCGATCCAAGAAATAAATAAAACAGAACGGCAACCCCTTGTTTTCCCATGTCTGAGATAGAACATGTTAATGTGTGAGCTTTAGGAAATGTTGGTGGGCGTATTTCTTTACTCTGGACGGAGCCATACTAGCTGTTTCCAGTCTTTATGCTAAGCTAAGCTAACCACACCCCTACTTAATGGCGATTGATTTTGACCTTCACATTGCACTCTCAGAAAGAAAGAATGAGACCACTAGAGCTTTGGGTGCAGTACGCCTTAGTACATGTAAGACAATCAGGCACACAACACAACAAAAGACAACAAAAAGTAAAGGTCCTATAATCCATAAATATGGTGTCAGTTATTCATCATAAAGTACTAGTGTAATACAATCCAGATAAATACAGATCTATAAAAAAAAACAAAAAACATCATCAATCACTTAGAAATCTGAGCCAAAAGTACCAACGCAAATAAAAATACAACCAATCCCTACCAATCTAAACCAGAACAATCAATGGTGAGACTAAATCGGACCCTAATGCCCTGCATACATCATAAAAATAAAAGGTCAAACAATAAATAGCTAGCAACTAGTATTGCCTTTTTGGCAATATCATGACCACCATCTAGGGTTGGGTATCCGATGTCGGTGCCAAATCTTTCTCAACGGTGCCTGGTCCGATACTTAAAAAGAAGGTTAAGGCAATATGGTCAAAATGAAATGATTTATAAGAAATGCAATAACCATAACTTCTTTCACCAGTAAATTGTTGTTAACCCTCATGTTGTCCTCGGGTCAAATTAACCCATTTTCCTATATCAGTGTTCTTTTAACTACCCAAAATAACATGATTGATTCCACACAACGCTCTTACAAAGTATAAATCTCTACTTTCATTCATTTTGGGGTGTCTCATTCAATTTTATATTTATTTGAAAAAAATAAATAAAAAAATTGAAGTGGTTTTGAAATAGTATTGAGTAAAAGTTGACGTCTGATTATCCATCACCATCCATTCCGTTAATTTTAGTCTAAATAAATCCTAATTTCTGCTTTTCTAACTCAAACAGTTCCTATAAATGAGGTTTGTTGACCATAAATTCCAAAAATAACTGTAAAACTAAAGTTAATAAGCTAGTGTTAACATTGACAAATGTTGAAAAAAAAAGCATCAAAAGTGTTGAAAAAGTTAAAACCATCGATAAAAAGCACCAACAAAAGAGTTGGTTTTCAATTTTAACGGGAAGACAACACGAGGGTTAAATGACAAAAACAACCACTTCACGGGATAAGGGTAATTTACAATTACTTTGAATGCACCACGAGGCTCACTCGTTTCAAGTGAACGCACTGTCTGTATTGTTTTTCCCCGACAAAACCCTGTGTGTTTAACCCTGTCTTGGAATCTTCTAGAGTGAAATCCAGCCACACGTTGGACCGTTTAGCTGTCAGCATTTTCCCCGTGCTGAAGCCAGGTACTAGCTAACGGTACGCTAACATTACCTGCTGGCAATGTAATGTAAACTAGCACCACATGCTGTGACGCTTCTGTTGCCTCCATCATTCGTTTTGGAGCATCAGTGAGAAGCGCGGGCATTTAAGTTCTACCATAATGAAGCACCAAAATCCCCATTGCTATTCAGCCCGGTAGATACTAGATCTGTCAGTCTGCCTCTATAATACCATTTGAATTTCATTTTTTTTCATTACATTTGAATAATATTTGAATATGTAGTGCTCAAATGGAGCCTGTTATAAATATGTACTACACTACACAGCCTTATGCATGGTCAATACCACTGTAAGCATGTGGCTGTTGTTACACGTTCTGTCCACTAGAGGGACTTCTAACATCAGCCTGGCCTTGAAGGGGACGTACGTCACGGCGCATTGCATTTCTGGCACGCCGCTCTCTGTCTACATTATTTTTCCACCACGAACACGCAGCAACAGAGAACTCTAATGAAACATGATAGAATCTATTGAAGCGGCTCTGTTGTAACGGCTAACATTAGCACAATGACATCATGTTACAAAGCACAGCAGTCGTAAACTATGTAACAAGTGTTAGCCACGATGCTAACGGCATTGATAACTAGGCCAAACGGTGCTGTCGCTACTATTTTAGTGATTTATAAGCAACCTGTTTCTGGCAGATTGTCACGCTACTGAGAATACAGCTGTTAGAAGGTAATATATGAAGCTGAAGTTAACTGACAGCTGTAGGAGAGCTAACAACTTTAGCAAGTTTTTAGCTCCCAGCTTCATGGAGACATTCAAAAACTCGCGACGCAGTTAGGAAACCGGAACGAATTAAATATTAATAACATAAGTGCACTTTGAACGTTTCCATAGGCAAAACAGGCGCTGCTGGGATTTGTTGCACAGAGTTAGCTTGTTGTCCAAAAGGCCCCCCTAGGTATTTGTAGGTCTCGACAACTGCTACTGTACCACTTGGTTCCAAAAGAGAAGAAAAAAAAAAATCTAGCGTCTTAAACGCAAATATGTTCTAGTTTCCTTACTCCCCTGTGATAGTAAAGTGAATATATTTAAGTTGGATTTTTCACCATTTTCTGACATTTTATAGACCAAACAAGTAATTGATTAATCGAGAAAATAAATGACTTGACAATGAACAGAATCATTAGTTGTAGCCCTAGAGACCACAGCTCATCTTTCTCTGAGCTATCTTTGAATATCAAAATGATATAAAGAGACACTTCTCTCTAATACACCAGCTTTATGCCATTGGACAGACGCTGGCTTGACATGCACAATGCTCGCAATTTACCAGATAATAACCAACACTTTCACTTTGTATTTAAGGCAATAACTCACAAAATGTACATTGATACAGCAGCCTGGCCAACAGCATTGCCTCTACCCAAGGTTTTAGGAGGAACAACTGGGCACAGGATGTTGCCTGTTGTTGTGGGCATTTCTTGTCTTTGATAGCTGCAGTAGAGAGATGGCAGAAAACAGGGGGAGACAGAGATGCGATAAATGGACCCAAGTTAAAACGGGGACTCTGCGGTTCAGGGTTGGCATATCATCACCCCTAAGCCACTGCATGCTCCCAATCAAAGCCTGGATCTATAAGGATGTCATTTACTTTCTCTTAGGCAGTCATTTATGGGGGACATTTTATAAGCAATGTATGTGTCTTTAAAACACATTTTAAAGACACACAAGCTGTCTGCTTTGTGTAAAAAAAATAAAAATAAAAAAAACTTTGGAATAAGTCTCTAAATCCCAAGAGTTCTACATTTCTGTCAGCTTATGAATCCTAATGAGGACATTTCCTCTTGGGGAAGAGACAAAAAAAAAAAATAAAGAGTTGTGTTTTTATTACGCCTCCATGCGGGCTTGAATCAGTTTCTGCTTCCTCTTGTTTTACCTTGACACACAAACAGCAAACTCAAACACCGGCTTTCTCTTTCTGTTCTGTAACATTGTTCAGTTTGACTCGAGAACCGTGGTCTGGTCGCGGGGTCTGTGCGTCCTCGTGGTCGGCGAGGACTTGAGCCGCTGTGACATCCCACAGATGAGAGGCGACGGGAATGCTGATGTGTATTTGGATCGTGGGTCTTATATAAGTCCTGTTGCTGTCTGTTTCTGTATGGATCACACTGCGGCCTGCAGCTGCACACACATAAACACACACACACACTCTTGTTTTTGTCACTTGTGAGGACTTTGTATTGACCTCGGTTTCATTCCTGGAGGCCTAACCAAGCACTCGACTATAACTGCACAGGTCTAATTCTAAAACCTTAAAGCAATTGTTTTGATGTCGACAACATAACTGGTGTACATCATGGGTACCTTCTGTTTGTTTCATAGACTGGAAAATAATGGTTGTAGCATCAGTGACGTCACCCATTGGTTTGTGGACTGCCGTTTTGAATGCCGGGAGTTTTCATTTTGTCCATTGCCATCTTGGTAATTGGGAAACCAGAAGAGACCATATCTGGACAAATAGGGCAGAGCTGGGGAGGATGATGAGGCCAAGCCAGTGTCTCTATGGTTTCAATGGCGCTGTGCTAAGCTAACCGCTAAAGTTGCAGATTTCAACCCTTCTGGCGCGAATCACCCAGTGGAGTTCTACTGGCCAGTAAGTGCAGACCTCCGGATTCTGGCGTCATTTAACCCTTGTGTTGTCTTCCTGTTCAACACTAGTATCGCTTTTTCTGAAATTTCTGTCCCTTTTTCAATGTTGTGGGTGCTTTTTTTGGTGTTTTTCTCCAAAGTTATTATTTCTAATGTTGACATTTGCAGCGCTTATTTTGAAGGCCCATTTTTTGTGATAAAAAACTGAAAACAGGTTTTTTTAACACTTTTGACACTTTTTTTCAATGTTTGTCACTTCTTTTGACGTTTTCAACAAGTAAAACTAACTCTAGTTTTACAGTTATTTTTGGAATTTATGGTCAATAAACCTTATGTATAGGAAATTATACCTAATGTTTGAGTTAGAAAAGCAGAAATTATTTAGACTAAAATTAAAAGAATGTATGTTGATGGATAATCACAGACTGGAATATGTCAACTTTTACTCAATACTATTTCAAAAATAACTTCAATTGTTTTTTTCAAATGCTATAAAATTTTAATGAAAATAGAAATTTGTACTTGTCAAAGAGCGTTGTGTGGAATCAATCATGTTATTTTGGGTTATTAAAAAGAACATTGATATAGGAAAATGGGTCAATTTGACCCGAAGACAACATGAGGGTTAAGTTACCAGCTCTAACTCCAGCGCCAGCTACCTAGCTCATGTTGACTTTGACACGTTGCCTAAATTCACTAAAACAGAATAACAGCCTCAGTAATCCATGTGGAGCTGAGAGTTTACTGTGATCTTGAGTCAGAGTGGACATTTTGATCACACAAAATGGAAAAAAAAGAAAATATGAACAAGACGAAGGAAAGTTAGAGGGGAGGACTAATGGGTCAACCCATCAGAATGGAAGGAGGAAGAGGAATTAGGAAAGAAAATGAGCATCAACCAAAAAAAAAAGGGGCCAGAAGATGAAAGGAAGAAAGTTTGACTTTAAACTCAGCATTCTTTTACTTCAACTTCCTGTGTTATGCTTTGGCTACATTGAAGGCGTAACGTATGCGGACTGTTCAGAATGTATCTTTTAACTGGGTACGCCTTCAGCGCACACACAACGTAGGATTGTGTGAGTCCCAGACGAGCCTGAAAAAGACCAAAAACATGACTAACAGCCTGAAAAAGACTTCAAGTATAGCTTTACTTGGACATTTAAGCCTTTAATTTTAAAGTTATACATCAGAATTGTCCAATATTGCCTGAGTGACACACTGGATATGTGTTGTCTCGCCCAGACTGGGAATGAAGCTGGCTTAACAGGAGGATTCCTTTTTAGAGTAGCATGAAAAAGATTAAAAACATGGCTGTAACATCCTGAAAGACTTCAAATATAGCTTTATTTGGACATTTAAGACTATATTTTTTAAAATCATACATTTAAATTGTCCAATATTACCTGAGTGACACATTGGATATGTGTTGTCTCACCCAGAGTTGGAATGAAGCTGGCTTAACAGGAGAATCAATTTTTTGAGTAACCTGAAATTGACTAAAAATATGGCTTTAACAACCTGAAAAAGACTTCAAATATAGCTTTACTTGGGCATTTAAGCCTTTAATTTTAAAAGCATACATCAGAGGACGCAGGTGAGGGAGACAGGACGCAGGTGAGGGAGACAACAAATAAAAACAGAAACTCAACATGAAACTGCCAATCTGCTCACTGACAGTCATCAAGTTGTTTCCTGTATATCAGTAGATACTTTACTTTGTAAAAAGGCCGCGCACACCTCATGTAAAATATATAAATAGAAGACCGTCCTATTTTTACTTGTAGAGCGGATCTCCGCGGAGCATACGCACCACTACGACTACTACACGGCCGCTGGACGAGTAATTGAGAACTGCGCCGGGTGCAAGATAGGGCCCTGTGTCTTCAATTGCAATGAGGATGGAGGCTGTTGTCTCTGTTTTCATCCTCATTAGACAAACAGACCAAAATAAGTCAGATGGATAATAATAATATGCAAATCACATCAAATTGGCGAGGACGAGGGATTTGGAGACGCTTCTAATCTGAATCGTCGCCTTGGGAACGATTATTATCTACTTCTGTGGGTCAAACCCCTCTCCTCCTCGCTGCCTTTAATTGGGATTGGTCCAACTCCTCGGAGAGTCGACAGCTAATTGTGGATGGACAGACTGAAAGCTGTTCAGTCCCCCCACTGCTGTGAGGTCGGAGTTTAAAGATGATAGTTTGGGTTTGAAGTGGTTGGGAAATACCAGTAGAGGCTAATACATCTTGGCTCGAGATCACAGCTAACACATTTACACCAAAATATTGCTTCATTTGAGAGAAACTGCAGTGTTTCCGACAGATTAGAAAGCAATTTGTGACGGGGGGAGGGGGGAATAAATCTAAATCTAAAGATGAATCTAGCAACAAAGTCGCTAAGTTGGCAGCACTGTTTTCATGGAGACAGACTCTGTGTGCACGGATGGGAGGGTCTGCTGTGCGTGTGTGTGTGTGTAGAGTGACAGAAAGACGGAGGAGAGCAGGGAAAGGAAATGCTGAACAAAAGCGTGTAAAAATAAGAATAACGAAACGCAATGTGTTTCGCAAGTTTCATTATGTGGCACACTGCCCCAAATTAGTCTGTGTGGGAAACACTGAACTGCCATTAATCCTGCACTCATCGTCACTGAATACAAACACCGCATATAGCAGATGGAAAGTGATGGTAATGTTAAATAATAATGTTGTGACAACGTTGTATGAATATAAAGCTAGATATTAGGGGTTCGGTGCCTTGCTCAAGAGCACCTTGGCAGTGGCCAGGAGGTAAACTGGCACCTCTCTAGCTACCAGTCCACCACCATACTATGGTCCGTACGGGGACTTGAACCAGCGACCCTCCGGTTCCCAACCCAACTCTAACTCTAATCTCTATCATGCTATTTTATATTTGACAGCTAACATTCAAACTTATGAATACACACAAGTCATCCATCGTGCCTCGAGTCATTAAGTTCCAAGTCCAAGTTGAGTCTCCAGTCATTTATCTTTTGTCAAGTCATCAAAACGGTGACTCGTGTCGGCTCGAGTCCACGTCACCAAGGTTCTGCTCCCACATCTCTGCATGCTATAGTTGCCCACGACGTTTCATTTCCTGAATTTTTGTTGGATGTCCGTCCTCTTCCTCTTTCTTTGTGTTGGCTTTGGCATTTCTGAGGACTATGGTTACCTGGTCCTCAGATCTCTGCAGGGTAAATCCAGACAGCTAGCTAGACTATCTGTCCAATCAGAGTTTTCTGAAGCACGACTAAAACAACCTTTGAACGTACAGTACACAAGTTCCTTTCCGAGACTATGTAGCAGAGGCATTGTGTCATTTTGTCCGGGGCCAAATAATGAATGGTTTAAAGAAATCAATAAACCAGAGCATGTGTCTTCTCCCGTTCCCGGAATGCTGTGTCGACTAGCCCGACCCTCCCCTGCAGCGCTGTGTAGGAAGGTCTGGCAATGCAAGACTATACCTGACCTGTTTTTTTTGTGTTTTTTTTATACATTCATTAAAACAGGTGGCGTCCCTTTTGTTCTAAAACCAGTCTGCGTATTATTTGTAATTCTTTAGCTCTCTTTTTTCTCATCCTTCACCTGTAGTCTCTTTCTGTTCCTCTGTATTCTCTCGCGGCACATTCTTCAAAAGTCTCTCGCACACAACGCTCTCCTTCTGTCTCTCTTTATTCTTCCTGTTTCCTGTCTCCTCAGTCTTACATCTTACATGCTCTCTCTCTCTCTCTCTCTCTCTCTCTCTCTCCCGCTCTCCATCAATCCAAGTGTTCAGTGTTTCTAATTAATTCACAGTTTACAGTCATATCTGAACACATACACACACAGACAGGCTGCTAATTGAATTTTTAAGCCTCTGCTGTTCATTAGCATTTTGCCTTGTAGTGTGTGTGTGTGTGTGTGAGTGAGAGAGAGAGAGAGAGAGAGAGAGAGAGTGTGTGTGTGTGTGTGTGTGTGTGTGTGTGTGTAAATGACATGCAGATTGAACTGATTCATATTTTAATGTAATACTGGGACCAGGGTGAATTATTTCCTATTGTGTGTGTGAGTGTTTAAATTGCTTGACACATGATTCAGCTCAGGTTTGGATATGGGCTCAAAATGTACACCGACCACCTGACCAATAGCCAGGCAGCTCATGTCATGGCAACGTGACTGGTTCATTGACAATGTACATTAGTAGTACATGAAGTGTGCTTCCCAGCAATGCTGTTAATCAAGAATGGCAAGAAGTGTCTGGCCAATCATCTGTCTCCAACAGAAGTGATGGTTACAACACACAATTACCACTAGGGGTGTATGTTTAAATAAAAAATCAATTGAAATGAGCGTTCAATCAAACGCAGAATCATTGATTCCGCCAGTATTTAATACTAACTCACACCGTAGCTCACTAGCTTGTAGCATGCAGCTAAAGACACAAGTTAATGTTAGCTTAGCAGTAGCCTGCAGCTTGATTATTATGGAGGAATCCCCCATGCTCCCCTGAAGCCACCAGTGTGGCAACATTTTGCCTTACCAGTGAGTGTGTTATGTTAACAAAACGACAACGGTAAAGCATATTTGCTCCAATGGGACATCATGGTTCATTCATGTACACTTTGTAAAACTAATGATGCATTCAACTGCAGATCGTTAACTCTGAGAAACTCAGTTGTTGCAAAGTACTCTTCTGCCATTTGTGGCTGTTATTGTGGCATTGCTGGCCCTTCTTTTAGAAATTAATTTGAATCGTGACCAAATCAAAGCAAGGATGATTAAAGAGCTTGTCATCAATGAACGCAACGCATTCTCATGAACGGGTCCGTATAAGGCAAAAATGTATGCATTCCAAAATGTAAGATATCCTATGAAACTAGGAGACCGCCGCCTGGTCATGTGATGTCGGCTACAGCGGCCGGCTACGAGCTCCCTGACACCGAGCAGCAGTTTGTAGATGTTTTAAGCCGCTACTAAGCTCCGTTACGCCGGCTACGGTGCTCTGCGTGGTGCTCCGGGTGGTGCTCCGCATGGTATTCTGCGTGGTGCTCTGTCCTTTCAGCAGTAGTTGGTGGTTCAGTTAACCCGAGAATAGGTGACTTTGAGTACAGGGCACTGCAAGCTGCCGTTGCTTTGGCGGACATTAAGGTTTAGGTGACAAAAAGTGAGCATTATGCAGCGATGAAAGATACATGTAGGCACCAAAATGACTAGTTAACTTTAGGAAAAAGATTTGGATTAAAACACTCCAAAATAACACGAACAAGCCTTTCCTTCTTTTGTTTTCCCATGGAAGTCCTATGATGTTCATGTTGAGCTTCATGCTATTTTTAAATAACAATTGATAATTAAATCATTAAATTAAAAGCAAATTGTTATTCGGTAGTAGTTTTGATTTTGACGTCTTTTGATAGGGGACAGTGTAGCAGGTTACGAAAACAAAATTATGGGCATTGAATGATGTGGGCACAAACTTAATTTGTCAGCATCTGTGGCTAATTGATAAGTCTGATTCATTTTTTTTCACACCATATGAATTATTTTTCCTTTGAATTAAATATAGATTTGAAATCTCTCTATACAGTATATTGTCCTACAGTGCACACAGTGTTGGTGATGGTGATGCACTTAAGCCTCTGTTGCTCTAAATGTAAATGGACTGTTCTTATAACGCACTTTTCTAGTCTTAACGACTACTCAAAACTCTTTTACATAGTGCAGGAACCATTCACACACACATTCATACACTGTGACTGAGGCTGCCGTACAAGGTGCCACCTGCTCATCACACACACACACACATTTAAACTCCAAAGGCGCAGCATCGGTGGCAATTTAGGGTTCAGTGTCTTGCCCAAGGACCACCAACCTACCGATTGGCAGGCAACCGCTCTACCACTGAGTCACAGCCGGCCTCTATGTCTTTTAATGAATTTCATAAACAATATTGATCTTAAGACACACTCCACTTACTAAATTACATTATAGGTGAATTACTTTGCTTCTATTTAATAAATGGGAACATTAAAATAAATAGAGTACGCTAAGTAATATCAAGTGTGTGTGTGTGTGTGTGTGTGTGTGTATGTGTGTGTGTGCGTGTGTGTCATAGTAAATGTCAAGGACAGTTCAAGGTGTGATTGAAACAATCTGAATAAGGGATTCTTGTCTTCTGCTCTTCTCTTCTTAGGAAACCATGTTGTTTAAAACCCAGCATGTGGACCTTGAGTTAAGACTATTTCTTTCCCAAATCATATTTTGTTGCACTATATAGCTAAGTGGAACATTTTGTTGCATTATATAGCTAAGTGGGAGCAATCTGTATAAACCCAGAAATTAAGAGGACCTACATTTGAGCCCTGTGGGACGCCATAGCTGATATGTGAGAAGGTGAAGTTTATTATTACTTTAAGAGAATGTTTGGATTTAAAATGAGGACTTGTACCTATATGGGGTACAGATCTTCTAGGGGGCCAAGCCTGGATGCCAGCCAAACTTAGACCTGCCCACAACATTTGAGGTCGGGAAGTTCGGTCTGGACCTAGTAGTGGAGCAACTATGCTCAAACAAGAGCTGTTTGGACCAATCAAATTGCCAGGGTGGGCTTCATACGATGTGCCAATAGAGAAGTCAGTTTATGAAGTCAGCTTTAAACTATATACATCAAATGATCCATAATCCATTTTATTCCTACATTACAAACAACTATATGAAATGGCAGAGTTTCGGACGGAGCCTCGCCGACCACCTGAAGCACGGTAACGTTATACGGTGGAGAGAGATAGTGAGTGACTGAAGAGAGGGAGCACCCAGTGGTGTTAGAACAAAGCATGGTAACATTATATGGTGGAGAGAGATAGAGAGTGACTGAAGAGAGGGAGCACCCAGCAGCGTTAGAACAAAGCATGGTAACATTATATGGTGGAGAGAGATAGGGAGTGACTGAAGAGAGGGAGCACCCAGCGGTGTTAGAACAAAGCCGTGAATCAGAGAAATAAAACGTGTTTTCGCCGATTCATAGATAGATGGATAGATACTTCATTCATCCCAAGAGAAATTTTAGAAATAACACTAGTATTGCAACTGTAGCAAGCATCTCACTATCACTGACGTTATCCACATTCATATACACACTAAACAAATGATATATCCAGCTAAAACCAGTCAAAAAGTCGGAAGGTAGGACCAAAGTACAAAGAGTGTTTGCTATGGAGAGAATAGACCGTCTCGTCTCATTGGTGTTGAGTTCTGTTGACAGTTGAGTTCCGTTGTAGGTCTATCCACTTTAGTGCAGAGGCATTTTCTTTCCTGGTTCAGTTGAAACACGCCCCCATAATCCCAGCCAATCTGAATATGACGATATCAGGCTACAATAGGGGCGTTAATCTCAATGGTATCACAATTCAATTATGATTATCTTGTCAACAATTCAATTAAATATCCCCTTGCTTCACCTCCTCAATGTTATTATTCATTGGTTCACATGATTTTATCAACAAATTCAAGCAGTCCGAAATACAGTAATTGAACTCAGAATCAGAAAACAGAATCATTCATGTCTGCATCGCAATGAAACACCACTAGAATAGTTACAACAGGTCTAGAATACAATATAGAGCTTTCACTTACCAGCCACAGTGACCCTGGCGGCCCGGCTAACAATGCTCCCCAGTCCATCCAGCGTGGCGATGCACTGGTATTCGCCCTCATCAGGTCGGTGGTGCCGCGAGTGGACAACGTTCTGCACCTGCAGCGAACCGTTAGCCAGCTGCCGTCGCCGCTCATCCACCACCGCACTCAGCAGCACGCCGTCCTTACGCCATGTGATGATGGGAGGCCCTGCCAATGCATCGGACTGTGCCTGGCAGTCGAGCTGCAGCACGCCCCCTCGCACCGTCACTGTGTCCTGAGGCTCCTGGGTGAAAGTGAAGTCCACAAAACCTCCAAGAGTAGAGGAGGAGAAGGAGGAGGAGGCAGAAGATGACGAAGTGTCCGAGGCTGTAGGAGAGGAAATGAGGAGACTTTAGATGGAAGCAGAGCATAATTAAAAATAATTCATTACATTGACATAGCACTTTATCATAGACGCTCAAAGTTTTTCGGGGGGGGAAGGACTACTCTCTAACACCACAAATGTGCAGCACCCACATGGGTGAAGCAACACCATACGCTCACCACACATCAGCTTGATAGAGAGGGAGGGGAATTTTTTGTGTTGGGAAAAACCGGAGTACCCCAAGAAAACCCACGCAGACACGGGGAAACCATGGGGAGACCATGGGGGGGACCATGGGGAGACCATGCAAACTCCACACAGAAAGGCTTAAACCCAGTACCTTCTTGCAGTGAGGCCACAGTGCTAACCATTGCGCCTCCGTGCTGCTCACCGATAGGAAAGTTATTTATTCATGCAACACAGAGGTGGAAACAAAACACAGCCTTCCTAACTGGGATGACGTACAGTCCTGTGGGGGCTGTGTCATATTCAATATAAGACCCAATAAATTAAAAACTAAATAAATAAATCATTCTTTAGGTAAAGAAACATAACGCAAGATCAAAATCCATCATCACTACTGGGCAAAACGTGCATCTGCCATGGGTCCCAAGGCCTGCAGTGGGACCAAGGCCTGCAGTGGGACCAAGACCTGCATGGGAACTAAAGGGCCCCGTCACTCTAAATGTAAATATGGGTCGTATTTGCTGTTTGAACAACTTATGTGGCCATTTTATTGGGCAAGGACTCCATCTTTTCCAACATGAATGACAACATTTCACAACACTGAGTCAGCCCTAACAATCATTCAATTTGTTCATGGGGTCTAATCAACGACCATTACTGCCTGGCTCCTGCTGACAAACCTATAACCCATAATGTCTCCTTTTGCACAGTTTCATGTCAAAGCTGCTTTTTTTCCCCCAGCTGCAGCATGTGAAGAAAGACAAGAAGTGTTTTTTATCTACTTATTAATTATTCATGTTTTTGGCTGATGTATTCATTCATATTTGTAATTAGTTTTGTCAGATGTGGCAAAAAACATGAGTGACTTTACCCTTCGAGCTGCAGTGCTTTGCTCTGCAGGATATCGTCATCGCCACCAAAGCCACATCAACCTGTTGTATTCTTTGTTTTTATGTTGTTTTTTTTAACATTTGGTTTAAAATCGTGACAGTCTCCGGCGGCGGCAGCGTCTCCTCCCGCCTTTGATGCTGACACTACTAAATAATCTTTCATCCTGATCAGAGAGGCAGTTTGTTCGGTCGAAGCCTCGTTCAGCGTCTGTGTGTTTCTTGGAAAGTCTGAACAGAGGCCCGGAACAAACTGAAGCCTCGTCACAACGTCACAAAGTCGACTTTGAAGCACAGCAGATGTTGCCTTTTTCTTTTTTCTATTTTACGGACATTCCTTTTAAACAGCTTCAGTTTATTCTGCAGGAAAACTCCGATCAGACAAACATCGGGGATAAAAAAAGACTTCTCTCTCTGGATCTGTTCCCAACTGGGACGAAGGGATAATTCATGATAGATTTTTTCTTTTTTTTTTTCTTTCAGCGTAGGTTTTTTTTTCTTACTCAAATAACAGGACAGAACACACTGATTATATGAGAAACGGTACCGTCAAGCACAAGGCTGTAGGCATCAGTTTAGATGTACTGAGCTCATGAGTCACAGTCCTCGTGACAACTCCCTCTGCTCTAAAGTTCTCTAGCTCTTTTTAGGAATTTGGTGTTTTTTGCCCCCAACGTCTCCTTCCAGGCAACGCGGCAGTGGTTATTTTTAGGGTTAGCTGCCTGGAAGGCGACGTTGGGGGGCAAAAAACACCAAAAACCTTAAACATCCTAAAAAGAGCTAGAGAACTTTAAAGCAAAGGGAGTTGTCAGTAGGACAGTGACGTTGGAGGCAAAAAACACCACTGAGTGATTTTTAAGGCCGATATCGATGTAAATATTTGGTGATTTAAAAATCCAATATTACAATTTATCGGCGATATACTGTATATTTAAAAAAAATTCCAGAAACACGCAACAAAAAAGCAGATTTCCCTAACATTAGTTATTTGTAGTTATTTATAATTCCTACCTAAAATAATGATAATGCAGTTTAAAAATTAACTTATTTGTTTTATTGTGGAGGCATGATGCTACGATTCACCATGGTAACAACCACAAACAAGCTGGTTGGTGGAAATACTCACGCGCACATACAGAAATATATTTATCAATCTATCTATCTATCTACAATGATGCTCATAAATTTATGAAGCCATGCTAAAGTTGACTAGAAAGAGGAATAAAAAAACATCTTTTGGAAATTGATCTTAATGCCTTAATCAAAAGAAATTAGGAAAAATCTAACCTTTAAGAACACCAATTTTCTTTGTGAATGAATAATGTGTCGTAAATAAATAAGTATACACTATGTGAAATTCCCATAGAGGCAGGCAGATGTTTATTACTAAAGGCCAGATATTTCATGGATCCAGGATACCACCACCCCCACACACACACACACACACACACACACACACACACACACACCATACCTGGAGATTGGCATGGGCTATTTGCAAATCAAACCAGCTATTAGGATAACTGAAATAAATATTGCTGCTGGAGTCAGTGCGTAAGTTCCAATATAGTGTATTAATATCATGTTTAATTGTAAGTAAAGTATAATATTACTGATGAAATGGTATTGAACCTATAATCTATTACATTTAGGTGCACTCCTGTGTGTGGAAAAGTCCTAGGTCTACCGATCCCATACTGAGGCTGCAGCACCAACATTAACAGAATTATAATTCATAATCTTTTATATCAAAGGGATTACATCATTCACCTGCAATACCGTGGAACTCCTTTTTAATGTCTCTCACTGGTATGTGTCCAGGGAACTCTACAAAAACATTTAAAACACATTACAGAGTGAGTCACACTCCATATAGTGGCTTTACTAATATGCTCTGTATGAATAATTTTGTAAAGAAAACAGCCGTTTGTGGATAAAAAAAGAAAAAGGGACAAAGAATGTGCTGGGATGTAGAGCATAGTGATATGAGGACGGATAAGGTTATGTAGGCTACATATCTGATAGACGTTGTAGTTATCTGGAAATGAAAATGCATCTATAGCCAGGGCCTCAATATCATCTCCCGATGTGTGTTTAACAGCGTGTGCCAAGTAATAAAGCTTCTTCATTAACGGGATTGTCGACAAAAGGACATGCCATGTTTTGAGAAAAACAACGTTTTATAGTCAGCCTAACACAGGAACCAACCCTGTTCTGACAAACGTGCCAGTAAACTCTCTAGATACACTACAGCATTCTTGTAATTTTCTCAATAGTTAATCACATATGTGCTGGTGGAAGTATTTACTCTCTGCTGGCTGCAGGCTGTTTATTGTAAGTGTGTGTGTGTGTGTGTGTGTGTGTGTGTGTGTGTGTGTGTGTGTGTTTGTTTGTGTGTGCACTTGTTGCAACCCAAGAGGAACTCTCCCCTAACAACAATTCAAATTGGCTCTTATACAGTTAGACTGATTTCATTTTCTTTGTGCATAACAGAATATTACAATAATACACTACCTGGCAAAAGTTCGGGGTCACTTACAAATTTCCATTCCACTCCATTATAAACAGAATACCACCTAATCTGAGTGTGTGTGTGTGTGTGTGTGTGTGTGTGTGTGTGTGTGTGTGTGTGTGGGGGTGATCTTTGATGCAATATCTGCATTGCCCATTATCAGCAACCATTCATCCAATGTTCCAAAGGCTCATTCTGTTTATAATCTGATATCATTTTAAAAAATAACTAGAAAAACATTGGAGAACCCTTTTGCAACTATGCAAGCACATAATGTAATCTGAAAACTGCTGCCCTGGTTAAAAAAACAATGATCCCAGCTGGTAGTCTGTCTATTATTTATTTATTTATTATCTGCTCTAGCTCTAACGTCTTAGACACAGATATGGAGATAAGAGTCCACAATAATGTGATAAAGAGACACTGAACTACCACAAAGGGACACAAGCCGACTACAAAGAGACGTCCAATGACCACAGAGACCCAAAGGAAACACAAATGACCAAAAAGAGACACAACATGACTACAAAGAGACATAAATGTATGGGGGCAATGGCTTTTTTTTTTTAAGATAAGATAAATTGTGAGTGCCACAACTGCAGGTGCATTAAAGATACTAAACAAGATACACAATAAATAGCTAAAAACAAGAATAATTGAAGACAAATATTTCACATGATGTATGATTATTGTGATATGATTGCGGTATGATAAAGGCATGTTATTGGTTTGGATGTGTGTTACGTGTTCTGATGGCACATGGACAGACATCGGTTTGTTCTGGATTTCATGCTCCTGTATAGAGCTGCACAATGGATCGCAATTGTATCAAAATCACAATATAATAATATTTTTTAATGGCTAAATCTGTGTCAAACCCTTCTGAATGAAGTATTGTGTTGCTGCAGAGACGTCCCGACCTACAAATCCTATCCTACAGGACAAAGGACAAAAAAAGAAGATGGTCATTGACAATTTTATTAATGGAAACTAGAGCCGGGCCGATATATCGGCATTTCCCGATCTATTGGTATCTGCATTTATAATGGAAGATAAAAAAATGACATTTATTATAAATGATTCTGATAAATGAATATCTAAAAAATGTTATGAGTGTTGGCGTTGCATAGTCTGTCCACCAGAGGACGCTCTACAACGTCCCTGTTAGTGTTGGCGTTGCATAGTCTGTCCACCAGAGGACGCTCTACAACGTCCCTGTTAGTGTTGGCGTTGCATAGTCTGTCCACCAGAGGACGCTCTACAACGTCCCTGTTAGTGTTGGCGTTGCATAGTCTGTCCACTAGAGGACGCTCTACAACGTCCCTGTTAGTGTTGGCGTTGCATAGTCTGTCCACTAGAGGACGCTCTACAACGTCCCTGTTAGTGTTGGCGTTGCATAGTCTGTCCACCAGAGGACGCTCTACAACGTCCCTGTTAGTGATGGCGTTGCATAGTCTGTCCACCAGAGGACGCTCTACAACGTCCCTGTTAGTGTTGGCGTTGCATAGTCTGTCCACCAGAGGACGCTCTACAACGTCCCTGTTAGTGTTGGCGTTGCATAGTCTGTCCACCACAGGACGCTCTACAACGTCCCTGTTAGTGTTGGCGTTGCATAGTCTGTCCACCAGAGGACGTCCCTGTTGGCAACACAGATTTTTGTTCAAAGGACTTTAAGTTTCATACCTTAAGTTTGTATTTTTATACATTTTATTTCTCAGAACTTATTGTTATTATTATATTTTGATGTTCCTCTGTTCTGTGGTGACAATGAAATAAATAAATTATATTATTTTAGTGAGAACTCATAAATAACTACAAATAACTTTTTTTTTTAATACTGTATATATCAGCTGATATATCGGAATATCGGATTTTTAAATAACCACTTTTTTTTTAATCGTGTCGGCCTTAAAAATCCTTTATCGGACGGGCTCTAATTGAAACACACACACATTTTCTTGAGGAAGGACGCCTAACACCCCCTTCCCCCCCACCAAATACGGCCCGCTTAGTCTTCCACAAAGCGAGAGAAAACACTGATTTATTACAGAGATCTTAGAAGGCCGTGCATGTCTCTGCATGTTTAACCTTGTGCTGCTGCAGCCTTTCCATTAAGCTCCCCCTCGTGTTCCAGACGTGTTTCAGGTCTTTACATGAAAGTAAAAGTCATTTGGCCCACATGTACCCATCATTTTGAACCCGGATGGCATCCTTTTCACCCAAATTTCTTTTGTTTCCTCATCTCTTCCTTACTTGTTTCATTCCGTCCAGCTTTCTCCCCTTCCTTCCTCTCATTTCTTCCCCTCTCTTTCTTTTCCTTCACGGTTTCCTTATTATTGATTCTCCTTCAGCAGTCCCCCTTCTCTCTCTCTCTCTCTCTATCAGTAAATCACCATCTTGACAGCTCTATCTGTACTCACTCCCACCAGTTACACACACACACACACACACACACACACACACACACACACACACACACACACACACACACACACACACTCTCCATCACACACACACACACACACACACACACACTCTCCATCAATGTGTCCTTGTCCTCGTTGTCCTGCAGTTTGATGCTATCGCTCTCGGTCTGCTCTCCCTCCTTCTTTACTCTCTTCTTTGCTCTTTTCACTGCCTTTTGTTCATTTTTTTTTTTTTCCATTTCATCTGTAACATAAAGCTGGTCCACATTTCCATTTACCGTTCCATTGTTTCAGAATCATTTCCTAATGACTTCTATCAAATTTCTGGGAAAGGACGGTTTATTCCTTTACCGGTTTTTGGGGAAATAATAATAAAATATATAAAATAATAACTAATGTATATCAACAAGGTTTCATCCATCCAGAACTAGGAGCGTCTGCCGGACGTCCCTCACCTTCTGCTTTCTTTGAGTTGGCATTCTAAACTCAGGTCAATTTGGGAAACATCCTCCGAGCTAGAACCGACAAGCACATTATATCTCAAGTCATAGTCAAATTCTTATCACACACTCCCAACGTGCACATGTTCCACCAAAACAAGTTCCTCCCCGAGGCTATTTTCCAGAGGCACCATGGCTCCATCCTAAGACCCAGAGATCTTCAACAGGGGGCCCTGATCCCCTAACACAGGGGTCGTCAACGTTTTCTTAAAGTGAGCCGTTTATTTCAGTGTTCTTTTAACTACCCAAAATAACATGATTGATTCCACACAACGCTCTTTGGCAAATCTCTACTTTCATTCATTTTGGGGGGTCTTATTAAATTTTATAGGATTTGGAGAAAATAACTGAAGTGGTTTTGAAATAGTATTGAGTAAAAGTTGACATATTCCAGTCTGTGATTTTCCATCAACATCCATTCCTTTAATTTTAGTCTAAATAATTCCTAATTTCTACTTTTCTAACTTAAACATTAGGTATAATTTCCTATAAATGAGGTTTATTGACCATAAATTGCAAAAACTAAAGTTAATATCTTAGTGTCACGTAGTGTTAAACGTCAAACAAAGTGACAAACATTGAAAAGAGTGTTGAAAAAAGGGACAAAAACATGACAAAAGTTAAAAACATTGATTACAAAGCGTCAACTAAAGTGTTGATTTTCAATTTTGACGGGAAGACAACACGAGGGTTAAGCCAAGGACCCCTTAACTAAGAGAGAGAGAGAGAGAGAGAGAGAGAGAGAGAGAGAGAGAGAGAGAGAGAGAGAGACGGAGCAGGGACCCCCCCACTACATGTTGTGTGTATGTATAATTAGGTTGCATAATAAGCTAGGCCTACATCAACATGTGGGCAGCCTTTAGACATACCTTTGTACTGCATAGAATACTAAGATATTAAAATATTTGTTGGCATGTTTTGGTGACTCATATTGTTAGGATAAACACATGTAAGCCTATCTTTTTTTTTTTCCTCTCACAAATAGGCTGATTTATATTTGCTAATAATATGTTGGATTCATGTTATGACATAATTTGACACAGGGTTTTTAAGCAGGGGAGCAGACTGTGTCCCGGGAGAAGTTAAGGGGAAAAACCCAAGACTTTCACCCAGGAAATGGGAGATCTACTTAAAGGGATCGGGATGGCCGGTGTTTTAACCCAAACCTCAATCTTTGCTGTAATTTAACTAGTCGATCTGGTGCCTAGTCTTAACTGTCGGTCACCTTCTGTCTAAACTCAACTGTACCGGCCTCTGAAAGGACACCTGGCGATATGGAGAAAATAAAAACATCATGACAGTTGTGACCAAATACACTGGTTTTGCAGTGATATTGTAGGGTTGAATGTTGGTTCTTTCACAAAATATTACACTAAGCAACTAAAAGCAAATAATAGAACAGCTAGAACAGTCTGGTAAGAAATGACAGTACATCCCTTTACTGTAATGCAGCCTTTGAAACCAGGGAAAGACGGCACCCACGCCATATCACAATATCCAAAATCTAACATGAAATCTAGCCTCATACATCAACAGACCATCAATATATTGCCCAGCCCCACCCCACGTTACTCTGTAACCATCATTTCATAAGCTAGCATACCAATTAGGGCTATTGGAACGAATTCTGAAAGTCGAATATATTTAGTAAAGTAAAACAAACAACACTATTCAATTGCTGAAATTACTATTCAAATGTGATTTTTTGTAATCGATGGGTCAGCTAAAGTTAGCAAATCTCCCTCTTCTCATGTCACGTCTGATGAACAACAAGTTACAGGAGTGAGAAACACAAGACATAGTGAGCTAACGTTACGTACCGAGTAACGTTAGTACAGGGGGGAGTAACAGAATGCGGCTGGAACTCGGAAGAAGGATGGCAAATACTTTTCACATGACTTTAAAATCAACATTTACCGAGCCAAAACGCTTATGTTATCATTGGTTAGCTCGATCTAGTTTCCTAACTGTGTCGCGAGTTATAGGAGCTTAGCTAGGAGCTTCATGGAGTTAATGTTTGCTGCCCTACAGCTGTCAGTTAGCATCATACATTACCTTCTAACAGCTGTGTTCTCAGTAACGTGACAATCTGCCAGAAACAAGTTGCTTATAAATCACTAAAATAGTAGCGACAGCACAGTTTGGCCTAGTTATCAATGCCGTTAGCATCGTGGCTAACACTTGTTACATAGTTTACGACTGCTGTGCTTTGTAACATGATGTCATTGTGCATTAGTTTTGGTACGATATCATAAGAAGCTATTCATGAGTAGGGTTGGCCATCATTTTGATTTTAACAATTCTGATTCCAATTCTGATTCTTCCTTTCGATTCTGGTTCTTATTGATTCTCGTTTGCCCATTCTTTGAGGGGTGGAGTTCAAATGGGTCACATGCTTATTTCACAGATAAGGGGAGCATTTGATTTTGATTCAGTGGCGATTGGCAGTTTTACCTGGCTTTCCTCAACATGAAATAAAGCCACACTTTAGGGCACTGCTTACTGTTCTCCGTGGCTGCAACAAATGCCTGGAAGTACGGCGCCGCCACGGACACCAAAGCTTGCGCGTGTTAAGTTTGGAACCAATGACCAGATTCAAAATCTAATTTTCCAAATGATTCCAAGTTGGAACCGGTTCTCAATGCCCAATCCTATTCATGAGAATGTGTTGCTCTGGCAGACTGCCAGTCAGATACATGGTCGGGTGAGGAGGGGCGTCGGACTGGGAGGGGGAAAAGGGGACTGAGTACCCAGAATGAATAGCTGTGAATGACGAGAGTGGCCCATAGAAAATGCCTTTCTACAGGGCCCAAACTTTTGTGCTACGGCCCTGCAGGTGAGTGGACCCTAACCCGGGCTGAGAAACTCCGAAACTCACTTTTAAAATAGAGGTAGAAGGAGCAATCCAGGAGTGTAACTCATAAGATGACAGTCTGTGACAGTGAGGTGGACACCAGCCAAGACCGGCTGAACACACACACACACACACACACACACACACACACACACACACACACACACACACACAGTGGCTGACACTGCAGGTAAGTGTCTAAAAAGCAGACTGAATTAAGACTCTGGACGGCGTCCAGAAACTGTGAGTGGTTAAACTCTGCCAGCTGCTGCCTGGCTGCAGAAAATCGCCCTGACTGAAAGGAGGAAACAGGTATGAAAAGGAAAAGGAACTTAAACCCCCCACCCAATCTGTCACAGAGACACTATGGAAGCAACCAGACAACAAAATAATATAGGAAATTAACCACTGAAATGCTACCAAACAATCAATGATCAAACACCCTCCTGAATTCATTGATGCATTCCCGGGACCATGAGTCCAATTAGCTGCAATTAGCTCAGTCGTTGCTCTTTCAAGACAAGGAAGATGTAGTGTTGTGTAATGTTCTTTTTTAAGCGATCTCTGGCACAAGAAAGACTTTTTTTTGGGGCTTCTTGACGCTCTTGGTCGGGTACTTCTTTATTTATTAGCGGGCTGCAAACCAACTTTTAAGGTGTATGCCGGCACTGGGCCGGGATGGATTTAGAGTCCATTAACAAAATGTACGTTTGACTTATGCGGCACATGAACGGTAAAGTTAGGTTAAGGAAAAGATGGTGGGTGGGGTTACAAAATGTATGTTTTCAGTCTTCCCTTTCACTCGCTACCGATGTGGCTGTTAATACTACATCCTCTTACAGTGTTTTCCTCTAACTTTATTAAAGGCTTAGGTAGACATATTTGGTGGGGGACTCAGGGTTTGTCACCCAACAAAATGGGTTTTCAATTTAAAACAAAAGAAGCAGTGTGACATCATTTTGGAGCATTTTTATCACCATATCTGTGTCTAAAATGTTGGAAAAAAGCTTGAAGTCAAAGAAGTCCACTGGGGACCGACTACAGTAGTTAGACCAGAGGAAAGTCTTTCAGTTATTTTGGTGCTCACATCCATTTTTTTTCAGCTAAGGTGCTGCCCAAAACGGCTCGGACAGAAAGAGAAAAACCCTGCAGCGCCCGCGGTCAAACTGCTGCTATGCCAGCGTCTTACACACACACACACACACACACATACACACACACACATAGTATCAATATGAGTATTCTTTCAGACTGTAGGCTATGGGGTTGCACAATCGTTTTGTTAATCGTCTTCACAATATCGACTGCGTCAATATATATAAAGGCTGCTAAATATTGCGAAAGACACTCAGATTTTTGTTGCTGATGTTAATCCAATGAAAATACTAGTAGAAAACTGCACTTTAAAATGAAACTGTCGTTCTATTTTTTACTGTGGCCTTTTATATTCTACTCTACGTTCAATATGAATGTTGGAAATTATTTTTTTTTTGGTTTTGTTTTAAATTCAACAAGACATTTGTATTTGTGATTTTTAGCCGAATACTGAAAGTAGCAGAAATGCAGCACTGAGTACACTTTAACCCATTTTTTTTGCCCATATTCTGCTAATTTTCAGGTTCATGATTGTATTTTGAGGTTGTACCAGAATAGGTTTCCATGGTTTTATTTTCTAAAAACACCATATTTTTGTTGTACTGCACATTGCTGCAGATCCTGTTTTCACCCTGTGTGTTTAGGTCTCTGCTTTAGCTGCAGAGTGAGACATCTCACTTCTATACTATCTTTGCTGGGAGTCGCACATGCTCAGTAGCTCGGTAAGATCCCATCAGCTAGATAACTCTTTCTCCAGCTTTGGTCAGTACAAGGCAGGATTAGCTGGGAGACTTCTTCTAGACGAGGGCCACTTGTGGAATACCTGCAGAACAGGGACAGGAGGTAGTTCTTTTGGAGATTATGGTCAACTAGTGGCTGTTGTAGCAGTGTTTAATCATTGAGAATGAGCTAGCATGCTAACGTTAGCCAACTAGTCTCTGCAGTGACGTAGAAAGCCGTGCAGATTTTGCTGCAGCTCACCTGGAGACTGAAGGCAGAGGACGTTCAGAAACCGGATCTCACTCAAAACACCATGAATTGTTGTTTTTTCCAAGTTTGTATGTGTGTGGAAGCACCAGAGACACAAAATAACCCCCCAAATCCCAGATTTTTTCATAATATGGGCATTTTAACGTCTGTTTATTTATCCTAGTAGTATCGTTATCGGGATATTCAACGTTATTGCATATCGCGTGTTTTCATATCATGCAGGCCTAGACTAGGCCATACCGTGTGCTGTAATAACCTGTTTTACTACATATTTGGAGATTTTGTTGTTGTTGCACATTTACAAATATGATTACGCACACGCTTAGATACTGAATACACAGTCACAGATCTTAGTACACGTTGAGATGATTCTTTGACACATTTCCAAATCTGAACACGTACACATTCCACACTCATACGCATGCTCCTATTCCTGTCTGATTATTTCAGCCGTAACAGTATCTCAATTGGTTTTCCAGAAAATGTGCAAGCCTTTATCATGATTTACACTGATATAAAATGGCATGTACCGGGATAAGAGGATTTTATCATCACCCACGACTATTTTCCAAACACTTTCCAGGTCACTCCTGCTAGATTTCCTCATGGATTGGATTTGCTTTTCGGGTCCAAAATTCTCGACATGGCATACACCTGTAGAAGTGTTCCTTCCTGTTATTGTGTCCAAGCCCACTCTGAGTTTAGCCACAACCCCGCTGTCAGACATATTACTAACCAGCCGGCATATTACACACACAAGCACACACACACACAGACACACAGACACACATGCTCACACGATCACACTCGGAGTAATTAGCAAAAAACACAGCAGGCTGAATGAGACTGCTAATTAAGAGCAATTGATGTTAATACCAGGGTGTGTGTGCACGCGTGTGCGTCACTGAGCAGTACATTCAGGTAGAAGAAAAGTGACGACTTTTTTACTGAGAAAGCGCGTGGCAGGACGTTGGGTAACAGAGACGTGATGCAACAAAATAGATTAGATTTAGATTTATCGTCCCAAAAGAGATGTTAGTTTCAACAGTCAGTTACACATAGCATCTCAAACACACACACACACACACACACACACACACACACACACACACACACACACACACACAGAGTTTATAACTGACCCATCTGCAGTGAGATCAGACACCAGCTGGACGTGTGTGTGTGTGTTTATCCGTGTGTGTGTGTGTGTGTGTGTGTGTGTTTAGCATTAAGCCTTCATTAAAAAGTCTCACCTGTCATCTACCCTCTGTGTCTCGTTGAACTATAACTCTAATAATCCCTTTGACAATCTCACAGCTGAGCTCTTTTTCACAGAAAGACAGACACACACGCACACGCACACACACACACACACACATCCAACCAATCATCAGTGACTGATGTATTCTTCCATCCTTCACGGACCATTTCCGTGTTGCTAAAGCTTGGTCTGTGGAATAGAAATGTAATCCAGCCATTAGCTTTGAATTGGTTTGATTTGAATTTGAACTGAGGAAACTGAGCACAACAGCAGGCTTATACGATATTATATTATTATTATTATTATAGCTATGTCACATTAGTATACAGAGCCCCATTCTGACTTGTTGTTGGCTGTTGTTAAAACCAAGTTAGCACAGGCCCTATGTCCCATCAGTCATCTTTGCCAAGGTGTATGGCCTATCAGTAGCCTTTACAAATGTTGTCTGACAATCCCAAGAATTTCAGGAAGGACGCAGCAAGTAGATAAATATATCAAGAGAATGTGAAAAAGAATTTTTGGGAGCTGGGATTTCAAATGCATTCTTACAGATTTTGTGTACTGGCTTTATCTGTATGATGCTATGTGTAACTGGCTGTGGAAACGACGACAATGAATCTAAATCTAATCTTGTTTCAATTCTATTTTGTTGCATCACATCTGTTACACAACTTCCTAGAATGCACTTTCTCAATAAAAAAAGTCATCACTTCTCTTCTACCTGAATGTACTGTTCAGTGACGCATGCACACACACACACACACACACACACACACACTTCACTCACTTCACTCACTCTGATATTAACACCAATTGGTCTTAATTAGCAATCTTACTCAGCCTGATGTGTTTTTTGCTAATTACGCCGTGTGTGTGTGTGTCATTTGTAGCCTGTTTGTGTTTTACAATTTTACAATTACAATATTGAAAACAGATGTTGATTGCTTTGGAACAATGATAAAGATCTTTTACATTTCTCATTTCTACAGCTCCATGGGGGGAGGTGTGGGGGTACACTTGACAGCACTCATGACTGTAAATCATTCTGAGGTTAAATACATCCTGAGGTTACAGAAATAACAAACAAAAACATAATTTTACTTCTACCACATTTATAGATTTTCAATAACTTCATACAGTTAGTATGTGTTTTTTTTTAATTATTAGTATTGTTGTAGATATTGTGATTAGCTTGGTTTGAAAATTTTGATAAATGTCTTCTATTTTTCATTTCTGTAACTGTACGTCATGTTCGGCACGCCGTATTATTGTTAAAACAGTTTGTGAGGAGTAAAAGGTGGAAGATATGAAGAGAGGTGCACAGAGAATGGAACGCGGAACAAAAGGATAAATGAAGACTGATGGAAAGGAAGAAAAAGGGATTAGTTTCTTACACACACACACACACACACGCACACACAGAGGTGTATGTGTGTTTTCCATTTGGGCCTTGTCAAAACGCATCAAGAGACAACAGCGACACACCATCCCATGAGACAAATATGATCATATCCAGTGTGTTTGAGTGTGTGTGCAGGTTAAAACCCCAATGAGCGTTCGGTCTGCACGTTGTTAACGGAGACCTTTACTGCTGTCAGACACAATTACCAACCGGTCATCAGCAGGCCAATTATACAGACGCACAATCAGTGAATGACAATAACAAGGTGGCTTACTGTCAAAGAGGCGAGGAGGGAGTACCTTAGCAGTCACACACACACACACACACACACACACACACACACACACACATATTCCTGAGTGACATTTTTGTAGCTTTATGTCAACAAAAGGAATAGCTGTCATACACTATCACTGAAACACACACACACACACACACACACACACACACACACACACACACACACACACACACACACACACACACACACACACACACAGTGTAGTGATACTGCAGGTCCCCATTTTGTCCATTCCCACTGCACTGGCACTTTAAATATTAACAGATCAGATGAATTATTAACGCTTTCATGGATTCATGATACTTTGAGGTCATCACTTTTTGTAGGAAATTAAAATGTACAATATGTCTTGCCTTAATGCTGGTCTAATTCGTTTAAAGTGATTAGATGTAACCTGAGCATTAAAAAATATACGGTGGCCCACATCAGAATAAAAAAAAGAAGACAAATAAACGAAAAATAAATGCACAGAACTGAGTGAGTTGAGCCGCTGTTGTGAACACAGGTTAGGGTTAGCCAGGTTGAATAGCGCTTGAAGCTAACCAGCAAGCTTCTGCCTGAAGCTTGCTAAAATCGGATCTAAAATTGCCTCTGACGGTAGCTTTTACTCTTTTTCTTTTTAACGGTTTTGGAGCGGACCGTCTGCTGTCAGTTGTCCTGTGACAAACCGTGTCTGAACAACAACTTCATCAACATCTGTGTGAAGTTCCAGCCGTTATCTGAGCCGAGCGACTGTGCCAAGGCCGATAATCATCCATAATCAATACAAGCCGGCCTATTCCGCAGGGCGTAATGTGATCACAGACAGAGTCACAATATTCCGAGACAGATTCGGTGGGCTCACAGCGAGATAATATCAGGGAGAAAATCTGCAGTGTGATGCGAAAACGATGTCGGAGCAATTCTATTGGTCTTTGATCACAGATTTGCTTCCTGAAAAGCCCGAGAGTTGAGGAAAAAACAGCGGCTAAAAGCTGCAGGATGAAAGGAAAGATCAGGATGAAAAGAAATATAAGTGTGGGAGGGAGGGAGGGAGGGAGGGAGGGAGGGATGACGCTCTGGGCTTTTATTTGAAGGCCACTAATTCCCCTCTTTCTTTCTCGGTCTTGAGTGTTCCTTTCATCTTCTCTCCTCTTCCATCATCTTCCTTTTTTGGGTTTTTGTTTACAACATTTTTTTTGCTCATCCTTTACTTTTTTTTTAGGGTCAAACAGCAATTATTAAATACATATATTCAGACACCTTCAATATTTACATGTGTAGGTTATGTGATGTCACAATCTAATGCTAAAACTTTGATTCACTTTCATTTTTCCCTCATCAACTCGCGATAACGTTGAACTTGGATTTCAGAAATGTTAACCAATGTGTCAAAATTTCAAATGAAAAACTTTTGACCCTTTTGTGTTGTTCCCCCGATGTTTGTGTCACTTTTTCGAAATATTTGTTGACTTTTTCTGAACCATTTTAAAATTTGTGTGGGTTGTCTCCCCAAATTTTTTAAGTTTCTTTTTTTTTTTTTTTACAATTGTTACATTTTTTTTTTTACATTTTAGTCACTTTTATTGACATTTGTATTTTTTTGGGCATTTTTCTTACATTTGTCACACAATTCTTTTATTAATTTTTTTTCTTTCTCCAAATGCTATAAAATTGCCAAAAAAACACCCAAATACCCAAAAAAAAGTAGGGACTTGTAGTGAACTGATTATTTATTTAACTTGTGAGGAACCATCCACATTACTTTTTTGGACAATTTGTTTGAAAGAAACACAAATTTCTCCTATAGAAACCTTTTGAAAAAGGGGTCAAATTTACCCAAAGACAACAGGAGGGTTAAATAATGTGCAAATGTGCGCCATTTTCTCTTCACATTTATCATGATTATATCAATGAGCTTATAGTGATTTGTGTTTCATTAACTCAAACCAACGGTGTGTTTCTAGGGCCTGTTCTCTAAAAACCGGAACACAAAGTGGGCTCTCACAGACCGTTTTGTGCAAATACTGACGCCGTGTCACGGCCGGGGCGTCTGATGCCGATGAAGAAGACACTGAATGCTCTGATTTCAACACACACGGAGGGCTCAGGACATCATTACTTCACTGTAAATATTTGTTTTGCTATTACGATGTTCTACCAGAGGTACCTATTTGTGGAGCAACTCGACTGATTTGAAGAAATTTCAATTATGATTTGAATCAAAGGACCATCAGCTGTAACACCTCAATGCTGCAGTCATGTAAGAGTGCATGAAAATTAGTTAGCAAGCGGGCACAGAAGTTAATACGGGGAGCTAAGAGTAATTCATTAATTAGGGCTGTCAAACGAGTCATTTCTTCTTCATCGTGATTAAACGTCTATAGTTAATCACGATTAATCGCATGTTTTATCACATGATTAAAATTCATCATATTATTTTGCTTTTCAGAACTGTTTCTCAAGGTCCCATAACACGGTGGTCTTGGATGCTTTTATATAGACCTTAGTGGTCCCCTAATACTGTATCTGAAGTGTCATTTATATAGACCTTAGTGGTCCCCTAATACTGTATCTGAAGTCTCTTTTATATAGACCTTAGTGGTCCCCTAATACTGTATCTGAAGTCTCTTTTATATAGACCTTAGTGGTCCCCTAATACTGTATCTGAAGTCTCCTTTATATAGACCTTAGTGGTCCCCTAATACTGTATCTGAAGTCTCTTTTATATAGACCTTAGTGGTCCCCTAATACTGTATCTGAAGTCTCCTTTATATAGACCTTAGTGGTCCCCTAATACTGTATCTGAAGTCTATTTTATATAGACCTTAGTGGTCCACTAATACTGTATCTGAAGTCTCTTTTATATAGACCTTAGTGGTCCCCTAATACTGTATTTGAAGTCTCTTTTATATAGACCTTAGTGGTCCCCTAATACTGTATCTGAAGTCTCTTTTATATAGACCTTAGTGGTCCCCTAATACTGTATCTGAAGTCTCTTTTATATAGACCTTAGTGGTCCCCTAATACTGTATCTGAAGTCTCTTTTATATAGACCTTAGTGGTCCCCTAATACTGTATCTGAAGTCTCTTTTATATAGACCTTAGTGGTCCCCTAATACTGTATCTGAAGTCTCTTTTATATAGGCCTTATTGGTCCCCTAAGATGGAGGCTGGGGGTGTGGCCGTGACCAACTGCCACTTTGCTCATTTGCTCGAAAGCCATGATGTCTCTCTCTCATGGGGGAATTCTCTGGTTGGGCAAAGCAGAGAAAAGGGAGGTAACCTTGCCCCTTATGACCTCATAAGGAGCAAGATTCCAGATCGGCCCATCTGAGCTTTCATTTTCTCAAAGGCAGAGCAGGATACCCAGGGCTCGGTTTACACCTATCACCATTTCTAGCCACTGGGGGGCCATAGGCAGGCTGGGGGAACTCATATTAATGTTAAAAACCTCATAAAGAGATATTTTCATGGCATGGGACCTTTATGTACATATTAACAATGGAAAGCAGTTCATACCCGTGTATCTTGAATGGGAATCAAATGAATGCAAAGAAAGTTACTTCATGAACTTGACTTTAAGATGTGTATTTTATTATTTATTCATATATTTATTTACTGTACACGAAAGAAAAATGTGCAAATCTGTCATTATTGCACCATTCCTCCAAGCACCTACCTACAAAACTAAAAATCTCCAGCCAAACACCACAGCATGTAACACTAACACTTTGCTTATATTATATTAATCCACAGGTCGCCAAACAGTTCTCTCCAAAATAGTGCTTTTACTGATCCCGCTAGCATCAACCTGAGTCACGCTAACTGTACTACGCTTAGCTCGTAGGTGGTAGCTCAAGCTTGACGTGCTTTAGTAATATTTTAATTTGGCTTTACACAATGTGCATATGGCTTATGACTAAGTCGTCTGGGAGATTAAATTGTATTGCTGCTGTCTTCTTCCATCATGCCTGGAGCAGTAGGATGTGTGTGTTACAATAAAGTATAATTCAATTCAACTTTATTTATAGTATCAATTCATAATAAGAGTTATCTCAAGACACTTTACAGATTACAGAGTAGGTCTAGACCACACTCTAGAATTTACAAAGCCCCAACAATTCTAGTAATTCCCCCAAGTTAAAGCATTTAGTGCGACAGTGGCGAGGAAAAACTCCCTTTTAGGAAGAAACCTGGGACAGACCCAGGCTCTTGGTAGTATAGCAGCTTGATGATAAGTACACGTGCAGCAAAGGGTCAAAATGTTAGGCTTGATGCAAAGTGAAGTGTAAAATAAATGAATAAATGGCATATTCGTCTGACTCAGCTGTCGGGGGACCTCAGACCAAAAAGGGTGGGAGCCACTGGAGTACAGAACCTTTGAAAATATGTGATTCTATACTTAAGATTGATATTCCGTAGCAGATGTTTGGCAGAGTAAACTGAGCAGGAAGAAACAGAAAATTGGGTCCATGTTGTGGAGAGCATGTCTTTCAGCTGGAAGCCATTTCCACAGGTGAAAGGTTAGCAGTGTGCAGCCCAGTCTGACGGCCCACCAATCTGCCTCCAATACGCTGACACAAAACATAAAGAGTGAGAACTAGAATGACTAGAAGGCCAGGGGCTGCAACAACTACGAAGCCAAGCGCTAGAACACGAATATAGCTGAGAGCTAGAAGAGTAAACTGCTTAGATTTAGAACAGCTACAGGATCTAGAGCCAGGCTGACTAGAAGGCATCGGGCTTGAACGGCCCAAAGATAGAAGATGAAGAAGATCTAAAGCTAAAACAATTAAAATAATAACAACAGGGTTAGAACCGGAACAACTACAAGATCTAGAACAAGCAAAAGACTTGAGCTAGAGCTACAGGCTACATTTACATTGCTACATTTTGGTTTGAAAACAAAGATCTTTTGCTTTGTTTCCCTCTCTCATTCCCCCTGCTCTGGCATTTCCCCCTCTCATTCCCCCTGCTCTGGCGTTTCCCCCTCTCATTCCCCCTGCTCTGGCGTTTCCCCCTCTCATTCCCCCTGGTCTGATGTTTCCGAGCCTCTAAACCGGAGACATGTGAAAACCCTTCTGCCCCGTTTTGGTTTGGTATCTGCGGGGTAGTGTTGCCGTCTCAACGGTCCCAAACAGAGACCTTTGGCAACGCCGCGACTGACGCCAATGTTTCACCGCCTGATTGGGTCATTCTGAGACTGAGTTGCTAAAATTACAACGGGTGGAGTATACACGCTGCTTCCGGTTTATGTCCAGTATACCAGAATGTTGATGAGATAAGCGGTTTGGGCGTGTTAGTTTAAATGGAGATTAGTTATTCTACTGAAGATAAAAACACTTGTGTGAAAATCGCTTTTGGCTCAAAACTCCGCCTTAAAAACCAAAACGTAGCAATGTAAATGTAGCCACAGAGTGAGGACAACTACACGACCTAGAATAAGAACTAAATGACTAAATTTAACAGTGCTGATCAAACAGGGTGCAGGAACACCTGGAATACTCATCTCATTCTTCTAAAATGCATGGTTGATGCTTTGATATTTCAACATTAATGTTGCTTGAAGAGCTAATTTACCTGTTGGGCCTGAAACTAAATCAAATGGCACCACCCAAACTAGCAGTCAGTCCGACCGGCGATGAGATGTCGCTGTTTGTTGCCCTAGATTTGTTTTATCAAAAGATGTTGGCAAAGCAACATAGTACAGAAAATAACATACATATCTCCGCAATTCAAATCAACTGTCAACTGTCTACCCAACACAACACTTCAACGCAACACAAGGGGGAGGGGAGACATTGGCTTTTCAGCATGAGCCTGTCTCTCTCAGCCTCCCCCTTCATATCACTTGTCTTCTGTCCAACTTCCTTATTGGCTATATGAGCCCTCCTACATAACCTGGACTATGGTCATAACATCTACATCTTATAACTTATTCCCTGTTACATAATGTTCTTATTCTTATTCAGTCAGTCAGTTTAAAGGTTATTATGTTTTTTTTTTATAGTCATAGTCAATATTTTATCATGATGTACTGCACTCTTCAATCCCTGCACTCTTCACTTTTCATCATCATTACACACAGTCTACAATAGTATGTCACCTTATCAGAGTCATTGCATTTCTGTGAGTGATTTTTCATTTAAATTTTTTTTGTTAGGTATGTGTAATATATATGTATCTATCTACCCAGAAGTGACATTTGTATTAGTGCAACATCACTGTTATTCAGTCTCTAATGACTGAAATCCTGTGTGGGGTGGGTAAGGAAGTCTGGGCCAACAGTTTAGATTTCTGACTTATTAGATTTGAGTTTCAGAAAGTTTATGAAAAAACTTTTAGGAAGGTTAGAGTTCAATATCATCGGCATAACAGTGAAACTGGAGGCCATGGCGGCGGAGCATCTGTCCTAGAGGTAGAGCAGGGGTTGTCAAACTCATTTGAGTTCATGGGCCACACACATCCCTCTAATTTGATTGCAAGTGGGCCAGACCCGCAAACCCCTCCAGAAAGATCAGCTCTACCACTGAGTTTGTCAGCTTGATGTTGGCAAATGCAAGCTGCTTCTGCTCCGACAGCATTCTAAGGCCATTGTTGGGAAAATAAATAATGTTACACAACAATTTTCACACTTTGCAAAGTCATCCAGCAGGCCTAATTGGACCCTTTGGCAGGCAGGGTCTGGCCCACAGGCTGTATGTTTGACCCTTCTGATGTAGAGACTAAAGAGAGTGGAACCATGCTGATGATTTCAGGGATAATGTCCTACAACGTCAGTGAAATAAATGTAATGTTATTATCCCGAACCAAATCTTCCCATCGTCTCTCCTCTCCCTCCCAGCTTTTCATTGCTTCCATCCTTCCTGCTTTCCAAGCTGTTTTTTGCTTCCTCTCCATTCTCGTTGACTTCCCCCCCCCCTTCCATGCTGCAATCCTTGCTCTTTAATCAGGTCTCTGTCGCTCTCTCCTCTTTTCTTCTCGTCCTCTCCCTCACAATGTGCAGCTATGACCCTGATTACCTCACAGTGTGGCCTTCAGCGTCACAAGGCCAGCTAGGATCAATAACACTCAACAGGAATCTCTGTCTCCTCGTGACCAGCGCTGTGTGTGTGTGTGTGTGTGTGTGTGTGTAGCCTGAATTTACATATGTGTACGTGTTTGCTTGCTGACATGTCACAGACGTCAAACTATCACACTTTCTCTGAAAGTCTACTGTAGCTATCTTGGCTAATCTTCAAAAAGCATCTTAACCATTCACTGCAGGTGATCACTAGTAGTAGCTAGTCTCGTTCAGGACAAGACCCTGTAGCCTGGTGGTGGGGGAAACAGGACCGCCTCCCCAAAATGTCTGCCCTTTCAAAGTCCTACCTGCCTCTTCGACACCATGGGAGAGTTGTCTCCTGTGCAGGACATGCCATAAGTCAGGAGAGGGGGTGTATCTTGCCAGAGAAGGCAAATATGGTTATTTTTCTAAAAAAGAACAGTTGAAGTTTGAAGCTGGTTTGGTTAGCATACCGACTACTGTTAATAGAGTAACTGTTATTTATTGTTCAATTATTGTAGTTGTGTGTTAAGTGACTTAGGTTTACTTATTATATATGTAAGTACTTTGAATTATTAACATATTGTTAAATTGAAATAAAAAAATATAATATAAATATAAAAGAGCCTTTACTTGATGTCCTTTTTCAAGAATCGGTTTAGGAATCAGAATCGTTTTAAAAGTACCGGTTTGTCATCGGATTCGTAAAAATGTGTGTGTGTGTGTGTGTGTGTTTTCCTGTGCGTTTGTGTGTCGGTCTTACCCCCTATTGTATGTGTGCATGTATTTGTGTGAGTGTGTGTATGTTTTTGTGTGCGTTTGTGTCCCTGTGTGTGTCTAACCTCTATCGTATGTGTGCATGTATTTGTGTGCCTACGGCTTTGTGTGTGTATGTGTGTGTGTGTTTTCGTGTGCATTTGTGTGTGTGTGTGTGTGTCTTAACCCCTACTTTATGTGTGCATGTGTATGTGTGTCCCTACAGATGTGTGTTTTATTGTGTTTAATGATGTGAGACCTGGGGTCAGCAGAAAGCTCAGTTTTAGAAACACACTGCAGGCTTGTATCCTTCACTAACAGCTGTGTTAGATTTAAAGTCGACAGATCTTCAGGAGGTTTCTTCTAGCTGTTGAGAAGAAGTCAGTAAATCATATCAGTGCTCTTTGTGTGGGAGACTGCTGCTAGGATAAAAGAAAACCTGCCAGAGCCAAAAGTGTTTTCTACTCTTTGTTGTTGGAATAAAGAAAGAAAGCTGGGCTCGGTCTAAATCATGTATTCTGTGTTTTGTGGTTTTTCCGTACAGGCTTCAGATGAAGAAAAGTATATCAGCCTCTGTGTGTGTCTTTTTTTTTTTTACATTTATATATACTGACAATGAACTATAGTCTGTGGCTACACAACTGGGAATTCCAAGCGTTTCATTACTTTTTCGAGAGACCCAGGCCGTTATTACTCCTTATTTGTTATTTGTATTACTCCATAGCAGACTAATACATGTGCTGAGACAGAAAAACCACTGGCCCGATTGTCATGGAACTTGGTGGAAGGGCATAGCATGAGCCGAGGAAGAACCCAGTCATATTTGGATTGGATCCGAATCACAAATACCCACCCCCAATACCTAATGTCTCTTGTTTTCTATATTATATTACTCATGATTTAGTGAAAAGCCTTATGTAATCCCATTAGGGTTTCTGCTGTAACTGCCCAAATTCACTCTTTGTCAGATAAAGAGGAATCAAACTGGCTCAGATGTAATTGAATTGAATTAATTAAGCCCTATTCACTTAGTATTACCTGGTGGCCTCTGTTCATTTGTGATATTGTCTATAATCTTAATTCCGTGTGACTCAGCAATGTCCTGTGATAATATTAGACCCGTGCGAATGAATTGGCGAGGTTATATATCATTTATTTCAAGGTTCTTGTTTCCTCGCGAAGACCGATAAAGGCTTGCCGGGGGACTGTGGACACCACCTTTCGTGGCCACCCTAGTCTGGACCTCCACCCCCAAGTCGACGCACTCCCAGCGCCTTCGTTTGAGGGCTGGCGGTAATGCTGTGTGGGTGACGCCGCGGCAGGGATAGGGGATGCGCCTCTGGTACCCACTACCGTTCTGGCCCAAAAAGATATGCAATCCAGACCCAAGTGTGGCGGCCTCGCCCTGGCTGCCCTCCACGCACCTCTAGGCATCAAATTCTCAGGTACAGATACAGTATGTAATTTGAGTAATTCAAGTACGAATACACCACATGAAACTTGTGGAGGGGTCATTTCTAAATCACACAAGGTCTCCAGATGATACTAATCCTGTGCAAACAGGGCTTTAAACCCTCCCATGGGTGGTACTAGGATT
Source organism: Percina caprodes (assembly GCA_013375575.1). Lineage (NCBI taxonomy): Eukaryota > Metazoa > Chordata > Actinopteri > Perciformes > Percidae > Percina > Percina caprodes. Next base: position 5,482,155 of record JABXJD010000016.1, read on the forward strand.
AGGTACCGAAACCTCCTAAATGTAGTATCTACCGGACCAAATGGCATCAGAGATTTCGGTGCCACTTAACCCTCCTGTTGTCCTCAATTCATCAGAAATTAGGGTTTTTATCAACCAAATTGTCCAAAAAAATATTGTGGATGGTTCCATACGACGCTCTTTACAAGTAAAGTAAATGATCAGTTTACTACTTTCTTTGAATTCGGGTGTTTAATTAAATTTTATAGCATTTGGAAAAAAAAAAAAATGATGAAAGAATGTTTATGGAAAAAGCTTAAAAATGTCAGGGGAAAACATAACAAAAAGGTCATAAAAGCACAGAAGAAAAGTGACAAAAACATTGGGAAAAGGGGGGAAAAAAACTATATTACTATATAAAAATGTATTTTTATTTTGGACCGAGAAAAATTGTTTAGTAGGCGGGCGGACAACACGATTAAGTTAAGTACCTGCTACAAAACGGAGGTTATAGGCAACAGCATGTAGTCTATTTGGGAAATAGCTGTCTTTTTTTTTTTTTAGTAAAAATCTCATCACACACACTCAGCCATTTTAATTCCAGGGCTTGCCTATCTGAGTGTTGTGTGGACTAACCAGACCCTTCTCCGCAGTGCAGTAGAGGAAGGACTGGTGATGCGAGACTACACTGCACGGGACGGCAGTTAGGTCAGGTAACGTTAGCTTAACTTTAGCTAGTAGCTAGCTTAGACCGTCTAATGTGTAATTCACTGGAAAGGATTCCAACACTGGGACGTGCAACAGTCTACAGCTAAAGACACAGAGGAGACTAGCTGCAGTTTGAAAACATAACAAGGAATGACATATTTCCCAAACACCAAATTTCTGAGAATAGAAATAAAATAGAAGAAATAAAGGAATCCATCGTGACACTAAGATCAACTGGGAACAGATGGATTCAAATCTAAATAAACAAGATAAAAGTAAAACTTTGATGAAAATGTAGACCAGATCTACATTTTCAAATCAACCAACTGGCGCAGGGGCCGCGCCTGTCTTCCCCACGACTTGCATCCTTCTCTTTCTTCCATTATTCCCTGAATCAATTCTCTCTCCCTCTCCCTGGAAACCTCCCCTGTCATCCTGCTGATCTGAAAGTATAAACACGGAGACCCCTCTGATTGTGTGTGTGTGTGTGTGTGTGTGTGTGTGTGTGTGTGTGTGTGTGTGTGTGTGTGTGACCGACTGACATCTTATCACATTTTCTGTCAAATCTTGATAAATACTGTCAGACTATGTGAAGGTGTGTGCATAATATTTAAAGCTTGTACCTCCAACTACTGGCCCTGGGGCCTAGATTAGACACATGAGCCGGAATTTTGAAAAATTCACATTTCTATTCATACTTCACTTTTTTTTTAAGCAAGGTTTCCAAATGAGAGCATGAACATTGCCTATTGTTGTTTACAAGCTGTGTTTAACTGCACACACACAGTCTTTGTGGGGACCCGTCATTGACAATGCATTCCCTAGCCCCTTATCCTAACCTTAACCAGCTAAAACTAAATGCCTAACCTTAACCCTTCCCCTAACCATAACCTAATTCTAACCCTAAAACAAAGTCTTAACCATCAAACCATTAAAGATGTGGGGTCCGGGATTTTGGCCCCACAAAGCTGTATTCCCGTTTGTTGGACCCCACAAATACAGTTAAACAAGACACACACACACACACACACACACACACACAGTAAAGTTTCCTGTTCTCTGACTCTTGTCGATATGGATGGTAACAGGTGATCTAAGAAGCAGTGGTGTAATTCTTTATAATGCACTGGGCATCATTTGCTTCCTCGTCTGAAGTGTATTGGCCATTCAACAGAGCCTGTTTGAGCTTTAGTGGTAAATAATCCCGGAAAGGGTTCCAGATCTTAAGAAATGAGCCCTCATTATGCCTGAGGGCCGCAATTATCCTCTCTCGGAAAATGTTCCTGACTAGGAAGTTACTGTGGGCGGGATATCGTTGACAGGATGCATTTATGAGCACGGAGGACAAGTTTGTCCAGCAATTTGTAGTGATTACGGTACTTATTTAGAGGGCAAACCCAGCATGAATAGCTCTTTATTCCCTCCCATTGTAGTCCTAACAATCCAGCTCAGTTCTCGAGCTGTCTGACTTCAGCACCTTGCAGTCTCAAAAGGGGGGCAACTGAGGCCCAATGTCTTTTTTACACTTATGGAAAATGATAGAGATAGTTTGAGATATTTCGTGGAAGGTAACAGGGCCTATATGGAGAATATGTCATATTTTACATTGAATCTCTAAAAGCATATTGCAAGGGAGGGTTGACAAGATATTTCGCCTCCTCTTTATTGTATTCATTACCTAGGCAACACATTCTCATGACCGGGTTTGTATAATATTGTACGAAAACTATTGCACCACAATTTGTATCCAATGAAATGCAGCGATTAATAAATACCTAAGGATTGAAACTAACGTGTCATTTCTTCAGGTCTCCATAAGTGCGCCATCAAGTTATTCTTCTTTGTGTTTTTGTGACAAAACAACCTTCAGACTGAGTGTCTGTGGGATTCTGCTGACGTTTGAAAGTCAGCTGATTGTCGTTTGAAGTTTTATTTTTAAATGTTCATTCTTTATTCGTCAGATTGTTCATTTGACTGTGAATCAGGGCTTTTGTTGCTTCTGACAGACGGTGACGACTCATCAACGCTCAGACACATCTGCTGCTGCGAGGACGCCGCAACGCTTCCACAACCCACAGCACGCCTCTGTGTGTGTGTGTGTGTGTGTGTGTGTGTGCGCGTGTGTTTGACGTCCATGACCAATCAAGACAGAAGCCACAGGCTTTCCAACTGCCGTCCCTCGAGAGGGAGCAACGGCCAGCCAATATGTCACACACACACACACACACACACACACACACACACACACACACACACACACACACACACACACTTGGTGTGAGCCTGACAGATTGGTAGTTTATGGGTGTTAACAGACAGAGGGAGCCTCTTTCTTCACCATAATCAGTCATCGCCGTCAGACCCTCCTCCTCATCTCACACACAACAGCCCTGTGTGTGTGTGTGTGTGTGTGTGTGTGTGTTGTATATTAAAGCAGGAAACAACCAGGGAGCTACTGGCGGCTGCAGGTCAACAGTGTGACCCCACCCAACAAAGCTTGAGTGTGGGCCGTGCGAGTGTGTATTTGTGTGTGTGTTTGTGTGTATAAATTAAAAGGGGTGCAATTTAAGGTCAAAGGTCAACAGCATGTTGACCTGGAGTGAAGGAGGTCACCATCCAAAATGAAACAAAAGAAAACAGACGAGGGGTAACACAGAGTAAAAAGCTGACACTGCTAACGAGAAACTGAACATGTTAAATGGACTTCGATCCAGTCTGATCCACCGTGTTATATGTTCTAAGCTCCACCCGCTACACTAATAAAATCCAGCCATGGAAGATTACCCACACAGCAGTGTGTTGTGTGCTGTCCTCAATATGGGTAGATACGGATAGTGGATTTAAGAACACACTTCCCATAAGCCCACAGATTGCTGCATACATTGTCACTATCCGGTGTAAGTCGAGTGCAGATTTGAGTCGCGCATGCTCAGATTTAAACGGTTTATTGCATAACGTGTCATACTGAAATGATAAACTTTTGTCATTACAAACAATAACAGAATATGGGAATTATTTCAAAAACGTTTTAGCTATCTATGATTGTTTGATTGCTAACGTTAGCTCAAAGCACCATTCAACTGACAGCCTGTGCTGTGTTTGATGCTAGCTTGTAGCCAGCAGTGAACCAACTTGGTTATGTAGGTCCATTTCTACTGTGTTGACATTACAGAAGTCTTTCGTTAGCATCTTGTAGGCTACTTCTTGCAAAGTGACGCGTGCGCAACTCACATCTGCACTCGACTCACATCGGAGAGTGACAGCATTGTTAAAGACGGTCTATAAATCAGTGGATGCAGTTTTTGGTGCGTCACAACCCCCACCACACACACAAAATGACTCATCTCCCTAATCTGAATTTGATCCATTTGGTACACTCTCATTTGGAAAGGCTAGAAATGCGCAAGGTTAAATCAATTTATTCCCTATTCAAATCAGGGGAGTGCTAAACAGGAAGTTGGAAGTTGCCAAGCAGTAGACTCATTTAAATCAGCATGCAAAAAAGTTGGTGGTGGGGAACATCTGTAAAGCAGTCAGCATTACACGCTTGCTGTTTCACCGCACAGCGGCCTCACCTTATAAATACACATTATGTATACAAACCTACACTATCAACAGCTTTGAATGATTAATGTTCAAGTGATGAGTCATTTTTCGGGTCAGCATTAAGAGATGCAAAAGGCTCGTAGCAAACCTGCAATTTGCTTGGGAAGACTCGTGACTTGACTTGGGTCCAACGACCTGAGATTTGTCACAGGAGACTTAAAAGCAGCCGTGGTAGATACTAATTCATCTTAGATTGAACATGTAGAGTACATCCCAGTGTTTTACTTGTCAGGACTGTGCAATGAATCTTGGGTTTTGTTGGAAATGAGAGAGTCTGAACTTGACTGTAAGCAGGGACATCTAATTAACTTAGCCATGCCTGGCTGTATTTGAATGATTTCTGGAAAAGAGCCAGACTTTATTTAATTATAATCAGCCTGACCATTCTTATTCAAAGTGCCCATAATATGAAGATCACTTGTTGTTGTTATTACTTGTATGCATGCAGTATTGAGTGAGATACGGGTATCTGAATGTATCCTGCCTTCCGTCTCCGGGTGGTCTGGTCAAAATCGGCAGGGCGGTCTTCGTCATTGGCCAAAACGTTTGTATATTCCCCCACCACCCCCTCCCATCAGAGCATACATACAGTGTCTATGTCTCCACCCACCAGGCTACAGCAGTAACTTCTCAGTTATCCACCATGTTGTTATCGATTCAGAAGCACCAGTTTAGACACCATGTCGAAGCAATCACGGAAAGCGTGTCCCCGCCGCAGAAGACAGAAGCGGGTTGTAACACATGTTATAACGCTGGCCTAGCTGCCTCATACTTGGCTACTGACTGGCTAGCAGTACTTACTGCGCATGTGCGACTCCCAACAAAGATGGAACAGAAGTGTGATGCCTCACTTTGTAGCTAAAACAGAAAACCCAACACACAAGGTCAAAAGAGGAGTTACAGCAATGTGTAGTACAACAAAAATATGGTGTTTTATTTAAAAAAACTTTTCTAGTACAACCTCTAAATACAACTATTAACCAGCAAATGAGCACAATATGAGCACTTAACCATTGTGTGTTTGTAAAGCGCCGATACTTCACAGAACTTAACCTGCAGCAAGGTCTGGAGTTTATTCTCTCAGTACAACGCGCATACGCACACACACACACACACACACACACACACACACACACACACACACACACACACAAATAATCAACAATCCCCCTCAACAAACACCCAGAGGCTTATGTGTTCATATTTAGTGTACATGTTTAGTCACCAGTGTGTGTGTGTGTGTGTGTGTGTGTGTGTGTGTGTGTGTGTGTGTGTTTTGGGGGTTGGTGTGTGTCAATCAGAGTCAGCGGAGCATGAAGATGGAGGAGGGGCGTTGCCGAGGGGAATGTGGGCAAGATTTCCTTCTTGCTATTTTATCCCCTTAATGATTTTCAACTATCTTTAGTCATTGTGTAAATTGGTTGTGTTATTTGTAGCTTCATACATTTTATTGAACTATTGGGGGACTTTAAATAATAATAATAAAAAATAAATGCCTTTTCACTGAAATAAATACATGATAAATTAGTAAACAAAGCCTATTAATTCAGTTCATAGTATCAAATCATAGCAAGAGTTATCTCGAGACACTTTACAGATAGAGTAGGTACAATTCCAATTCCATACTAATACTAGAGTTAAAGGAAAGGATGGGGAAGAAATGAAGAGCTGTTACCTGTTCTTCCTCTTTTCTCTTTAACCCCCCCACCCCCAGCACACTGAATATTAATACACACACACACACACACACACACACACACACACACACACACACACACACGTAGCATACATTCAGGGATCAACACGCCAACGCCAGCCACAGTCCTGCAGGGGATTATGGGTAGGCTGAGCAGTAGCTGTCAGCAAAGTGAAGGCCTCACTATCTCACAATCTCACACATTGAATCTCTCTGGAGTTTTATATATGAGTAAGACCGTCCTTCAAGCGTTTTCCTCTTTTCCTTGAATGTGTGTGTGTGTGTGTGTGTGTGTGTGTGTGTGTGTGTGTGTGTGTGTGTGTGTGTGTGTCAGCAGAGCACACAGCAGATCTCTGACCAACTCTGTCTATTCTACTCATTTGCAACAGCAAATATATTGCAACTAAATACATCACATCTTTATCAAGACAACATGGAATCGCCTTTTCATGACTGCATCTTCAAAATGTTCAGTGTATTTTCACTGACAGCATATTTAATTTGTTTCCCTTCAATGTTTTGTGGTACATAAATCATAATGGATGTATATGATGGTTATGTTAAGGCATTCACAGCTCTTGGTCAACGCTACGGAGCGATGGGGGGCATCAAAAATAAAATTGATAGAAAGGCCATTTCCATTTAAATCTACGTAGATGGATGTTCAGAGTGGCAGCACTTGTTTACAGTAGCCATTGGCAAAGAACTAACTTCCATGTAAACTTCGTAGGGAGTACAGCCCGACCAATATATCGGCGGGCCGATATATCGGCCAATATTAGACATTTCATGATCTGTATAATAATTTTTTTCCAGATTTTCATTCATCAGAATCCTAAATACAACGTCCCTGTTAGTGTTGGCGTTGCATAGTCTGTCCACCAGAGGACGCTCTACAACGTCCCTGTTAGTGATGGCGTTGCATAGTCTGTCCACCAGAGGACGCTCTACAACGTCCCTGTTAGTGATGGCGTTGCATAGTCTGTCCACCAGAGGACGCTCTACAACGTCCCTGTTAGTGATGGCGTTGTATAGTCTGTCCACCAGAGGACGCTCTACAACGTCCCTGTTAGTGTTGCCGTTGCATAGTCTGTCCACCAGAGGACACTCTACAACGTCCCTGTTAGTGTTGGCGTTGCATAGTCTGTCCACCAGAGGACTCTCTATATCGTCCCTGTTGGCAACACTCTGATTATTTTTTAATTGTGTTTTTGTTCAAAGGACTTTAAGTTTCATATCTTAAGATTGTATTTTTATACATTTTATTTGTCAGAACTTCAATGTATTTTAATGTTCCTCTGTTCTTTCATGACAAAATTAATTATTATCATATTAGTTTAGTGAGAACTCAAAGAACTACAAATCACTAATTGCTAGAGAAATCTGTTTTGTTACGCGTTTCTGGATTCTTTTTTAAATATATATCGCCCAATATATCAGAATATTGGATTTATAAATAACCAAATATTTGTATCGGTATCGGCCTTAAAAATCTTTAATTGGACGGGCTCTAGTAGGGAGGTGAGGTTCTGCAGCATCGGCCAAATGAGCAGCGGGGTAGTAACATTGCAAGGCGGAGACAGGTCCAATTTAAATGCACATAAAGCCCATTACTAATGCCAGATGAGTGACAGCTGTGTTTGGCTTGTTATCTGGGACTGGTAACAAAAACACTTAGGGTTAGGAAAAGGGACTGGTTTCAAATGAGACATGTAATATGAGATACTTAAAATGAGACGTAACTACATCACGGATGCAACGTTACGGATTTAGTTCCGTAAAAGTCAGTTAATTTAAAAAAGACACTGTTGTCTTTTGGTTTCACAATTATGTGGAGTTTCTTATACCTCTAGGCTACTAGGGTCGCTGCTTGCACAATCAACCTATATGGTTGTTTTCTGGGTGAGGACAGTCTGGTTTAAAGAAACCCACATTGACTGTTAGCTGGAAACCAATTAAACCTATCCATCAATCCTGCCAACCATCCATCCACCAATCCATCCACCCACCCACTCACCAATCAGTCAATGCATCCAACCATCTATCCATGCACTCATCTACCCACCCATTCATCCATCCAACCATCCATCATAACCAACCCCGCTATCCATCCATCCACCCACCAACCCATCCTCCGAAGCACCCATCCTTCCAAACATCCATCCATCCTGCCTCCCATGCACCCATCCAACGACCCATCCCGCCTCCCATGCACCCATCCCTCCCAAACTTACTTACATACACTGCCTTGGTCTCTACACAACTTACTAGTATCTTACTAGATACTTGCCCTAGTGACTGGTTGTGTTGTTATTTTTGGGGTGGCCAATCTTAATATATATCCATTGTAACATAAGAAGCGCTTGCCCTGCTGCTAACCCGCTAATTTAAAATGTCTGTAGTGAGTGTGCAGGATGTTAAAGGCCTCCAGAGACTGCAGTGATTGAATGGACTAACAATGTCTCGATGTAACTACTGGTGATAACGCTCTTGAAGATGAAGGTGATGAATGTCACCTCTGGAACAAGGACTCTGTGTCTTGTTAAAATGGAAATAATGAAAATTAAATGACAGTAAATTAGTGAGGGGAGTCTGCTTAGAGCAGGAAGAGAGAGAAAATCCAGCGACCCAATCAGGTTTGTACACTCAATCAGAATCAGAGGAAAGAAATCTGAGGTCACTGTAAGTCTGAAATCTTGGAATATGTCTAGGTTGCATCTTGTCATCTGTCCTGTTGATCATCAAAAAAGAATTCCAGCACATAACTCCTCATGAAAGTCATTTTTTCAGAAGGGAGAATGTTTTTGATCAGGCACAACAAAACATTCAAGCAGTAAATCCCCCTTCCATTAGCATGGATGTTTAGCCACCCGGCCAGGCATGGCATAACACTGAACTCCAATATTCAATGGAAAATAATCTCAAAATGAAATAGCACAAAAGTGGTGTCAACATAAAACACAGTGCTTTCAAGCTGGGAAGTGGACTTCACTTCCCCCAGGAAATGCGTGTCTAACCCTAACACACCTTGGTTCCATGGGAGTGTCTTGATATTTTACCTAAACTTAGCTAACTACATGCCGCTCACAAAAATTAAATTATCCTGGCTTGCTGAAAGGTCCGTCATCTGGCCTGTGTTTTGTATGCAAAAATATTAATGTGTAACTAGTAACTAAAGCTGTCAGATGAATGTAGCGGAGAAAACAAAAGCAAGAATATTTCCCTCTTAAATAAAGTGGTGTAAAAATGTAGCATGATGTGAAGTACACCTCAAATTTGTTCATATTTGTGTGAAATACAGGCCTTAAATAAATTTACTTAGTTACATTTTACCACTGAACCTTACTAGCATCAAGATGTCAGCATTGTCATTAGGAAAATGTAAGCATTCTGATGTACAATATGCATTTATTTTAAAGTAAAGCCTCACAAAGCTGCTATCAAGTCTGTGGCTTATCTTTGGACAAAGCCAGGTGAGCTGGGTTTTTATTGAGATTGTTGTAAATCTTCTAATTTATCTCTGAGAGAAAGAAAATAACCATATAGCCCAACATGTTGTAATATGCAGGAAAACCACTACTTTATTTCACCAGGGGAAATAAAGGACGTCTTCTGAGCGTGCCACTTTAAGTGGCCCCCTACTGAACAAGCTGGTTGATATTTTAAATCCTACATGGCTTCCAGCTGAGTACTGACAGGCTGTTTCTCCAGGTTAAGTCACCAGATGAAATTCATTTGAGCGTAGAACTATGAGTCAGCCACAGATTTCCTACTCTGAGATGCTTCAGTACTACAGACCTGGTTATTTCTGCAGGTGTGTATTTAGAGATATATGTGTGTGATGGATTATATTAACTACAGCATTCATTTGACATAAAAGTCAGCATGTCATCACATTTGTTCCGTGTGTCTGTGTGTGTTCATGCTGTCTTACTCAGTATATAAAAGTGTGTGTGTGTGTGTGTGTGTGTGTGTGTGTGTGAGCTTTATGTAGGTCAGAATCTGCCAAGAAATCTGTGTTTTCTGTTCCTGCGAAGCAAAGCCGTCTGGTGAAATCGTGTTTAGGTCACCCTCGTTTGTCGGCCCACCAAGAAACGGGCTTATTAGGCTAATTAGCCAGATTAATGCAGAGGTGACCTGCACGGTGGAGCGGCCCCGGGGCCAAACAGATGGGACGGTAACAACACCAACCTGTCAATGCTGAGCCCACAGTCACTGAGGCAACAGTTCAACACTGATATGGAGGTTTCAACCATGGGGGACAAGAAACATAACATTTCTTAAGAACAATTAATGAAGGGGACACAAATACATACAGAATTGTACATGTGTAGGATATGTGTAGTTGTGGAACTCTAGTAAGTAGGCTTGCAAAGCTATTTTATTCACTTTAAACTTTGGATGGAGTGATTCTTCTCTCTAATACAGATGATGCTGACCTGAGCGTCCTAGCAAGCAAGCTAACTAACTAGCTAACTAGCCAGCCGGCCGGCCACTACATTAGTAAAATTTAACAACTTAATGTTTCATTAAAACACTCTTGTTACAGTGTGGAAAAGCACAGTGCTCTCGCCAGATGAATGTGTTCGGCTCGTTTTCTAAAACCAGTGTGAAGCATGAAAGCATTGTGGGTGGAAGTAGTAAGCTGGCTTACTATGATCCAGTAAGCTACCAAACAAGCTAAGTAACGTTTTAACTGCTAAAATAGTGGACTCGTGGAAAAATACATACTTTTTTTTTGTCATGACTTAATCATTAATGACTCAAAATCATCTGTATTAGAGAAAAGAAAATCCCACGACTTGGTAGCGTTCCAGGCAAAGTCACGACAAACCCTTCTAGCTTGCGTTAGCTAGCGCTACCTAACGTTGACGATACTAGCGATGTCTAGTCTGCGACATATTTTGGGCTTCATTTAATAAACGTAACCTGTAGTAGTACACAAGCGTATGTGTCTTGTTTTGATTACAATGTGTGAAATTACTTTATGTTGCCTATTTATGTCTATTTCTATTTCTCTCCGTTAATCACTGATGTCTGTACAGAATCTCCAGGGGTTAACATTGTGTGTGTGTGTGTGTGTGTGTGTGTGTGTGTGTGTGTGTGTGTGTGTGTGTGTGTGTGTGTGTGTGTGTGTGTGTGTGTGTGTGTGTGTGTGTCATCAAAAACTGGGAGTACAATGATCTGGCACTAGTACAAGCAGTGGACCAAACCACTGTCAGGCAAGGGAGAGGGGGGGACTTATATTGTTTTTAAACATAAAACATTTTTTTCCCTTTTTGTTTCTATATTGTTTTACTACTTACATAAATATTTGAAGTATATCTTAATTAAAATTCAGAGCATGGATTTAATGATATTTCTATTGGGGGAGGGGGGGATACTCAGATGGGGTGGGTCCTGACCCCCTCCTCCTGATCTCCTGGTGAATTATACCTGGGCTTTCAGCCTTAACGTGTAGACTCTGTGCTATGGGATTCTTACAGGAAATCAAAAAAATTATTAAATCCATCTGTCGACTGTCAACTGTCAGGAAGTCATCTTATGAGTGATCACTGTAAGCAGTATGAATATTTCTGCCAGATCATTGTTTCCTCTCTCTCTCTTTGCCCCTCATTTTCTGTATTTTCTGTCATCCTCCGCTCAAACCATCTAATAAAGACACACATTTATTTAAAAAAAGGGATTTGATTCAAAGATAGTGGTCATCTCAAAATCTAAAAACAATTAAGCCTGTAATTAGAATATGAATGTCTCTGGTCCCAGGCACACACGCACGCACGCACACGCCCACACACACACACCTAACAAAAGCTGTTAGACCAACATGACAAGATACAGTGATTCAGAGGAAGATGATGTGGATGTGTGTAGATGTTCGTATCCTGGGAGTAGTACTTTAAGGGGCCTGTTGTTTTTAACCCAAACCACAGTCTTTTTAGTTATCCTGAGTAATCATTTTGGTGCCAAAACGTAAATGTTGTCGCCACACGACAGTCACCTTTTCTCGGCTACACTTAACTCTTAACAACATCTAAAACGACACGACAGTAACATCATGGCGCTCTGGATCAGATTATAGCTGCTGACAAACTTTGAAACGCTCCCTTTCTCTGCTGAGTTGTCATTTCAGTGTGGACCAATACGACCCTGCAGCGACAACATGAGAAGGAATTTGGCCACTTTCTTGCCACTTTACTGAATGGGCACTTACACTTACCCCAGTGCATCTGCCATCCATCTGCACACAATTCCAACACTCTGTGTGGTGCAAGCTGCAGTGAAAGTGGAAAATGAAACTCAAACGAGTGGGACTGTTCTCAAACATCAGGTCCAGAGCCTTGTTGAGTCTGACTCTGCAACTCTCTGTGAGATTGTCTTAGAATTATAATGCCAATACAAATCACTGTCACATCACTGATCAGACTCAAGCCTCCTTCAAAAACCGCTGAGTCGAAATGTGGGAACATCTTCCTCCTGGTGCACATGTCAGCTTTTATATGTTTTTGAAATCCCTCGTGGGCCCTCTCAGTCTCTGCAGCACACATTCGACCTCTCCTGCTAGGTTTCAGTTGTTTGTAGTTTTTATAAACCGAAAAAGAAATAACATTTAGAATAGAGCTGCCCGGTTCTTAATGATCTTAATGACTGAGGAGTCAGATGGTCTCGGCGTTCATATCCATTATTTGACATGCAGTCGGCTTTCAGACTGACATGCATGCCTCCTGAAATCATCCTCATTGTCATCAGCGCGTTGTTTTTCTGTCTATTGCCCTCACTTCCTGCCTGGGGCACAGCTATATATATATATATATATATATATATATATATATATATATATATATATATATATATATATATATATATTTTAAACATAT